>OY730197.1:49242593-50470404 GCA_963422505.1 Pseudognaphalium luteoalbum
GAGGAGGATGTATTGGATTTCTCATGGCTGACAACCATTTCCATGAGTTCATGTGCTAGCCGGATAGCACTTTAAGTAGTGGTTGGCTTAGATGAAGCGACGTTCCCCTGGATATTTTCCGGGAGGCCGCGGATGTATCTTTTGATGCTCTTCTTCTCCGGATCAACCAAACCCGGGCATAACAGTGCAAATTGCTGAAATTTTGTGGTATATCCAGCAATATCAGTTCCCTGCACAGTCAGGTGCCAGAACTCTTCCTCCAACCGATGCAGTTCTTCTTTAGGGCAGTATTTTTCCCTTAGCTTCTTCTTCAATTCAGCCCAGGGGAGTTGGTTTGCTATTTCGATGCCTACAGAGTTGGCGTGGGTGTTCCACCACGTAAGTGCACCTTCCTGAAAGGTGTAAGCAGAGAATTTGACCTTGTTTTCCTCAGCACAGTTGCATAGGTTGAATACGGATTCCATACGTTCAATCCACCTAATCAGACCAATGGCACCTTAGTAAAATTTGTGTTTTCTTGGTTCTGTTTCATGCGACATAGCGTGCGATATACGGCTTTGTGTCGCTAAGTGCGACATAGTCTATTGTGTCGCAGACCATATCTGCGACATAAGGGCTTGTGTCGCTAAGGGCGACATCCGTAATTTAATGCGACGTAGGGCGTTGTGTCGCTATATGCGACGTCCGTAATTTCTGCGACATAACTATTTGTGTCGCTATATGCGACATTTGTGATTAGTGCGACATAGTGGCTTATGTCGCTATATGCGACATAAGGTCTGATTTAGCGACATAAAGGCTTATGTCGAAGGTGCCCTGGAGCCTCTGCGACATAACGCGCTGTTGGCCGGAAAATGAGCCGAAAAGGTGTTTTCCGGCCTCCGTTTGACCTGAGACTTTTACCCAACCCATATTTGGACATTTTAAGCTTAAACAAACTATAAACATGTAAAAATAATGGAAATCGGAGTGTTTCCGGTCTTGTCGGATACTTACAAACTTAACGTCGGAGGAATCCGAAAAGATGGAAATGTAGATCGTGAAGTGGTGAATGTTTTCTTCCAAATAAGCAAGGTGTTTCGAGGTCGTTTGATAGTGGAAATCGGTGGTGGTAAGTGGTGGTGGTGGTTGTTGTTTTTAGAGAGAAAGGAGAAGAAGAGAGAGAATGATGAGATGAAAAATGAGGGAAGAATAGGGGGAGATGGCAGATATTTGGGGGGAAACGGGGGGCGGGGGGGGGGGGGGGGGAGGGGGGGATCTACCAAATTTTAATCCCCGCGTTTACGCTCCGTACGGTGTTCGTTTAAACGTTAAATAATTATTTTATACATTTAAATATATGTTTTAAAATACAAATGTTTATTCATTATTTTTGTTGAAGTATTTTACCATATACTTAATAACTTAAATGGTTTCGTTTGTTTGTGTGTTAAGTGTGTAAGTCGCGTAGACGTTTATTACACGATACGAAATGAAATTGAAATATTATCAAAATAATATTTTTTTGGGTATGATATCGTTATTAAATAATTTTATCTTATTTAATAAAATTGATCACCAACGTCCGTATTTACTTGAACCGAATTACATTCGATTTGAAACTTGTACGATTTAATCAAATCGCATATTCGTATATATTCAACAATAAATATATATATTTCAATACATTAATTAGCCTAAAACCAACCAATTACATGTATTAACAACTGATTAGGTACTAATCACTAGTCCTAAATTGGCGGGTGTTACACAATGTCTCATCACAGTCACATGATAAGATACAGGTCAACATATTATTTCCAATGATCCATCAGCTAGAACATAAGCTGGTGATGGCGAGGAAGCCCAACCAATGGATACCTCGACCTCAGACGCTACTCCACCAGCTGACCTCCCCACCTCACCTATACTGGAGTAAGATGCTATGTCTTTCTCTAGTGATAATCTCAACCACAACAAACCCCAACATCATCCATAGCAAAACAAACAACACCATAACCATCTCTACCAAAATAACCAACTCCACCCACTAATCACACTGATACTCACAAAGCCTCATCCTCTCGCTCCTCCTATGATAAGCTGCTGCTAGAGTACATTGCCTCTTCCCAGCAACAGATTAAGCTGCTCACTAAAGAACGTGACACATTAAAAGGCAATGTCACTCAACTCACAGAGAAGGTTCATGCCCTTGCTGATGCATATGACTCCATTCCTCCCTGGAGTTCATATGTAAGTGATAAAGTGAAAGTATTAACTGCAGCTAGCATTGACCACTCCTCCCTGCTACAACCCAATCCAAAGCACTCTCTAAGCTTGCCATATCAACGAAAATCAGTCTTGCCACTCATGACAATGTCATTGCCTCACTCACTACTCAACATTCAAAAATGGAAATGTCTATCCTGGACTTTATCAAATCAATTGATCAACTGGTTTCTGCTCTCCCAAAGTTAGCCTCTCACCAGCAAGAAACAAAGCCAGAGGATGTTGCTTTCTGCATTGACAACAAAAAATTATATCGCTAGAGCGTGGTTGTTATTTATGATGACAATAACGGGGAGAGAGAAGTAGCTGAAAATGATGTTGTCATCAACAATGCTAATGATATCACGTAAAAAGTCATGTTTTTACTACCGATATCTCTCTCATTCTAGAATGATTCTTGGCATTTTAAAGTCAAAACCAATACAAATCAATGATATTATGCCAAGATGGTCAAAACAAGGTTGCACAATAAAAATCAAGCAAAACGGATGAAAAACGAAGATTTCACACACGTTTGAAGATTCAATGCATCAAAACGAGATTTCAAGAAAAAAGTGCCCATCATCAACATCCATCTCACCCAAGATGTTCGTTTTCAAATTACGAATCCAACAGAAGAAGAATCGACACAAACGGATAAAGAATGAAGATTCTATGCCCGCCGGAAGATCCAAATGATTCATACACAATATCTGAAGATAGGAGTCATATTTTTGGGATATCTTTACATCAAAATCTTCATTTTTGAATTACGAATCCAACGCAAAAAGAATCAACACAAACGGACGCATAACGAAGAAGATACGCACGAATTAAGCAACACAGCAAAAGACGACGGACCGGGGCGGGTAGCAGCCAGCTGCTGCCGGCCTGCTGGTGGGTGGCGCCGGCCTCCACCCCCCATCTCTTTTCCGCTTTTTCGTCCTTGCGTGTACCCGGTGCACCACCTTTCGATACTTTTCCATATCCGGTGCACCACCTTTCGCTACTTTTTCGTACCCGGTGCACCACCTTTCACTCTTTTTCTAATGTGAGTCTAGGGATGCTAATGTGAGACATATTTCATCTATAAATAGCAGCCCTTAGGCTTCAATTCAACACACACCTTCCACACCTTTCATATCTTTCTTTTATTTTCTTTTTCTCTCTACTTTCTCTCTAAGCTAATTTAATTAATTTAGTGAGAGATAAGTAGAAGATTAAATAGCTTAGCAATGTAACTCTTTGGAATATTCGAAAGTAATATAATCATCGTTTTGCTCGCAATAATTACGGGTAATATCTATCCTTTCTTTTATAAATTATTTGTAATGTTCTTGTTTGATGTTTACGATGTATTAACATTAGAAATGTCTATTGCCATGATATGCGAGTAGTTGCTTATATGTTTGCCATGATTTAGATAGTTATAAAGGGATGATATTAAATATTGTAAAGTAATATGACGGCCCCTATTCGACTTTTCCCGGATATAGTGCTGGAAACGCTTTATACGGAGTACAAACGTATGGAAGTCTGGGACGACCGAAGGTAGTTATATTACGGATCAATATTATAAAGGTGATAAATGAATTTCTGTTTATAGTTTAATTATAATATTATGAACGAATGATGGCATGTTTGGCTAACCGCTTATGACCAGACTGCCCCAACTTATTCCGGTAGGGTAAAACCTGTTTATGCGACTATTTATTCAATAGACCATGCCATGATACGGACGTCTCTGACGACCGAGATTGGGGAATAGGATTCGAGGGTAGTCGTTGGCCGATCTGTTCAGTACATTTGGGAGAACTTCCGGTGTATTGTAATTATTTGTGTTTACTATCCATGTGACATATATTCTATCTGATTGCGGACAACTCTACATTAGTTAGTTGATAGGATCATAAAAATAACTCATTTATCATAGTTTAAATTTATAAAAAGAAACTTATATGAATGGGAATTATTATACTTTGTTATTGTTTAAATATATGACACTAGACCTAATTTATGGAGCACCCTTTCTAGTTATCCAGGTGACTACAACTTAGATATTAGGGAGTCATGAACCTTAATTATGGATAACTATACCCATGACGTGCAATAAGTAAGACACAGTGAAACCATTCGTTGTACATATTAGATTTACATTTCTGCACTGCCTTTTATTTAATTAGTTTAGAATGCCACTTTCACTGTCAATTACTCCTGATCGCACGTTAGACGTAAGAGGCTGTGGAATTACTCTGTAAGATACACCGTTTATTACTGAAAGGTATGGTCTGCATATGAAACACGTTTTGACAAACTGTGAATAATCCAAGGATGTATAACTGTTTAAAAAGGAGAGGTCTAGTTCATAAATCAAAGTAATTAAAGCTTAAGAAAAGTATTAACATGGTCTAGAAAAGGAAAGTCTTAGTGACTTAGATACATGAACCCCCTAGATCTTACATATTTGGTTCTTTAAACATAGCAAGTTCATAATTAGATACACATTTAGAAGAACGCGATATAAGGTTAGGTGTTAAGAATGGTCGGACCTATGAGACAATACGCTGGTTTATTCATGTACCTCGGTTTTTCACCAAGATAGGTTGCTTATCTTTCAACTAGGTAAGTATTGGGAGTTTAGCATATTGCTCCGATCAGAATCACGATAACCTAGTTCCTAGTGACATGCCAACGGGAATTTAATTGGTAAGGTTCTAGTGTTTACACCAAAGTCTGTTAATCTATTAATCTAAAAGTGTTCCCATCATAAACACCATCCCGGTATTATACTATCCCAAGTCATGGTGAACCACGTCTTCCCTATCCTTGGTTGTTCCATACGTGCTAGCTAGCTTATTTTTAATTTCATTGTTAGTAGCTTAAATTAGATAAAAACAAAACAAAACCAACTATCTGAACCCCATCTTGAAGACTGAATTATTCAAATAAGCTCCGTTTCAAATTCGACCGTCCAGAGACGACCCTGATCATCCTTACCACGTACTAGTATCAGGTACTTGTACCTAGTACCAGTAGGTTGTCTAGAGGTTTAGGCCCCGAGCAAAATAAATTTTAAAACACCCTGATCACCCCTCAGTCGTTACAACAACACCAACGACACTGACGGCTGGGGTCGCATCAGCTAATCACAGAGATATTCTTTTAATATCATTCTCTCTGCGCTAAATCGCTGAGCAACCAGGTCTGGAAGCATAGGCAGTTGTTGAACTGTCATGGGTTGATATGGATACTGATAGCAATGATGTTGATGATTATTTTGATGAGATTGCATTCCCTAAGTTTCATCCCGATGAGCTCAGGATGTATGATTCTACAATTAAGGAATGGTCTGCTGATGAGTCAACTAGGATTGAGAGGGAGTCAGTGAGCTATGAATTGGCTCACTGGCAATGGATGAACAGAGATGAAGATGATGAATATGAAAATGATGTGGACATGGATGATGGTGATGACGGCAATGATGGAAATGATGGTCATAACAATGATGATGGGAAAAATAATGAAGAAGATGATAATGATGAAAACGTGGAGGATCAACTACATATTTCTTCTATTTTGACCAAAAGAAAAAGGACCAACGAATCTTCAATATCATCACTGAGGAGGATATATCAGCAACCATGTCTCACCTACAAACAATCTTAGAAAACCCTGATTCACCACTAGCACCTCAACTAAATATTGTCATATAAGAGGTTAACCCAGAACAAGCCACAACAGCAAATGATAACTATACTTGAAACAAGCCAATCCACGGCAACTCATCAACTCACAATTCCACTTACAACATCAGCCATACAACCAACAGAAGCAACATTATAAACTTATCTGCAACAAGTTTGTCTAGAAAGCTTTGCTCACAATCATTTAGGGGGAGATTGTTGAGTCACTCGTCGATGACCAGCTCAATAATAACAAACTCAATGAAGAAAAATGATTTAAGTCAAAGTTCTTGTTGCTGAAGTTCGTACTCACTAGTCACTGTTCACTCTACTCATTGGAAATTGTTATGCTGAAGAAGATTAAAACTCAACTCTGTGTGTCGCTGTTTCAAGAATCTACAGCGAGAGTTTTACACCTTCAAACTGAATAAAGGCAAAAGTCACTGCCCTAATAAAATCCAATCACTGAAAATTAATATTTCAAGTCACTCTACAAGAGCACGTTAGCTCGCAGTGAGTGATGAGAATTATTATACCTTAAGTGACTCCACGAAATAAAGTTTCTACACACAAGTACAAGTTGCTCATCATTAATACATCAGCAGGCATTCCTTGTACTTAAAATATCTGAGGAATTACGTGGCAGCAAGTGATTGGTTTTAAGGAAGAGATATTCGTTGTAACAGAATTGAGGACCACAGAATGTCGGTTTACAGAGATCAAGCCAATCAAGCAGTGTAACACCCCGCAATTTCGACATAATTATAAACATTAATTGCACACATTTTAAGGCTAATTCCCTAACTTAGAGTGAATTCAAAATGCATTTTAGAGATAATTATAGCAAAGCCCGACCACTTAATACGCGTAGTATTACATTTCGTAATTAGTTGTAGTTATGTACAAAACAATTGGAACAAACGTGACAAAATATACGACATTTGGCAAATAAGATTATTTAATAATATGAGATTATTAGATGACATTAACGTTTATTTAATATTATGTTGATAATATTTAACAAGTGTCTCAAAATCGTACAACACTTATTTCATAAACTGAAACAACTCGAAACACATCCGTTGATATCGCGTAAAAAGTTATGTTATTACCAACGATATCTCTCTCATTCAGGAGCAATACTTGGCATTTGGATTCAAAAGATGCTCAAATCAGGAAACTTTTCCAAAAAAAACAAAATGAAGTTGCACGAGAAAAATCAAGCAAAACGGACGAAAAACAAAGATTTCACACACGTTTGAAGATTCAAGACATCGAGACAAGGTTTAGAGGAAAAATTTCCCATCACTGAGTTTTCTCTTATCCAAGATATTCATTTTCAAAATACGAATCAAACAGAAGAAGAATCAACAAAAACGGATGAACAATGAAGATTCTACATACGCCGGAAGATTCAAATGATTCGTACGAGACATCCAAAGATCGGAGACACATTTGGGATTTCTTTTTATCAAAGTCTTCATTTTTGAAAAACGAATCCAATGCAAAAAGAATCAACAAAAACGGATGCATAACGAAGAAGATACTCACAATTTAAGAAACGGAGCGAAAACCGGGACGTTGGTAGTGTTGTCGCCGCCGGCCACACCACCACCGGTGCTGGACACCCCTCCCCTTTCCATTTGGTTCTTTTTCGTCCTCGCCCGTACTCGCAGGGTACACGTGCTAGGCCTTTTCCGTGACTTTAGGGTACACGTGCTAGACCTTTACGCACATTAGGGTACATGTGCTAGCAACTTTTCCACCTTTTGCTAACATGTGCTTCAAGTTTCTAGAATCCACTAATTTTCCCCTATAAATAGGGAGCCCATGGTTCATTTGAAGAGATATCTTTGATACACATACACCATACACTTTCTACATTCTATATCTGTCTTGTTTTTGTAAAATTAGTATTTCTTCCTTTAGGATAGTTTAATTAATTAGAATAGCTAATTAATTAACTAAGGAAGATTTGTACGGAGGTACTCCAGGATGCATTGTAGCTACGAGTTACTTTTATACCTTTCCAGGTTTTAATCTATCTTCCATATTTAAATATGTTTGTCATTTATTTTATAAATTTAAATATGCATGCTAGAATTGTCATGGTTAACTAGATAACTCAATTGTCAGTTATGATAGTCGTTTAGAAAGTTTTAAATATGTAATTATGTTATATGTTATGAGATTGCGGGTGGTTTACATTATAAATATATGTAGGAATTAAATCTTTATCGTTTATCTACCCAACTCATGTTGTGACTAAAACCTTATCCAAAAGTGAACGTAGCTAACTCATAGGATATAGGTCACTTAGTTATACTATGCTAGATTGAATCATTGAGCTCGGCATGGCCGGTGTTTTCTAGACCAAAATAGGATCCAAGAGACACGGAATATGGGAATAGAGGTAGATTAAGATCAAATTCACATAGACGATATTTTTGAGACAACTTTCGGAATATCCTCGACTTAAATAATACCTTTATATGCTTATATCGAACTGTTGCTTTGATCGTCTTATTGCATGTTCTTGTTTGATTATTGCATTAGGATCATCATAATAGTGAAATACATTTGGCATTAAATATCATGAAGTGATATAATGGCCCATATTCGACTGTTCTCGGATATAGTACTGGAAACGCTTACAGCGGAGTACAAATGTATGGAAGTCGAGAACGACCGAAGGTAGTTATATTATGAATTGAATAACAAACGTGTTACTTAAGTTTTCATTTGTAGTACAAAAGATCCCTATATTCTTGCATACCTGAGTAATGTTGATAATTCGTACGAATAAGTGATGCCATATTATCCGGCTGCCTAAACCAGTTAGTCCAACCTATTCTGGTGAGGGTAAACCTCGTTCATAAGATTGTTTATTCAACAAACTATGTCATGATTCGGACATCTCTGACGACCGAGATTGGGGAATAGGATTCGAGATTAACTGTTGGATAATATGGGTATACATTTGAGAGAGCTTTCGGTGTAAGCTTTAATAAGTTCTGCAACCCACGTGACATTCTATTTGCCTGATCGTGGACACCTCCGCGTTAGCCCGATTGAAGGATTGCAGTAATAACTCACATTAACTTACGAACTTATCCCCATTAGAACTCTCCATATTCAACAACTCCTAAACCACTTCATAGTAGAAAATCGCTTTAATTATTGAACGCCCGAAGTAACATCCACCTTTCAATTTATTTTAATTTAATAGAAAATCCAAAACCAACTCTTTCCTCCCTAGCTAAATACATAAAAGTTTCTAAATGCCCTAGCTTCAATTTGCTGCGCTTTGAAGAACGATCCTAGGTCATACTTGTCCTCTGCTAGCCCTTTAATTAGCATAATAGTAACCCTAGGCCCCAACATTACAAATTTAAAACCCACTGTTGTCTCGCATCACCATTAGAAATTCCAACGATCGGTGTGCAGCACAACATTCGTAAAACTAAAATAAAACAAATTATAATTTTATAATTCAATTAAATTATTTTTATAAAATATCTCAAGTAAAAATATATTCGAAGACGTATTTAAAATTTACCAATTAAAAATACTTTAACAATTAACGATCGGGTAAACGAACACGGGTTATATACCACAAAATTGGGATAAAAATCCCTCCCTTTTTTCTTTGACAAAACCGGACCACACCACCCCCAACCCCATTTCTTCCTTTTTCATCTCTTAACCAAACACACATACTTCCCACCTCCCTCTCTCTAACTTACTATCTCTCTCTAGTAACTCATCAAAATCCACCAAAAACTACCACAAAAACGCATTAAATCATCAAGCTCCTTTGGAATAAAACGTTCACGGGATCACGAGCTACATTTCTATCTTTTCAAAATCCTCTCGCGACAACTTTGTAAGATCCCGACATATCCAAAAACTCTTAGATTTCGCTATTTCCTTTAATATTTCATGTTTATAATACTTAATACATCATGTTTTAGTGTTTTTATCAACTGATTATGTCCAAGAGTCGAATCAAAAATTGTTTTTCCAAACCGATCCACGAACAGACGTAAGTGACACATCAGGCCCAAAAATAGTTTAGCCACACTTAAGTTTCATATTAAGTGTCGGATAAAACCCTATTTTTGCGTCACTTGCTTAAGTGATGCCACAAACCCTCTTTTTGAGACACTTCGTTAAGTGTCGGTAAACAGCCTCACCTGACACTCCCTGCGTCACTCGCTCAAGTGCCGCCCTCTACCCAGAGCGTCACTCAATGTGACACTAACCTTAGTGACGCTACCCCAAGCCAAGTGACGCCTCAAGTGTCGCTAAAAACAGAAGATTTATAATATCTTTTTCACTAAGTGTTGGAGTTAACCGAGAACGAATACTTACATACGATGCGATACACGAACTTTACAAACATTACAAACACACTTATATCATCGAAATGTTGATTTCAAACCAACACCAACGAGTCTTATACATTTTCACAACTACGAAATACAAACATACATGTTTAACAAACGCTTTGGACATAACTTGGTTGTACAAACACTAGCATGGATGCTTGACTTAGACATCCACATACTTATTAAATCTCATACGTTTAGGACGTTAGGAGGTTTCGGACTAGACTTGGGCTTTAGGCTTTGCTACACTCGCACTTTACTTAGCCCAACAGGTGAGTTCATAGCCCCTACTTTCACTGCTTTACTACTTTTGAACAGGGGTGGAAAACATAGTACGAATTTTACTGTTGCCATAACTTACTTTGTTTCAGCGATTGCTAACTTGTTGATTTCTTCCAACTATCAATTATTAATGATGATTTCATGTTTTAATTGATAACTAGAGTTTTTTTGGAAACTAAACTTATACATTTTATGAATGATTTCATACGTACAAACTAGTTATAAAACATCACAAGCTTTCATACAAACAGACTTTTATAAAACAACATTTTCATAAACATACAGAAAGTCCCTATGTCTTGGGCAAACATACAGAAAGTCCCTACGTCTTGGGCAAACATACAGAAAGTCCCTACTTCCTGGATAAGGTTCCATCCTACATCTTGGGTGAAGGCTCTACTTCTTGAGCAGTGGGTCCTACGTCTTGGATGCCAGTCCTACTTCTTGGACACAACCTAAAAAGTCCCTACTTCTTGGGCAGTTATTGACAGGTCCTAGTTCTTGGACAAACATTTTGAACTATACTTTTGGGCGACATCCCAACAAAACTTCAAATTTATGAACATTACTTGAATTGTTATAGCAAAGCGTTACAAACAATTTGGTTACTAATGCGTGTGAAAGCATCTAGTTTTATTATTTGTAAAGTACAGGATATACCAATCACTACTATCACACAACCAGGCAAGAATACCCGATCGGAATAATATAGCTATGGTAAGTCCAGGTCGAACACAAGAACGATGTTATTCAATTAAATTGGAATTATTAATAAAGCAGTAAAATAGGGGTTACGTTTTATTTCCGTACGAACGTTCAAGATGAACTAATTTACTAAACCAAACAACATAAAACAAGATAAAAGAAACAGATAAATAATCGGAGATAAACATGTAAATGCTTAGTCTTCCACTCAAATTCATATTATCCGATTCATGTGTTTTGATTGTCTAATTGTGATTTCTTTTATATTAACTTAGTTACTAATCAAAGAATCCAAGTTAAATATATATTAGCCAATGTTCCGGGTCCAACTAATATCTACAACCTAGGGTCCCACATTAAACATCGATCCGACGTCGCAAGAATATTTCTCTATTGCGTGCTTTTCCCTAGATTGTGCATTGAGTATTCATGACTTGTTACGATTAATCTTTGCGGTATGACTCAACAATACCTACTAATAATCTTATTAGCTCATTCATTTTAGATTAATTAATTACTATGCTCTTAACCTATCAAACTCAATATATTTAGCAATGATCATAAACCTATATTCATAATCATCAATAATCAATAGTATCAAAGGAACTCAATCGCAATAATCCTATTGATCACGTTAAGTAGCAATTAATTATCACCACTAAACAAGGTTCTACAGACAACGTAACAATCTTCAATCAGTCAATTGATTCAAAACACAATTACAACTTTCAAACAATCATAATCAAAAATTATTATACTAAACAATTAACAATAAGTCTAATTCATGATTCAATTATACAAAATCAGATTCATATCTAAAAAAAAACACATAGACAATGTTCGAATTGAAATCGTAAAGTGATATGCAAACCGAATCGTGAACCACGCGAGGGGAAATCAATTGGCATCGATCCCTACCCTTTCGTGCCTCCAAATCGCCATCAAATGCTCCCAAAATGGGGGAAAGCCCCCTCCTGGTCGGCTGTTGTTCGTGGTTTAGGGTTATGTCAAGTTTTGGGTAAAAATGAGGCAAAATGGAATTTAACCTAATCCGCAGAATCAATCCATACGGCGTATGGAATTTCCATACGGCGTATGGATTGAAAAGAAGCCCATAGGCTTGGCCCGCGAAGTGTCAGCCCACTTTTTTAGTCCATACGCCATACGGATTAATCCATACGTCGTATGGATGCATTTTTAGTAAAAGCGGACCAAACGAAAGTTGTAGCCCCATCTGTTAGCTAAATTCTCCCACTTAAATCAACCTAATTGGAGTTCGTATGAGGAAGTTATGGCCAAAATACTAACGCATAGCCGAAAACTCAGCTTTTACATTCTTCCTCCATTTTCAGCTCATCTTTCATTCTTTTTCCGATTCGAGCTTCATTTACACTTCAATCCAATTCTCTCTTGTCTATATTTTGATTCTCAAAGCATATTTTCTTCATAAAAGCTCGTTTTCTGTTTCTTTTTAATCCAAGTCTGATTAAACTCCTAATTGCAAATATGAACGAAATGAGTATCTTATTCACATGAAATGCATTAGAAATCTATTGAACAAATGGGTAATTAGTACTACAATATAGTACATTTTGGCGTTTAACAAACATCCCCTACTTGAATTCTACTTGTCCTCAAGTAGACTATCGATTTAAAACTTATAAACGACAAAATTTAGTAGGCAGACAATGGTGCATAGGGACTTACATACAAACTAGCATTTCGCAAACAAAATTTTTAGCTTAAAAATAATTCAACATTAAGATTTAGCTATCAAGAAACTCTTCTAGGGAACCCAATTTTCTCATGCATTATTATTATGTATATAAGATGGCTCACAATGATAACCGATATTGTTGTCCACCTAAACAATCTAATATGTATGCATGTACTTTGTATACGTCGACACCCCCACTCGATCCAATGCTTCCGTGAACTTCTGATAAACTTAATTAATGATTTTGGGGGTGTCACAGATTGGTATCAGAGTCATTGGTTATAGCGAACTAGATTTCTTAGGTGACTTAGAGACCTTAGAGACCTAGACTATAGCGTTGGCTAGAACGCACATGCATACACATTTGCATACGTCTAACTATCATTACGACACATCGATACACGTAATCCATTAATTTAACCGTGTACATCTGATTCATTCAAACTCACTCTGATCTCATACGAACCTGATCGTATTAAGCAGTTGATGAAAAGAAGTATGTATTTAGCATCATATAATGACGTCTGGCCAACGTGATTATATTATATTAAGTACATATGAGCGTTTCATAGTCATAAGATACGTTATGGGGACCTTGTCAATCCTTCCTAATGATCTATAACTAAAAATATGTGAAACTTCAAATATGTGAAACTTCATTCTTTACATTCTTTTCATTAGCAATGACCTCTGCATTTCCTTCATCGCTGAACGTCATCATGCCGCCTAAACAAAGAAAGACCCGAAACAGTTTCCGAGCGACTACACCTCCTATCGTTGAAACCACCGAACAGATCGTCGAACGACGTGTAGCAGAAGCAATTGCCCAGTATGAGGCAAGCCGCAATCGTGATAACGTGGTGCACAACAGTGAAACCACTCCTGTCAACTGTGAAACACCGGTGAATACCTAACAAGGGTGTTCATAAAAAACCTTCCAAGCTTGCAAACCCAGCACATTCACCGGGACCTAGTGGAACGCCCAAGTCCAAATCCTTAGACGCACAACTGCTTACTCCATGCCGTGGGAGACTTTGAAACAAATGATGATGGAAGAGTTTTGCTCTCCCAGTGAGCTTCATATGCTCAAAACTGAGCTATGGAACATCCAGATGATCGGTGCTGACATTACCGGATACACGACAAGGTTCAAAGAGCTTGCACACCTCGTACCTCACATGGTGACTCCCAAGAGCGAACGCATTAAATGATACACCAGAGGTTTGGCACCACAGATCAGAGGCATGGTGATGTCCTCCAAACCGACTACTTTTAGAAGCGCAGTGGATCTGGATCAAAGCTTGATTGATGATGCGGTCCTAATTGGAACCTTGAAAGCTGCTTTCAGGAAAAAGTGAACCCAACCGTGCTGATGCGGGTGACTCTGGAAACAACAAGCGAAAATGGAACAATGAGAGTAATGACCGTCAGGGTCAACAAAACAGGAATGTGGGAAACACCAGAGCATACGCTGCAATCACCAACACCGAACCGAAACCTTACCTAGACAAGAGGCCTAAATGTGGAAAATGCGAAAGGCATCACGAGGGCGAATGTTTCCTTTGTGGCTAATGCAGCCAATGGGGACACCGAGCCCACGCATGTAGAAACAACCCTCCCACTCAAGCAAACCCTGGGAGACAAAACACTGGCTGTTTTGATTGTGGTGAACCAGGACACTACCGAAATCAGTGCCCACAGCTCAACAACGCCAACAACAATCAGAACAACAACAACCGCGTCGCCAACAACAAACCCGCTCGCGGACGCGCATACGTCATTCGTGCATGGGATGCACCAGAGGATCCCTACGCTAACATTGGTACATTTTAACAAAACTATTATTACGCTCTAACGCTACACTATCCGAATGTCGATTCGAACTTAACACTGGGTAACCTTGACCACTTATCGAACACACAACTTATCAAACTATACGAAGAGTATACATGAACTACTAGAACTCTATGCAACTTAGAGCGCTACGTAAACTATTACTACTGTTGACAACACATCATTTCGGAAAACAAACGCGATGGGCGTTCCGACTTGATTTTTAAATCTCGGGACGAGATTTCTCTAACAGAGGGAGAATGTAACACCTCACAATTTTGACATAATTATAAATATTAATTGCACACATTTTTAGGCTAATTCCCTAACTTAGAGTGAATTCACAACACATTTTAGAGATAAGTCTAGCAAAGCCCGACCACACATTTCGTAAATAGTTGTAATTATGTACAAAACAATTGGAATAAACGCGACAAAATATACGACTGTTGGCAAATAAAATTATTTAATAATATGAGATTATTAGATGACATTAACATCTATTTAATATTATGTTGATAATATTTAACAAATGTCTCAAATCGTACAACACTTATTTCGTAAAATGAAACAACTCGAAACACATCCCTAAAACTAAAATAAAACAAAATATAATTTTATAACTCAATTAAATTATTTTTATAAAATATCTCAAGTAAAAATATATTCGAATACGTATTTAAAAATTACTAATTAAAAATACTTTAACAATTAACGATCGGGTAAACGAACACGGGTTAAATACCACAAAATTGGGACAAAAATCCCTCCACTTTTTCTTTGACAAAACCGGCCCACACCACCCCCCAACCCCATTTCTTCCTTTATCATCTCTTAACCAAACACACACACTTCCCACCTCCCTCTCTCTAACTTGCTATCTCTCTCTAAAAACTCATCAAAAAATCCACCACAAACTACCACAAAAACGCATTAAATCATCAAGCTCCTTTGGTATAAAACGTTCACGGGATCACGAGCTACATTTCTATCTTTTCGAAATCCTCTCTGGACAACTTTGTAAGATCCCGACATCTCTGAAAACTCTTAGATTTCGCTATTTCCTTTAATATTACATGTTTATAATACTTAATACATCATGTTTTAGTGTTTTTATCAACTGATTATGTCCAAAAGTCGAATAAAAAATCATTTTTCCAAACCGATCCACGAACAGACGTAAGTGACGCATCAGGCCCAAAAACAGTGTAGCAACACTTAAGTGTCGCATTAAGTATCGCATAAAACCCTCTTTTTGTGTCACTTGCTTAAGTGACGCCACAAACCATCTTTTTGAAACATTTCGTTAAGTGTCGGTAACCAGCCTCACCCGACACTCCCTGCGTCACTCACTCAAGTGCAACCCTCTACCCTAAGCGTCACTCAACGCGACACTAACCTTAGTGATGCTACCCCAAGACAAGTGACGCCTCTAGTGTCGCTAAAAACATAAGATTTATAACATCTTTTTCACTAAGTGTTGGACTTAACCGAGAACGAATACTTACATACGATACGATACACGAACTTTACAAACATTACAAACACACTTATATCATCGAAATGTTGATTTCGAACCAACACCAACGATTCGTATACATTTTCACAACTACGAAATACAAACATAAATGTTTAACAAACGCTTTGGACATAAATTGGTTGTACGAACACTAGCATGGATGGTCGACTTAGACATCCACATACTTATAAAATCTCATACGTTTAGGATGTTAGGAGGTTTCGGACTAGACACGGGCTTTAGGCTTTGCTAGCACTCGCACTTTACTTATCTCAACAGGTGAGTTCACAGCCCCTACTTTTACTGCTTTACTACTTTTGAAAAGGGGTGGAAAACATTGTATGACTTTTACTGTTGCCATAACTTACTTTGTTTTAGCGATTGCTAACTTGTTGATTTCTTCCAACTATCAATTATTAATGATGAGTTCACATTTTAATTGATAACTAGAGTTTTTTTGGAAACTAAACTTATACATTTTATGAATGATTTCATACGTGCAAACAAGTTATAAAACATCACAAGCTTTCATACAAACAGACTTTTATTAAACAACCTTTTCATAAACATACAGAAAGTCCTTACGTCTTGGGCAAACATATAGAAAGTCCCTACTTCTTGGGCAAGGTTCCATCCTACGTCTTGGGTGAAGGCTCTACTTCTTGAGCAGTGGGTCCTACATCTTGGATGCCAGTCCTACTTCTTAGACACAACCTAAAAAGTCCCTACTTCTTGGGCAGTAATTGACAGGTCCTACTTCTTGGACAAACATTTTGAACTATATTTTTGGGCGACATCCCAACAAAACTTCATATTTGATGAACATTACTTGAATTGTTATGGCAAAGCGTTACTAACAATTTCGTTACAAACAATTTGGTTGATCAAACATACACTTAAACATAAAACCTGTGAATTCACTAAACCTCATTGTTGACTTTTACTATGTTTTTCAGGGAATTAGTTGCACGTAAGATTCGCCTGCATATATGGAACATAGGCGACCCACGAAGCAAATAGGATGCCAACTTTTGACAACGAGATTTCTTTTATATAACTAATCTGTTTTAGTCATATTCACGAAATCTACTTTTGTAAACTTAACAACTTTTACTCTTGTACGATTCGATGAATCGTAAACTTTTTAACTATTACTCTTGGCATCTTAATATATATGTTCTGTTGTAATCATATGCTCTGATATGTATGCATGTACTTTGTATACGTCGACATCCCCACTCGATCCAATGCTTCCACGAACTTCTGATAAACTTAATTAATGATTTTGGGGGTGTGACAAGCAGCGACACGTGTCATTCGATATTTACGGGATTGTTAGGCTATAAATAGTGCAGTACTTTATACTTTATTCTTTGCCATTTTTGTACGTATTAATCACTTGTATGTCAGTGAGTAGTTTGTCTAAGCACGTATCAACAACCAGCGAGTGAACAGTTAACGTGTTTATCCACTACTGTTCATCTCTCATTGTAATAGATTAGCGTAAGTGTTTGTTTAGGATTAGTTTTGACTATTCCTTCCCGCAATCAATACTTACTGAGTTTTTATGAATAATAAAGATTCACGGCTGTTATTAAGTGTTTGTTTGATTTATATCTATAATCATTATACTTTGTTTTAGTGCATTTATAATTAAAACTTTGATAAATAACCAAGTTAAAATATAAAGAAGTTAATTTCTAATTGTATTCAACCCCCTTCTACAATTAAACTTTACGTGTTAGGATTCCGAATCACTAAAAAATAGTGATTCAGGGACTATCATATACAACAAACTTTTTGATACATACAACAAATATATGCATTACAGTATTATATAGTACTACATCAAGATACGTACAAGTTGGTATAGTAATACAATTACTTGTTGTATTTATCACTAGCCAATTTCAAATATCTCACAAATACGCCTTATCTAAGCTCCGTATAATAATAATGTAAACATTTATACAAGTACATTATACTACGTATTCATAGAAGCAAAATTGATAAATCTCATAAAACAAATCTTTTAACAAATCATTTTCACTATTTCAATACTCAATAAGCAATATATATCATAATAAAACAACTAATTTATTGACAAATTAGTAATAAAACAAACAGTCATTCACTTGATAAGAAATCATAATTCAAAGTACAAGAGTATTGCAAACCATAATATTACTTTTTTTAATTGACTGGCAGAGTGCTTCCTGCTTTCTTCCGATTAACTAACTAACAAATAACTTTCTAAGTGTTCTATTATTTTTCTGGAGTTAAATTGATATATCCAATCCTCTAAAAATTGAGAAATGAGTATTCTATTTATAAGACTTTTCTAACCGCTAGGGAACTCGGTGACCTCTTCAGGTGGCTTCGTGAGTTCTGCCTCCTGATCTTATCTTCAAATGTATTTAGTCTTTATCCAGTCCACATTCATTCAACTGAAATCGTTGGATTCTTTGCTTTTTGGGTGTTTGAGTTTATCTCTTCTTCTTTATTTGAATTCTGATAATTATCTTCAAATATTTAATATTTTAAATACAACTCGGCGATATTTCACCCGGATTGGCTATATTTTACACTTTAAAACCTTAAATTTTTCCTTTTTATTTATTTCAGCTCTAAAACTACGTTTTAATCAAATATAAGCGTATAAGTAGTATTTACTCCCTAATTTATTCATTAAACTAACTAAAATAGCATACAAAAACATATACAGTTCAACACTTATCAGTACACTCATTGTTAATACTCTGAGTCAACTTTCACAAGTTTCATATATGACTTATAATATTACTAGTAAGCAAGAAGGGTTATCCATGTCTAATTACATTGATGGTGTTCTTATTATGTTAAATGTATATAATCTTATAAATTGATGAGTAGCTTGTAACAAAATTTAGCATAAGTTAATATGTAATTTTTTGTTTAAATAGAATAAATAGTTTTATTGATTAGTTCCCCCTAATAATTCAAAGAAACCATCTTAACATGTAAATATGACCAAGCAAAGTTTGTTGACAAACTTGATTATCATAGCTAAAATTTTAGATATGTAATAAATGAATATAATTTAACAAAAGAGTTTGTAAAATCTAGCGATATTGGAGTTTCGTATCGATGGTCGATTAGCCAATGGGCTATTAGTTTATAGTGGTATTGAGATAATCTATCAACCTTCAGATTGTGGGTTCAATTACTGGGTGAAACTATTTGTAGGTGTTTGTGAAATTATGTATATATTCGTGATATGGGTGTGTGAGTGTTTGTATTTTCTAAAAGATAAATATAGATGTTCAATTTTAGTTATATATAATTTCATCATTTATGTGACATCCGACAATTGAGATCACTGTTGACCTTAACTAGAAATGGTATCAAAAATATTTAGTCTATACTTAGGCTCAATACAAGACATATTATATATATAGATATGTAATTATCTGTAATTACGCAAGAACAAGCGGATAGAATCCGACAAGAACACGGACGTTGGTGAAACAATTTTTAGTATAACGTAAAGCTATTATGTTAATAAAATAGTGGTTATTCATAATATATTATTATTATGCATTAATAATATACGAAACAACATACGTTTGTTACAAAACGTACCGAAAGAGTAGAAAATGCGCTAATCGAACCAGAGAACCAAACGAAACCAGCAAACATTTTCAAAACTTAAAACAAGTATTTGGTAAAATAATACTTACATTAAAATTTACGAGAATTTATCATGAACAAAACGTGTTGAACGAACATTTAAACGTATAAAGAAATATACCATATTAACGGGTAAACGACCATAAAACGTTACGCAATTTGGGAAACAAGATTTAAACGCCCCATGCCCATGGTGGTCCCCCTCCCCCTAAAATCTGCCCCAAGACTCCCCACTCCATAGCCCATGAACACCCTCCCCACTCTTTAACCATTCAAACACCAATGTTTTGAAAAGCGACTCGATCGGCCTGTTCTGACCGGTCGAACCGGAAAATTAAGAAATTTCGGCTCATTTTAAACCGGGTTTTGACCATTTTTGGAACTCCGTCAAACCGCCGGTTTTAACGGTTTAACCGGGTTGAACTGGAACCGCTTTTAACCGGATTTCATTTTTTTCTATTATTATTATTCTTTTTAAGGTTTTATATATATATATATATATATATATATATATATATATATATATATATTAATCTATATCTATATGATATTAGAAAAAGATAGTGAGTAGATAGAGGAGAGGAGTTCATGAACGGTACTAAACTCTAAATTGAAAACAAAATCGCCTTGACAAACTGGTCTTAAAGGATTTGTATTTCGTTCATTTCAAGTATTACTGGAGTAAGCACTAGTTCCCTACTGATGGATTTCTCGATCAGTATGTCACTGAGTAACTAGGCTATCGTGATTCTGATCGGAGTAGTTTATCCAGCCCACAACACTAACCGGTGAAGGTATAGTGACCCTTATATGGAGTTTAATCCAGGGTGCATGAATAAGGCGACAAACCAACTCGATGTCCGACCTCAATCAAGGCTGAATCAGTGTGAGACACGTCTAAGGGAAACCGAGGACGCCCTCCGAATGGTTAGCAGACTCGCAGAATCTGTGGACCATCTAACTGCACTACTACCACAACTCAATCTACGTTAGGATTAGCTTAGGCTGAATCTGTATCTTATTATGTTTTCGTAGGACCTATGTAATTTGACTGGATGTAATAATTCCTGGCACTTCTGTAAAACTTCTAAGTCTGTGACTTTTGAAACTCCTAACTAGAAATGGTCTGTAATCGTTCGACTTCGTATTATGAATTGACTATTTCTCCCGTTATTTCTACATTGTGATGTTTACCCTGTGATGTTGTATATTACCACTTTTATATATGTACATCTATCGAATTATCATTGTGGTACAACTTCTCATGTGCCTCTTGTTTCTCTCTTGAAGAATCATGCCGTCAAAGAGGAAAAGTTACAGTGATGCCGAACTTGCCGCCATCTTATCTCGAGCAGTGGCCGATGCTTTGGCTGCTCGGGATTCACCTCGAAACTCTCGAAGTAATGACGAAACCCCATTTAATACCCCTGTTATCAAATCTTGCTCTTACAAGGATTTTCTTAGCTACAAACCGCTCTACTTCAAAGGCACAGAAGGTGCTATTGGTCTAAATTGAACGTATGGAATCCGTCTTCAACCTCTGCAACTGCACTGAGGATAACAAAGTCAAGTTTACTGCCTACACCTTTCAGGAAGGTGCACTTAAGTGGTGGAACACCCACGCAAACTCTGTGGGCATTGAGATAGCAAACCGACTTCCTTGGGCTGAACTGAAGAAAAAGCTTAGAGAAAAATATTGTCCCGAAGAAGAACTGCACCGTCTGGAGAAAGAATTCTGACACTTGACAGTGCAGGGAACTGACATTGCTGGATATACCACCAAATTCTAGCAATTTGCGTTATTATGCCCGGGTTTGGTTGACCCGGAGGAGAAATGCATCAAGAGATACATCCGCGGCCTCCCTGAGAATATTCAGGGGAACGTCGCCTCATCAAAGCCAACCACCGTCGAAAGTGCAATCCGGTTGGCACATGAACTCATGGCCATGATTGTCAGCCATGAGACATCCAACACATCCTCCCATAACAACAACAAACGCAAATCATTCGAACCCCACAACAACAACAAACGCAAATCATCCGAACCTCACAACAACCAGAACAAGAAATCCAATGCCATCCAAGTTTACAACACAAATTCTGAACCCAAGCGTGGATACACTGGGGACATGCCATACTGCTCCAAGTGTAACTACCACCATGACGGTCCATGCAGTACTCTATGCAACAACTACAGGAGGTACGAGCACTTGACCAAGGATTATCGAGCCCCCAAATCCAACAACAACACCTCTCACAACAATGCAAGTCAACTTAAATCCTGCTTTGGGTGTGGAGAAGTGGGACATTTCATAAATGAATGTCCTAAAAACAAGAACAACAACAACGTAAGGGGAAGAGCGTTTGTACTCAACTCCGGGGACGCCCATCAGGACCCGAATGTGGTCACGGGTATGTTCCTTCTCAACAACTTATCTGCTTCTATTCTGTTTTATACTGGTGCCGATAGAAGCTTTATTTCTGATGAGTTTTGCCCCTACTTGATATCGCACCTATTGCTCTAGATGTTAAGTACACCGTAGAACTTGCAAATGGTAAACTCATAGAAACCGATAGTGTGATACCTAATTGCACCTTAAACCTAGCCGACGAAACCTTCTCAATCGACCTTGTGCCTATTGAAATCGGAAGTTTCGACGTTATCGTTGGTATGGACTGGTTGTCCAAACACCGTGCCGAAATCATTTGTTACGATAAAACTTTTCGTATTCCTCTCGCTGTCGGTAGAACCTTGGTCATACAGGGGGAGACCGGTGGGATGAGACTCAACATCATATCCTGTTTAAAAACCCGAAAATTTCTGAGAAAGGGTTATCCAGCAATCCTCGCGCATATCATGGAGAAAAAGTCGGAGGAGAAGCGACTTAAAGATGTGCCAATCATTCAAGACTTTCCAGAAGTCTTTCCCGATGAACTACCTGGTCTACCACCACCAAGACAGGTTGAGTTCTCCATCGACCTCGTACCAGGTGCCGCACCTGTGGCCCAAGCACCATACCGCTTAGCCCCATCCGAACTTCAGGAGCTGTCCAACCAATTACAGGAACTCCTGGAAAGAGGATTCATTAGGCCGAGTTCTTCACCTTGGGGAGCTCCGATCTTATTTGAGAAAAAGAAAGAAGGTTCATTCAGAATGTATATCGACTACCGAGAGTTGAACAAGTTGACTGTCAAGAACCGGTATCCACTTCCTCGTATTGATGACCTGTTTGACCAACTACAAGGGTCGAGTTTTTATTCAAAGATCGATCTCCAGTCAGGTTATCACCAACTACGTTTTCGCGACTCCGATATTCCAAAAATTGCTTTCAGAACCCGGTATGAGCATTACGAATTTCAAGTGACGCCATTCGGTCTAACCAACGCACTAGCCGTATTCATGGATCTTATGAATCGGGTGTGCAAGCCTTACCTCGACAAGTTTGTCATTGTCTTCATTGATGATATTTTCATATATTCGCGCAACGAACAGGAACATACGCAACACCTCAAAACCATCCTAGAACTACTTAAGCATGAGGAGCTTTACGCCAAATTCTCTAAGTGTGAGTTCTGGATGCAAACCATTCAATTCCTTGGACATGTCATCGATAGTCAAGAAATCCATGTCGATCCATCAAAAATCGAGGCAATCAAAGATTGGCAATCGCCAACCACTCCGACCGAGGTACGCCAATTCTTGGGATTGGCGGGGTACTATCGGCGATTCATCGAAAATTTCTCGAAAATAACCCAACCACTCATGACAATGACTCAGAAAGACAAAAAGTTCGATTGGACTGATAAACAAGAGTCAGCATTTCAACTTCTGAAACAAAACTTTGCAGTGCTCTGATTCTATCCTTACCTAAAGGCACCGATGACTTCGTGGTATACTGCGATGCTTCTCAGCAAGGTCTCGGTTGCGTGTTGATGCAACGGGATAAAGTAATTTCTTACGCCTCGCGACAACTCAAAATTCATGAAAAGAACTACATCACCCATGATTTAGAGCTTGGAGCTGTTATTTTCGCTCTCAAAATCTGGAGACACTACCTCTATGGCACTAAGTGCATAATCTTTACCGACCATAAAAGTCTCCAGCACATATTCGATCAGAATGATCTCAATATGAGGCAACGTCGATGGGTCAAGTTGCTTACGGATTACGATTGCGAGATCAAATACCATCCGGGCAAGGCAAATGTTGTTGCCGATGCCCTCAGTCGAAAGGAACGAACGAAACCACTTAAAGTCCGAGCCCTCAGTATGACCATTCACAATGATCTAAACATTCAGATTCTCACTGCTCAACTCGAAGCTCTGAAACCCGATAACATCAAAAATGAAGCCTTGCGAGGCATGGAAAAACAATTCAAAATCAAACCTAATGGAGTTAGGTAACTCTCTAACCGAATCTGGTTACCCAGTTGTGAAAACCTGCGAGACTTGGTGATGGATGAAGCTCACAAGTCCAAATATTCTATCCATCCTGGATCCGACAAAATGTATCACGGCATCAAGGAATTTTATTAGTGGCTGAATATGAAAGCTGAAATCGCTACATACGTCAGCAAGTGCCTTACTTGCTCAAAAGTCAAAGCCGAGCATCAGAAACCTTCTGGTTTACTCCAACAGCCCAGCATTCGTGAAAGGAAATGGGAACAAATTGCCATGGATTTCATAACCAAACTACCAAAGTCAGCGAGCGGTTGCGATACCATTTGGGTGATCGTCGATCGTCTCACGAAATCTGCTCATTTCCTGGCAATCAAGGAAACCGACAAAATGGAACGTCTCACACGAATCTACATCAAAGAGGTTGTTACTCGACACGGTGTTCCAATCTCGATTATCTCAGATAGAGATAGTCATTTCACATCTCACTTTTGGCAATCAATTCAAAAAGCATTGGGTACCCGTCTTGATATGAGTACCGCATACCACCCTCAAACCGACGGCCAAAGTGAATGAACAATTCAAACACTGGAAGACATGCTACGAGCTTGCGTAGTTGACTTCGGTGTAAAATGGGAAAAACACCTACCGTTGTGTGAGTTTTCGTACAACAACAGTTATCACACCAGCATTAAGGTTGCACCTTTCGAGGCACTGTACGGTCGTAAGTGTCGCTCACCTATCTGTTGGACCGAAGTGGGAGACAGTCAACTCACTGGTCCTGAGATCATTCACGAAACTACTGAAAAGATCTTCGAGATCCAAAACAAACTCAAAGCTGCACGTGATCGTCAGAAAAGTTATGCTGACGTGAGACGCAAACCTTTCGAGTTCCAGGTTGGGGATGGAGTGCTACTCAAAGTTTCACCTTGGAAAGGTGTAATTCGTTTTGGTAAACGAGGAAAACTGAACCCTAGATACATTGGACCTTTTGAAATCCTCGAGAAGATTGGTCCAGTGGCATACCGATTGCAGCTGCCATCCGAGCTTAGCAGCGTGCACCCCACTTTTCACATTTCAAATTTGAAAAAGTGTCTGTCCGATGAGACACTTATCATTCCACTCGATGAAATTCGAGTTTATGACAAGCTTCATTTTGTTGAAGAGCCCGTCGAAATCATGGACCGTGAGGTCAAACAACTCAAACAAAGTCGTATTCCAATCGTCAAGGTTAGGTGGTGTGACACCCGTCAAATTAGGACTAGTAATTAGTGCCTAATCAAGTGTAATACATGTAATTAGTTCTGTATTAGGCTAATTAATGTATCAATATATATATTGTTGAATATATACACGTATGCGATTTGATTAAATCGTACAAGTTTCAAATCGAGTGCAATTCGATTCAAGTAATATGGACGTTGGTAAACGATTTTTATTAAATAATGTGACATTATTTAATAACCCGAATGTATTCAAAATATTATTTATGTAAGATTTCAACTCGAATTAGTACCGTACGAACAACAGTTACGCGATTAAAATAATAAACGCGCGAAAAATTGAAACAAGAATAAGTTACATTTTATAAACTCAAGTAAAAGGGTTCAATGAAATATTTCAACAAAAACATTAATAAATATTCGTAACTTAAGATAATTATTAAACGTTTAAACAATCGGAAAAACGAACACCGCGCGGAACACAAACACGGGAAACAAAAAAATTGGGACACACCCACAAGGGGTTAGCCCCCCCCCCCCCCCCTAACCGGCCAAGGGAGGGGGACATCACCTCCCCCACCTCTTTTCCCTCTCATTTCCCTCCCCCACTCTCTCTCTCTCTTCCAATTTCTTCTTCCTTTTTCTCTCATTTCACCACCACACCACCATCACCATAATCCCACAAAAACTACCATCAAACACCCTTGAATCATCTCGCTCGTTTGAAGAAAAAGAACCACCTGGCAATGATCTACGTTTCTATCTTTCCAGATTCCTCTCGCGCGAAGTTGTAATTTTCCGACAAATCCCGAAACTCTCCGATTTTACTCATTTTCACTTGTTTGCTGTTTGTAATAGCTCATGATGTCCATCTAAGGGTTGGGTAAAAGAATCGGACCAAACGGAAACCGGAAAACTCATTTTTGGCTCAAAATCCGACGAACAGGCGTAAGTGTCGCATAGGCCAGTCCAGTATAGCGTCACTTCATGCGTCACTTAAGTGTCGCACTAAGTGACGCATAAAACCCTAAATTTGCGTCACTTGCCTAAGTGCCGCATAAAACCCCTTTTTCCCGACACTCCAACCGTCACTTGCCTAGTGACTCCTAACACCTTTATCCGACACTTCTAGCGACACTTCCTAAGTGTCGCCTATGATCAGAAACCGACACTCGAACCCGACACTCCCTAAGTGATGCCCCCCCCCCTTATGCGTCACTTCTCCAAGTGACGCTAATAATTCAGAAACCATCATTTTATGCGACACTTCCTAACTGTCGCCCAAATTTTGGAAGTGACGCATCAAGTGTCGCTAAAAACAGAAAGTTTAAAACTCATATTTCACTAAGTATTGAGGCTCAAATTTGACACCCCATTTTACCATAATTCAAATCCCAAGTGCATTTTCGATAAAGCAATATAGTAGAAATAAAAATTTTCCAAGCTGACTTGGCAGCTCGACCCCAACCAGGGGCTCAGCCCCTTGGACCCCGCCAGGGGTTGCCACCCCTTGGACCCCGCTAACCAGGGGCACTACCCCGGACCGTCGTCATTAACAGGCTTCGCCCTTACCCTAGGGTCACGAGTAACAGTGTTACATCTAAACTTTCACACCAAGTGTTAAACTTGTATAACATCAAACACGAATGCGATATGACTTCTAAAACACATTGGAACTTACTTTTTAGTATAACACTTCAAGATCATAAAAATAATAATGAGATTATTGATACAACCAATTCATCGACAGGCCATACACGTTTTTAAAACACAATCAAATCAACCAAGTCGTAGTAGCTTGGACAATTCAATCAACCAAATTGTAGTAATTTCGACATTCTAAGTTGGACGAACAACTACAAGGGCAGTCTTTCGAGATGCCTACTCATGTTATAACCATCGCGTGTCTTGGACACCCTCAGGTTACAAGTCTTCAGACATCAATTCACTGCTAATCAATTCAAGTTTATTAAGTTAAACACTCAAGGCTCAGGTGAGTCTCAAAGCCCCTATTTTACGGTTTCATCTGGGGTGTGATTACATTGCTCGTTTTATTTTACAATATGAACGTAAGTACAATACAAATCAAATACTACATGAGTTATTTTCACTAATCATTTCAAAGCCCTCCATAACATAGTTTGGTAATACATCTGTAGTGTGAATGTTAGTATATGATATCATACAAGATTGACAATCCTTGTCCGGGTTAGAACGCACTAACTGGTCAAACGGACGTATTAGCATTTGGGAAGATGAGTGTAGATTAGGCACTCGTAGGAGGCAACTCAGTTAGGTTTCCTTAATTGGACCTAACGCTCAAGTTAAGCTCGGACTATGTGCTCATGGCTGTATAACTTTTATTTTGCTTAATTGCATTTTAAATTCTATTAAATCTTGTGGTTCATACAAATATGTGTTGACATACAAACCTGTGAGCTCACCAGCGTTTCGCTGACCCCTTTTAGCATGTATCACAGGTACTCAGCAGTAGGTTGGCTGCCCAAACAGGAATCATTAGCTTGAGTCTGCATTCAAACAAATCAGAGATTTAATTGCATTATTATATTTTGTATAGATTAATTATGTAATGTAAATCTCTCAATTTCAAGTAACTGAGCTAATGTAAACAGTATTTTGATGTAAACTTTGGTTTTTATTAATACAATATAAAACGACGCATTTAGTGGTCGTTCATTATGCCTTGTGTGTTTTGATTATTGATTAGTAGCACCCCAAAGCTTGCTTCCGCTAAACCGTAAAGTTGGGGGTGTTACAGATTGGTATCAGAGCCTAAGATTATAGTGAACTAGGTTGCATTTAGTAGGCGTAGACTATGACCGTTAGGCAGTATTCCTTATTAAGTATGATTAGGTTCAGTGACTACATGATATTGGTTTAATTTAACATAGTCTGATCAACTATGTACAATTAAAAGAATATGATGTGAGATTTGAAAGGAATCATGACTGAACAAGATACACTAGTTGACTCTGACCACGAGAGAAACTGGGACTCAAACATGTCTGTGTTAGACACTTTAGGCTATTATGTGATACGTATATATACATAGATAAGCCTCGCTCTCACTCAATATCTTAGGCTATATTATATATGTATAATATGAATATAGGCCTCATTCTTTCTAACGCTTTGTCTCAGAATGGCAAACACACCACCCAATTCGTCACGCTCTCATCCGTATGGATCGCAAAACCCAAGGGTGGCTAGGAGGAACACCAGGTTGCCTCAAGATGACCCATACCCCATTCACTTCACTTTGTCAGACTTAGCCACTAGGCTACACCGACACGAGCAACGACTTGATACAATGGATATCGAACTACAAGAAACCAACGAAAACTGGAGACTCACATCGCTCGAACGTATCAATCAAGTCTCTGAAGATCACAAAAGTATCGTCAACCACATGGACACCCTTGACAACCGTCTGGGTGAAACCATCGAAACTATGCAGGTTGTCCACAACCAAGTGATTGGAAACCGAAACAAAATTTCCGTCCTACAATCAAGGATGAACCAGTGCGAGACACGTCTAAGGGAAACCGAGGACGCCCTCGGAATGGTTAGCAGACTTGCAGAATCTGTGGACCATCTCACCACACTACTACCACAACTCAATCTATGTCAGGATTATCTTAGGCTAAATCTGTACTTTATCATGCTTTCGTAAGACCTGTGTAATTCGACCGGATGTAATAATTCCTGACACTTTAGTAAAACTTATAAGTCTGTGACTTTTGAAACTCCTATTTAGAAATTGTCTGTAACCATTCGACTTCGTAATATGAATTGACAGTTTCTCCCGTTATTTCTACATTGTGATTTTACCCTGTGATGTTGTATATTACCACTTATATTTATATATATACATCTATCGTACTTATTATTTTGGTACCACCTCTCATGTACCTTTTATTTCTCTCTTGAAGAATCATGCCGCCAAAGAAGAAAAGTTACAGTGATGCCGAACTTGCTGCTTTCGTATCTCGAGCAGTAGCCGATGATTTGGCTGCTCGGGATTCACCTTGAAACTCTCGAAGCAATGACGAAACCCCAGTCAATACTCCTATTATCAAACCTTGCTCTTACGAGGATTTCCTTTGCTGCAAACCACTCTACTTCAAAGGCACGGAAGGTACCATTGGCCTAATCAGATGAATTGAACGTATGGAATCCGTCTTCAATCTCTGTAACTGTACGGAGGATAACAAGGTCAAGTTTTCGGCCTACACCTTTCAGGAAGGTGCCCTTACGTGGTGGAACACCCACGCAAACTCTGTGGGCATTGAAATAGCAAACCGACTTCCTTGGGCTGAACTGAAGAAGAAGCTTAGGGGAAAATACTGTCCCGAAGAAGAACTGCACCATCTAGAGGAAGAATTCTGGCACTTGACAGTGCAAGGAAACGACATTGCTGAATATACCACCAATTTCCAGCAATTCGCTTTGTTATGCCCGGGTTTAGTTGATCCGGAGGAGAAGTGCATCAAGAGATATATCCGCGGCCTCCCGGAGAATATCCAGGGGAATGTCGCCTCATCTAAACCAACCACTGTTGACAGTGCCATTCAGTTGGCACATGAACTCATGGCCATGGTTGTCAGCCATGAGACATCCAACACATCCTCTTCCAACAACAACAAACGCAAATCATCTGAACACCACAACAACCACAACAAGAAATCCAATGTCATCCAAGTTTACAACACAAATTCTGAACCCAAGCGTGGATACACTGGGGACATGCCATACTGCTCCAAGTGTAACTATCACCACGATGGTCCATGCAGTACTCTCTGCAACAACTGCAGGAGGTACGGGCACTTGACCAAAGATTGTCGAGCCCCCAAATCCAAAAACAACACCTCTCGCAACAACTCCAACCAACCCAAATCTTGCTTTGGGTGTGGAGAAACGGGACACTTCAGAAATGAATGTCCTAAAAACAAGAACAACAGCAACAACAAAGCAAGGGGAAGAGCGTTCGTACTCAACTCCGGGGATGCCCGTCAGGACCCGAATGTGGTCACGGGTATGTTCCTTTTCAACAACTTATCTGCTTCTATTCTGTTTGATACTGGTGCCGATAGAAGCTTTATTTCTGATGATTTTTGCCCTCTACTTGATATCGCACCTATTGCTCTAGATAGTAAGTACACCGTAGAACTTGCAAATGGTAAACTCATAGAAACCGATAGTGTGATACCTAATTGCACTTTAAACCTAGCCAACGAGACCTTCTCAATCGATCTTATGTCGGTTGAAATTGGAAGTTTCGACGTCATCATTGGTATGGACTGGTTATCCAAACATCGTGCCGAAATCATTTGTTACGATAAGATCGTTCGTATTCCTCTCGCTGTCGGTAGAACCTTGGTCATACAGGGGAGACCGGTGGGATGAGACTTAACATCATATCTTTCTTGAAAACTCGGAAATTTCTGAGAAAGGGTTATCCAGCATCCTCGCGCACATCATGGAGAAAAAGTCAGAGGAGAAGCGACTTGAGGATGTGCCCATCGTTCGAGACTTTCCAGAAGTCTTCCCTGAAGAACTACCTGGTCTACCACCACCAAGACAGGTTGAGTTCTCAATCGACCTCGTGCCAGGTGCCGCACCTGTGGCCCGAGCACCATACTGCTTAGCCCCATCCGAACTTCAGGAGTTGTCCAATCAATTACAGGAACTCCTAGAAAGAGGATTCATTAGGACGAGTTCTTCACCTTGGGGAGCTCCGGTCCTATTTGTCAAAAAGAAAGATGGTTCTTTTCGAATGTGTATCGACTATCGAGAGTTGAACAAACTAACTGTCAAGAACCGGTATCCACTTCCTCGAATCGATGACCTGTTTGACCAACTAGAGGGGTCAAGTTTATATTCAAAGATCGATCTCCGGTCAGGTTATCACCAATTACGTGTTCGCAACACCGACATCCCAAAAACTGCTTTCAGAACCCGTTATGGGCATTACAAATTCCAGGTGATGTCATTCGGTCTAACCAATGCACCGGCTGTATTTATGGATCTTATGAATCGGGTGTGCAAGCCATATCTCGACAAGTTTGTCATTGTCTTCATTGACGACATTCTCATTTACTCGCACAACGAACAGGAACATGCGCAACACCTCAGAACCATCCTAGAACTACTAAAGCATGAGGAGCTTTACGCCAAATTCTCTAAGTGTGAATTCTGGATGCAAACCATTCAATTCCTTGGACATGTTATCGATAGTCAAGGAACCCATGTCGATCCATCAAAAATCGAAGCTATCAAAGACTGGCAGTCGCCAACCACTCCGACCGAGGTACGCCAATTCTTGGGATTGGCGGGGTACTATCGGCGCTTCATCGAAGGTTTCTCGAAAATAGCTCCACCACTCACGGCACTGACTCAGAAAGACAAAAAGTTCGATTGGACTGATAAACAAGAGTCAGCATTTCAACTCCTGCAACAAAAACTTTGCAGTGCTCTGATCCTATCCTTACCTGAAGGCACTGATGATTTCGTGGTATACTACGATGCTTCTCACCAAGGTCTCGGTTGCGTGTTGATGCAAAGGGACAAAGTAATTGCTTACGTTTCACGACAACTCAAAATTCATGAAAAGAACTACACCACCCACGATCTCGAACTAGGAGTTGTCATTTTTGCTCTCAAAATCAGGAGACATTATCTCTATGGCACTAAGTGCACCATCTTTACCGACCATAAAAGTCTCCAACATATATTCGATCAGAAGGATCTCAACATGAGACAACGTCGGTGGGTCGAGTTGCTCACCGATTATGATTGCGAAATCAAATATCATCCGGGTAAGGCAAATGTTGTTGCCGACGCCCTCAGTCGAAAGGAATGAACAAAACCACTTCGAGTTCGAGCCCTCAATATGACTATTCACAACGATCTAAACATTCAGATTCTCACTGCTTAACTCGAAGCTCTGAAACCCGATAACATCAAAAACGAAGCCTTACGAGGCATGGATAAAAAATTCGAAATCAAACCTAACGGAGTTAGGTATTTTCCAAACCGAATCTGGTTGCCCAGTTTTGGAAACCTGCGAGACTTGGTGATGGATGAAGCTCACAAGTCCAAATATTCTATCCATCCTGGATCCGACAAAATGTATCACGGCATCAAGGAATTTTATTGGTGGCCAAATATGAAAGCTGAAATCGCTACATACGTCAGCAAGTGCCTTACTTGCTCAAAAGTCAAAGCCGAGTATCGAAAACCTTCTGGTTTACTCCAACAACCCAGCATTCCTGAATGGAAATGGGAACAAATTGCCATGGATTTCATAACCAAACTACCCAAGTCATCGAGCGGTTACGATACCATTTGGGTGATCGTCGATCGTCTCACGAAATTTGCTCATTTCCTGGCAATCAAGGAAACCGACAAAATGGAACGTCTCACACGAATCTACATCAAAGAGGTTGTTACTCGACACGGTGTTCCAATCTCGATTATCTCAGATAGGGATAGTCGTTTCACATCTCACTTTTGGCAATCACTTCAAAAATCATTGGGTACCCGTCTTGATATGAGTACCGCATACCACCCACAAACCGATGGCCAAAGTGAACGAACAATTCAAACACTGGAAGACATGCTACGAGCTTGCGTAGTTGACTTCGGTGTAAAATGGGAAAAAAATCTACCGTTGTGCGAGTTTTCGTACAACAACAGCTATCACACCAGCATTAAAGCTGCACCTTTTGAGGCACTGTACGGTCATAAGTGCCGATCACCGATTTGTTGGACTGAAGTGGGAGACAGTCAACTCAATGGTCCTGATATCATTCACGAAACTACTGAAAAGATCTTCGAGATCCAAAACAAACTCAAAGCTGCACGTGACCGTCAGAAAAGTTATGCTGATGTGAGACGCAAACCACTCGAGTTACAGGTTGGGGATCGAGTGCTACTCAAAGTTTCACCTTGGAAAGGTGTTATCCGATTCGGTAAACACGGGAAGTTAAATCCCAGATACATTGGACCATTCAAAATCCTCGAGAGGATTGGTTCAGTAGCATATAGGTTGCAGCTGCCACCCGAACTCAGCAGTGTGCATCACACTTTTCACATTTCAAATTTGAAAAAGTGTCTGTCTGATGAGACACTTATCATTCCACTAGATGAAATCCGAGTGGACGAAAAGCTTCACTTCGTTGAAGAACCCGCTGAAATCATGGACCGTGAGGTCAAACAACTCAAACAAACTCGTATTCCCATTGTCAAAGTCAGGTGGAATTCTCAGCGTGGGCCGGAATTCACCTGGGAACGGGAGGACCAAATGCGGCTCAAGTATCCTCAACTATTCGTTGATGCTACTTCAAACACGACTTCGAACTAAATTTTGGGACGAAATTCTCCTAACAGGGGGAGAATATGACACCCGTCAAATTAGGACTAGTAATTAGTGCCTAATCAAGTGTAATACATGTAATTAGTTCTGTATTAGGCTAATTAATGTGTCAATATATATATATTGTTGAATATATACACGTATACGATTTGATTAAATTGTACAAGTTTCAAATCGAGTGCAATTCGATTCAAGTAATACGGACGTTGGTGAATGATTTTTATTAAATAATGTGACATTATTTAATAACCCGAATGTATTCAAAATATTATTTATGTAAGATTTCAACTCGAATTAGTACCGTATGAACAACAATTACGTGATTAAAATAATAAACGCGTGAACAATTGAAACAAGAATAAGTTACATTTTATAAACTCAAGTAAAAGGGTTCAGTGAAATATTTCAACAAAAACATTAATAAATATTTGTAACTTAAGATAATTATTAAACGTTTAAACAATCGGAAAAACGAACACCGCGCGGAACACAAACACGGGAAACAAAAAAAATTGGGACACACCCACAAGGGGTGTGCCCCCCCCCCCCCCCCTAACCGGCCAAGGGAGGGGGACATCACCCCCCCCCCCCACCTCTTTTCCCTCTCATTTCCCTCCCCCACTCTCTCTCTCTCTATTCCAATTTCTTCTTCCTTTTTCTCTCATTTCACCACCACACCACCATCACCATAATCCCACAAAAACTACCATCAAACACTCTTGAATCATCTCGCTCGTTTGAAGAAAAAGAACCACCTGGCAACGATCTACGTTTCTATCTTTCCAGATTCCTCTCGCGCGAAGTTGTAAGTTTCTGACAAATCCCGAAACTCTCCGATTTTACTCATTTTCACTTGTTTGCTGTTTGTAATAGCTCATGATGTCCATCTAAGGGTTGGGTAAAAGAATCGGACCAAACGGAAACCGGAAAACTCATTTTTGGCTCAAAATCCGACGAACAGGCGTAAGTGTCGCATAGGCCAGTCCAGTATAGCGTCACTTCATGTGTCACTTAAGTGTCGCATTAAGTGATGCATAAAACCCTAAATTTGCGTCACTTGCCTAAGTGCCGCATAAAACCCCTTTTTCCCGACACTTAGACCGTCACTTTCCTAGTGACGCCTAACACCTTTATCCGAAACTTCTAGCGACACTTCCTAAGTGTCGCCTATGATCAGAAACCGACACTCAAACCCGACACTCCCTAAGTGACCCCCCCCCCCCTTATGCGTCACTTCTCCAAGTGACGCTAATAATTCAGAAATCATTATTTTATGCGACACTTCCTAAGTGTCGCCCAAATTTTGGAAGTGACGCATCAAGTGTCGCTAAAAATAGAAAGTTTAAAACTCATATTTCACTAAGTATTGAGGCTCAAATTTGACACCCCATTTTACCATAATTCAAATCCCAAGGGCATTTTCGGTAAAGCAATGTAGTAGAAATAAAAATTTTCCAAGCTGACTTGGCAGCTCGACCCCAACCAGGGGCTCTGCCCCTTGGACCCCGCCAGGGGTTGCCACCCCTTGGACCCCGCTAACCAGGGGCGCTACCCTTGGACCACCGTCATTAACGAGTTTCGCCCTTACCCTAGGGTCACGAGTAACAGTGTTACATCTAAACTTTCACACCAAGTGTTAAACTTGTATAACATCAAACACGAATGCGATATGACTTCTAAAACACATTGGAACTTACTTTTTAGTATAACACTTCAAGATCATAAAAATAATAATGAGATTATAGATACAACCAATTCACCGACAGGCCATACACGTTTTCATCAAATCAACCAAGTCGTAGTAGCTTGGACAATTCAATCAACCAAATCGTAGTAATTTGGACATTCTACGTTGGACGAATAACTACAAGGGCAGTCTTTCGAGATGCCTACTCATGTTATAACCATCACGTGTCTTGGACACCCTCAGGTTACAACTCTTCGGACATCACTTCACCGCTAATCAATTCAAGTTTATTAAGTTAAACACTCAAGGCTCAGGTGAGTCTCATAGCCCATATTTTACGATTTTCATCTGGGGTGTGATTACATTTCTCGTTTTATTTTACAATATGAACGTAAGTAAAATACAAATCAAATACTACGTGAGTTGTTTTCACTAATCATTTCAAAGCCCTCCATAACATAGTTTGGTAATTCATCTGTAGCGTGAATGTTAGTATATAATATCATATAGGATTGACAATCCTCGTCCGGGTTAGCACGCACTAACTGGTCAAACGGACGTATTAGCATTTGGGAAGACGAGTGAAGAGTAGGCACTCGTAGGAGGCAACTCAGTTAGGTTTCCTTAATTGGACCTAACGCTCAAGTTAAGCTCGGACTATGTGCTCATGGATGTATAACTTTTATTTTGCTTAATTGCATTTTAAATTCAATTAAATCTTGCGGTTCATACAAATATGTGTTGACATACAAACCTGTGAGCCCACCAGCGTTTCGCTGACCCCTTTTAGCATGTATCACAGGTACTCAGTAGTAGGTTGGCTACCCAAACAGGAATCATTAGCTCGAGTCTGCATTCAAACAAATCAGAGATTTAATTGCATTATTATATTTTGTATAGATTTTAATTATGTAATGTAAATCTCTCAATTTCAAGTAACTGAGCTAATGTAAACAGTATTTTGATGTAAACTTTGGTTTTTATCAATACAATGTAAAACGACGCATTTAGTGGTCGTTCATTATGCCTTTTGTGTTTTTATTATTGATTAGTAGCACCCCAAAGGTTGCTTCCGCTAAACCGTAAATTTGGGGGTGTTACAGGTGGAATTCGCGGCATGGGCCGGAATTCACCTGGGAACAGGAAGACCAAATGTGACTCAAGTATCCTCAGCTATTTGCAGACGCTACTTCAAACATGACTTCAAGTTAAATTTCGGGATGAAATTCTCCTAACAGGGGGAGAATGTGACACCCGCTAAATTAGGACTAGTAATTAGTGCCTAATCAATTATTAATACATGTAATTAGTTCTGTATTAGGCTAATTAATGTAACGGAATATATATTGATGAATATATACAAGTATGCGATTTGATTAAATCGTACAAGTTTCAAATCGAATGCAGTTCGATTCGATTATTACGGACCTTGGTGAACAATTTTATTAAATAATATAGTATTATTTAATAACACTATTATATCCAAAAATATTATTTTGATAATATTTCAAATCAAATTCGTATCGTACAAATAACATTTACGCGATTAAAATAATAAACGCGCGAACAATCGAAACAATAATAAGTTATATTTTATAACTCAAGTAAAATTATTTAATGAAATACTTCAACAAAAACATTAATAAATATTCGTATTCTAAAATAATTATTTAAACAATTAAACGATCGGGGAAACAAACACCGCATGGAGCGCAAATGCGAGGGATTAAAATTTGGGAGATCCCTCCCCTTTTCCTCCCCCCAAAACCGGCTCCCTCTCCCCCTCCCATCCTCATTTCCACATTTCTTTCTCTCTCTCCACCTTATCTCCCTCTCTTTTTCTCTCAAAACTACCCACCACCACCACCACCACCTATCACCACCAAAAACCACCACCAAACTCACTCGAATCACTTTGCTCGTTTGGAGAAAAAGATTCACCACATCATGGATGTCGCATATAGCGACACAAAACACTATGTCGCAGAACTTATTCCCGTCGCACATAGCGACACAACACCTTATGTCGCATTAACTTGCGGACGTCGCACCTAGCGACACAAAGACCTATGTTGCAGTCATAACTTGCGACACAACAGCTTATGTCGCACCTGGTGTCTCATAAGACAGAACCTTGAAAATATAGATTTTTACTAAGTGTCAAACTTGTGTAACTTCAAACACTTACAGGCTACGACTTTTTAAACACATCGGAATACGTTTATGAACATGAACACTCGAAATCATAATAATAATAATGAGATTATTATTACAACCAATCACCAACCAAGTCGTTTTCAAAACATAATTTGTACACGTTTTCAAAACATAATCCAACCAACCAAGTCGTAGTAACTTGGACAACTTAAACAACCAAATCGTAGTAATTTGGACATTCTAGTTGGACGAACAACTACAAAGGTAGTCTTTCGAGATACCTACTCATGTTTATAACCATCACGTATCTTGGACACCCCCAGGTTACAAGTCTTCGGACATCAATTCACAGCTAATCAATTCAAATTTATTTCGATAAACACTCAAGGCTCAGGTGAGTCTCATAACCCCTATTTTACGGTTTTTCATCAGGGGTGTGATTATATTGCTCGTCTTGTTTTACAATATGAACGCGAGTACAATACAAATCAAATACTACATGAGTTGTTTTCAACTAATCAATTAAAGCCCTCCACAAACATATTTTGGTAATACATCTGTAGCGTGAATGTTAGTATATGATATCATATAGGATTGACAATCCTCATCCGGGTTAGCGCGCATTAACTGGTCAAACAGACGTATTAGCATTTGGGAAGACGAGTGTAGATTAGGCACTCGTAGGAGGCACCTCAGTTGGGTTTCCTTAATTGGACCTGACACTCAAGTTAAGCTCAGACTATGTGCTCATGGCTGTATAACTTTTATTTTGCTTAATTGCATTTTAAATTCAATTAAATCTTGCGGTTCATACAAATATGTGTTGACATACAAACCTGTGAGCTCACCAGCATTTCGCTGACCAATTTTAGCATGTATCATAGGTACTCAGCAATAGGTTGGACTGCCCAATCAGGATTCATTAGCTCGAGTCTTCATTCTATCAATCAGAGACCTAGTTGCATTATTATATTTTGTATAAAGTAATTATGTAATGTAAATCTCTCACTTTCAAGGAACTGAGCTAATGTAAACCATATTTTGATGTAAACTTTGGTTTTATCAATACAATGTAAAATGACGCATTTAGAGGTCGTTCATTATATCTTTGTGCTTGTGATTATTGATTAGTCGCGCCCCGACCCGATTCACTTCCGCAACCCAAATTTGGGGGTGCGATAGATTGGTATCAGAGCCTAAGGTTATAGTGAACTAGGTTGCATTTAGTGGGCCTAGACTATGACCGTTAGGCGGTACTCCTTATTAAGTATGATTAGGTTCAGTGACTACATTGTATTGGTTTAATTTAACATAGCCTGATCAACTATGTACAATTAAAAGAATATGATGTGAGATCTGAAAGGAGTCATGACTGAACAGGATACACTAGTTGACTCTGACCTCGAGAGAACTGGGACTCAAACATGTATGTGTTAGACACTTTATGCTATTATGTGATATATATATATATATATATATATATATATATATATATACATGGATAGGCCTCGCTCTCGCTCAATATCTTAGGCTACATTATATATGTATTATATGGATATAGGCCTCATTCTTTCTAACGCTTTGTCTCTGAATGGCAAACACACCACCCAATTCGCCACGCTCACATCCGTATGGATCGCGAAACCCAAGGGTAGCTAGGAGGAACACCAGGTTGCCTCGAGCTAACCCATACCCCACTCACTTCACTTTGTCGGACTTAGCCACTAGGCTACACCGTCACGAACAATGACTCGATACTATGGATATCGAACTCCAAGAAACCAATGAAAACTGGAGACTCACATCACTCGAACGTATCAATCAAGTCTCCGAAGATCACAAAAATACCATCAACAACATGGACACCCTTGACAACCGTCTAGGTGAAACCATCGAAACTATGGAGGTTGTCCACAACCAAGTGATTGGCAACCGAAACGACATCTCCGTCCTACAATCAAAGCTGAATCAGTGTGACACACGTCTAAGGGAAACCGAGGACGCCCTCCGAATGGTTAGCAGACTCGCAGAATCTGTGGACCATCTCACTGCACTACAACCACAACTCAATCTACGTCAGGATTAGCTTAGGCTGAATCCGTATCTTATTATGTTTTCGTAGGACCTATGTAATTTGACTGGATGTAATAATTCCTGGCACTTCTGTAAAACTTCTAAGTCTGTGACTTTTGAAACTCCTAACTAGAAATGGTCTGTAATCGTTCGACTTCGTATTATGAATTGACTATTTCTCCCGTTATTTCCACATTGTGATGTTTACCCTGTGATGTTGTATATTACCACTTTTATATATGTACATCTATCGAATTATCATTCTGGTACAACTTCTCATGTGCCTCTTGTTTCTCTCTTGAAGAATCATGCCGTCAAAGAGGAAAACTTACAGTGATGCCGAACTTGCCGCCGTCTTATCTCGAGCAGTGGCCGATGCTTTGGCTGCTCGGGATTCACCTCGAAACTCTCGAAGTAATGACGAAACCCCAGTCAATACCCCTGTTATCAAATCTTGCTCTTACAAGGATTTTCTTAGCTGCAAACCGCTCTACATCAAAGGCACAGAAGGTGCTATTGGTCTAAATTGAACCTATGGAATCCGAATTCAACCTCTGCAACTGCACTGAGTATAACAAAGTCAAGTTTTCTGCCTACACCTTTCAGGAAGGTGCACTTACGTGGTGGAACACCCACGCAAACTCTGTGGGCATTGAGATAGCAAACCGACTTCCTTGGGCTGAACTGAAGAAAAAGCTTAGAGAAAAATACTGTCCTGAAGAAGAACTGCACCGTTTGGAGGAAGAATTCTGACACTTGATAGTGCAGGGAATTGACATTGCTGGATATACCACCAAATTCCAGCAATTTGCCTTATTATGCCCGGGTTTGGTTGACCCGGAGGAGAAATGCATCAAGAGATACATCCGCGGCCTCCCTGAGAATATTCAGGGGAACGTCGCCTCATCAAAGCCAACCACCATCGAAAGTGCAATCCGGTTGGCACGTGAACTCATGGCCATGATTGTCAGCCGTGATACATCCAACACATCCTCCCATAACAACAACAAACACAAATCATCTGAACCCCACAACAACCAGAACAAGAAATCCAATGCCATCCAAGTTTACAACACAAATTCTGAACCCAAGCGTGGATACACTGGGGACATGCCATACTGCTCCAAGTGTAACTACCACCACGATGGTCCATGCAGTACTCTCTGTAACAACTGCAGGAGGTATGAGCACTTGACCAAGGATTGTCGAGCCCCCAAATCCAACAACAACACCTCTCACAACAATGCCAGACAACCCAAATCCTGCTTTGGGTGTGGAGAAGAGGGACATTTCAGAAATGAATGTCCTACAAATAAGAACAACAACAACAACAACAACGCAAGGGGAAGAGCGTTCGTACTCAACTCCGGGGATGCCCGTCAGGACCCGAATGTGGTCACGGGTATGTTCTTTCTCAACAACTTATTTGATTCTATTCTGTTTTATACTGGTGCCGATATAAGCTTTATTTCTGATGAGTTTTGCCCCCTACTTGATATCGCACCTATTGCTATAGATGTTAAGTACACCGTAGAACTTGCAAATGGTAAATTCATAGAAACCGATAGTGTGATACCTAATTGCACCTTAAACCAAGCCGACGAGACCTTCTCAATCGACCTTATGAATGTTGAAATCGGAAGTTTCGACATCATCGTTGGTATGGACTGGTTGTCCAAACACCGCGCCGAAATCATTTGTTACGATAAAATTGTTCGTATTCCTCTCGCCGTCGGTAGAACCTTGGTCATACAGGGGGAGACCGGTGGGACGAGACTCAACATCATATCTTGTTTAAAAACCCGGAAATTTCTGAGAAAGGGTTATCCAGCAATCCTCCCGCATATCATGGAGAAAAAGTCAAAGGAGAAGCGACTTAAAGATGTGCCAATCATTCGAGACTTTCCAGAAGTCTTTCCCGAGGAACTACCTGGTCTACCACCACCAAGACAGGTTGAGTTCTCCATCGACCTCGTGCCAGGTGCCACACCTGTGGCTCGAGCACTATACCGCTTAGCCCCATCCGAACTTCAGGAGCTGTCCAACCAATTACAGGAACTCCTGGAAAGAGGATTCATTAGGCCGTGTTCTTCACCTTGGGGAGCTCCTGTCTTATTTGAGAAAAAGAAAGACGGTTCATTCAGAATGTGTATCGACTACCGAGAGTTGAACAAGTTGACTGTCAAGAACCGGTATCCACTTCCTCGTATTGATGACATGTTTGACAACTACAAGGGTCGAGTTTTTATTCAAAGATCGATCTCCGGTCAGGTTATCACCAACTACGTGTTCGCGACTCCGATATTCCAAAACTGCTTTCAGAAGCCGGTATGGGCATTACGAATTTCAAGTGATGCCATTCGGTCTAACCAACGCACCAGACGTATTCATGGATCTTATGAATCGGGTGTGCAAGCCTTACCTCATTAGTTTGTCATTGTCTTCATTGACAACATTCTCATATATTCGCGCAATGAACATGAACATGTGCAACACCTCAAAACCATCCTAGAACTACTTAAGCATGAGGAGCTTTACACCAAATTCTCTAAATATTAGATCTGGATACAAACCGTTCAATTCCTTGGACATGTCATCGATAGTCAAGGAATCCATGTCGATCCATCAAAAATCGAGGCTATCAAAGACTGGCAATCGCCAACCACTCCGACCGAGGTACGCTAATTCTTGGGATTGGTGGGGTACTATCAGTGATTCATCGAAAATTTCTTGAAAATAGCCCAACCACTCACGACACAGACTCAGAAAGACAAAAAGTTCGATTGGACTGATAAACAAGAGTGATGTGCTTGCCGAAGCATCGTATGAAGACGGTGCTCGGACCGCAATCGGTTTGTTTTAAATTTGTATTTGCTGGGGTCTAAGTGTGACTTACTAATACTGAACCAAGAGGCTAGTAGATGGTAAGTATGACCTAGAGTCGTTCTTAAAGAGAAACTGAATTGAAACAGAGGTGATCCAATCAATCTTACTTTTCTAGTAAAGGTTTTAAAAGAGTACGTTGGGGGTTTTTGGTTCAGTTAATTAAGTAAACTAATTAAAGCGAATAAAAGATAATGATAGATCAGTTAATAAAAGGAGTATTTGTTGTGAGTCCGTTAGCTTATAATGTGGGACGATGACTTATAGGGAAAACGTTTACTAAAATTGGAATGTTCACTAGACTTGGTAGTTTATGGTATAACCGATAGATTCCCTATTAGTCGGTTATCAACTAATATGTCATGAGGAATCACGGTGTCATGATTCTGATCAGACAGACAATGTTCAACTCTCCACACTCTCCTGTGAGGGAGTCAGTGGCCCTTGTTATTGAGCACATTTACTCGTGGGCGAAGGAATAGAGTAGCAAGTCTACAACAAGTCTAACCGTTCTTAATACCATAAAGAATATAAGTTTAGCAAACAACTAACTTAGCAAATATGTTCGGACTTAGTTGATCAATTCCCATTAATGAATTTTAAGCATGGTAAGCAAAGGAAAGTGTTGAGGTTTCATGCGTACCCTACTTTATATTTCATAGGTTAAGGAAGAGTATCGATTTAAATTGGATTTTAAACTTGCCTTTCTCAATACAATTAACAAATCCCTAGGTTTTCGTAAATGGTTATTTAGCCTATAGCCTACCTAATCTAATCTAAACTAACTAATCTAATTAACGAAGTAATTAAAATGCTAACGGCTTTTTGCATAAAGTTAAACCCAGACCATGTCAGAAAATGCTATGGTAGTCCACAATGTATTTAATCGTTTACCGATGTTTCCATTGTGGATTCAATTGCTTCACGATGTTTACATGATAAGTACATTGTGATTTCAAGTGTACAGTACTCATGGTAATTCCACGTAATCACACTGCATTTTATGATGCTCGCATAATGTTACAATCGAAACCATAGTTTTATACATATAACTATTGACCAGGTAGTAAGGTTCGCGACTCCTCTTTACAAGGTTACAATCACGGTTGTTAATCGAAAGGCGAATGTATATTTAGGTTTAAAATCATAAGATAAATCCGTTCATAAAGTTTCTGTTTTATAATGTCGATCCATAATACAACTATCTTCGGTCGTTACCGGCTTCCATACGTATGTACATTGCTTAAAAGCATTTCCAGCACTATACCGAGTAAACAGTCGAATAGGGGCCATCATATTATTTCACGACGTATTTAAAGTCATCCCAAAATTATATATGCTAACTACATCACAACAAATATAATAGTAATCTACTCGCTAATCATGGCATAAACTATCTCTAGCATAATTAAAGTATACATATTTAATAAAGATAGATAAGGATTGAAATAACCGAGATTAATATGCGAGAAGGAGTAGACTTGAATTAATAAGAGTTTCTCCAAGCGTACACCAACGATTACAAATGCTTTCCTCACCAAGGATTACAAGCACATTCCTTGCTTCTATTTTAACTAGCCTAATACTAATTTAAAATAAAGAAAGAAAGAAAAGCTAGAAGAAAGTATGAAAGTGCCTAGGTATGTAAGTATCCTAGTGTCCTTAGTGTGTCTTTCAAATGAGCCTCATGTCTCCTATTTATAGGGGAGTTTTGGTGCATTTTAGCAAATGGAAGCATACATTAGCAAAAGGTGGAAAAGGTAGTGGCACCAGGTACGAAAAGGTGAAAAAGGTGGTGGCACCAAGTACGAAAAGGTGAAAAAGGTAGTGGCACCAGGTACGAGAAAGAAAAAAAAAGCACAATCCATGCGGGGAGGTGGCAGCCGGCAGCGGCCAGGTGGTGGCCGGCGGCGGCTGACTGCTACCTGCAGTAGCCTGCTGCCCGTTGCTTTGTTTCTCGATTTATGCGTGTTTTCTTCGTTATGCGTCCGTTTGCGTTGATTCTTTTTGAGTTGGATTTGTAATTCAAAAACGAAGCTTTTGTTGAAAAGAAATCTCAAAAATATGTCTCTGAACTTTAGATGTGTCGTACGAATCGTTTGGATCTTCCGGAGTGCGTAGAATCATCGTTCTTCGTCCGTTTTTGTCGATTCTTCTTCTGTTGGATTCGTAATTTGAAAACGAACATCTTGGGTCAGGTGGATGTTGGTGATGGGCACTTTTGTCTTGAAATCTCGTTTTGATGTCTTGAATCTTCAAACGTGCGTGGAATCTTCGTTTTTCATCCGTTTCGCTTGATTTTCATCGTGCAACCTTGTTTTGACCATCTTGGCATAATACTATTGATTTGTAATGTTTTTGAGTTAAAGTGCCAAGAATCGTTCCAGAATGAGAGAGATATCAGTAGTAAAAACGTGACTTTTTACGCAATATCAAAGAGTCAGCATTTCAACTTCTGAAACAAAAGCTTTGCAGTGCTCCGATTTTATCCATACCCAAAGGCACCGATGACTTCGTGGTATACTGTGATGCTTCTCACCAAGGTCTCGGTTGCGTGTTGATGCAACGGGGCAAAGTAATTGCTTATGCCTCGCGACAACTCAAAATTCATGAAAAGAACTACACCACCCACGATTTAGAGGTTGGAGCTGTAATTTTCGCTCTCAAAATCTGGAGACACTACCTCTATAGCACTAAGTGCACAATCTTTACCGACCATAAAAGTCTCCAGCACATATTCGATCAGAAGGATCTCAATATGAGGCAACGTCGATGGGTCGAGTTGCTTACCGATTACGATTGCGAGATCAAATACCATCCGGGTAAGGCAAATGTTGTTGCCGATTCCCTCAGTCGAAAGGAACGAACGAAGCCACTTCGAGTCCGAGCCCTCAGTATGACCATTCACAATGATCTAAACATTCAGATTCTCACTGCTCAACTTGAAGCTCTGAAACCCGATAACATTAAAAACGAAGCCTTGCGAGGCATGGAAAAACAATTCAAAATCAAACCTAACGGAGTTAGGTACCATTCTAACTGAATCTGGTTACCCAGTTGTGGAAACCTGCGAGACTTGGTGATGGATGAAGCTCACAAGTCCAAATATTCTATCCATCTTGGATCCGACAAAATGTATCACGGCATCAAGGAATTTTATTGGTGGCCGAATATGAAAGCTGAAATCGCTACATATGTCAGCAAGTGCCTTACTTGCTCAAAAGTCAAAGCCGAGCATCAGAAACCTTCTGGTTTACTCCAACAGCCCAACATTCCTGAATGGAAATGGGAACAAATTGCCATGGATTTCATAACCAAACTACCAAAGTCAGCGACCGGTTGCGATACCATTTAGGTGATCGTCGATCGTCTCACAAAATCTGCCCATTTCCTTCCGATCAAGGAAACCGACAAAATGGAACGCCTCACACGAATCTACATCAAAGAGGTTGTTTCTCGACACGGATTTCCAATCTCGATTAAACTGAACTTTAGATGTGTCGTACGAATCGTTTGGATCTTCCGGAGTGCGTAGAATCTTCGTTCTTCGTCCATTTTTGTCAATTCTTCTTCTGCTCGATTCGTAATTTGAAAACGAACATCTTGGGTCAGGTGGATGTTGGTGATGAGCACTTTTGTCTTGAAAACTCGTTTTGATGTCTTGAATCTTCAAACGTGCGTGGAATCTTTGTTTTTCATCCGTTTCGCTTGATTTTCATCGTGCAACCTTGTTTTGACCATCTTGGCATAATACTATTGATTTGTAATTTTTTGAGTTAAAGTGCCAAGAATCGTTCCAGAATGAGAGAGATATCGGTAGTAACAACGTGACTTTTTACGCGATATCAAGTATCCCACACTTAGAACTTTGCTTGTCCTCAAGCAAACTCGTTTTTCAACATGGTTAAAAAATAATAATTTTAAGGTGGAACTTTTTACTAAGGGGCTTTGGGAAAGTAAAATACTTGTTCTTGGGAAAGGAAGGATTCTAATCTTTAGGAGCATGCTTTTGATCTTTGATCTTAGATACATGACTAGGCGATCCTCTCAAGGTGGTCACTCAAATCACTCAAAGTGTTTAGGGTTTCCTATTCTAATATTATCAATCACTCAGAACGCCAGTCATGTATCATTTATCGTCATAGGCTTGATCGAGAATCAAATCATTACCTCTTTGGTGAGTGTGAAGTCGATCTAGCCATAATCATTCAAGGAGAGGGGATGTAAGGTTTTTGGAGTGAAAGGTTGGTGGTATGAGAGGAGGTTTTTGTTGGGTTTTTGATTTTCTTTTTGTCGAAGTTGGGATTTTTGGGGGATTTACGCCTTTTGATATTTGCGGAAGGAGTCTTTTTCTCCTATTGATTTCCTTCTTCTTCGGATTTTTTATTTATTTTTTTTTTTCGACGTCAACCCCTTGCGATTTCTCCTCGTTCATCTTTGAAACTTTTTATGAAGCTTGAAGGATGTTTTTGAGTAGGTGATGGGTAACGTATCTATTTTTCTTTGGGAGTATGGGTGTACGGATAGGTTTAAGAATGATGTGATTCGATCTCCTTTTTGATCACCAGTTTGGACTCGAAATGCATAACAAGAGCAAGTTCTGATTCTAAACGCATACATCGGCACACTCAAGAATCGAAGAAGTGAAGCATTAAAAGTGAATGCTTTTCATATGGCTCAAGATACCTCACGAATCGAAAGTTGGGTTGTTGTGTGCCTAGTCATGCGATGCTCTTTATGGGATTACTAAACTAATTTTTCAAAAGAATTTGTATTTTATTTATCCTTTTACCCAAAGTAAATCATTCTTCGTCTGAAATTTTTTCATTTTTAACATATTTTTAAAATTTTGTTTACTTTATGGAGAAGGATGGTCTATATAAAGAGCAACGATTTTAGAATCAAGCATATACCATTATCCATTTGACAGTAGTGCAACTACTGCTATCCCACACTTAAAGAAACATCGTCCTCGATGTTATACTAAGCTTTGAAGGGGGTAAAATCCCACACTTAGGGTTTTAAATATCTAAGGCGCATTCTTTTAGTATGTGTTGGGTTTGAATCCCACACTTAGTGATAAGCATATTGGATATGGTATATTTAAAACGAATGAAAGAGACGGTATAGAAGTACTCCCCGGTGGTTGCAGTGTTCCTTTGGTGCTTTTGTCGGCTCCGTCTTGTTTGGTGCATTCTTGATCAAGTCTTCTTGTGATTGGTCTCGTAGGTGTGAACACGTCGGATATACTTTTCTTCTGGTCTTGATGCTTCCTTGCAGGCTGGAGCATGCTTTGTATGATCCGAGTGTGAAAGATAGTCGGAGATTTCATCACTTCTTGGAAAGTAAAATTGCAGAAATGTAAAAACACGGGTTGCCTCCTGAGAAGCGCTCTTTTAAACTCGAGAGCTCGACTTAGTACTTCTTTTTCAAATGATGCTGGATGTGTACATGGTGCTGGAGTGGTCACTGTGGTTCCTAGGTAAGCTATAGCGTGGAGGAAAGTATCGTAGGAATTGCTCTATCATGTCGGCAATGAGAGTTGGCGGAGTGGTAGATTCCATCCTGAAACTCTTGAAGTGATCAGTGGCCAGTCTGTCGAGGATTGTCATCCCATAGCTGATGTATCGAACTGCCCTTGTGACCGGTCCGTTTGGATCGATTCGAGTGCAGGTGTGAGTTCGAACAATTTCACGCTGGGGGTGGTTTCTGCCTATTGAGGTGATTAAAGCCATGAATTGAGTCTTCACTTCTTGAAAGTCTTCAGCTAAAGGGTCTCCTCCAAAAGATCGGGTTGCTTGGCATACTTGTCTGATGAGTTGATGTTGCTCACGGTCGAAGGGAAAATCTGAGTCTGTGAAGACGTAGATTAACTTGCTGAATATTTCACGATATCCATTACGGTAAGCGTCGATTTCTATGTCTTCTTCCTCATACATTCCACGCAGTCGATCTATTACGTAGGATGCTAAGTTGACTGGTGACATGTTCCAATATCATGTTGGAATGTCACGAGTGTTTTCTTCAAATGCTGCCTGATTTAGTTCATCAACTATTAGTTCAACGTGATGACCAATGGTGGAGTGAATGACGATCCTGGAGTTTTCTGGAGTTGTAAGATGTTCTCCAGTTTTGATGAGATCTAGAAGGGTTCTAAGATCTCCCACCATTCTTATGTCAGCATAATTCTGTGGATTTCCAGTAGCTCTTTCAAGATGGTTCCTCATTGATGCTAGTGTAGCCTTTTGACTTGATGAGTAGGGAAAAGCTGATCCGGCCAAGGCACAATATACGTTTTGGTATATTTGCCTTTGGTTGTTGCAGAACTCGATTTCTCCCATTGGGTAGTCTGGTCTTCCTGGCTGTTGAGCTTTTCTGGTGACTTGTTCTTGAAGGGAATCGAAGAATTCTTGGATATGTCTGAGTAGAGTCTGGGGTACTGGTTCTCCATAATTGGTGAGATATGAATCGTATTCTTGTTCAATCTGCCTTATCAGGTGTCTCTGAGCGATGTTGTATTCATTGGTTGACTCTTTGATAGCCTCCACAATGATGGGTACATCATCGTTTTCATCAATCAGGTCAATCATCTCTTCATGAGTGTCGATGAGGGGAATCTCTAATCTCTCAGCTGTGATGACGGGTGAATTTGGTGGAGCAAGAGGAGTTTTTGGAATAGAGCATTCATCAATAGTGACGTCAACAAAATCGCCGTCAAATTCGACACTCTGGTAGTCGGAATCTTCGTCTGGTGAGTCTGGGAATTGGTGGAATTCTTCATCTGAGGGTGCGTTGTTGAAAGGTTGGGTACTGTCGACTTTGATGGTTCTGACTTCCGTGATGGTGTTTTGAAGGTTTTCTTCAGCAAAGCTTCCTGGTTGTCGTGCCTTATATGCAGAAATTCTTTGTAGGAGTTTAGCATACAGGTCAGGGTGCTGTGATGTTCGGAGTTCTTCTTCGAAAGTATCTATATCTCGGAGTCGGGTTCTGGTGAAGGGCTTCGATGGATCGAGATAAGAGTCGAGAATGTTTCCCATTCTTTTGATATGAGTGGATCTAAGCTCTTGGTGGATGGCGCCATAATCAAAGGATTCTTCCGATGAAGTGTAGTCTTTGCAGTCTTGTATTCTCTTGACTTCAGCCATCTGTGGTGAATCAGTTTGATCTTCATCTTCCTCCATTTCTTCCTCTTCCTCAGGTTCTTCTTCCATTTCTTCCGTTCTTTCCTCTTCCTCGGCGGGTTCTTCCTCTTCTTCCTCAGGTTCTGATTCGTCCTCCTCGGATTCTTCTTCTTCCTCAGCGTCCTGATACTCCTCGTCCTCGTCTCGGTCTGTTTCAGTATCGTAGATCAAGGTCGTTGGTCGAGTGAAGCATCGTTCTTCTTCGGGGTCTGATTCGTTATCGGAACATATTCTGCCTGTTGATATAGCGTGGCATTCTTCTTGCTCTGGTGTATAGTCCGGTTGGTCGATCTTGTAAGTGATGTTTTCACTATGTGCTCGTAGAACAATCGTATGGTTATACACATCAATCACTGCTCTGGCTGTGTTCATAAATGGTCTCCCAAGGATAATCGGGATGTTTATGTCCTCATGGATATCCATTACCACGAAATCCGTCGGAAAGAAGAATTTGTTAACTTGAACTAAGACGTTCTCAGTTATTCCTTTTGGGTATCTAACAGATTGGTCAGCTAGCTGGACAGTCATTTTAGTGGGTTTCAAATTTTCAAGTTCTACCCTCTTAAACAGGGAGTAGGGCATAAGGTTAATGCTAGCTCCTAGGTCGGCTAAAGCGCTGATATCTCCGGATTGGTAAATAGAACAAGGGAGTGTGAATCTACCAGTGTCTCCTAGTTTTTCAGGAAGGCTATTCTTAAGTAGGGCTAATATTTCAGAACTAAGGGGTTCTGTTGTTTACTTCGGGCAGTTTATCCTTAGTGGATAGCAATTTCCTCATATATTTATTTCGACCGGGAACTCTAGACATGGTATCGAGAAATTTTCCATCTAGCTTAAAGGATGATAATTTCTTAGGTTGGGCTTTAAGTCTAGCGGGATAAGGGATCCTAACCTCTTTGTTCATGGTCGGAGTGGTTTTCACAGCGGGTGTTTTGATTTTTGGTTCTTCCTTCAATGGTATAGCAGCAAGAGGTGGAGTGGCTGCCTCATTTGTGGTAGTGAGTTGCTTTGCTTCCTCAACATGTGGGTTGTGAACCGTGTTGCTAGGCAAACTTCCTCTGGGTCTGTTATCAAGACGTTGTGCCAATTGTCCAATTTGGGCTTCCAAATTCTTTAGCACGGCCAATTGGTTTCTCATATAGAGGGCGGCTTGATGTTGTCTAGCGGACGTCTTTTGGTTGAGTAGGTGTTGACCTTGCATGAATTGGGTGAAGGCGTCATCTGAATTTGAAGCTGGGGCATTTGTCTTTGCAGGTTGTTCAGCGGTTTGGCTTGTATCGGAAGTGGGTGCAGGAAGTGCGAGGGGTTGGTTATAAGAAGGTTGTGATTGTTGTGGGTAAGGTGGGTATCGGGGTTGGTATGGTTGGTTGGTTCTCTGTGGGAATGGAGGTCCTCTAGGTTGGTTATTGTTTTGGTTGAAACCGGGTGGAAAATTCTGTGGTCGAGCGGGAAACTGAGCATAGTAGACTGTGCCATCTGCTTCTTCGTATTCCACTTGGTACTCACCTGGTGGTTGCGGGTTGGTACAATGTTGACAGACTTGCACTTGGTGTACTTGGTGATGTTGTTTCTTGAGTTCTCCAAACTGTTTGACAAGTGAATCCATTTTCTCCGTTAATACTTTAAGTGCTTCGACTGAAACTGGATTCGATGCAGCGATAGGTGCTGAAGATGTTGAGTGTTCTCCAGAGTTCCAATCATGGTGATGCATAGTCATATTCTCTATAAGGTTACATCCTTCTTCGTCGGTCTTTGCCATGAAGCTTCCTTGTGCAGCAGCATCGAGGGTGGTTCGGTGGTTGGGGTCTAAACCATTGTAGAAGGTACACAATTGTGCGGATTTGTCGAGACGGTGATTGGGGCACTTCTTCAAGGCTCCTTTGAATCGTTCCCATGCGGTGTATAATGACTCATCAAAAACTTGTCGGAAATTCATGATGTCATTTCGAATTTTGGTTTGTTTAGAAGGCGGAAAGTATTTGGTTAGAAACTTTGTCGCCATTACCGTCCATGAAGGGATAGAGCCGGTCTCTAAACCTTCAAACCATGTTTGCGCATGATGAGTGAGCGAATAAGGGAAAAGATACAAGCGTATCGTGTCTTGGCTAATTCCGTTTTGTTTGTAGGAATTTGAAAGAGATATGAACTTGTCGAGGTGAGAGTTTGGATCATCACTTGGCAATCCATGAAATTGACAGTGGTTTTGGATTAGTTGTATGATGTGGTGTTTAAGCTCGAAAGATTGACCAGGGGTTTTAGGGTAGAGAATTGGTCCTCCTCTTCCTTCGATAGAGGGTTTACTGTTGTCAGCGAGAGTGATGCGTTCAGCCATTGCTTGTTCAAGCGCGGATTGCTTCTTTTCTCGTCGAATGGTACGTATTATAAGTTCTGGATCAGGGAAATTAAACAGTGTGAAACTAATAATAAAGAAAAAAAATTAGAAGGTTTTATCCTAAGGGTTTACTAGAATTGGGATTGGTTGGGCCTCTGTATCGGACATTTAGTCTCCCCGGCAGCGGCGCCAAAAACTTTATGTGCTTGCCGAAGCGTCGTATGAAGACGGTGCTCGGACCGCAATCGGTTTGTTTTAAATTTGTATTTGCTGGGGTCTAAGCGTGACTTACTAATACTGAACCAAGAGGCTAGTAGATGGTAAGTATGACCTAGAGTCGTTCTTAAAGAGAAACTGAATTGAAACAGAGGTGATCCAATCAATCTTTCTTTTCTAGTAAAGGTTTTAAAAGAGCGCGTTGGGGGTTTTTGGTTCAGTTAATTAAGTAAACTAATTAAAGCGAATAAAAGATAATGATAAATCAGTTAATAAAAGGAGTATTTGTTGTGAGTCCGTTAGCTTATAATGTGGGACGATGACTTATAGGGAAAACGTTTACTAAATTTGGAATGTTCACTAGAATTGGTAGTTTATGGTATAACCGATAGATTCCCTATTAGTCGTCCGACTAATATGTCACAAGGAATCACGGTGTCATGATTCTGATCAGACAGACAATGCTCAACTCTCCACACTCTCCTGTGAGGGAGTCAGTGGCCCTTGTTATTGAGCACATTTACTCGTGGGCGAAGGAATAGAGTAGCAAGTCTACAACAAGTCTAACCGTTCTTAATACCATAAAGACTATAAGTTTAGCAAACAACTAACTTAACAAATATGTTTGGACTTAGTTGATCGATTCCCATTAATGAATTTTAAGCATGGTAAGCAAAGGAAAGTGTTGAGGTTTCTTGCGTACACTACTTTATATTTCATAGGTTAAGGAAGAGTATCGATTTAAATTGGATTTTAAACTTGCCTTTCTCAATACAATTAACAAATCCCTAGGTTTTCGTAAATGGTTATTTAGCCTATAGCCTACCTAATCTAATCTAAACTAACTAATCTAATTAAAGCAGTAATTAAAATGCTGACGGCTTTTCGCATAAAGTTAAACCCAGACCATGTCAGAAAATGCAATGGTAGTCCACAATGTATTTAATCGTTTACCGATGTTTCCATTGTGGATTCAATTGCTTCATGATGTTTACATGATAAGTACATTGTGATTTCAAGTGTACAGTACTCATGGCAATTCCACGTAATCACACTGCATTTTATGATACTCGCATAATGTTACAATCGAAACCATAGTTTTACACAGATAACTATTGACCAAGTAGTAAGGTTCGCGACTCCTCTTTACAAGGTTACAATCACGGTTGTTAATCGAAAGGCGAATGTAAGTTTTAGGTTTAAAATCATAAGATAAGTCTGTTCATAAAGTTTCTATAATCTCGATCCATAATACAACTACCTTCGGTCGTTACCGGCTTCCATACGTATGTACTTTGCTTAAAAGCATTTCCAGCACTATACCGAGTAAACAGTCGAATAGGGGCCGTCATATTATTTCATGACGTATTTAAAGTCATCCCACAATTATATATGCTAACTACATCACAACAAATACAATAGTAATCTACTCGCTAATCATGGCATAAACTATCTCTAGCATAATTAAAGTATACATATTTAATAAAGATAGATAAGGATTGAAATAACCGAGATTAATATGCGAGAAGGAGTAGACTTGAATTAATAAGAGTTTCTCCAAGCGTACACCAACGATTACAAATGCTTTCCTCACCAAGGATTACAAGCACGTTCCTTGCTTCTATTTTAACTAGCCTAATACTAATTTAAAATAAAGAAAGAAAGAAAAGCTAGAAGAAAGTATGAAAGTGCCTAGGTATGTAAGTATCCTAGTGTCCTTGGTGTGTCTTTCAAATGAGCCTCATGCCTCCTATTTATAGGGGAGTTTTGGTGCATTTTAGCAAATAGAAGCACACATTAGCAAAAGGTGAAAAAGGTAGTAGCACCAGGTACGAAAAGGTGAAAAATGTAGTGGCACCAAGTACGAAAAGGTAAAAAAGGTAGTATCACCAGGTACGAGAAGGACAAAAAAGCGCAATCCATGCGGAGTGGTGGTAGCTGGCGGCGGCCAGGTGGCAGCCGGCGGTGGCCAGGTGGTGGCCAGCGGCGGCTGGCTGCTACCTGCACCAGCCTGCTGCCCGTTGCTTCGTTTCTCGATTCGTGCGTGTGTTCTTTGTTATGCGTCCGTTTGGAATTGATTCTTTTTGCGTTGGATTTGTAATTCAAAAGTGAAGCTTTTGTTGAAAAGAAATCCCAAAAATATGTCTCTGAACTTTAGATGTGTCGTACGAATCGTTTGGATCTTCCGGAGTGCGTAGAATCTTCGTTCTTCGTCTGTTTTTGTCGATTCTTCTTCTGTTGGATTCGTAATTTGAAAACGAACATCTTGGGTCAGGTGGATGTTGGTGATGGGCACTTTTGTCTTGAAATCTCATTTTGATATCTTGAATCTTCAAACGTGCGTGGAATCTTCGTTTTTCATCCGTTTCGCTTGATTTTCATCGTGCAACCTTGTTTTGACCATCTTGGCATAATACTATTGATTTGTAATGTTTTTGAATTAAAGTGCCAAGAATCATTCCAGAATGAAAGAGATATCAGTAGTAAAAACGTGACTTTTTACGCAATATCAAAGAGTCAGCATTTCAACTTCTGAAACAAAAGCTTTGCAGTGCTCCGATTTTATCCATACCCAAAGGCACCGATGACTTCGTGGTATACTGCAATGCTTCTCACCAAGGTCTCGGTTGCGTGTTGATGCAACGGGGCAAAGTAATTGCTTATGCCTCGCGACAACTCAAAACTCATGAAAAGAACTACACCACCCATGATTTAGAGCTTGGAGCTATTATTTTCGCTCTCAAAATCTGGAGACACTACCTCTATAGCACTAAGTGCACAATCTTTACCGACCATAAAAGTCTCCAGCACATATTCGATTAGAAGGATCTCAATATGAGGCAACGTCGATGGGTCGAGTTGCTTACCGATTACGATTGCGAGATCAAATACCATCTGGGTAAGGCAAATGTTGTTGCCGATTCCCTCGGTCGAAAGGAACGAACGAAACCACTTCGAGTCCGAGCCCTCAGTATGACCATTCACAATGATCTAAACATTCAGATTCTCACTGCTCAACTTGAAGCTCTGAAACCCGATAACATTAAAAACGAAGCCTTGCGAGGCATGGAAAAACAATTCAAAATCAAACCTAACGGAGTTAGGTACCTCTCTAACTGAATCTGGTTACCCAGTTGTGAAAACCTGCGAGACTTGCTGATGGATGAAGCTCACAAGTCCAAATATTCTATCCATCTTGGATCCGACAAAATGTATCACGGTATCAAGGAATTTTATTGGTGGCCGAATATGAAAGCTGAAATCGCTACATACGTCAGCAAGTGCCTTACTTGCTCAAAAGTCAAAGCCGAGCATCAGAAACCTTCTGGTTTACTCCAACAGCCCAACATTCCTGAATGGAAATGGGAACAAATTGCCATAGATTTCATAACCAAACTACCAAAGTCAGCGAGCAGTTGCGATACCATTTGGGTGATCGTCGATCGTCTCACAAAATCTGCCCATTTCCTTCCGATCAAGGAAACCGACAAAATGGAATGCCTCACACGAATCTACATCAAAGAGGTTGTTTCTCGACATGGATTTCCAATCTCGATTATCTCAGATAGGGATAGTCGTTTCACATCTCACTTTTGGCAAATACTTCAAAAAGCATTGGGTACCCGTCTTGATATGAGTACCGCATACCACCCTCTAACCGATGGCCAAAGTGAATGAACAATTCAAACACTGGAAGACATGCTACGAGCTTGCGTAGTTGACTTCGGTGTAAACTGGGAAAAATACCTACCGTTGTGCGAGTTTTCGTACAACAACAGTTATCACACCAGCATTAAGGCTGCACCTTTTGAGGCACTGTACGGTCGTAAGTGTCGCTCACCTATCTGTTGGATCGAAGTGGGAGACAGTCTTCGAGATCCAAAACAAACTCAAAGCCGCACGTGATCATCAGAAAAGTTATGCTGACGTGAGACGCAAACCACTCGAGTTTCAGGTTGGGGATCGAGTGCTACTCAAAGTTTCACCTTGGAAAGGTGTAATTCGTTTTGGTAAACGAGGAAAACTGAACCCTAGATACATTGGACCTTTTGAAATCCTCGAGAGGATTGGTCCAGTGGCATACCGATTGCAGCTACCATCCGAGCTTAGCAGCGTGCACCCCACTTTTCACATTTCAAATTTGATAAAGTTTCTGTCCGATGAGACACTTATCATTCCACTCGATGAAATTAGAGTTGATGAAAAGCTTCATTTTGTTGAAGATCCCGCCGAAATCATGGACCGTTAGGTCAAACAACTCAAATAAAGTCGTATTCCAATCGTCAAGGTTAGGTGGAATTCGCGGCGTGGGCCGAAATTCACCTGGGAACGGGAAGACCAAATGCGACTCAAGTATCCTCAGCTATTTGTAGACGCTACTTCAAACACGACTCCAAGTTAAATTTCGAGACGAAATTCTCCTAACAGGGGGAAAATGTGACACCCGCCAAATTAGCACTAGTAATTAGTGCCTAATAAATTATTAATACATGTAATTAGTTCTGTGTTAGGCTAATTAATGTAACGGAATATATAATGATGAATATATACAAGTATGCGATTTGATTAAATCGTACAAGTTTCAAATCGAATGCAGTTCGATTCAATTAATACGGACGTTGGTGATCAATTTTATTAAATAATATAGTATTATTTAATAACACTATTATATCCAAAAATATTATTTTGATAACATTTCAAATCAAATTCATATCGTACAAACAACATTTACGCGATTAAAATAATAAACGCGTGAACAATCGAAACAATAATAAGTTATATTTTATAACTCAAGTAAAAGTATTTAATGAAATACTTCAACAAAAACATTAATAAATATTCGTATTCTAAAATAATTATTTAAACAATTAAACGATCGGGGAAACGAACACCGCACGGAGCGCAAACGCAGGGGATTAAAATTTGGAAGATCCTTCCCCTTTTCCTCCCCCCAAAACCGGCTCCCTCTCCCCCTCCCATCCTCATTTCCACATTTCTTTATCTCTCTCCACCTTATCTCCCTCTCTTTTTCTCTCAAAACTACCCACCACCACCTATCACCATCAAAAACCACCACCAAACTCACTCGAATCACTTTGCTCGTTTGGAGAAAAAGATTCACCACATCACGGATGTCGCATATAGCGACACAAAACACTATGTCGTAGAACTTATTCCCATCGCACATAGCGACACAACACCTTATGTCACATTATATTGCGTACGTCGCACCTAGCGACACAAAGACCTATGTCGTAGTCATGACCTGATACACAACAGCTTATGTCGCACCTGGTGTCGCATAAGACAAAACCTTGATAATATAGATTTTTACTAAGTGTCAAACTTGTGTAACTTCAAACACTTACACGATACGACTTTTTAAACACATCGGAATATGTTTATGAACATGAACACTCGAAATCATAATAATAATAATGAGATTATTATTACAACCAATCACCAACGGGCCGTACACGTTTTCAAAACATAATCCAATCAACCAAGTCGTAGTAACTTGGATAAGTTAAAAAACCAAATCGTAGTAATTTGGACATTCTAGTTGGACGAACAACTACAAAAGTAGTCTTTCGAGATACCTACTCATGTTTATAACCATCACGTGTCTTGGACACCCCCAGGTTACAAGTCTCCGGACATCAATTCATAGCTAATCAATTCAAGTTTATTTCGATAAACACTCAAGGCTCAGGTGAGTCTCATAGCCCCTATTTTACGGTTTTTCATCAGGGGTGTGATTACATTGCTCGTCTTGTTTTACAATATGAACGCAAGTACAATACAAATCAAATACTACATGAGTTGTTTTCAACTAATCAATTAAAGCCCTCCACAAGCATAGTTTGGTAATACATCTGTAGCGTGAATGTTAGTATATGATATCATATAGGATTGACAATCCTCGTCCGGGTTAGTACGCACTAACTGGTCAAACAGACGTATTAGCATTTGGGAAGACGAGTGTAGATTAGGCACTCGTAGGAGGCACCTCAGTTGGGTTTCCTTAATTGGACCTGACACTCAAGTTAAGCTCAGACTATGTGCTCATGGCTGTATAACTTTTATTTTGCTTAATTACATTTTAAATTCAATTAAATCTTACGGTTCATACAAATATGTGTTGACATATAAACCTGTGAGCTCACCAGCATTTCGCTGACCAATTTTAGTATGTATCACAGGTACTTAGCAGTAGGTTGGACTGCCCAATCAGGATTCATTAGCTCAAGTCTTCATTCAATCAATCAGAGACCTAGTTGCATTATTATATTTTGTATAAAGTAATTATGTAATGTAAATCTCTCAATTTCATGGAACTGAGCTAATGTAAACAATATTTTTGATGTAAACTTTGACTTTATCAATATAATGTAAAACGACGCATTTAGTAGTCGTTCATTATATATTATGAGCTGTGTATATTGATTAGTCGCGCCCCGACCCGATTCGCTTCCGCAACCCGAATTTGGGGGTGCGACAAGAGCAAAATCAATAAACATAAAGCTATAATAATAAAGATAAAGTGCTACCAAATAGATCAATACTTAAGTTACAGGCGATGATGTCTTGAAACGTCAAAGAGAAATCGCCGTCAATATTATATAGATATTTAAAACTAAGTGACAAAATCATCTTAATTAAATGCAATATAAAATATAAAAGGGAGGGCATAATAGATAGATTTATCTAAACTCTAATATCCTTCATTAGTTAAAAGAATGAAAAATCATAATTTTAAATAGCAATAGCTCATTACACAAAAATATGAACATATAAGGATTTAGGAATGGAAGATTATTAAAAATTAGTGCATAAATGTAAGACTCCTATATATTTATCATAAGAAATTAAAGATTATGTTATTTTATTAATATATATATATATATATATATATATATACACACACATTTATACTTACCTATAAAATATTTCGCACTCTCTTTCTTAAACTATAAATTATAAATTTTGTAAGTTATTTAATACACCCCTCATGCTTTATCTCTTTATCTTTTACTTACTCTGAACTATTTATTTTGAAAAATATGAAGCAAATTAACTAATATTATAACGTCTTACCTCAGATCACTTTTTCCTATATCTATTGATTTTCCTTCATTTTGTTTTTCAAAAACAACATATGACTCACAATCATTATGTTTTGTATTTAACAACGGTGAATTATGCCAGTAATGTGTTTTGCGACGAAGAGTTCCTCCATGTCATCAATCTCATATGAGTCATATGAGGTTCCAGTAGCATAGTTCTTATCTTGAACATTTTATACAAGTGGAGAACTCAACAAAGGTCTTAAACTCGTTAAAGTTTGATGGTTTGACCCCTCATTAACTTCGATTCAATATTGGATGTCCGATTATACTTTTATAGAATATCGATCCTCCGATGAACTGTGTAATGGCACATGATTGATATGCAAAAGTTTTCAATCGACCGCCATTGGTGTAAATATAGCCGTTGGTCAGCGTGTTAGATAAAGATATATTTTTTTCCCAAGAATACTTCTATTTTCGTCTGATGATGACATGTTTCTTTCAAACGGAAAAAAATCCGGTTCCCATCTGACTTAGTTTTGTAATGACAACCAATAAAGTTTAAGGACAAACAATTCCTAATCTTGGTATTTATCTTCCTGAATCGGTATTCTCACATGGGCAATTTTACACGGCACTCTCTAGAAAGATATCACGCTTGAATACAAAGGTATTAGTGAAGCCCCTTCAAAAGTTCAATCAACCAAGAGTTTATACCTCAAACGGCGTTTCTCAAGAAGTTTTATGCGATATACCAACTATATTAGTATGTATATATCAGTATGTGGTCGTAAATTCTATATTTCCAAACACCTATTAAGTTGTTTAGCTCTTGCTTAAATTGAGTTGTTGCATTAAATGTTTCATTTAGGCGCTATTATATATCATTTTTTCTGACTAAGGTGTTTCATTAACTTATGTTTCCACTAAACTATCAAATCATTCTATAATTATTGATAATACTTGTGTAAAATCAAATTTCTTTAACATTATTCTTAATTTCTTGGTCATCACCGTCTTCTCAATCCTTCGCTCTTGATACTTTTACGTATCGTTGCATATCACTAAGGGTACCGCAACGCACGGATACTTTATTATTACATTGTGAATACCCATCCTTGGAAATAGCTCGGCAGTCAATTAGGCCCATTATAGTGTATTATATATGTATGTTGGCCCATCTTATCAGTCAAATATTTAAGCCCACTAGATTAATCTGATGTATTGTTGGCTGTTGCTCTGAAAAACGATGGGACATGGGCTTCATGGTTTGGGCTATTGATCCTTTTCTTTTAAGAGTTCAGTCCTTTTTTGAGTTATATTGGATGTTAATTTTAACGACTTCCAGTATACCTTTTTTAGAGTAAATTACATGAATAGTCCTGTAACTTACTCGAATTTATGATATTTGTCACTTTTTCTTTTGCACTATCATTCTAAAAAGTTCATTTATTTCTCGTAAATAATCCGTTTAATCACTTGAAATTACTAAAATATACAAAAATTATGAGATCCTGATATTATGACATTTAAAAAGAAACGTTAGTGTCTACACGTACAACTTTCATATAGTGGGGAGCATGAAAACTAGAGGAATCTTTGATTCACTTTTTCCTCTTATCTTTTCCTACTACTTTTTGGATTTAATCCTTGTGAAAAAAAAAAAAAAAAAAAAATTTTACCTTTATTATGAAATATAAAAGCGTTAATACTAATTTTACATTATAACTAAAAATATTGGAACTTGTTTTTATATTGATCTGTTTGACTATATTTATAAACTTAATAAATATAAATAAATCCTTAAACGAAATACAGAAATCTTAGGCTTATTTATGAAAACCATAGTATCTACAATAAAAGTTCATCCTAAGGTTTTCATGTAAACAATTATTTTAAAGTTTTTATTTGACGAAAAGTTTTCCTGAATGAAAGTTTGAGGTTCTTAAGTTTTTGTTCTAACTCATGGCCATCGATCGACTTCGTGAATGTAAGACTCGAAATTGCTAATTATAATCAAACAAATACAGCTGAATGTGCTCATTATGTATGCATTAGATTAAATTTGACATTGGTAACAAATAAGATTAAAAATGTAAGTTGGCATAACGAAGAAAAAAAAAAGCAATCGAAACAGCAAAGATGATGAGGTTGGAGGTCATGCATGTAAATCTTTCAACTTTTCATAAAGTTTTCTTTTATTTACCTGCAAAATATAAAGTAAATAATCAAAAATTCTTGTCTAAATATAGTTTTAAATAAATAAATAAAAGGTTAAAAGGCTAAAAGAGAAAAGAAAAGTGAAAGTATATACGAAAAAGTTTGCTTTGAAAAAAGTATATACCAGTATACCACCAAGGTCCAATAGAGGCCCAAAATGCTATTAAAATAAAAAGGTTTTAAAAAGTGGGTTTTGTTTTTGTAACTAACCGTTTTTAATAATAAGAAAAATATTCGTCCATATAAATAAATAATTTTAGTTACTGATTAAATGACAGAATTACAGAAATCAAACATATTTAAATTAGGATCGTCCATGGATTTTCGCATATATCTCTAATTATAAGATATGTTTTTTTTTTTTCTTTTCCCTTAATCAACTTCGAAACAATTAAAATATTTCATTTTTCTTTATAGCAATTAATTAAATTATGTGTATACATACACACAAACATAAAATTTTGATCCCCTAAAATTCGGATGTCCTGGAAATTCGATCAACTCGCCCACCCTAAAAACCAGCTTTTTACAAACCTAACATATGTTTTTGATTGAAAACTTCAAGAGATATAAAAAAAAAAGATCATGCTCTTTTTATATTGGACGGAAAAAGCTAATGCATACTTTTAAAATGTACTAGTTATTATATATTTTTGGGTTAAAGTTGAGAATTATTGATTTATAGATAAGGTCAAGAAGAAAGGATTTAATATAATTTTACCATTTCGACCGAAAGCTTTTCTCATGAAAGTTAAGAAAATTATGATGAGTGCAACCCCAGCAAGTAATCCAACTATTATCGCAAATGTCTTCTCGGCCTCATCATGCTCACCTGCGTGTTAATAAACAAAACAAATCACTATATATATCACGAATCATATCACACAGATATTTCTTGTAAGCGGTGTATATCTGAATAAAAAGATTCGTCATTCCTCACTAACATGAAAAGAAAAAAAAAGAAACACCTAATTAGTTTACCCATTTAGTATATAACATATAACATGAATGATCGAGACCTTATATTTTATAACTACAGATTACATTTGTTTGTTTTTATAGCTTTTTACGACTTTTTATTCATGTTTCATTTAATTTAATTTCTAGTGGCCGAACATCATTTTTTTTTAATAACGTTACATTGCAATAAATTAATTTAGAAATATATGTTGGACAATTGGCGAACCATCTTATAGTTAGCGGTGTCACGTGACACCAGTCAATTAAGTTGACTTAGTGTAATTTAGTTGAAAATTTATTGGTTCCTTCAGAGTGCCACCACTCGTATTTAGGCGGTGCACCTCACTGTCTAAATAAATTTAATCAACTACCAAGTCAAGGGAGATTTAAAATTTTTGTGAAACCGATAACTAAATTTTCTGGGTCCGCTTCGAGGACAAATTAAGTGCTATATATTGATCGATGTATCTCGTTTTGATCACTAATGTAACCGTACTAGATTAATCATAATCTCAGGTTCAACAAGTACATTTGAAAACGTAATTCGATCTTTTTTCGAAAGTAACATAATAATATCATGTATAACAAAATGTTTACAAAGTGAGCAAAATATAGATGTAATTACACACGTAGTACATATGAATAAAGTGCAGATTTGCTAAACATTCATTAAAAGCAACAAAACACAAATCTCCATTCAGTACGTTTGCTTTAATTAATTTTGAATTTCTTAAAATTATAAATAAATTAAAGTTTGATTACTAATTTATTTATTTACATTAGGCATGCATCATCGATCTACGGGTATGTTTGGTAAAACTAGCTGTAGGCTGTAGTTGTAGCTGTAAACTGTAGTTGTTGGTTGTAGCTGTAGGCTGTAGCTGTAAATTCAAGTTATAAGCTGTAACTTTTTTCTGTAAAATTATTTGGCAAACTAATTGTAGCTGTAAATTTGAAATATAAAATGACTTAAAATGAGCTTTTCATTTAAATTAAAAGCTACAGCTACTACACACTAGCTTTTCAATTTGGAGCTTTTCATGTAAATTAAAAGTTACAGCTACTACACACCAAACAAGGCTTTTATTATTTTTGAAGCTTTTATTTTTAAAATTAAAACTCCTAAAAGCTCTGAAAAGCTCCCCGCCAAACATAGCCTACATTTTCTCTTTTTAGTAGTAAAATTGGCTAGTCGATCAATTTTGGGTTTTAGAATTAAGCTTTAAGATTAATTATATATGTTTAGGTGCTGTTAACTACACTCATCGTTATCCCTTATAATAATTAATACAATTATAAACGGTTAGAAGATCTTTTATATATATATATATATATATATATATATATATATATATATATATATATATATATACTAGGAATTCAAGTAGGTTGTGCTAGGCACAGCCCAGCCCACGAACATTAACGATAGTTAATCTCTGAGTTGTTTGAAACATAACTTGTGAGTAATTATAGATAGATCAAATTAGATGAACTTAAAAGTAAATCTAACTTTTTTATTGATTAATAGAGTTTCTCTTCTTAATTTTATCAATTGGATATGACATATGTTCTTCTCATAATTTTAGGCTACATTATGTCTCCCTAATTATGCCTATCAATCGATTTCCAATTGTTATTATATAAGTAAAGTAAATCATGATAAATACATTATTTTTTCATAAATGGTGCAAAAAAATAAATCTTGACCCGTTGTTATTATAAATGCATATTTAAATTCCTACACTATGTGTTAACCTAAGTTTTCTTATCACTTTCTTTTGTAGTAATTTTTCGATCACTTTTTGTTATATATTTTTCAAACCAAATTGATCAAAAACTTCAAAACACTAAAAAGAATTAAGTTAGGTGAAGTTCAAAGTTTGTTATTATCTACCCAATTGATCAACTCATCAATCTAAAAATATATGGGATACCATTTATATTATTGTGTGACCTTAAAAACTCATACGACATGCTTCTTGAATTCGTTTGTTATTTTAAAAGATGTGTAGTAACAACATTAACCACTTTAATTAAAACATGTTTATTAAATTCTTTCTAGTGTTGAGAGATACTTTCACTAATCTAATCTAGAAAAAATTATTTTCTAAAAATGAAATATTTCAAAACTTTTTTTATGTTCATTTTAAATATAAATATTTTTGGTTTTATAAATTTGGTCTTTACATTTATTTTCATCTTTTTTAATATGTTTTTAGTTAGTGTTTATTGAGTTTTAATATTTTATAAGTTTGGCAAATTTGCCATGTGTCCTATGAATCAAAGGCAAATTAAATGTTTATCCCTCATATATATAAAAATACCTCTTTCTTTATTTGATATTTTATGTGACTCAACTTATTTCAGTTCGGTTAAATTTACCTTTTCTTATATATACTACGGATTAGTTAATATTTCTTTGGTCTAATTCGTAAGTAATATACAATAATTGTAGTCATATGAATATAAGATTAGAATATGATAGTTAGAGCATAAAAGTATTTATATTTAGATTAATGAACTATGAATCAAAAGTCAAATTAAATGTCTATCTCTTATAACAGAAACATGATTTTGTTAATTAATGTTTTTTTCCCATTTAATTTCTAATTTTAGAGTTTTCATTTTTATTTATTTCTTTTGAATTAAAGTAATTAAAACTTAAATTATTAACTTTTGTTGAGTACATGTGGCACAATGTGAAGTGCTAATGTGGCATAATCTTGTTAAAATTGTCTTAAATGTAATTTTATTAGTTGCAATATATATGATTTAATTGAATAGACATGTGGCATGATTAGAGATAATTAGATTTCACAATATTAGAACATAGTGTTCTTTTTATTATATAAGTAATGATAATGATATATATATATATATATATATATATATATATATATATATATATATTTGTATAAAGTTATATCTGTTTAGTTCCCGGTTCAATTATTTTTATATATTTTTATCTTCTTTTACGACTTCAATTCGATTTGGTTAGCTCCGACTCGAATCAATAAAATGATAATCAAGGGACTCTAGAGTACTTAGCAAAAAATGGTGGTTATAATCAAGAGAAAAAAAGTAAGGTTTTAATTACCATGATGAGATCTTGCATAAGCATGAGCACCACTAGTAGAATACCTAGCATAACACTTGGACAAAAACATATCACCAAAAACCGCTCCACCACAATCACTTTTCAACTGTCCAATTGCCTCATTCACACAATCTTGACACTTCCCATTACTCAAATCCCCAACACATTGAGCCACACCTTCCACGTCAGCCGAACCGCCAACTCTATACAGCCCACCAGCCGAACCCAAGCTCGCCAAAACCGCATCCCTCCGTCCCATAACCGCAGGATCATACCCAACAGAAGGTGCACATTTCTTCATCACAACAGTCTTATCTTCCACCCCAATAAAACTAGTATTATCATACTTCACAAAACATCCTTCTAACTGTATCGCCCCACCGCATGTTTGGGAACAAAGTGGGGCCAGTTGAGTCACCGCACGTGCGACACAGGTGGCACAATCAGGCATGGCTAAGTCACCTCTACATTGATAGATACCGTTGATTACGTCTTGTTGGGTGGACCCGGAAATGCTGTATTTGTTGTAGGATGAGTATGTGGCTGAGTTGACTAAGGAAGTCAAAAGCAAGTCGAGGTTTGACTCGTACGGTGAGCCTTGTGTGTATTTGATTTGTGAACAGCCTCCATAGATGAACGAATCGGTAATGGAATGTAAAGGGTGTAACAGAGACAGAATGAAGAGGTAAATAAGAGGAATTTTGGCCATGGAGTGTGTGTATATGTGTGTGCTTGTTTTTTGAATCTTTATGATATGAATGAATGGTTAAGTAGATGAAGAAAAGGGCTTTTTGCTTAGTTGAGTATATAAAGATAAACTAATTATATACATATGGACAGTCTAGCACTCTAGCCATGCAAGATTGAGGTGGTGTTTGGGGCATAATGGGACACCACTATAATTCTTTAATCTAAGGTTTTAATATATATATATTGATTCCTAATCTACCTTGCTATGCAAATTCATCATTTATAAGATACTTCAAGTTCTAGCCAAAAGTTTTGTGCAAGTATTACTAATCTAGGCATGTATGAATGAGGTGGTGTTTTTGACCTTCTTTCTAATTATAAGACAACTTGAATTTATAGAGGTGCAACAAGACTTCACAATAAATAGAATATTACTTGTTTCATCGCTTAAAAAGAACTCTTATTATAAATTTTGTCAGAAAAAAATAATTTGTCAAAAATCTTAAATTAAGGAGAATATCATTTGATCAATTAGGGAGTAATTTTTTACGGATTAATTCCGGTTAAAGGTTATTTACATCATTTATAAACACTTTTACCCCAATTTAGGGCTTAAAACATCTGGGATCATAAGGATAGTCACTTATTGTTTCAAATTCGAGAAATCATGTACCTTACATAATTACATTATAACCTTTTTTGCGCTATTTTCCCATTTATAAATCAGGGTAGTCTATTTTGTCCGTTTGATTAACTCTTGTTGCACAATTAAAATGGCATGGGTGAATAACTGAATAACTAAAAAAATTTATGGGCTATGGGCTGTGGGCCAACTGTTTGTTATCGAAGTGGATCTGCTGAGTGGACCAAGGACTCCTCAGTTCTTACCTTAGTCCACTAGTGTTCAAAAACTTATCCAAACTTGCAACATAGAAAAGAGAGCATTTTATAAAAGTAAATAAGGGTCAAATATTAATCTATCATATTAGTTCCTTGAGATAAACAAAATATACAGTATTTTTTTGTTGACAATAAATAATGATAAAACTAAAATAACCTGTTGGTAGATAAATGATTAAATGATTTCTCAACATTCATTGTTTATGATCTGCAAAATAAGAGGACCACTTCATTTTTACTTCATGACACTTGACACACTATAAAGGTCGGCATCCTTGGTACAATTCAAGCATGTACATGTTATAAATTGATGAATACGATTATGTTAAAAAAACACTTTGATATATGAAATCGTTATTTAGTGGACAATTACATATTTCTCCTTCACAGACTACATAAATTTCATATTTACTCAAGCATGCATTAAGTTCATGGTACATTATGCATTGAAAGCTTGTATTTTGGAGAAATATGTATTTTATGTGGTTTGTAAAAGGGAATATGTAATTCTCCCTCGTTATTTAAATCTCGGAAGAACTTCTAGTAGGTTCTCCTGAATTATACAATGGACCTAGCTAACTACAAATGTGAAAAATTCCATCTTACGTAATAGTATGATACATGCATACATCAAACTATCATATCAAATATGAAGTATTATTATTACTCGTATGTAAAACCAAGTCAATAGTGAATACAAACCACTGATTTCTTGTGGGCGCACCCTTTTGGAATGACTATGTCAACCATTGTTTTGTAGCCAATTAAATTAACCTTCTCGAATTGAGTTTTGTTTCTAGAACACTTATTGGTCCACTAAGTAATCACACTTTTTATTCAACCAATATTTATTTCATTCAAATTTCAAGGTTTGCATCAGATTAATTTTGACATACAACGAAACCTACGTACATAGTGTACATCATAGGCCATGGTAATCATGTGATAATAAAGTAAGAAAGAAATATAAAAAAACTTTACAAAAGACATGTATTAAGTTATAAAAGAAATAAGTAATTTGGAGGGTACCCTGATCCTTTATCATATTTTAATGGTATGCGTTCGCTTCACCCGCAAATAGTATCTACGTTGGGTACATTACATATTTACAAATCACCTGCATATACTGAGACATGGATTCGAAACTTTGATATGTTCGTCACGTATGTGGAATTTGAACACTTATGGTGATAGTACCACTCAACTATATATTCCCAATTGGTGACATGTTATAAGTAAATTGGTCGATTGTGGACAAAAGAAATTAAGAACCCCAAATCATATACGTCGACGTGGTGATTGGGCCAAGTTGTCGCCCTCATACAACCGTCCATTGACACGTCATTTGTTGGGAAGTTCACAAAAATCAAGAAAGGCAAGATATTTGTTGGTTGGTTCAGCCAAGTGATTGTAATTTTATTCACGAAGATGAACACGTGTCTTATTGGTTAATTAATTTATGGTCGTTATCGATTAATTTAGTGCATTTATCATCACCCATAGATATATCTCCATCAATTAATATTCAAATACTAATACTATATACATGAGCTTTGTGTAGTCGTATATCTATCTATTAATGTTCAAATACTAATACTATATACATGAGCTTTGTGTAGTCGTATATCTAAAAGAATTAATGACAGCCCTAAAAACTATCGTTATCATTGTTCTTAAAACAACGTTTAACGTATTGGTTTATAGATAAACTCTTTCATTTATATTTGCTTATGTTAACGTATGTCTATATTAATGCACAAACCATGGAAATGGATGGTAATCGAAGGTGAAGAAAACCATAACAGATTCTATTTGAATGAATTAACTTAGCTTCCATTATACAAATCAATCAACTATAATTAACAATAAGAATAAATAATGTAGCATTTCCAATAAACATGCTTCTTGAAGTAAAAATTCCCAAAGGAAAAAGTATAAAACTAATGTTAAGTAATCCCTAAATTCCTTCTTCTAAGTCATTTTACTTCGTTGTGATCGAAAAGTTCATCGCCTCAAATTCTCAAAGCAAAATCATTTCAAGACGTGAATCGCACAGGCAAGAACGTTGAACACTTGGAGCATCACATTCATCCTCAGTAAAGATGACCGCTCAAATTTCAAGAGCTCGTTCATCTTATCCACGAAAAATTTGCGATTAAGTTCTTCGTATATACATGTCAATCGTACATACTTATTCATAGATTACTCGAAGGTGTGGACTCGAGTCTTGTGACTAATAAATCCAAGGCTTCTTTCATCCAAGAATATTGGCAAACTTCCTTGGCTTTGGGCACACTGACCCAAACTCTTTGACGAATATCTTTTTCGGGCCAAAAATCGAGTTGCTCCTTAACAAGTAACGGAAACATATGGCCTTCGTAGTATCCATCGTTTCCTTTGCTCTTAAATCTCCATTTACCCAATGCTCCCTGAAATATATCAACAAAAAATATGTTCAATAACATGTTTGAATAAGGCAAATAACAACAGTTGCTCAATTTGACTTTGACTTATTATAATTTATTATACCAACCAATACTTGAATTGTTTATTAAGCTAAAATGTCAACTTTGATTGCTAGAATTAGGAACTAACCTCAACAGTTCCATAAACTCCTGCTTCTTCAACAGATTCTCTTAGAGCAGCTTCTTTGATTGATTCATCTGATTCCCAACCTCCCTATTAACATTAATAAATTTAGAACCATTAAATTTTATTAAAATATATTATTAATAATAGTAATAGTAAGTAGATGTAATAATATGACATGTTTGGTAAGATTTAAAATACCTTAGGGAACAACATTCCTTTGCCTTTTCTTTGTGCACTAATGACAAGTACTTCTAACGCATCTTCCAAATTTTTGTCTGATCCAATATTGCTAGTTTTGATTCTGTAAGGTATACATCTGCATTGAATTCAATACACACTATTAATAACCCGGCAGACACAGGAAACAAATAAAAGATCAATCATTTTGCATTACTATGTATAGAAACATATAATTGGACGTCCCTCCTAATCCAAACAACAACAAAAAATAAGAACATTTCATTAGGGGGATAATAGAATAGGTACTGACCCAACAACTTGACGTTGACCCTGATTGTAACGCTGCAACTGACGGCCACTACGAGCAACCATGGTAACCATGTTTTTCAGTTCCATTTTTATGTTGTGTTCTTGAAACAAACAGCAGATAGGGAAAAACTGGTATGATTTGATTATGAAAATAGAAAGTAAGATGATGTTGTATATATATGGAAAGATGAGATGAGATGAGATAAAGGAGTGGTTATGTTTGTTGTAGAGAATGGTAGAAGTCTTTGTATATATATAAGGAGGAGAAAAAGGATAGATAAAACAGCGTTGTTGATCAAGTGGCAAAGTGGGGTCAAGGTGTATTTGAAATAAAAAAATAATAATAATAAATAAATAAGCGCGGAAGCGGGTGTAGTGAATGCGTGTTACGTGGCACGTGTGGGATTCCATGTCGGCTAGCTTCCTGGATCTAGCTAATTGCTTATAGTTTGATTAATCTTTTTTGAAGTAATGTTGTTGACAGCTACTGTTACTCTGATAGTTACTCTCTCTCTCTTTTTGGGATGTCGATGGGTGCTCCTCGTCACTCGTTCATCGTGAGTGAGTAAGGAAACCCACAAATTTAATTGCGGATGATATGTGTAACCATAGTAGAACTCATTTCGTTTAAAAATAAGTATCCGGTTTACATATTGATGACGTAGCTTCCTTCCGGTACCAGCGTACCGATACCACTGCCTACACACCGAAACAATCATTTCGACCGAAAGACAGACCAAGCGAGTTGTCACATCTAATTAATACAGCAACCGGCGGCGGTAACACCTTTTACCCACAAGATAAAAGGGTGATACTGAAACAGGCAAAAGACTGATACCTTGGACACTATAAATAAGCACCCAACCACCAGTAGGTAAACATTGATGATCCGCAAAAAACACGCTCTCGCACCGATAGGAACTCCTGACTATTGTGGCGTATAATCTGTATAACTCCTCTCAAGGCATTTCAGATTACCGGTAGGGAACCGCCAACCGAAAGGAAATCATCTCCTTTCGGTTCAGGACTCCTTGAGACATCCTAAGCTCCCTCTTGATCTCGCTTCGAACCCATCAATATCTTCCGACTTGAATATACTGAAGCATCCTTCGGTTGACACGCACCGACCGCACTGTTCCACGACACTTGGAGCAACAATTGGCGCCATCCGTGGGACCCGACTGAACAAATGGAAAATGAAAACCCGGAAGGGAATTCGGAAGGGTCCTACCGAAGAAATGAAGCGAATGCATCAAAAGATGAGATCACACCGGTTTTCGTGAAAGACAACTACGAGAAGATTCGGAGCATTATGGATACCATTGAGAAAGACGATCCAATAAAGACATCCCGGAAGTTATCATATGAAGAAACAGACTCCACTTACCGTCATGTTTCGGTAACGAAGGAAACGACTAGTCAGTCTGAAAACGCCATGGTAAATGGAGACCGAAGGAGGAAGGAGAGGAAGTCGCGATGATCTTACCCTCGGAAGAGGCCGTCAAAGAAATCATCAAGGAGTAAGGATAAATCACCAAAAAAGAGAAGCTATGTTTCGACCTCCTCGGAAGGAACAGGAAAGGAGACAGAAGGTGAAAGGAGTTTGGAGGATGAACTAAATTCACCGTATAAGCCCTCTATCGCAAGGAGGTTCACAGCCCGAATAGCCAATTGCCGAAGACCTGCTCGAATGAGAATGCCCTCGCACGTTTGAATATATGACTGTACCACAGATCCGGATGATCATCTTAGTCTCTTCTCAGGAGTAGCGGAAATGGAACAGTGGTCCATGCCCTTATGGTGCCACATGTTCGCACAAACGCTGTCTGGTTCCGCTCGGATATGGTATGATAGCTTGCCGGAAGGAAAGATTGATAGTTTCGAAGAGTTGAGGAGAAATTTCATTGCGCACTTCACATCGCAAAGAAGGTACACCCGGCACACGATTGAGATACATGACATTAAGCAACGGGAGAACGAAACCCTCCAAAGCTTCATGGACCGATTCAAGGCTGAAAGCATTGAGATTAGCGGCACCATGGAAATGATGCAAATTTCCGGCTTTATGCATGGGATCCGAAATAGGCAGTTGATTGAAAAGTTGAACAGTGAGATACCGAACACAACAGAAGAAATGTGGGAAATCACTAAAGCTTTCATACGGGGAAAAGAGGCAGCCGCATCGCAAACTACTGATTCAGTCTCAAAAAAGATACAACTTAAGGGTCAAACCCCCTGGAAGTCACTTGGACCCTCTAGACCATTCCTGACCTATGGATCCAGGGCACCGGAAGTAAGGAGGAATACCCAACCTACTGGAAACCATCGGAGAAACGCTCCCTTTATGGCACTCACAAAAACACCAAGTGAAATATTGGCAACGGAGGAGGCACGCTCCATCTTTAAGCCTCCGGGACCGATGGTCGGCGTCCCTGAACGAAGAAATCTCGACAGATACTGTGATTTTCACAATGTAAGAGGTCATTACACAGACGACTGCTTTCAACTCCGAAAGCAAATCGAGGAAGCACTAAAATCAGGTCGTCTCACTCATTTGATCAAAGAGCTTAAAAGTGGTCCGGCAGGAAGACAGGAAAACAAAGCTTCGGTCCCTCATGGGCAGAAAAGCAATGGACACGGGGGACGAGGAAAAGCTGTGATGGTGACATATACCGAATGGAACAGAGCAAAGAGGAAGGAACGGAGCGAAGATTGGATGGACGAGCCAATTGTCTTCCCAACAGTGCCGGGGGGGCTTTCCCATTAGCGACCTACTGGTCATCAAAGCTGAAGTGGGAAATCAAATGGTACACCGGATATATGTCGACGGAGGAAGTGCATCTGAATTATGTATGCAGATTGCTTTCGGGCATTGAATATAGAAGCACAACGACAAATTGTAGACGCAGGGGGACCACTCGTAGGGTTTGCCGGGGAAAGGGTATGGCCGATGGGCGAGGTAGCTTTACCGGTAACTTTCGGAGTATACCCAATGAATCGAACGGTTATATTACGATTTTTGATGGTCGATGCACCATCGTCCTACAACATTCTGCTAGGATGCCCAGGTCTTTCGGCCTTGCGCGCCGTACCGTCAACCATGCATGCCATGATGAAATTCCCAACCCCACATGGCATGGCGACGATAAAAGCAGAGAGAAAAGAAGTCCTAGAAAGTTTACAAGCCGAAAGGAAATTATACGAAAAAATTCTGTCGGGCACATCCGATGACCAGACGCAGAATGCGAAACCCTACAAGCTCGAGAAAGAAGGAGAGGTAGAGGAGTCGGTGATCCTAAATCCACGATATCCGGAACAACCGATAACTCTGGGAGGAAGAATACCGAAACACGTTAGAGAAGAGATGCTGCTCTTGCTAAGGAAGAATATAGACATATTCGCGTGGACAGAGGCCGACATGGTGGGAGTACCGAGAAGCATTATAGAACACAAATTAAATGCCGACCGAAGCATACGGCAAACGGTACAAAAGAAGAGGGCCTTGGCCCCGGAGAGAAGTAAAGCAGCATGCGAGGCCGTAGATAAGTTGGTGGACGCCGGAATCCTGAGGGAAGTAAAATACCGAACCTGGATTGCAAATCCAGTTATGGTTAAAAAGAGTGACGGCACATAGAGAATGTGTGTGGATTTCAAAGACATCAACAATGCTTGTCCCAAAGATCCATATCCTCTTCCAGAAATTGACTGGAAGGTCGAATCGCTCTCCGATTTCAGATATAAATGTTTCCTTGATGCATATAAAGGTTACCACCAGATACAAATGGCGAAGGAGGACGAAGACAAAACCGCCTTTCATACCGATCAGGGGGTATATTGCTATCGAAAGATGCCTTTCGGATTGAAAAATGCTGGGGCCACATATCAACGATTGGTAGACCGATGCTTTAAGGAACAAATAGGACGAAACTTGGAAGCTTATGTCGATGATATAGTGATAAAAAGCAAGGCATCGCAAACAATGTTGGCGGACATCGAAGAAACTTTCGGTAACTTACGGAAGATAAACATGAAACTTAACCCGAAGAAGTGTATTTTCGGCGTCGAAGAGGGAAAGTTTTTGGGTCATGTAATCACAGAAAGAGGCATGAAAGCAAATCCAGATAAAACAAAGGCGATAATTGAAATGCGTTCACCAGGAACCGCAAAGGAAGTGCAAAGGTTAAATGGAAAGTTGGCCGCGTTGAATAGGTACCTATCTCGGTCAGCCGAAAGGTCACTCCCATTCTTCAAAACGCTGAAGAAATGCATAAATAAAAAAGATTTTAAATGGACAGCAGAAGCTGAAAGAGCATTCGAAGAGCTAAAGAAATCCATCGCTTCTCTCCCATTACTCGTGGCACCAAAGGTGGGAGAAACTTTGTACATATACTTGGCAGCAGCCGAAGAAGCAATCAGTGCGGTCCTGATGGTCGAAAGAGATGGTAGACAACTGCCGATATACTTCATTAGCAGAGCATTACACGGTCCGGAAGTAAATTACCCACCATTAGAAAAATTGGCCTTATCCCTGATACATGCATCCCGTCATTTACGTCGATACTTCCAGGCACATCAGATGGTAGTGGTTACGGACCAACCAATTCGGCAGGTGCTACAAAAGCCGGAGGTATCCGGAAGATTGGCAAAATGGGCCATTGAGCTTAGCGAGCATGGCATAGAATACAATTCAAGAACAACGATCAAAGGACAGATACTTGCGGACTTCATGGTCGAAATGTCAATGGGGACGACGCAAGTAAATCTCAAAGACACCGAATGGAACTTGTTTACCGATGGAGCATCGAATAGTTTGGGATCCGGCGCTGGCCTTATACTAACGGATCCCACCGGAATTGAACACACATACGCACTTCGCTTCAACTTCGGCGCATCGAACAACGAAGCCGAATACGAGGCGTTATTGGCAGGGCTCCGAGTAGTGTTAAAACTAGGGGAAGAAAGGTTAAGGGTGTCTGTGGATTCAAAATTGGTAGCTAGTCAAATCAACGGAGAGTATGAAGCAAGAGATAACGCGATGAAGCTATATCGGGATAAAGCAAAGGAACTAATGCACAAGTTCGAAAAGGCCGAAATAATCCAAGTACCAAGAAGCAAAAATCACCAAGCGGATGCGTTAAGCAAATTAGCTTCGGTGGCGTTCGAACATCTAACCAAAAAAGTACTCATCGAGACATTAGATGAACGCTCAATCATGTCGAAAGAAGTAAATCTTGTGATAACCGAGGATGGAACAACGTGGATGACACCTATATATCAATACCTAACCGAAGGAGTATTGCCTGACGACGAAAGAGACGTACAGAAAGTAGCTGTATAGTCATTGCGCTATGAGGTTGAAAACAGCGTGCTATACAAAAAATCATTCCTCGGACCTCTCTTACGGTGCGTCGGACCACTACAAGCCAACTATATAATAAGAAAGATTCATGAGGGGTCATGTGGACTCCATTCGGGCCCTAGGTCGGTGGTGGCTAAGGCAATGAACGCAGGATATTATTGGCTGACAATGCACCGGGATGCAGTCAAAGAGATACGGAAATGTAGAGCTTGTCAATTGCACGCTCCGATACAAAAGATGCCGAAGCAAAACATGATACCTGTGATAGGTGCATGGCCATTCCGAAAGTGGGGAATGGACATAGTCGGGCCATTCCCACCGGCCCCCGGGAAAGTTAAATTCCTATTGGTGGCCGTAGACTACTTCACCAAGTGGGTGGAAGCAATACCATTGGCAAGTATAACCGGAAAGAACGTCAAAAAATTCGTATGGGACAATATTGTTTTCCGTTTCGGTATACCTATGGAGATTGTCACAGATAACGGAAAGCAGTTCGTAGACAATCCCTTTAGGGAGTGGTGCGAAGAACTTAAGATAAAACAAATCTTTACATCGGTGGCTCACCCGCAAGGGAATGGACAAGTAGAAAGAATCAACCGAAGCATTGTTCAAGGGTTGAAGGCAAGAATCGATACGGACGGGTCGAATTGGACAGATCACTTGCCACACGTCCTATGGGCGCATAGAACAATGACGAAAACAAGTCACGGAGAAACACCCTTCAGCCTGAATTACGGCTCGGAAGCAATCATACCAGCCGAAATAGGAATCCCAACCTTTCGAACTACCAAACCAGGAACTGAAAAAAATGACCAAAACTTATCATTAAACTTGGATTTGTTGGAAGAAAGGCGCGAGATCGCCGCCATTAGGGAAGCAAACCACAAAAAGAAGGTGGAGCAATACTATAATCAACGAGTTCTTCCTTCGACATACCGAGTCGGCGAACACATTCTTAGAAGAAATGATGCAAGTAGGGCCCAACACCTCGGCAAGATGGGCCCGAAGTGGGAAGGCCCATACCGAATAACCAGAGCCTTTGGCAATGGATCATGCGAATTGATGGACGATAAGGGAAAGATGCTACCAAGGAATTGGAATGGAATTAACCTTCGGAAGTATTACTTTTAAAAAAATAGGGGTAACAATGTTAGGGGTCGATTTTGGTTTCGCGATAACCCAAATGTAATACAATATTTAATGAAATTAACGCTGTGAGCAGCGGTTTTCTTATACAATTGCAAGCATCACATAAGGTTGAGCACACCTCTCTAATTCGCTCCGGTATACCGACACAAGTTGGTACACCGAAACCATTGGTTGCAAATGACTAACCAAGGTTACAAGGTCACAGAAATCTGCAAAGGACGCTTTGCCTAACGATCACAATAACCAGAAACGAAATGCAAAAGTAACACTTGCATATAAGAGAAAACTCCAATACCCTACGGCAAGGGATAAAAAATTTTTTGTACACCACACAACACAAAATTACATCGACCGACAGGTCGAAGACGAAAGGGCAATTCATAGTGTAAACATGATCATATTTATATAAACATACAGTGTATAATATAGATAATGTTTGATAGTTAAACGACACGAGATAATAAAAATTATTACAAAAACGGAAAGTCACAAAGATTACATAAAACAATCTACGTCTAAGGAGCCGGAGCAGGTTTCAGAGCTTTAAAATCGTCAATGGAGATATCTCCATCTTCGGCCAGCCATTGCAAATATGGATATTGACATAAACCCAGTTCATCGGCAGCAATGTCCAAACATTTCTCCCCGTCCGGATCATAGCCCTCGAAATCTTCCATCGACACGTCCATACTTGCATTATGGTAACCAAGAACAACTCCCTCATGTCGACCGTAAGAAATACTCGCATTATGGACATGGGCAAGAGAGCGCAGATATTCATAGCTCTGTCGGAGGGTCTCGAAAGCATGATCGGAAGAATGAGCGGCGAACCACCTACGTTCCTCCCGCAACTTGTCATTCTCCCTGATTAGCTTGTCGATAGCCTGTTGCTTGGACTGCTCCATCGCTAAAAGCCTTTCGGCACCACTGCTCCTTTCGGTAGCTAGGGTTCTCTCATGCTCGGCAATGGTAGCAGACAACTCATCAACCAGCTTTTGCAGCTTGATATTCTCCTCAGTCTTTCCTTCCACCGTCTCCATCAACATGCCCACATTCATTACAGCTTTTTCTCTTTTCTTCTCGGCCACACGCAGCCGCTCACATGCAACCCAAAGTCTGGTTTCATCTAACAATCCTCCATCAAGTTGAACCCGAAGCTCAGAAATGCGCATGTCACGCTCTTGGATGTCGGCAATGGCCTTTTTCATGTTCTGCCTTTCCTGACGGAGAGCTTCATAACACGCCTCCCATCTTCGAACGGCTTCCCTCCCGTGTGTAACGGTCACAACCTGATGACGATAGAAATCCAACATGACCTACAAAATATACGAATGTTAGACGAACACATTATTTAAGTAAATGTACCGAAACACCATGCACACCATGTACCTGGATAGAAGACTTGGTGGACATCGCGCGTTTCTCTCCATCGGTAGCTAACCCACGAATAAGCTCCCGGCAAACATAGGCATCATCCATCACATCTTTATTCTTAATATCCCAATGAGGACGAAATATCTTCTTCGCAAACTCAGCTTCCAGCTCCTCTAAGCCTCTTTCGGCGTACCGAGATCTTTGACCTGCGGTGTCCTCCCCCTTAGCATAATCTTCAAAAACAGGCAAATTACTACCACCATTCAAAAACCTACCTCCTCCATCGTCATATTCCTCACCACCTTTCTGACCTCCCTCTGATACAATATTCTCACTAGCGACGTCATCAACGTCAATGACCTCCTTCCTGAGATTATGACCATCGTTTTCGGCCCCTAATCGCGGTGGCGATGCCCGTTTCGAACCTACAGAACGGAGGATAACTTGAGGGTCAAGGGATCGGTCGCACGGACTATTTTTTAGCTTATCAAAAGCGATATCTTTCATAAAAACATCGGGGGTGGACCACCCGAAAGCAGGAGGTGTACCGCCCGGAAAGAAATCATCAAAATTACCAAAGTCAGAAATGTCACCTTCGGTCTCAGACTCCGTTTCTTCATCCACTAGCTGACGTTGGGAGGTACCGAAAGCCTTCTTGGGAGACACAGCCTTTCGAGGTTGCGCTGCATGTTTTAATCGTTTAGCTGGTTGTTTGCTGTATTCGACACCATCTCCACTATCTTTTCGTTTCGGTTGGGCAACTCTAGAAGAGGATGTCGGCAGAGAGGCAGGAGCAATAAGAACAATGTGCTCTTCGGACGGAGGAACGACGATGTCAGGCCTGACCAATCGATGTACCGGCTCTTCCGGCCGGCGTGGTCGAGATCCAGCGGTAACCTTAGATAAATCCTTCTTTTGAAGAAATGCCCTTAAACTCATCTCTCCAAAAGACAAAAAAAAAAAAGAGGGGAAGATCAGTACACATATCGGCATAAAAAAAAAGTGAGGTCCGGGTCTAGACGAGTAATATAGGAGGATGGGTCTAAACGAGTCCAGGTCAAATGGGTCTCAAGTCGGGTTGACCCATCGGGCTTCCACCAAGCTTTTTTTTATTTGATTGAAAAATGAAATAAATTAAATGAGGATAAATAAAAAATTATCCGTTAAACCCGTCTAGACCCGTTGGTTAATTGTTATACAATTAGAGGTTATATTAAATACTCATTCCTAAGGCTTCATAGTATGGCTAAGTAGTTTAGTACTTGTGTAGTTACTGCAGATTTATGTGTCACCGTTATTCTTTTGGATAGGAGTAATCTCGTCGAGTCTTCATTTGTGACACCCGGTCAAAAAGGGCCAAAATAGCCCCTAATTTAAACCTAAATCATTCGTACTCAATACGTGATTAAACAAAAATTTTCGGATATTATATATATAAATATATATATAACATTAAAATGATTAATTAATTAATTAATAATCACATACCATCAAATCTGAAAGAACACGCAATCTTAAATACGGACGTTGGTGCAAAGCACTTTTAAATAATGTATTATTAATGAGAATAATAATTATTTACTCGATTGAGAATTTAAACGCATTTTGTACACTGAAAACTATCCGTCAAACCAAAGAGAAACAAAGATATAATTTTATATCTCATTAAAAGTATTTTTATAAAATACTTCGATTAAAAATCTATACGATTTCATATTTAAAATTTTATCATTTGAAAATATTACACTACTTTACGATCGGGTACACGAATACGGATACCCTAAACCAATTATTGGAGTCGGTTATATCAACCAACTCCAATAATTTATTTACACACACACAGACATATCGATCTATCTCTTCTCCTCTGCTCTCTCTCGTTCTCTTCCAAAAACAACAACATCAATAACATTAACAACGAGATTCAGCATCAATATCATCATCATAATCATCTTCTTCTTCATCTTGGATCATCATCATCATCGTGAACATCATCACCATCACTCACGACTCTAATTTTTACTAGTAAGAAATCTTTCACTTTTCTTTTAAATTCGAGTTTAATATACTTATATCATCATGTAATGTTGTTCCATTGAGTAGATTATGTCCAAAAATCGAATCTATACTCGTTTTCTCAACTGATTTCGCGAACAGAACTAGAAATAGACTACCAGCCGAACGGCTGGACTCGATGAGCCGAACGGCTGGACTCGATGAGCCGAACGGCCGGACTTCCATAGCCGAACGGCTAGGACTTCCATAGCCGAACGGCTAGGTCTTCACAGCCGAACGGCTGGAATACTCAAACAGAACAGTTTTTGTAAAAATGCCGAAGAATTTCGCAAGTGTGTTCAGGGTAGCTTCTCGATGAAAAATTTATTATAACGGTTTGGGCTAAAAGTCAAACGGTCACTCGAAAACGGCCCAATGATCAAGGCTATGTACCATAGCGTAGGCGGTTTTAGGCCTTTCGGGGTCGTCTAGGGGTCGAAAATGACATATTTCAGTTTTTGGACCTCGTACCAAATTTCGTAACTTATGAAATAAAATATAACGAATATAAGGATAATTGTAAACAATACAATACATCCATGAACGAGTTATATAAATGCAAAAACACACGTTATATATCTTTAGAATATAATTTCAATCCGTCACCAACGGGCCGTACATTTTATAAACTTTAATCGGAAGTACAAATATAATCACTTGGACATAATCAAAATGGATAAACATTAATACGGAGAAATATTAGATAATCAAATGCTTATTAGAACCTCGCGTGTTTAGGACACTAGGAGATTCGGGGATTGTCTATTCCACGTCGGACATATTCATTGCTCAGATAGACTCAGGTGAGTCTCACAGCCCCACTTTTACTGTTTTTAAATATTGGGGTGAGATACAATGCTTACTTGTTTTCGTGATCACTGTTATTCGGTTAGTTAATTTAATTATTAACTCTGTTAAACATGTTGGTTATCATTGTCGGTCTTGATTTTCATTGTTCGGGTATTGCATGAGTGTTTTAATACGGGAAAGTCCTCATCATTGCATGGTTCGTTAACTTAATAAGGCACGATTACTAAAAGATAGATCTATCATGGGAGTGACGTCCCCGTCCGGGTTGCTAGCTACAACCATGTACAAACGGGCATTTTAGTAATTGTTATGGGTGTTGACACCGTTCGGGAGGCACAAATCGGGTTAGGCCTCGAACCATGGCTTAATGCAATACAAATGTCATTGTCGGTAAATCTAGTCGGTAACCTTAATTGGTTAATCATAGTTCGGTAACCTTAATGGTTTAATCATTATTCGGAAACCTTAATTGGTTTATCATTGTTCGGTTGTATTATTTAATCTTTATCGGTATTAAATCGTCGGATAATCATGTTGATCACATCAATGTTTATGTTAAACCTGTGAGATTCACCAGCTTTATAGCTGACCTTTTAGTGTTGTATTCTCAGGTGATCAGTAATAGTAGGATGACCCTCAGGATAAGCTATCTACTTACGAGTCGTATGCATCTAAATGGACATGAAGATTTTCTTGCATTATGTTTTGTATTAATGGTTATGTATTAAAATCTTCAAAATCAAATGTGAACTCGCTATTATTGTAAACTCATAACTTATGACTTAAAACTTTGTACTACTTTTGTAATATATTTATAAACGTCTCATGTAGAGTCGTTTGCTTGTAACCTCTGTGTTTGATTATTGAGTAGTCACGCCCAAAAACAATCACTTCCGCAAAGCATGAAATGGGGAGTGTGACATGATTGCTAATGCACTCTAACACTTTTAAACCTCTTGTTGAAAAAGTTTGAATCCCACCTCACTCCATCATCTCTTTGGCACCGCAATGCCTCTATGAAAATTTGGTATGGGCCAACTACTTTGTTCATCCTCATATCCGAAGGGTCAAACTTACTTCCTCATGTCAAATCCTCGTGCATAAATATATATATTTATATATTTTTTTAAAATGTCCTAAACTAGTGCTCTCTAAATCTCCACATCCGCTAAAAGGAGCTGAGAAGTACTCTCCCTATCATTTTTAATTTCACCCTCTTTCATTACGCTCTGCCCGACCTCATGTTTGGTATATATGATGTTTTCTAAATATCTTATTTGGTCCCTGACTTTAGCTATCTTGAATGTATCGCTATTAGCTTTCTCTTTGGATTCCAGTTTCATAAGTTTTCATACGCCTTTTCTTTCCAATACTTTATCTCTCTCTTCTGCCCTAATTTTATCTGATGGTATACCATTCCAAAGTTTGATAAGTTCCCTGGACCGACTTTGTTTCATGGCTTAGCTTGAACCTCAACACTAAGCCACCATGACTCCTTATGATGTCGATGGGCTCTTAAATTCCCGACAACCACCCCTAGAGGCTCCTTAGCCGCGTCACTGACAATTCCTTGGTTGAAAAACGATTTTGTAATTTGTCAGGGAGTATACGTACTTTTGAAAAAACATATTAAAACCTGATTTTTTAGAAATCGTCATTTTATGAATGAAAAATCACTTTTAAAACGCAATTTCTAAACGCTTTCATGATAGAGAAATGATAATACACTACATGTAAGCAAATGGGTCATCAACGAACACCCAATTTATTATACATATTTGTATCATATTTTTATATTCTTTAATTAATGGGAACGATTCGTACCAATGACATTTTAAATGATATAAGTTTACGTATTCCATATGCCTCCTTTGAATCGTATGTATTTTGGATTGTAGCTTTTTTTCCTTTTAATAATTAGTAGTATCTAGTTTCACATGCAATTCTAATGCCAAATTCTATAATAAATTTATATCATAATAAATTCAGAGTATAACTAATGAATTTTGTTGTCAACTTGCTTAAGTTATTTTTCACATGAAATTAATTCTTATAAATGGTATTTTATGCGTATATCATTAAGTTTAATGCCTAATACGACATCATATATATCATTAGTTTTCTATTAAATTAACTCTTAGACCTTGTTTGGGGACAACTTTGTGATCAAATATGTTATTTAAAAATGATAAAAAAAAATAGAATAATCAATGAATCGATATCTATTGGACTTGATGTGGACTATCTTCTGGATGGCATGCAACTACGCTACAGATCGTACATGTCATCTTTCTGTTTTTTTATAATAGTGTCCACCTACCCATGTTCTATGGAAGTAACCAGTACTCATGTCTAAAAATAAAAAGAATACGGTTGAATAAAATATAATTATTACACTATACTTTTAAGGGAGTGATAAATACACCAAATAATTTTTATTCCTACACCAAAACTATGATCAGTACGTTGTACTGCGAGCTGTAACTGTTGTACAGTTAGTTGTATTTAACAATTTTTGTGTTGTATCTATCAATTCCCATACTTTTATATGTTATATGACAATTTTATGGTTATTTATTACTCACGTTTTAACAACATATTGTTGGGAAAAACGGTCTCAAAGATTCCCCAACAAGCTAGCCAATGAAAACAGTAAAGAAATATGAACACAAGAATATACGTGGAAACTCCAAACCAGAGAAAAAATCACGGGGCTCCAAAGAGAAAAGATTCCACTATATGAAAATTTATTACAATCACATAGACTAATATCTTAAGCCACCGCCCAACCAACACTCACACCCTTCAAGGATTTGACTCACACCTTAGACACTTTAAACTAAAGGGAGAAAGAAAGAATCAAATACTATAGATGTATATTGATTTGGTACATTTTGAAACTAAGGCTTAGGCCTCATCTTATAACCAAGAGTCACCCCATCCTTTGTTCCATCCACCAATGTAGGACAAATACACACATTTTTTTATTTTAGCCAAAACTAACACATATTGACATACATATAAAGTAGGGGACATAATAAATTTGATTAATTATATTTTACTACTTTTAAAGGTAGATAATTACTTTGAGATGTTTAAAAAAGAAAACATGAACTATAAATATGAAACCGATAAAGTCACTAATTTAAGTAATTGTTTAGCCTAATTGTTCCATCTCCTATCAAAGTAAATTATCTAGCTTGTTTGTTACAGTAAGAGATTATATTTAAATGAGCTTATTGTTTAAAAGTACATTATACATTACACATTTTATTATTTTCTAGGATTAATTTTATTAAGTGCTATATGTATTAAACATGTAAAATACGTGTATTACATATTTGCATATATAAGTTGAAGCACTAAATAGGTAACCTGTTTTACGGGACAAATAAACCACCACAATAGCCAATACCTACTCACTCTAGCTAATGCCACATAATGAATTATTAAGTTTCAAGTCATCTTATCTTTATATGACAATTAATTTTACAGGCTTTAATAATAACTTTTCAAAGTACATCACATAATAGGTGAAATATATTTAATTTAATTTTATATTAGATTTTTAGACGTATGAAGTCATTCAATTGGTTAATTAAATCCAGGATGAATTTGAAGGTTTTGATTGATTAAAAGGGTTTAATTTTGCCTTTCACGTATATTATGAAATAATAAACTATTTTTAGATTTGTTACTTGAATTAAAGTTTTATTTCTTGCTATTTGTTAACAAATGTGATTAAAATTCTTTTTAAACATATATACTTCTTTAATCGATGTAACTTTTATGTTCTACCATTTTTTGCTCTATATGTAACATCAGATAATTTAATCTATATGTAACATCAGATAATTTAATCGTTTAGACAAAAATAGAAACTAAACATAATTAATATCAAATAATGTGTTCCCTCCATCATAATCTCTCTTTAGTTGGTCTACTCAGCTCGTAAATGCACCTTAATCTTAAGTTTTAACATATACAATAGTACTTAAACGCTAAAAATGATAGACGATGAAACAATTACTCTTTTTGGTAAAAAAGCAACTACATGTTCTTTTAACCTGTTGAGTCACTGGTCGCTGACCATGATTGAGTCTCTGATTGCTGACCATCTCAACTATGCACTGCTCGATGAAGAAATGAATTGTATCAAAGCTGTTGTTGCTGAAGTTTGTTATTGCTGATCGTTATTCATTCTATTAGGAAGGATATGATATGCTGAGGAAGATTAGAACTCAACTATGTGTGTCACTGATATTAAGCAGCGAGAGTCCTACATCTTCAAATCAATAAAGGCAAAAGTCACTGCCCGAATAACAGCTAGTCGCTGAAGGTCAATATTTCAAGTCACTCTACAAGAGCATGTTAGTTCGCAGTGAGTGAGGAGAGTTAATGCATCTTCAGTGACTATTCAATAAAGCCTCTCAATCAACAAGTGCAAAAGTATTGTACTTATATACATCAGCAAGAGTTTCCTGTACTTAAAGTATATCTAAAGAATATTCAGAAGTATTACGTGGCAGCGAATGATTGGTCTAAAGGAAAAGAGATATTTTCGGTAACAGAATTGGGACCCGTAGAATGTCGGTTCATCAGAGATCAAGCCAATTAAGCAGCGACATGTGTCATTCCAAGATCCTATTTTGTAGGAGATATTCTAGGAACTCTTATAGTATAAATAGTCCAGTATATTGTACTTTAGAGGCTAGTCGTTCATGCGTGTTAATCACTTGTTTGTCAGTAAGTAGTTTGTCTAAGCACGTATTGCCGATTCAACGAGTGAACAGTCAACGTGTTTGTCCACTGTTGTTCATCTCATTTGTAATAGATTAGCCCGAGTGTTTGATTTGGATTAGCTTGGACTATTCCATTCCGCAATCAACACTTTTGAATTTTATGTTTAATAATATTTATTATTCAGCTACTATTACTCTCATACTTTGATATTGTCATATCATTCTTATTACATACTCTGTTCTTGTTAAAACAATTAAAAACTGTCTAAATAACTTGATTAAAACTAGAGAAAACTTTTTAATTTTATTCAACCCCCCCCCCCCCCTTCTACAATTAAACTTTACTTATTGCGATTCCATTTCACTAATCAATAGAGAATTCGGGACTCTCAATTGGTATCAGAGCAGAGTTGGTTTAAATCAATTAACCAGATATGTAATGGAATCAGTAAAGTACAGTTGTGTTGACTCTGAGTATCAAAAGGGAAATGGTTCTACTACCAAACCTCCAGCGTTTGATCCCTCTAGGATTGAAACCTGAATGTCCCGGATGATGATGTTTTTGGACCTCGTTGATGATCGTCTTTGCAATACAATAACCAATGGACCCCACATTCCAATCATAATTGTTCCTGCTGTTATTGCTACAGCTACTACTCCTGTATACCAGAAATGGTTATGCCCAAAAGAGAGGAACAGTGGTCGGATGAGGATAGACGATTGGTTAGACTGGATAAACAAGCTAAAATCTACATAGGCATGGCACTTCCTGATGAAGTGTTTGAATCTGTTAGACTTTGTAAGATTGCTAAAGACATGTGGGATACCCTGATAAATATCTATTTTGGAACTCCTGATATTATTCGCTACAGGGAAGTGAATCTCACTCGCCAGTATGAGTTGTTTGCCATGGAGCCCAATGAGTCTCTATCCTCTACTTATACCAGATACCAGTCGCTGATGAACAAAATGGAGAAGGCTGGTATAGGTAAGGAATAGAGATTTGTTGTTGAAAAGTTTCTGGAGTTGCTGCCAAGGAAAGTCTGGGGAACCATTGCAACGTGCACCAGATAGAGGAATGATTATACAACTCTGAATCTTACTCAAGTCTATGGCATTTTGCTCAACTGGGAGCAGTCTGAGAAGCAAGCTAATCAGAGTGAGCATATTCGTACAACTCTTGGAAGTCAGAAGATATCAAATGCCCTTGTAGCTGAGCTTGATGAAATTGATCAGAGGCAGAAGTCAAAAGTATCCAAGCTGAGCTCTAAGTCGCTGAAAGTTGATGAAGAAGGTGATCAGGTTGATGATCAACCAGAGTATGAATATGATGAGGGTCTAAATAAGTTGGAAAAGGACATGGCCATGATGGTTGCTAATTTCAGAAGGAACACCAGATCAAAAAGATTCGCTGGTGCTCCATCATATGATAATTCACAATCAAAAGGTGAATGCTACAAGTGTGGCAAACTTGGTCACTTTGCAGCTGATTATAGATCAAAGTCAGTAAACCCAATCCCTGAACCAAAGCCATGCTTCAGAGATGACAAGTACATCAAGTACAAGGCAAAGTACAAGAAGCTGAAGGCAATGTCCAAATATGGGAAAAAGAAGGGAAAAGGTTTTGTCGCTGAAGAAGGTTCATTCAGTGACTCTGACTCATCCTCATCATCTGATGATGAAGAAGCAATGGTTTGCTTGGAAAAGGATTATTGTTTGATGGCTGATGATGTTGAATTCGATGAAGATATCAAGGAAGTAGCTCAAAAATGTTCAGCATCTGGATGGGATCTTGAAACTCTTTATAAAGGCATTCTTAGAGAGACTATCTGGTATCTGGATAGCGGATGTTTCAAAAACATGACCGGATGTAAGTCTTTGCTCAACGATTACAAGGATGAAAAAGGTCCTGATGTAGTATTTGGTGACAACAAGGTTGGCAAGACGAGAGGGTATGGTGTCTTGACCAATGGTAATGTGATGTTTAAGCGAGTGGCATATGTGGAGGGACTGAAGCACAATCTATTGAGCATCAGTCAGTTTTGTGACTCCAAGAACAAGGTACTATTTGATCATGAGGCTGGTGTTGTTTACAACAAGAAGAAAGTGTTGTACTTACTGCTAACCGAAAAGGGAATACTTATGTGGTCAACATGGACTCAGCTCAGTCAGGAACATGCTTTTATTCCAGAACAGTTTCAGAAGAAAAATGGTTGTGGCATAAGCGACTTTCACATCTGAACTTAAAAGCTATCAATAAATTAAGCAAAAATGGACTAGTCACTGGACTTCCAAAATTGTCTTATGACAAAGATAAGCTATGTTCAGCATATGAGAAGGGAAAGCATCACAGCTCATCATTCAAAAGTAAACAAGTCTCATATGTGATTGAATGTTTTCACCTACTTCACATGGATCTGTTTGGTCCAGTGAGTACTCCAAGTCTTGGTGGGAAGAAATACTGCTTGGTAATTATAGATGAGTATTCCAGATACACCTGGGTATTCTTTCTTATAGCCAAGAGTGATGCTGTCAGCAAGATCATATCATTTATCAAGAAAATGGAAAACTTAAATGGTAGTCTGGTGAAACATTTAAGATCTGATAGTGGTACTGAATTTAGAAATATTGACCTGGAAAGTTTTTGTGATTCAAAAGGTATTTCTCAAAAAATTTCAGCACCTAGGACACCCCAACAAAATGAGGTGGCAGAGAGGAGAAATAGAACCTTGATTGAATCTGTCAGGTCAATGTTCATTGATGCTGGTCTTAAGACCTACTTCTGGGATGAAGCAGTGAGTAATGCCTGCTACACTCAGAATAGGTCACTGATTATCAAACGACATGATAAGACTACATATGAGGTGTTAAGGGGGATAAAACCATACATAAGTTTTCTCCATGTTTTTGGTAGTACTTGCTACATCTTAAACAAAAGAGAACACTTAGGAAAGTTTGATCCAAAAGATGATGAAGGAATATTTGTTGGTTACTCAATCATCTCTAAAGCTTTCAGAGTTTACAATAAATGAAGAGAATGCATTGAGGAGTCAATGGATGTTACTTTTGATGAGTCATATGATGAGTCACTCACTGATCCAACAGAATATGAAAAACTTATTTTTAATGAAATGGATAGTGACTCATCAGTCAAGGGAAAGTTAATCAATGAGAAATACAAAACCTTCCCATCTGATTCTGAGGATGAAGGTAATGTCTCTGAAAACATCTCTAGCTCTACTTCAACTGAGAATATGTCAGGAACATCACCCTTACCCGCTGATAATCAACCATCACCACCTCCATGTTCAAACCAAAGTTCACAAAGTAATAATAATTCTCACAATTCTAATACTGATCTGCCATCTGGACCATCAATGGATAGGCAAGTCGCTGCTAAACCTCAGCGAATGACTAAATGGACAAAACATATCGATAATCAATTGATTATTGGTAATCCTCAGTCCAAGGTCCAGACGAGATCAGCAACTGCTAACTTCTATCTGTTTGTTAGTTTTGTGTCAATGATGGAACCAAAGCAGGTTGATGAAGCACTCACTGATCAAAACTGGATATCTGCCATGCAAGAAGAATTGGCACAATTTGAAAGAAACAAATTCTGGAAACTAGTGTCGCAACCTGCTGGTAAATCAGTGATTGGAACAAAGTGGGTATTTAAGAACAAAAGGGATACTGATGGATTCGTGGTCAGAAACAAGGCAAGGCTGGTTGCTAAAGGTTATTGTCAGCAAGAGGGTATTGACTATGACGAAACCTTTGCACCAGTGGCTAGACTTGAGTCGATCAGACTATTTCTGGCATATGCAGCTCACAAGAAATTTAAAGTCTATCAAATGGATGTAAAAAGTGTCTTTCTGAATGGCAAGTTGCAAGAAGAAGTATACGTCAAATAGCCACCTGGATTCATCAATACCAAAAACCCTGGTTATGTGTAAAAACTTGAAAAAGCTCTTTATGGACTACAACATGCTCCTAGAGCGTGGTATGATACTCTCTCTGATTATTTGATAAAATGTGGTTATTTCAGAGGTAAGATTGACAGCACACTATTTATCAAAAGAGATAAGAGAGATGTCATATTAGTTCAAATTTATGTGGATGATATCATTTTTGGGTCTACTAACAGTGACATGTGCAAAGAATTCTCTGACGTCATGACAAAAAGTTATGAAATGAGCATGATGGGTGAATTAACATGTTTTCTTGGTCTTCAAGTAAAACAAACCAAAGCTGGAATTTTTCTAAACCAAGGAAAGTATGTTAAAGAATTATTAAAGAAATTTAAATTCACCAACTGTTCATCCCTTGCTACACCCATGTCACCTGCAGTAAAACTACATGCTGACCTTGATGGTAAATCTGTAAACATTACTGCTTACAGAGGTATGATCGGGTCGCTGCTGTATCTAACTGCAAGTAGACCAGACATTATGTTTTCTACATGTCTCTGTGCTAGGTATCAAGTCGATCCAAAGGAATCCCATTTACTCGCTGTTAAAAGAATATTCAGATATCTGAAGGGTACACCCAATCTTGGTCTCTGGTACCCATTTGGTTCAGATTTCTCGCTGAAAGGATATTCAGATTTCTCTGGTACCAATTTACTGTGACAGTCAAAGTGCCATAGCCATTGCCAATAATCCAGTGATGCACTCAAGGATAAAGTACATTGATGTACGATATCATTTCATCAGGGACCATGTGATGAAAGGTGATATTGAAGTTCATTTCATTCCAACTGATTACCAACTCGCTGATTTGTTTACAAAACCTCGGGATGAGAAAAGATTTAATTATCTCATCAGCGAGCTTGGTATGCTAAACCTCAATGAATAAATGAACTCCCTAAGTTCATTTATTTATTGTTGTTTAAATTATTTCTATGCTTTTGAATAAAATGACCGTATGAAATATAGATTTAGCAGAGCATATTCACTGATCAATTTACATCAACTGATTCAATCAGCAAGTGTAATTGTCAATTAGTTATATTCAGCTAATTTTATAATTTAAACAGTCGCATGAGTATTTATTATGTTTTTATATGAGTTTTATATCATTGATCTATATTTTCTCTAACTGATCTTGTTAGTATTTTAAGTTGTAACTAGACCAGTGAAAGTTAATCCAGTAATATGTTATACAATTTATAATCAACATAATCTATACTCATTTCTGCTTAATAAATAATGTAAGTATTCAAAATGATAAATTTGATTAATATCAATGATGTGACTACATCTCAATGATTTATTCAGTATTCTAAGTTGTGTTTAAATCAGCGAGTTAGACTCTCAGCCAGATAGAAGATTATTTTTATTTCTCTTTGATACTTACATTTCTTTTTAGTAGATAATCAACTCTTGTTGATTATATATATCAGTGACTCCCTGATATATTGGCTAATGGCGGTTAGATTACGGATTTCAAAAATAATCATTTTGAGCTACAACGTTAAAGTCGCACATTCTGACATTCTCTCTCTTACGTCAGTGTATTTTTCCGGCACACCTCTCCAATCACCATTAATGCCACCAGTCCACCATCATTACCCCTACGCCACTACCACCACTACTCACCACCATCATCGACCACGTTGATTAAGTTTTAACCACAAGAAAATCAAGAGGCGCTTCTATAAATCAGCAAATTAATCCCATCTTAATCTTTATGTTTTCTTGATTTTCATAAAACTTTTTCTTTCAAAAACTTTAAGCGGAAATTCTTCTTTTCTGTAATGACGAAATCAAAATCTTCTAACAATACTTAGTGCCACTGCAGAAGTTAAAACTCTTCGAGCTTCTGCAGTGTGTGAGGATTTTGTCATTACGGTATCAAAGTCATACTGTTTGGAAAATCATCTTTACCTAAAAACAGAGTATGTGGAGATACTAATCTTTTTGAACAAACATTTTATTGTCCCTGATCTTACAAATCACCAATGCCCTGCTTTCAAATATTATTCACTCTTTGGGCACAGATTAACTGGTCACTAATCAACACTCTTAGAGTTGATTATGCAAGTGTGACTTTTGAAGAACTGATTGATAGAGTCACTGAGGCTACCAGGGTTAAATATGCACCTTATTCTAAGTTCCTTTTACTGATCCTTAGAAATCAGTTCAAGACTTATGATAAAATTTCATTCAAATTTTTTGAAATAACCCTGGTAGACAGTCAAAACTTTTCTAAACCAGAGTGATGACACGAAAAAAGTCAAGTTTTTATGTGTCATTATCTCACATTTTTAGCCCAAATCATGATGAATAAACCCGAAATTAACACTTTATCATTAAAACTCATCATTTGTGCTAAAATATAGACAACGTTTCAAAAATCATCTTAAATGGTGTGACACCCGTCAAATTAGGACTAGCAATTAGTACCTAATCTAGTATAATACTTGTAATTAGTTCTATGTTAGGCTAATTAAAGTATCAATGTATATATATTGTTTAAAATATACAAGTATACGATTTGATTAAATCGTACAAGTTTCAAATCGAATGAAATTCGATTCAATTAATACGGACGTTGGTGAACAATTTTATTAAATAATATAACATTGTTTAATAAATCTATTTCATCCGAAATATTATTTAGATAATATTTCAACTCAAATTCGTATCGTACAAACAACAGTTACGTGATTAAAATAATAAACGAGCGAACAATCGAAACAAGAATAAGTAATATTTTATAAACTCAAGTAAAAGTGTTCAAGGAAATATTTCAACAAAAACGTTAATAAATATTCGTAACTTAAAATAATTATTAAACGTTTAAACAATCGGAAAAACGAACACCGCCCGGAGAAAAAACACGGGAAACAAAAATTGGGACACACCCACAAAGGGTGGGCCCCCCCTAACCGGTGATGTGTGCTAAGTATAGGCAATTATAATCACAAGTGTTAAATTAAGAAATACTAAATAATACTATCACACAATGCAGGCAAGTATTAACCTGTTCGTATAATATAGCTTATTAAGTAAGTCCATTTTCGAACACAGGGAACGTGATTCTAATCTATAACTAATTATCTATTTATTCCTAATTACAATGAATATACAATAATAATATACATTAATATACAATAATATACAAGATAAGGGGGACGTTTTAGTTCCGATCGAACCTATTTATAATTGATACTGATTCTAATAGATAAGTCTAAGGTTTAACTTAAGAATACTCAATTGGATAAAAGATTATAATTACTTAAACTATTATTGATTAAACTTATTATATTAACTTATGTCTATTTGCTTTGTTGGCTATTATTATTGATGAATTGCTAATGTAGAAAATCACAAAGGTAAGATAATTTTCATATAGTAATACAGTCAAAGGTTAAGAAAAGTATTACTATTTATTAAGATCTATCAACAGTTTATTATTACAATTCCTGATTTGGTTGAATTACAGTGTTACTTAACATTAATAAATGATATTCTTCGTCTATCGCAAAGGTTATGATCAAGACATAAACATAATCACTTAATTTATTAATCCCAAAAGATTAATAAAGTTATGATATAAATCATTTAATCATGTCAAGAATCATTATTAATATAATATAACACAGACAATTCTTACATAATAAACATTCAATAATATAGTTCCAACATAAACATATAATTAGTATAATAAATTCAATCAATCATTCATTTAAATATTCATAATGAAAACCTAATTAACAAGTAATTCAAATAAACAATATCCAAAAGTAACCCAAAAGGTTAATAATGTTACCCGGATAAAGAAACTGAACCAATTGTTGAACCAGCTTTTCCTAGGGTTGAAAACCTTCAAACCCTAGCTTCTTAGCCTCCAAATTCGCACCTAAAATCGACCTAAAACCCTAATAATCATATTTTGTATTCTTGAATCGTATATGGTTAACCCTAACCTAAGCCTCTATTTATAGTTTTCATAACCGGCATTCCAACCGCCGGTTGGGTTATCCAACCGCCGGTTGGGTTATCCAACCGCCGGTTGGGCTTTCTTGAGTCCCAATCCAATTCGCGTCTAGAACCACCTTTGATACCTTAATACCCCAACCGCCGGTTGAGTTATCCAACCGTCGGTTGGACCTCTTTCCAGAATATTCCAACTTCGGGTTGGGCTTCATTTTTGGGCTTCTTCTTTATTTCTTCAGGTCTTCTTATTTTGGCCCAATTCTTCAATATTATTATTTTGGTCTTCAATTCTTTAAGGTTTAAGCTCCAACTTCTTCAAGTGCTTTATTTTCTTCAGTTTTGAACTTGTTTTCGTTCTTTTTTCTTCAATCTTTAATTAAAATACATTTATGCAAATATTAACTAAATAAGTATCTAAAATCATATAAATGCATTAAAATGTATATAAATACAGGGATAAATAGTATAAAATATAGTATCTATTTGATGCTTTTCAAATATCCCCACACTTAAGTTCTGCTTGTCCTCAAGTAGAATACTGAATAAAATTTAAAATAAGCATCAAACCAATATTTAAAAATCAGAATACCAATACTAAAAACCTGTTTCATAACTTAAAAATTCAAACAATTTAATTAACATGGATAACTATAATGTATAAATAAAAATTATTATTATTTGTGTAACATATAGCTCATGAATGATTACTAATATATTTATCCACTTTAAACAATCTATATTTATATTTCTGAATATACTCTTTATTATTAGTATGCATATTATTTATGATTTCCATATATGATATACTCTTAAACTTAACCATTCAATTTACTCTTATATTCCAAATAAATATATGAAATCCATTTTTAAGAATCAAGACATTGGTGACAGGTCTGCATTTTCATGCAACAAAGCGACATAACTTGATTCAGGTAAAGCAATTTTTAAATCAAACCAGCAGTGACAGGTCTGTACAGCCGTACAACAAAGCGACTTAGTTTGATTTTTATTTATTTATATTTTGAAAGAATTTATTCTTCCTTTTGCTTTATTTTAAGAATAATAATTAGAGACCAGGTCTGTACTTACGTACAACAGAGGAACAATTAGTAAACTCCCAAATGTTTTCACATAAGTATAAAGATATATAAAATTATCGCATGATAAATCTAAGAATTAAGACTTTTATGTCATACATCATATTACGTATCATAAAATAATATACAAGTTATTTTATTAATTTCTTAAAATTCAGAAATCTTCATATAGATTGCCTATTAGTACATCATATCATATAACTAAATATTACTCCTTATTAAATTGCTTACGTTATATATACAAAACAGTTAATCCATATTAAAGTCTAAACTCTTAAATACAAAACAAAACTTTTAACAACAGTATTCTAACTAATAAATTCGTAGTTATTCACTTAAAAAATTTAAATTTTAATAAAATTTAAAAACAATTGAAACTAAGATAATTAATTAAAGAAATTCTTTTTCTTACGAACCCTATCCCCACACTTAAATTATACAATGCCCTCATTGTATAAAAAATGTTAAACATAAGTGAGTAAGGGAAAGAAAAAGTAGAACAGAAATACTCCCCTGACTTAGAAGCGATTATCGTTATGTGATTCGGCTTAAAGGTTCATCTTTTCTATTTGTAGTTCAACGTATTGGTTTCGCCATCTTTATTCAAAAATATACAACATCCACACTTTCGTAGTTAATCACGATTGCATTTAGCATATGCAATAAGCCTTTAAACCCTTCGGTATCCCGAGTGGACGAGTTATAGTCTCGTGAGGGTTTCCAGGGAACACACCCACAAAGTTCATAATTAATAAGATAAACTTATTAAATTTCCAAAAATTTCAATGCATTATTCAGCTATACTATTTACCAATATGTCTCACTCGTAATTGCAATGCACTGTTAAGACGTACTATTTGCCAACTTCAAAAAGTGGCAATGATATTCTATAATACCATAAACAAACAAATTAAACGTACCAGATAAAAATAAAATAATAAAATATTAAAGTAAGAACAAAAAATAAAAATATTAAAAATAGGAAAGAAACACAAAACCATATACTATTAAAAATTGTCACTGTTGTCATGCAACTTAGGCTAATTGTGTAGTAAATATCTAAACCATTGTTGTTCGTAGGTTATCCTCAAATAAAGCCAACCGCCGGTTGAAATAATCAACCGTCGGTTGAACAAGTTCATCTATATCCCAAACCACAAACAGTCTATATATGTTAATCTTAATGGCCCGTAGTAACTACTAATTTATTAGCACCTCTATTTTATAACCTAATATCCTTGAAGCTATATATCTCTAATATAGTCATCCAGTGCTTAAATTTAAATAGTCTAAAAAAAACTTAATATAAAATCTAATCATAATCTGGAACCTCAATTAAAAAGATAGTTTACCTCTTAGTGTATTTAAAGATCCAAAGATGTTAATCCAATAGAGTTAAAGCCTGACATCTCATGATCATAATGAAGCTCCTAATTTGTTAAGATTCCATCTTGTAACTAGTTTTATTGTTTGAAACAGGTAAATGTCCACTCGGAAATTCTCCAGTATTGTCCAAAATTTGCTAGAAATTTTCCTTTTCGATTGAATCGTCATAAAGGATCTTCATAGTTGTAAAACAATCAACTTGTGCTAGTAGATACTTTTCCCGTTGGTTGTATAGACTCAACATTCGTTTGAATTTCCACTATAGACAGTGGTTTAATCCAATTATGGTTTAATATCTGATTAACGCAAATTTTGTTTTTGGTATCTTTTCCAATCCTTACTACTTGATCGTTATCCTTAAAATGTTTCACCTCCGGGTATAATTATAAAAATTCATCAATAATCGTCATCATTTCCTCTTCCGTCATCAGCCCCTTCTGGTTTCCTAATTCAAGTATCTCCTCGTCAGGATCGTGGTGATCAAATTTAGGTGATAACGACCAATCTACCGTCAAATCTTTTTCCTATTTAAATTCACTAAGAATTTTGTTAGAAAATAAGGATTCAGAAAATTGAGTATACTTATTGATTTGATTATCCATCTCTTCAAGTTCTTGAATGAAATTCCCTCGACTATGGCCATTCGTTTTGGTTTCTTCCATTCTTGTACTTGTTTCAGGAATTGTGTAGTTAATACAATTGATGGTCGAAATGTATTCATCAATCTCTTGATTCTCAATCGTCACTTGGTATATAAGATCATTAATTGAAATTTTGAAATCCTCATGAATGTAATCCATGGTAAATACCTGTTAAAGTAAGAGAAAAAAGAAAAAGAGTAGAAAAGAAAAATAAAATCTAACTAAAGATAAAAATTGATGGATGTTATGTCCGGATCATACAATCATTTGCGATCAAATTCTAGAAAATTAGTAGATTAGTAAATACAAATATAGTTCATGATCGGGTTGTTGTAGACTAAAAACATAATTCAATAATAAAACAAATTCAAAACTGAATAATTAATCAAGAATACCCATCCCAAAAACTGTGAACCATATATTAATTAGTAATGTAAGTTACTTAGTTATTACGTATACAATTAAAAAGATTTACAACAATAGGTTATTTTACAAAACTAGTCAAAAGTCCTCGGTAGCTCCAATGGTTGTACACAAAAGCGGAGAAATAGGTCAGCGTGAAGCTTATTAAAAACCTTTTTCTTTCGAGAAGCACCTTACCTCTTATATGATAAATCAATGAGGTAGGGCTGAACTCTCCTTATACCTTTGTTTTTGTTAGTACTCCCAATGAGTGAGCTGATTTTTCGATTGACTTAAATATAAAAAAATATATACAATTTATACAGATTAAATAATTAGTTTAATTAAAATACACCGCTCCCCGGCAGCGGCGCCAAAAACTTTTGATGTGTGCTAAGTATAGGCAATTATAATCAAAAGTTTTAAATTAAGAAATACTAAATAATACTATCACACAATGCAGGCAAGTATTAACCTGTTCGTATAATATAGCTTATTAAGTAAGTCTAAGTTCGAACACAGGGAACGTGATTCTAATCTATAACTAATTATCTATTTATTCCTAATTACAATGAATATACAATAATAATATACATTAATATACAATAATATACAAGATAAGAGGGACGTTTTAGTTCCGATCGAACCTATTTATAATTGATACTGATTCTAATAGATAAGTCTAAGGTTTAACTTAAGAATACTCAATTGGTTAAAAGATTATAATTACTTAAACTATTATTGATTAAACTTATTATATTAACTTATGTGTATTTGTTTTGTTGGCTATTATTATTGGTGAATTGCTAATGTAGAAAATCACAAAGGTTAAGATAATTTTCATATAGTAATACAGTCAAAGGTTAAGAAAAGTATTACTATTTATTAAGATCTATCAACAGTTTATTATTACAATTCCTGATTTGGTTGAATTACAGTGTTACTTAACATTAATAAATGATATTCTTCGTCTATCGCAAAGGTTAAGATCAAGACATAAATATAATCACTTAATTTATAAAACCCAAAAGATTATTAAAGTTATGATATAAATCAGTTAATCATGTCAAGAATCATTATTAATATAATATAACACAGACAATTCTTGCATAATAAAAATTCAATAATATAGTTCCAACATAAACATATAATTAGTATAATAAATTCAATCAATCATTCATTTAAATATTCATAATGAAAACCTAATTAACAAGTAATTCAAATAAACAATATCCAAAAGTAACCCAAAAGGTTAATAATGTTACCCGGATAAAGAAACTGAACATTTTGTTGAACCAGCTTTTCCTAGGGTTGAAAACCTTCAAACCCTAGCTTCTTAGCCTCCAAATTCGCACTTAAAGTCGATCTAAAACCCTAATAATCATATTTTGTATTCTTGAATCGTATATGGTTAACCATAACCTAAGCCTCTATTTATAGTTTTCATAACCGGCATTCTAACCGCTGGTTGGGTTATCCAACCGCCGGTTGGGCTTTCTTGAGTCCCAATCCAATTCGCGTCTAGAACCGCCTTTGATACCTTAATACCCCAACCTCCGGTTGGGTTATCCAACCGCCGGTTGGACCTCTTTCTAGAATATTCCAACTTCAGGTTGTGCTTCCTTTTTGCGCTTCTTCTTTATTTCTTCGGGTCTTCTTATTTTGGCCCAATTCTTCAATATTATTATTTTGTTCTTCAATTCTTTAAGGTTTAAGCTCCAACTTCTTCAAGTGCTTTATTTTCTTCACTTTTGGACTTGTTTTCGTTCCTTTTTCTTCAATCTTTAATTAAAATACATTTATGCAAATATTAACTAAATAAGTATCTAAAATCATATAAATGCATTAAAATGTATATAAATACAAGGATAAATAGTATAAAATATAGTATCTATTTGATGCTTATCAACCGGCCAAGGGAGGGGGACATCACCCCCCCCTCTTTCCCTCTCATTTCCCTCCCTCACTCCCTCTCTCTTCCATTTTCTTCTTCCTTTTTCTCTCAAACCACCACACCACCACAACCTCACTAATTCACCAAATAACATCCTTAAACAACCTCAAATCATTTTTCTCCTTCGAAGAAAAACGACCACCTCGCAACGTTCTACGTTTCTATCTTTCCGGATTCCTCTCACGCGAAGTTGTAAGTTTCCGATAAATCCCGAAACTCTCCGATTTTACTCATTTTCACTTGTTTGTTGTTTGTAATAGCTTATAATGTCCATCTAAGGGTTGGGTAAAAGAATCGGACTAAACGGAAACCGGAAAACTCGTTTTTGGCTCAAAATCCGTCGAACAGGCGTAAGTGTCGCATAGACCAGTCCAGTATAGCGTCACTTCGTGCGTCATTTAAGTGCCGCATTAAGTGACGCATAAAACCCTAAATTTGCGTCAGTTGCCCAAGTGCCGCATAAAACCCCTTTTTCCCGACACTCCAACCGTCACTTGCCTAGTGACGCCTAACACTTTTATCCGACACTTCTAGCAACACTTCCTAAGTGTCGCCTATGATTAGAAACCGACACTCGAACCCCACACTCCCTATGTGTCACCCCCCCCTTATGCGTCACTTCTCCAAGTGACGCTAATAATTCAGAAACTATCATTTTATGCGAAACTTCCTAAGTGTCGCCCAAATTTTGGAAGTGACGCATCAAGTGTCGCTAAAAACAGAAAGCTTAAAACTCATATTTCACTAAGTATTGAGGCTCAAATTTGACACCCCATTAACCAGAATTCAAATCCCAAGTGCATTTTCAATAAAGCAATGTAGTAGAAATAAAAATTTTCCACGCTGACTTGGCAGCTCGACCCCAACCAGGGGCTCAGCCCCTTGGACCCCGCTAACCAGGGGCGCTGCCCCCGGACCCTCGTCATTAACGGGCTTCGCCTTTACCCTAGGGTCACGAGTAACAGTGTTACATCTAAACTTTCACACCAAGTGTTAAACTTGTATTAAACATCAGTTCAATGTCACAAGATGATCAGTCAATTGTGTGCTTTTCCCTAAATTGAGCATTAAACATTCACAACTTATTATAATTAACTCTAGTGGTATGATTCAACAATACCCAATAATTACTTATTGTCTTGTTCATCTTAAAGTAGATAATTATCATTTACTCAACCTATCAGACTCAACATATTTAGCAATAGTCATAAATCCTAAGATTATAACCATCAATAATTAATAACATTAAAGGAACTCAATCTCATCAATCTTATTAACCACGTTGAACACTAATAACTACTAATTACCAACAAACAAGGATCTACAAGCAATATAATAGTTTTCAATTAAATAACCTAGTCAATACGCAATAATAATCGTTCAATAATCATAATCCGAGTTCAATCAACTACACAATCACTTTGAATATTCAACTCATCATTTAAAACAGAAAAATCAGATTATTCAAAGTCAAATTCTTCAATGAAATCGAAATAAAAGAAGTTATACCGAATTATAAAGACGAATCACGAAGAATCAACACGAACTAGCCTCAATCTTGACTTCACGTGCCTCCAAAATGCTAAATTAATTCATAAATAAACCCTAAACTACTAAAATAGTCGACTGTACAAGAACCCTAGCCGAACTCCTCTTTTCTGGGGTTTTAAACGCGTTTTATACTTCCTGTGTAAACCATCCATACGGCGTATGGATTTTCCATACGGCGTATGGATTTTCCATACGGCGTATGGATGAAAAACAAGCCCAGCCCAAGTCCGCGTGACCTGGGCTTCCACCGCCTCAATCCATACGGCGTATGGATAATCCATACGGCGTATGGATTGACTTTCAGCCGAATTTTAATATTTTTCTTCTTTTAATCATTTCTTCACTTCGGCTTCACTATATTCTTCAAATATGCATCATTTAACTCGATTATTGACTGTTTTCCGTTCCTTTCTTCGTAACGCTCCATTTCCACATCTAATTGCAAATATGAACGAAATCAATATCTATTCTTAAATAAATGCAATAGAAATATCCAAGAATAGGGGTAAAATACTACTGAAATATAGTACTTTTGAGCGTTTATCAGTAACAGTGTTACATCTAAACTTTCACACCAAGTGTTAAACTTGTATAGCATCAAAACGAATGCGATATGACTTCTAAAACACATTGGAACTTGCTTTTTAAGTATAACACTTCAAAATCATAAAAATAACAATGAGATTATTGATACAACCAATTCACCGATGGGCCGTACACGTTTTTAAAACACAATCAAATCAACCAATTCGTAGCAACTTGGACAAGTCCAACAACCAAATCGTAGTAATTTGGATAATCAAATCAACCAAGTCAAAGTAACTTGGACGGGTTAAACCACCAAATTGTAGTAATTTGGGACAATTCAATCAACCAAATCGTAGTAATTGGGATATTCTAAGTTGGACGAACAACTACAAGGGCAGTCTTTCGAGATGCCTACTCATGTTATAACCATCGCGTGTCTTGGACACCCTCAGGTTACAAGTCTTCGGACATCAATTCACCGCTAATCAATTCAAGTTTATTAAGTTAAACACTCAAGGCTTAGGTGAGTCTCATAGCCCCTATTTTACGGTTTTCATTAGGGGTGTGATTACATTGCTCGTTTTATTTTACAATATGAACGCAAGTACTATACAAATCAAATACTACATGAGTTATTTTCACTAATCATTTCAAAGCCCTCCACAACATAGTTTGGTAATACATCTGTAGCGTGAATGTTAGTATATGATATCATATAGGATTGACAATCCTCGTCCGGGTTAGCACGCACTAACTGGTCAAACGGACGTATTAGCATTTGGGAAGACGAGTGTAGATTAGGCACTCGTAGGAGGCAACTCAGTTAGGTTACCTTAATTGGACCTAACGCTCAAGTTAAGCTCAGACTATGTGCTCATGGTTGTATAACTTTTATTTTACTTAATTGCATTTTAAATTCAATTAAATCTTGCAGTTCATACAAATATGTGTTTACATACAAACCTGTGAGGTCACCAGCATTTCGCTGACCCCTTTTAGCATGTATCACAGGTACTCAGCAGTAGGTTGGCTGCCCAAAACAAGAATCATTAGCTTGAGTCTGCATTTAAACAAATCAGAGATTTAATTGCATTATTATATTTTGTATAGATTAATTATGTAATGTAAATCTCTCAATTTCAAGTAACTGAGCTAATGTAAACAATATTTTGTTGTAAACTTTGGTTTTTATCAATACAATGTAAAATGACGCATTTAGTGGTCGTTCATTATATCTTATGTGTTGTGTATATTGATTAGTCGCGCTCCGACCCGATTCGCTTCTGCCACCCGAATTTGGGGGTGCGACAGATTGGTATCAGAGCCTAAGGTTATAGTGAACTAGGTTGCATTTAGTAGGCCTAGACTATGACCATTAGGCAGTATTCCTTATTAAGTATGATTAGGTTCAGTGACTGCATTGTATTGGTTTAATTTGACATAGCCTGATCAACTATATACAATTAAAAGAATATGATGTGAGATCTGGAAGGAGTCATGGCTGAACGGGATTCACTAGTTGACTCTGACCACGAGAGAAACCGGGACTCAAACATGTCTGTGATTAGACACTTTAGGCTATTATGTGATATATATATATATATATATATATATATATATATATATATATACATAGATAGGCCCCACTCTCGCTCAATATCTTAGGCTATATTATATATGTATTATATGAATATAGGCCTCATTCTTTCTAACGCTTTGTCTCGGAATGGCAAACACACCACCCAATTCGTCACACTCTCATCCTTATGGATCACGAAACCCAAGGGTGGCTAGGAGGAACACCAGGTTGCCTCGAGCTAACCCATACCCCACTCACTTCACTTTGTCGGACTTAGCCACTAGGCTGCACCGACATGAGCAACGACTTGATACTATGGATATCGAACTCCAAGAAACCAACAAAAATTGGAGACTCACATCACTCGAACGTATCAATCAAGTCTCCGAAGATCATGAAAATACCGTCAACCACATGGACACCCTTGACAACCGTCTGGGTGAAACCATCGAAACTATGAAGGTTGTCCACAACCAAGTGATTGGCAACCAAAACGAAATCTCCATCCTACAATAAAGGCTGAACCAGTGCGAGACACGTCTAAGGGAAACCGAGGACGCCCTCTGAATGGTTAGCAGACTTGCAGAATCTGTGGACCATCTCACTGCACTGCTGCCACAACTCAATCTACGTCAGGATTAGCTTAGGTTAAATATGTACTTTATCATGCTTTCGTAGGACCTATGTAATTCGATCGGATGTAATAATTCCTGGCACTTTTGTAAACTTCTAAGTCTGTGACTTTTGAAACCCCTAACTAGAGATTGTCTGTAATCATTCGACTTCGTAATGTGAATTGACAGTTTCTTACATTATTTCTACATTGTGATTTTACCCTGTGATGTTGTATATTACCACTTTTATATATATACATCTATCGTACTTATTATTCTGGTACCACCTCTCATGTACCTTTTTATTTCTCTCTTGAAGAATCATGCCACCAAAGAAGAAAAGTTACAGTGATGTCGAACTTGTTGCCGTTGTATCTCGAGCAGTGGCCGATGCTTTGGCTGCTCGGGATTCACCCCGTAACTCTCGAAGCAATGAAAAAACCCTAGTCAATACTCCTGTTATCAAACCTTGCTCTTACAAGGATTTCCTTAGCTGCAAACCACTCTACTTCAAAGGCACGGAAGGTGCCATTGGCCTAATCAGATGGATTGAATGTATGGTATCCGTTTTCAATCTCTGTAACTGTACGAAGGATAAAAAGGTCAAGTTTGCGGCTTACACCTTTCAGGAAGGTGCCCTTACGTGGTGGAACACCCACGCAAACTATGTGGGCATTGAGATAGCAAACCGACTTCCTTGGGCTGAACTGAAGAAAAAGCTTAGGGGAAAATACTGTCCCGAAGAAGAACTGCACCGTCTAGAGGAAGAATTCTGGCACTTGATAGTGCAGGGAAATGACATTGCTGGATATACCACCAAATTTCATCATTTCGCTTTGTTATCCCCGGGTTTAGTTGATCCCGAGGAGAAGTGCATCAAGAGATATATCCGCGGCCTCCAGGAGAATATCCAGGGGAATGTCGCCTCATCTAAACCAACCACTGTTGACAGTGCCATTCAGTTGGCACATGAACTCATGGCCATGGTTGTCAGCCGTGAGACATCCAACACATCCTCTTCCAACAATAACAAACGCAAATCATCTGAACACCACAACAACCACAACAAGAAATCCAATGCCATCCAAGTTTACAACACAAATTATGAACCCAAGCGTGGATACACTGGGGATGGGCCATACTGCTCCAAGTGTAACTATCACCACGATGGTCCATGCAGTACTCTCTACAACAACTGCAGGAGGTACGGGCACTTGACCAAAGATTGCCGAGCCCCTAAATCCAACAACAACACCTCTCACAACAGTTCCAACCAACCCAAATCCTGCTTTAGGTATGGGGAAATGGGACACTTCAGAAATGAATGCCCTAAAAACAAGAACAACAACAACAACGCAAGGGGAAGAGCATTCGTACTCAACTCCGGGGATGCCCAGCAGGACCCGAATGTGGTCACTGGTATGTTCCTTCTCAACAACTTATCTGCTTCTATTCTGTTTGATACTGGTGCCGATAGAAGCTTTATTTCTGATGAGTTTTTCCCCCTACTTGATATCGCACCTATTTCTCTAGATGTTAAGTACACTGTAGAACTTGCAAATGGTAAACTCATAGAAACCGATAGTGTGATACCTAATTGCACTTTAAACCTAGCCAACGAGACCTTCTCAATCGATCTTATGCCTGTTGAAATTGGAAGTTTCGACGTCATCATTGGTATGGACTGGTTGTCCAAACATCATGTCGAAATCATTTGTTACGATAAGATCGTTCGTATTCCTCTCGCCGTCGGTAGAACCTTGGTCATACAGGGGGAGACCGGTGGGACGAGACTCAACATCATATCTTGCTTGAAAACTCGGAAATTTCTGAGAAAGGGTTATCCAGCAATCCTAGCGCACATCATGGAGAAAAAGTCAGAGGAGAAGCGACTTGAGGATGTGCCCATCGTTTGAGACTTTCCAGAAGTCTTCCCCGAAGAACTACCTGGTCTACCACCACCAAGACAGGTTGAGTTCTCAATCGACCTCATGCTAGGTGTCGCACCTGTGGCCCGAGCACCATACTGCTTAGCCTCATCCGAACTTCAGGAGTTGTCCAATCAATTACAGGAACTCCTAGAAAGAGAAATCATTAGGCTGAGTTCTTCACCTTGGGGAGCTCCGGTCCTGTTTGTCAAAAAGAAATACGGTTCTTTTCGAATATGTATCGACTATCGAGAGTTGAACAAGTTAACTGTCAAGAACCGATACCAACTTCCTCGAATCAATGACCTGTTTGACCAACTACAGAGGTCGAGATTTTATTCAAAGATCGATCTCCGGTCAGGTTATCACCAATTACGTGTTCGTGACACCGACATCCCAAAAACTACTTTCAGAACCCGTTATGGGCATTAAGAATTCCAGGTGATGCCATTCAGTCTAACCAACGCACCGCCTGTATTCATGGATCTTATGAATCGGGTGTGCAAGCCATATCTCGACAAGTTTGTCATTGTCTTCATTGACGACATTCTCATTTACTCGCGCAACGAACAGGAACATGCGCAACACCTCATAACCATCCTAGAACTACTTAAGCACGAGGAGCTTTACGCTAAATTCTCTAAGTGTGATTTCTGGATGCAAACCGTTCAATTCCTTGGACATGTTATCGATAGTCAAGGAATCCATGTCGACCCATCAAAAATCGAAGCTATCAAAGTGTAACACCCCCAAATTCGTCGATTTAGTTTAGCGGAAGCGTTTAGTTAAGTATGGGGAGTGCCACAATACACAGTACATGCATACGTATCAGAGCTTATGATTACAACAGAACATAATATATTAAGATGCCAAGTGTAATAGTTACAAAGTTTACGATTTATTAAATCGTACAAATGTGAAAGTTATTAAGTTTACAAAAGTAGATTTCGTAAATATGACTAAAACATATTAGTTATACAAAAGAAATCCAGTTGTCAAAAGTTGGCATCCTAGTTTCATCGTGGGTCGCCTAGAATCCGTATGTGCAGGCGGTCCTTATGTGTGCTGCTAATTCCCTGAAAAACATAGTAAAAAGTCAACAACGAGGTTGAGTGAATTCACAGGTTTCATGTTGCAAATATAGTTTGTTTAACCAAATACGTTCGTAAACAGTTGTTGAATATCAAATATGTTCACAAGTAGTATTGCCATAATAGTTAAATAAACGTTTTGTGGAATGCTATCCAAATATAGTTCGGTTGGGATGTTGCCCAAAATATAGTTCGCGTGGGATGTTACCCAAAATACAGTTTACGTGGGATGTTACCCAAATACAGTTTAAAATACGTAGCTGGTCGTTCTCCAGCATTTTCCAAAACAGTACCGGTCGTTCTCCGGTCAAAAGACGCACGGGTCGTTCTCCCGTCCAATAAAACAGTTTACCGGTCGTTCTCCGGTCTAGATACGCACGGGTCGTTCTCCCGTCCAAACACTGCTGGTCGTTCTCCAGCGAAATACGCACCGGTCGTTCTCCGGTCCAGATACGCACGGGTTGTTCTCCCGTCCACTTGGCCAGTCGTTCTCTGGTACTAAAATACGTAGCTGGTCGTTCTCCAGCGTCTTTATAAAAGTACCGGTCGTTCTCCGGTATGCCAAACAAAGTTTAACACGACATTCGTATGAAAATGTTGTATCATAAATTCCAGTTTTGTGTATGAGTTTAACAGTTCAAGCACTCTAATCGTGTGAGCAAACAAGTATGATAAACAATCATATGAGTAAAAGCAGTTATGGCAATAAGTAAAACAGTTGACTATGTTTTCCACCCTTGTTCAAAAGCAGTTAAAACAGTAAAATTAGGGGCTGTGAACTCACCTGTTGAGTTAAGTAATGTGCGAGTGCTAGCAAAGCGTAGTCCGGGTAAAGTCCCTAATGTCCTAAACGTAGGAAATAGTCGTATAAGTGGTTGGATAACAACCAGACCATGTTACTCGTTCATCCATGAAAGATCATTGTTTATTTGTAAATTCGTACCACTCGTTGGTGAAGGTTTCGTAAAAGTATTTCAAAGTAGTGTTGGCAGTTTCGTTGTGTTTTCATAAAAATGGAAATTTGTACGGGGGTCCGGGGGCAGCGCCCCTGGTAGCGGGGTCCAAGGGGTGGCAACCCCTGGCGGGGTCCAAGGGGCAGAGCCCCTGGCTGGGGTCGAGCTGGAAAACGCATTTCTACTATGTTTCTGTAGTGAAAACGCATCCGAATTCTAAATTCGGAGTAAAATCAAGTAGTAAAATCTGGTTCCGACACTTAGTGAAAAACATGTGTTGAAAACGCATGCGAATTCCAAATTCGGAGTAAAATCAAGTGGTAAAATCTGGTTCCGACACTTAGTGTAAAACATGTATTTTCAAAGTTCTGAGTTCTGCGACATAAGTATTGTGTCGCAAAAAGGTTCTGCGACACAAGGGTTGTGTCGCAATCCTGCGACATTCGCAAGTAAATGCGACATAGACATTTGTGTCGCAAATATTGCGACATAGTAGTTGTGTCGCAAGTATGCGACATAGGGTAATGTATGCGACACAAGGCGTTGTGTCGCATAATGCGACGTAAGAATGATACTGCGACACAAAAGGTTGTGTCGCACTACTGTTCTTGGTCCCGTGCGACACAACGCACTGATCGACGAAAAACTTGATTTTTCACCCAAAAACGTTTAGATCTTTCATAATGTGGCTTGTAACATGTTTGTATACTATAATAACAAAGGAAAAGTGAAAGAAAAGTGATTTTTCATACCAAATCGAGTGAAATCCGAAAGTTAGGTGAGTGGATGAAGATGGTGAATCTTGAGGATGAAGGAGATGAGATGATGATGATGGATGCTTGTTGTTGCTCTAGATGATGACGATTTCGAAATTACAAGTGTTGGTGGTGATGTTGTTGTTGATTTTTGTTGTTGTTGTTGGTAGTGAGTTAGAGAGAAAAGAGATGAGAGAAAGGAGAAGAAAAGAGATAGAATGAGGATGAGATTGGGGTTTGGGGGTTTGGGGGTTTGGGGGTGTTTGGGTCGGCTGACCAAAAGGGCAAGGGAGGGGACTTTGTCCCAACTTGTGGTATTTTACCCGTGTTCGTTTACCCGATCGTTAAACGTTAAAATATTTTTAAATGATAGATTTTTAAATATGCTTTCGGTTATACCTTTAGTTGTAATATTTCTTTTTATTTAAAATAATTTAGTTGAGAAATAAAATTATAACTTTGTTTTATTTAAATTTTACAAATGGGTTTTAAGTTGTTTTAGTTGTACGAAACAAACGTTATTTGCAACGAAATACTTTGTAAATATTATAAACATAATATCTAATAAATAAATATCGTTATTTAATAATTTTCATATTATCAAATAATTTGTTCACCAACGGTCGTATATTAATTATACTAATTACGAAATGTGTAATACTACGCGTAACCACTAGTTGGGCTTTGCTAGACTTACCTCTAAAATGGGTTGTGAATTCACTCAAAGTAGGGAATTAGCCTAATAATGCAAATGTTTAATGCTCGTAATCATGTTTAAATTTGCGAGTTGTTACACAAAGACTGGCAGTCGCCTACCACTCCAACCGAGGTACGCCAATTCTTGGGATTGGCAAGGTACTATCGGCGCTTCATCGAAGGTTTCTCAAAAATAGCTCAACCACTCACGGAACTGACTCAGAAAGACAAAAAGTTCAATTGGACTGATAAACAAGAGTCAGCATTACAACTCCTGAAACCAAAACTTTGCAGTGCTCCAATTCTATCCTTACCCGAAGGCACTGATGAATTCGTGGTATATTGCGATGCTTCTCACCAAGGTCTCGGTTGCGTGTTGATGCAACGGGACAAAGTAATTGCTTAAGCTTCGCGAAAACTCAAAATCCATGAAAAGAACTACACCACCCACGATCTCGAGCTAGGAGCTGTCGTTTTTGCTCTCAAAATCTGGAGACATTATCTCTACGGCACTAAGTGCACAATCTTTACCGACCACAAAAGTCTCCAACATATATTCGATCAGAAGGATCTCAACATGAGACAACGTCGGTGGGTTGAGTTGCTCACCGATTACGATTGTGAAATCAAATACCATCCAGGTAAGGTAAATTTAGTTGCCGACGCCCTCAGTCGAAAGGAACGATCGAAACCACTTCGAGTTCGAGCCCTCAATATGACTATTCACAACGATCTAAACATTCAGATTCTCACTGCTCAACTTGAAGCTCTGAAACCCGATAACATCAAAAATGAAGCCTTGCGAGGCATGGATAAACAATTCGAAATCAAACCCAACGGAGTTAGGTATTTCTCAAACCGAATCTGGTTGCCCAGTTTTGGAAACCTGCGAGACTTGGTGATGGATGAAGCTCACAAGTCCAAATATTCTATCCATCCTGGATCCCACAAAATGTATCACGACATCAAGGAATTTTATTGGTGGCCGAATATGAAAGCTGAAATCTCTACATACGTCAGCAAGTGTCTTACTTGATCGAAAGTCAAAGCCAAATATCAAAAACCTTCTGGTTTACTCCAACAGCCCAACATTCCTGAATGGAAATGGGAACAAATTGCCATGGATTTCATAACCAAACTACCAAAGTCAACGAGCGGTTGCGATACCATTTGGGTGATCGTCGATCGTCTCCGAAATCTGCTCATTTCCTGGCAATCAAGAAAACCGACAAAATGGAACGCCTCACACGAGTCTACATCAAAGAGGTTGTTTCTCGACACAGTGTCCCAATCTCGATTATCACCGATAGGGATAGTCGTTTCACATCTCACTTTTGGCAGTCACTTCAAAAATCATTGGGTACCCATCTTGATATGAGTACCGTATACCACCCTCAAACCGACGGCCAAAGTGAACGAACAATTCAAACACTGGAAAACATGCTACGAGCTTGCGTAGTTGACTTCGGTGTAAACTGGGAAAAACACCTAACGTTGTGCGAATTCTCGTACAACAATAGCTATCACACCAGCATCAAGGCTGCACCTTTCGAGGCACTGTACGGTCGTAAGTGCCGATCACCAATTTGTTGGACCAAAGTAGGAGATAGCCAACTCACTGGTCCCGAACTCATATACGAAACAACCGAGAAAATCTTCGAGATTCAAAACAAACTCAAGGCCGCACGTGATCGTCAGAAAAGTTATGCTGACGTGAGACGCAAACCACTCGAGTTCCAGGTTGGGGATCGAGTACTACTCAAAGTTTCACCATGGAAAGGTGTTATCCGATTCGGTAAACGTGGGAAATTGAATCCCAGGTACATTGGACCATTCGAGATCCTCGAGAGGATTGGTTCAGTAGCATATCGATTGCAGCTGCCACCCGAACTCAGCAGCGTGCATCCCACTTTTCACATTTCAAATTTCAAAAAGTGTCTGTCCGATGAGACATTATCATTCCACTAGATGAAATCCGAGTGGACGACAAGCTTCATTTTGTTGAAGAACCCTCCGAAATCATGGACCGTGAGGTCAAACAACTCAAACAAAGTCGTATTCCCATTGTCAAGGTCAGGTGGAATTCGCGGCGTGGGCCGGAATTCACCTGGGAACGGGAGGACCAAATGCGGCTCAAGTATCCTCAGTTATTTGCTGATGCTACTCCAAACACGACTTCCAACTAAATTTCGGGTCGAAATTCTCCTAACAGGGGGAGAATGTGACACCCATCAAATTAGGACTAGCAATTAGTACCTAATCAAGTATAATACGTGTAATTAGTTCTATGTTAGGCTAATTAATGTAGCAATGTATATATATTGTTGAATATATACAAGTATACGATTTGATTAAATCGTACAAGTTTCAAATCGAATGAAATTCGATTCAATTAATACGGACGTTGGTGAACAATTTTATTAAATAATATAACATTGTTTAATAAATCTATTTCATCCGAAATATTATTTAGATAATATTTCAACTCAAATTCGTATCGTACAAACAACAGTTACGCGATTAAAATAATAAACGCGCGAACAATAAAAACAAGAATAAGTAATATTTTTTAAACTCAAGTAAAAGTGTTCAAGGAAATATTTCAACAAAAACGTTAATAAATATTCGTAACTTAAAATAATTATTAAACGTTTAAACAATTGGAAAGACGAACACCGCCCGGAGCACAAACACGGGAAACAAAAATTGGGACACACCCACATAGGGTGGGCCCCCCTAACCGGCCAAGGGAGGGGGACATAACCCCCCTCTTTCCCTCTCATTTCCCTCCCTCACTCCCTCTCTCTTCCATTTTCTTCTTCCTTTTTCTCTCAAACCACCACGCCACCACAACCTCACTAATTCACCAAATAACATCCTTAAACAACCTCAAATCATTTTGCTCCTTTGAAGAAAAATGACCACCTCACAACGATCTACGTTTTTATCTTTCCAGATTCCTCTCGCGCAAAGTTGTAAGTTTCCGATAAATCCCGAAACTCTCCGATTTTACTCATTTTCACTTGTTTGCTGTTTGTAATAGTTTATAATGTCCATCTAAGGGTTGGGTAAAAGAATCGGACTAAACGGAAACCGAAAAACTCATTTTTGGCTCAAAATCATTCGAACAGGCGTAAGTGTCGCATAGACCAGTCCAGTATAACGTCACTTCGTGCGTCATTTAAGTGCCGTATTAAGTGACGCATAAAACCCTAAATTTGCGTCTGTTGCCTAAGTGCCTCATAAAACCCCTTTTTCCCGACACTTCAACCGTCACTTGCCTAGTGACGCCTAACACCTTTATCCGACACTTCTAGCAACACTTCCTAAGTGTCGCCTATGATCAGAAACCGACACTCGAACCCCACACTCCCTATGTGTCACCCCCCCCTTATGCGTCACTTCTCCAAGTGATGCTAATAATTCAGAAACCATCATTTTATGCGACACTTCCTAAGTGTCGCCCAAATTTTGGAAGTGACGCATCAAATGTCGCTAAAAATAGAAAGTTTAAAACTCATATTTCACTAAGTATTGAGGCTCAAATTTGACACCCCATTTTACCAGAATTCAAATCCCAAGTGCATTTTCAATAAAGCAATGTAGTAGAAATAAAAATTTTCCAAGCTGACTTGGCAGCTCGACCCCAACCAGGGGCTCAGCCCCTTGGACCCCGCTAACCAGGGGCGCTGCCCCCGGACCCTCGTCATTAACAGGCTTCGCCCTTACCCTAGGGTCACGAGTAACTGATTCAACAATTTGTCATGAAATTTTAACAAGTGTATACAATTGAGCAATTTGAGTGAATATTGGTTCATAATGCAATAGGGTAGTTGAAATTGTGGTTGTTACGGTAGTTTATGCTAAACCTTAATGGTGGATTGTTCCATATTAAGCCGAAATGCTACTGAAATTTCTTTTGAAACCTTATTTGCACTTCCTGTGTTGTAATGATTGTTTTTCTTAGCAGAAAAATGGCTAGTAGGAGAACCAGAGGCGGTCAGGCATTGGGTAACCCTCTGATCAAAACCCACATATATCTTACTTTTCATGATTCATATTTAGAGACTTTGAGATACCAGTTCGGGGAGCGTTTGGCTGAGAATATCGACCAGCCAATTGAGGTTTTTCATGCTGTGGATTGGCACGCTCTCGAGCATGTGGTTGAAAGAAATGGGTTTGCCACTGGGCATGAGACGATTAGGAACCTACTTTCTGCCCCATATAGACTACGGGATGGTAACATTGGGTTCGTTTCTTACGCCTTGTACAGGATGTTCAGCATTCGGGAACAAATATATAGAGAGTTGGTGGTGGAGTTTTACAGTACATTTTGGTTTGATCACAGGTCGACCGAGTGGACGGCTGGGACTATTTCATTCCAGCTTGGGGGACAGCCGAGATATATGTCTCTTGTTGAGTTTGCTCTTAGACTTCGATTATATGAGCCTAATGAGATCCACAACCCAAATTTTCTGGATCATATTTCAGCGGGTGCAGTGTCGAAGCTTACTGATCTGGAGATTGCGGAGGAGTGGCAGTCTATTGCTCAGGGTGGTTATGGTGATTCAGCCCCTTCTTATCGAGCTATTCGAGATCCTCGCCACCGTTTGATTCACCGGTTATTGACATTCACTATCGTTGGTCGTCGAGAGGGACCAGAAAAGGTCTCTAAACCTGATCTCTTCTATCTTAGTGCGATTTTGAGGAAAAGGCTGGTTAATGTGCCATGGAGATTAGCTAGGTGGATGTCTAAGAGAGCCACTGGTACTAGGAGTTCGAGTAGTTTATGTGGTGGTCATTTCGCTACGCGATTGGCTAGGCACTTTGGGCTGGAGACTCCGGTTGAGATAGATTCGTGTACTGTTGTGCAGCCTGGTATGGATTGGTTGACTACACGGAGACTAGAGGCTTTGGATATTATTGAGCCATGCAGCATATATGGTGGTGATCCGGAGATGTACAATTGGGTGGCGACTACTGCAGTTGAGCAGGTTTTACAGCCTAGACAGGTTAGGGCTGCAGCTGCAGGTAGAGGAGCGGCACGAGGCCGTAGTAGAGGATATGCTGGGGACTTTGAGCGATTATCGCAGCAGCTAGATCAGATGAGCATCCAGCACACTCAGAGGTTTGATCCGATTGAGAGTATGCAGAGACAACATTTTCATCAGACCAGTGCTCATTTGGACTATCAGGATGGCCTTTTCTCGCAGCTGTTTGATTTTAGCCATTTGCCATACCAGCCATTCCAGTATCAGATGCCCCAGGAGTTCATGCCACCACCACCACCGGTAGAGCAGCCAGGACCTTCTCATCACTATCGGAGTATGGACGAGGAGTATGATAGCGATTAGGATGTTGTTCATCCTATGTGGTTTATGATTCCAGACACTATTTCTATTTTTATTATTGTGACTGATTTTATTTGTAGGATTTTTATTTATGTTGGATTTGTAGTCTTAGGTTTGGTTGCTTTTATTTTTTTTAGGATGCTTATATTTGGTATTGTTTAATCTTGTGTGTTGATTGATCCTTCAGAATTATGTGTGACTACGTGTTATGCTGGCAGTAAGTTCAGCGCAAGAAATTGATCCGAGAGGATGTGGGAATTTCATATCATCCTTGTCAGGACCGTTAGGCACATTTTTCCAGGGGAGCTTTTCTGTCTTATTTCTTTTCTCTTTTTCCCATTTTAGCAATTCATTATTTGTACAATGAGGGCATTGTACAGCTTTAAATGGGGGATGGGAGAGAAAAGAGTTGATTTTTCACATTTTTGTCTTGTTAAGTAAGTAGAGAATGTGTAAGTTGGATTAATAGTTATCTCATTAAGATACGTAACAAGGAGGTTATAAGTTGCCCATTCTTCAACCAAATTTGTAAATTTAAATTTTTGTTTTTCTAGAGATAATTATTTTGTAACAATTAGGTATTTCCATTTATAAATTATAAAATAAGACGCGCTTTCACACGCATCATTTAAAAATTACAAGATAAGAGGAACAAATAAACAATTGGAGATAGACATGTAATTGCTTAGAGTCTTCACCTCAGATTCATATTATCCGGTTCATGTGTTTTGATTGTCTGATTGTGATTTCCTTTATATTAACTTAGATACTAATCAAAGAGTCCAAGTTAAATGTATATTAGCCAACGGTTCAGGTCTAACTAATATCTACAATCTAGGGTTCCACATTAAACATCGATCCGTTGTCATAAGGATGGTGCTTGATTGTGTGTTTTTCCCTAGATTGTGCATTAAGTATTCACGACTTGTTATGATTGATCCTAGCGGTATGACTCAACAATACCTACTAATAATCACTTATTAGCTTGCTCATTTTAGAGTGATTAATTACTAGTCTCTTAACCTATCAGACTCAACATATTTAGTAATGACTATAAACCTAGATTCATAATCATCAATAATCAATAACATCAAAGGAACTCAATCTCAATGACATTATCAACCACGTTAAGTAGTAACTAACAATCACCAATAAACAAGGTTCTACGGATAACATAACAATCTTCAATCAGACGAAAACACAATTAAAACTTTCAAACAATCATAATCAAAGGTTATTAAACTAAACAATTAACAATAAGTCTAATCCATGATTCAATTATACAAAATCAGATTCATATCCCAAAACAAAACACATAGACATGTTTAGAATGGAAATCGGAAAGTGATACGCAAACCGAATCGATAAACCACGCGAAGTAGGATCAATTGGCATCAATCCCCACCTTCTTGTGCCTCCAAAACTCCATTAAAATGCCTCTGGAACCTGCCTTTGTCGAATTAGGGTTTAGGGTAAAAGTTATGGTTTGAAAACCCTAAAATCGGACTTAAATAGCTGGAAAAGTGATCCATACGGCGTATGGATGTAAAAGCCCATCAGGTCCAGCCCGCGTATCTTTTTTTTAGCCCATTTTCAATCCATACGGCGTATGGATATTCCATACGCCGTATGGATGCAAAACTAGTCCAGGGGGTAAAAATGAAAGTTGTAGCCCTGCCTGTTAGCTAAATTCTCCAAGTTGAATCACCCCAATCGGAGTTTGTATGAAGAAGTTATGCCCAAAATACTAACAGCGCCCAGAAAATTCAGCATTTACACTTTTCTTCCATTTTCAGCTCATCTTTCATTCTTTTTCCGATTCGAGCTTCATTTACACTTCGATCCAATCCTCTCTTGTCCAATGCTTTGTTCTTTTAGCAACTTTTCTTCGCAATAAGCTCGTTTTCTGTTCCTTTTCGATCCAAGCTCCGATTAAACTCCTAAATGCAAATATGAACGAAATAAGTATCTTATTCATACAAAATGCATTAGAAACCTATCAAACAGGGGGTGAATTAGTACTATAATATAGTACATTTTAGCGTTTATCAAATATCCCCCACTTGAATTCTACTTGTCCTCAAGTAGACTATCGATTTAAAACTTATAAACGACAAAATTTAGTAGGCAGACAATTGCGCATAGGAACTTACATACAAGCTAGCATTTCGCAAACCAAACTTTTAACTTAAAAATATTTCAACATTAAGATTTAGCTATCAAGAAACTCTTCTAGGAAACCCAATTTTCTCATGCATTATTATAATGTATACAAGATGGCTCACAATGATTACCGATATTGTTGTCCACCTAAACAATCTATACTTAGGTAATTGAGCTTGACTTATTATTATTCTAGCAGCTTTACCCTTGATTCCCAATAGCAAAATACCCTCATACATATAACGTGCTAATATTACACATATTATGGATATCCAATTAAAATAATCATTTTTCAGGTCAAGACATAGGTGACAGGTCTGTGCCTCAACACAACAGAGCGACATAACTTGACCTTGGTTTAGAAAAATAACTTTTAGTCAAACCATTGGTGGCAGATCTGTACCTCAGTACAACAAAGCGACATAATTTACGTTTCAAAAGTTACGTTTGTTGCTCACATGTATATATACATAAAAATTCATCGTTAAACTAATTTTGTGAGGCTGCACCGTTTTGGCCATATCTCCCTCATACGAACTCGGATTTAGGCGATCCAGGCGCCCAAACGACCGTCACTCAGAGGGCTACAAATCTACAAAATATGGTTTGCTGGAACATAGTACATAGCCGATCGGCTAAGGTTTCTTAGCCGAACGGCTGGGGAAAAGTTACCCGATCGGCTGGTTTCACATAGCCGATCGGCTGAAGGCTATTTCAGGGTCAGTTCGCACCAGATCATTCCCGAATCAATTTTTAATCCAATCTTTGGGTATAATTAGTTGATATAACGTTAAAACATGATAATATAAGTTATCTAAATGCTATAATTCGAAAGTAAAGTGAATGATCCTTACGATTTTAAGATGGAACCGTGAGATGATGATGATGAGCTCGAATGATGATGATGAAGAAGATGAACAAGATGAACAAGATGATGATGATTATGATTCTGGTTCTTGATGTTGTTGATGATGATTGTTACTGATGTTGTTGAATTGAGAGGGAACGAGAGAGAGCAGAGAAAGAGGTCGAGTATGTGTGTGTGTGTGTGTTGCATTATTGGGGGTCGGTTGATATAAGCGGCCTCCAATAATTGAGGGTTGGTAGTATTTTTGCCCCGTGTTCACCTACCTGATCGTTAAGTAGTATAATCTTTTTAATTGATAAATTTCTAAAAATATAATCGTATAGTTTTTTTTTAATTGAAATATTTTATAAAGTGTTTTTACGGATATATATAAAATTGTATCTTTGTTTTACTTAAATTTATGGATAGTTTTCTTTGTCCAAAATGTGTTTAAGTTTCTAACGGAGTACATAATTATTATCCTCAATAATAATACCTTATTTAAAAATGTTTTTCACCAACGTTCGTTTTAAATTTTTGCGTACTGTCAGATTCGCATATACACGATTATTAAATAATCGTTTAACGTTATTATATATATTTGTATATATAATACTTGAAATAAAAGTTTAAATTTTGACCGAATTTTGTGTCATTTTTGACCGGGTGTCACATTCTCCCCTTGTTAGGAGAATTTCGTCCCGAAATTCAAGCGAAACCTAAATCCGTGTGTTTCTAAGGCCGACTAAATGGCATGTCTAATTCTAAGACATCCGAGTCTCCTCTCCCCTTGTTTGATTTAAGCCTACTGATCTCAAATGAATAAGGGAGAATTCCGATTCTTTTCCCGGCCGTTACCTATATAACATGGTCGGTCCGTCTTAACAAGCATTACTATGATTTGGATTAATAATCCACCGAATTCAATGAGTCTTACTGTGTTCATACAGTTTGTAATAGTCAGTAGGATCGTTGCGTAAACTAGACTCTATTAGTCTCCCATAGAAACTAAATTTAGCATACATTAGTTTTACATGGAATGTTACCCAGTGTATAAAAGTTAACCGATATGTTTTCCGGTATACACACCGTAGGATATGTTATTCCTATACATATGTAAGCTAAACTTCATCTCATAAAGAAACTATAGAACTAACTTGTCGTTTTTCCCTAACTCTATTGGGCACTTAGAATCTAGGGAAAACATAAAAGATATCAAGCAGCAAGTAATATCTATCCATGTAAACAGTGTAAAAGCATTCAGGTCATTAATAAGTGATCATACCCGTGTTGAGCAAGTCAATGAGTCTCGGGTTCTGGTCGTCTTCCCTAGTTCTGAGTACGTAGGCTCTTCCTCGAGCAGGGTCGATGTTTTTGTCCTTCAGCTTTGGACAGTCATTCCTATAGTGCCCTACAGTTCCACACTCGAAACAGGCTTTCGCTCGGCAATCCTTAGCAGAATGACCATAACGCTGGCACTTGTCACATGGGGTGCCGCAAGGCCCGTCATGGTGGCGTTTACACTTTGAGCAGTAGGGTTTGGTTCCAGTGTACTCCTTCTTGTTTTCAGATCTAGAGGTGTTGGCCTTGATGATTGCAGGCTTTTGGTAGCCGGACCTTGATCGTCAGGGTTTCCCTCAGGTTTTCTCTTGTTATCACCGGAGTGATTTCCAGTACTTTTGACAACAGATGTTCCTTGGCGAACAATCTGTGCCATCAGTTTGTGTGCCATACGCACAGTACCATGAAATGTAGGAGAGTTGGACGAAGTCACCATCCCTTGGATTTGCGGAGGGAGTCCCCAGATATAGCGTTCGATACGCTTGGATTCCTCACTAACCATAGATGGACACAGGTGTGCTAGTTGGTTAAACCTAGAGGTGTAGCCGGCAATGTCATTGCCTTGGGTAGTGAGTTGCCAAAATTCAGCCTCTAGTTGTTGAATCTCATCCCTGGGACAATACTCATCTTTGAGCATTTTCTTCAGTTCGTCCCAAGGGGTTTCCAGAGCAATGTCTTGACCCACAGAGTCAGCATAAGTATTCCACCATGTCAGAGCATCGTCCATAAAGGTGTAAGTGGAGAACTTGACCTTACAGTCCACTGGGCAATTGCAGATGCGAAAGACTGACTCAGTCTTCTCCAGCCATCGCAATAAGCCAATAGCACCTTCAGTGCCTTTGAAGTTCACAGGGTGGCAGCTAAGGAAGTCCTTATAGGTGCAAGGTTTAACATGAATAGAGTTTGATGGTGTTTCAGAACTTTCAGATCGCCGTTGCCCCGCAATTAATGCTTCAGCAACCAGTTAATCAACCTGAGCTTGAGTGTAGGTTCGTCTTAGCGGCATGATTCTTGCAAAAGCAAAAAGAAGATGGGTGAGTTGTCTATACCAAATCATGACATATCACATATGTATTTATATTTATGTTGTAATATACGACAACACAGGCGAAGTCATGATTCGGTAGACAACAGGGTTTGATATAGGCTGGGTTTTCAAATGTTTTCAGGATATGGTTTACAACTAATATGGTGAGTTTGTGAATCGTGATTCGAGGTTTGTTTGGATAAAAGTGAAATTATGAACAGTATGGGCGAAATAATGCTTGGTTTGTGAAAACCTAACAAGTTTCCTAGTGATTACCGAACGGTACAGTGGAGTGTGTTGCAAGATGTTATAGGTGTATAATTAGGTTGGTGATAGTGATCGAAACCATAGTCCCAATCTTCATATCTAAGGACGTTGAAGTAGCTATGTTTGTCAGTTACAGGTGTATAGGTGGTAACTAGAGTATCCTCGTATAAAGCCTATTCATACGTCTTCAATATACCATAACATGGAGCGTAGTATGTATTCGAGACCTATTTATGTATATATCCCTATATCACATAATAGTCCATTCATGTATGTATGTACCATATATACCTATGTATCCACCTAGCCATGTCTAGCACATAACAATTAGAGGTCCCGGTTCTCTCGTGATCAGAGTCAACTAATGCATTCCTGTTCAATATAACCCTTTCAGACCTCACATCATCTTTATTTAATTGTACATAGTTAGCTACGCTATGTTAAATTAAACTCATATGACGTGAACACTGAACCAGTCATACCTAATAAGGAATACTGCCTAACGGTTATAGTCTAGGCCCACTATATGCAACCTAGTTCGCTATAACCTTAGGCTCTGATACCAATCTGTCACACCCCCTATTTTATGATTTGCGGAAGCGATGATTTGGGTGTGACTATCAAATATCAAAACACCAAGATTACAACAAACGACTCTACATGAGACGTTTATAAATATTTCAAAAGTAATACAAGGTCTAAGTCATAAATTTACATTATAAAGGTGAGTTCGCCAAAATGATTTCCGAAGATTTTAATACATAACGTTTAACAAAATATGAAGCAGGAAAATCTTCATCTGTTTGCAATCATGCGACTCATACTAACTAACATATCCTGCGGGCCATCCTTACTGAGCAACCCTACTGTTGTTGTGTACCTGAGAATGCAACACTAAAAGATCAGCTATAAAGCTGGTGAATCTCACAGGTTTAAAATAAACATTGATGTGATCAACATGATTATCCGACGATAATTAAACAATGTAAACCGAACTATGATAAGCAATATAACCGAACAATGATATAACCTATTAAGGTTTCCGAACCATGATATAACCGACACAAATATTGCACTGAGCTATGATTCAAAGCATAACCCGATCTTTGCCTCCCGTTTTGGTGATACACCCGTAACAATTACTAAAGTGCCCGTTTTTAACTTGGTTGTAGCTAACAACCCGGACGGGGACGTCACTCCCATGATAGTACTATCCTTTAGTAATCGCGCCTTATTAAGTTAATCAATCATACACTGTTGAGGACTTTTACCGAATTAAAACACTCGTGCATATACCGTACAATGAAAATCAATACCGACAATAATAACCGAAACAATGAACAAGTTAATAATTAAATTAACTAACCGAATAACTTGTGATCACTAAAACAATTTGTGTTGCATCTCCCCCAAATTTAAAAAAAACAGTAAACAGTGAAAATGGGGCCAAGAGACTCACCTGAAGAGCAAGCAATCCTAAAGTGCACGCGTGTACCAAAGTAATCTCCTAGTGTCCTAAACACGCGAGATTAAGATAAGTGAATGGATGTTTGAATAAACCATCCATTTTAATGTTTGTTCGATAAGATTATGCCCAAAGTATTCGATAATTTATTACATTTGAAGTTGGTAGAATGGGTACGGCCCGTTGGTGACAATTTGAAATCACATACCAAAAATACAATTTGATTTGTTTTTGTAAAAATATTCATCGTGTGTGTATATATATATAATGTTCCAAAACATAAGATATGTTTGTTTGTATAAATATAACTCGTATATTTACGTTTCAAAAGTTACGTTTGTTGCTCACATGTATATATACATAAAAATTCATCGTTAAACTAATTTTGTGAGGCTGCACCGTTTTGGCCATATCTCCCTCATACGAACTCGGATTTAGGCGATCCAGGCGCCCAAACGACCGTCACTCAGAGGGCTACAAATCTACAAAATATGGTTTGCTAGAACATAGTACATAGCTGATCGGCTAAGGTTTCTTAGCCGAACGGCTGGGGAAAAGTTACCCGATCGGCTGGTTTCACATAGCCGATCGGCTGAAGGCTGTTTCAGGGTCAGTTCGCACCAGATCATTCCCGAACCAATTTTTAATCCAATCTTTGGGTATAATTAGTTGATATAACGTTAAAACATGATAATATAAGTTATCTAAATGCTATAATTCGAAAGTAAAGTGAATGATCCTTACGATTTTAAGATGGAACCGTGAGATGATGATGATGAGCTCGAATGATGACGATGAAGAAGATGAACAAGATGAACAAGATGATGATGATTATGATTCTGGTTCTTGATGTTGTTGATGATGATTGTTACTGATGTTGTTGAATTGAGAGGGAACGAGAGAGAGCAGAGAAAGAGGTCGAGTATGTGTGTGTGTGTGTGTGTGTTGCATTATTGGGGGTCGGTTGATATAAGCGGCCTCCAATAATTGAGGGTTGGTAGTATTTTTGCCCCGTGTTCACGTACCCGATCGTTAAGTAGTATAATCTTTTTAATTGATAAATTTCTAAAAATATAATCGTATAGTTTTTTTTAATTGAAATATTTTATAAAGTGTTTTTACGGATATATATAAAATTGTATCTTTGTTTTACTTAAATTTATGGATAGTTTTCTTTGTCCAAAATGTGTTTAAGTTTCTAACGGAGTACATAATTATTATCCTCAATAATAATACCTTATTTAAAAATATTTTTCACCAACGTTCGTTTTAAATTTTTGCGTACTGTCAGATTCGCATATACACGATTATTAAATAATCGTTTAACGTTATTATATATATTTGTATATATAATACTTGAAATAAAAGTTTAAATTTTGACCGAATTTTGGGTCATTTTTGACCGGGTGTCACATAATTGCTTAGAATCTTCACCTCAGATTCATATTATCCGGTTCATGTGTTTTGATTGTCTGATTGTGATTTCCTTTATATTAACTTAGATACTAATCAAAGAGTCCAAGTTAAATGTATATTAGCCAACGGTTCGGGTCTAACTAATATCTACAATCTAGGGTTCCACATTAAACATCGATCCGTTGTCATAAGGATGGTGCTTGATTGTGTGCTTTTCCCTAGATTGTGCATTAAGTATTCACGACTTGTTATGATTATTCCTAGCGGTATGACTCAACAATACCTACTAATAATCACTTAGAGTGATTAATTACTAGTCTCTTAACCTATCAGACTCAACATATTTAGTAATGACTATAAACCTAGATTCATAATCATCAATAATCAATAACATCAAAGGAACTCAATCTCAATGACATTATCAACCACGTTAAGTAGTAACTAACAATCACCAATAAATAAGGTTCTACGGATAACATAACAATCTTCAATCAGACGAAAACACAATTATAACTTTCAAACAATCATAATCAAAGGTTATTAAACTAAACAATTAACAATAAGTCTAATCCATGATTCAATTATACAAAATCATATTCATATCCCAAAACAAAACACATAGACATGTTTAGAATGGAAATCGGAAAGTGATACGCAAACCGAATCGATAAACCACGCGAAGTAGGATCAATTGGCATCAATCCCCACCTTCTTGTGCCTCCAAAACTCCATTAAAATGCCTCTGGAACCTGCCTTTGTCGAATTAGGGTTTAGGGTAAACGTTATGGTTTGAAAAACCTAAAACCGGACTTAAATGGCTGGAAAAGTGATCCATACGGCGTATGGAATATCCATACGGCGTATGGATGTAAAAGCCCATCAGGTCCAGCCCGCGTATCTTTTTTTAGCCCATTTTCAATCCATACGGCGTATGGATATTGCATACGCCGTATGGATGCAAAACTAGTCCAGGGGTAAAAATGAAAGTTGTAGCCCTGCCTGTTAGCTAAATTCTCTAAGTTGAATCACCCCAATCGGAGTTCGTATGAAGAATTTATGCCCAAAATACTAACAGCGCGCAGAAAATTCAGCATTTACACTTTTCTTCCATTTTCTGCTCATCTTTCATTCTTTTTCCGATTCGAGCTACATTTACAATTCGATCCAATCCTCTCTTGTCCAATGCTTTGTTCTTTTAGCAACTTTTCTTCGCAATAAGCTCGTTTTCTGTTCCTTTTCGATCCAAGCTCCGATTAAACTCCTAAATGCAAATATGAACGAAATAAGTATCTTATTCATACAAAATGCATTAGAAACCTATCAAACACGGGGTGAATTAGTACTACAATATAGTACATTTTGGCGTTTATCAAACTTGGTTCCACTATGAACATACAAACGTGCACAATTACCAAACTCGAGCAATAGCAACTAACAAAATCATTCATACCATCTCATAATTAATTATTATAAAATACATTCAAACATAAATAACAATGTATCACATAACCATAATCACAAATACTTGAGTACCAATCAAATACTTGCATTAATCATCATGTGGAAAGAAAATTAACAAGTACTAAATCAAAACATATCAAATTTTAGCATATATCGTATTCACATTCTTTAAACACAAACGGATAAATCGAATCACACAATATATGTAAGATATTAGAAAAACGATAATGGCATTGCATAATATATGTTAACAAGAACATAATTCAATCAAAATATGCCAATAATCATACTCAAATTCGAAATATCCAACTAACTTACATAAACCCTAACTTTCAATTGTGAAATTTAATCAACGAAAATGAAAATCGGAAGATATACCTTGCAGAGGAAAGTGAGTGGAACACAAATATGTAAAAATGGGTAGAAATGCATGGCCGGAAGTGGTGGATTGGTGGTGGTTGATAGCAGCCGTAGGTGGTGGTGGTGAGGTTTAGGTTTCAAAATGGGGAAGAGAGGGAGGCTGCCTGCGGTTTATGCCTTTTTGATCCATACGGCGTATGGATTTTTCATACGGCGTATGGATTAAACAGGCCCAGGTCAACCAGTTAAACCCAGTCAACACCGGCCCAGTGGCCCAAACCAATCCATACGGCGTATGGATGTGAAAAACAGAAAATTATAAAATCGAATGCCACCACTTAGCCACTAGCTCAACACCAATTTTAAACAATTAAGACATACCTGGAGGGGTACAATAACTTCATAGCTTCTTAATTCCAAACTATACAAATAAACAAATAAATTAAAATTTTCAAAAACAATTAACTAACAAGATTAAATAAAAATTAACCACTTATTCAATCACACCAAAAATAGAAATTGTTCAACATTCAAGCACGCAAACAAATGAATACAACCAAATATAAAAGTTATTAGTAGGTCCGACGACAAATGGAAAAGTATGAATCACGTAAGTCAACGCAAGGTATAAAGAGATAAGAATCGCTCTGTTATTTTTGCAATAACATTATCCACTCCATGTCCAAAAGTAGCAAAATTCACCAAATGAGCACTAACCGTTGGTTGAAGATTTATTAGCCACCAACAGATATCTCTAACAGTCTTGTTCACAGGACCATTGAGTGCCAACACAACCTTATTATTCTCATCCAAAGTTATCTCACGATCCAGGCTAGCCTCTTCCAATTCACTCATAAACTCATAAATTGCTTCATTAACACTCGCGTGTTTAGACATCACCGGACTTCACTTTAGATCTCTTATTCTTCTTTCGATCTTCTTAATTGCCACTTCTTGATGATTAGTAAATCCCAAATCAGACCCCTTGAATATTCCTACCAACTTTGTGTATATCTCTACCAACTCAAAATGGAAATGTTCACGTGGGGTGAGCACCTTATCCAAAACTACCAACGAATCCAAATTGACTACTAGAAAAATAGCTAAATCAATAGTAACATCAGGGTGAATGAAACTAGGGTTAGGCCTCTTTCCTTCTTCCTTAGCCAATAATTCCAATTTCTGTATCATATTCTTTAAGTAGTAAGGAATGGTATTATGCACTATAACTCTATGAGGAGTAGAATCTCTCAAATGATCTTCAAGTTGCAACAACTGCACCAAGTCTCTCAAACTAGTAACAATTTCTTTATCCGCCTCAAAATTAGGATTCCCAGTTGCCAAATACAACGCTTTCAACATCCTATGAAGACATGCCGCCTGATTAGAAGAATAGGGAAAAGAAGACTGCACCAATGCCTCGTAAATCTCTGTGTACCGCTTCTTTTGTGCAGTGAAAAAATACTTTTTCTTCTTCAATCCTTGAATCCAAAGATGCCTCAAAATCAATTAGAGCCTCAATAAAATGTTATTCATACCCAAACTGTCTCTCTATATCCGCAGTATCTAACACACTTTGAATCAGAACCAATTGACTCTCAGTAAAATAAATGGAAGATCTTCTTATCAGTTCAGCTGTGAAAGGAATGTCCCATCTGACTTTCTCAATAGCATTCAACAACTCATGACAGGATGATGTGATAGGTACTTCCCTACGTCCTAAACGCGTAAAAGATGGCACTGTGTTATCAGAACTCGACCCAAAACTATCAGGGTTTCTCCTAACAATGTGGTTATTATTTGCATCGCTCTCATAACTCCATGCCATTGAATGAAAACCTAAATAACAATTAAATCTGAAACACAAGCACTATTAACGAAAGACAAGTTAGTTCACACAAAACAAAAAAATTAATGACATTAAACATAAAACATCAGTTCAATGTCACAAGATGATCAGTCAATTGTGTGCTTTTCCCTAAATTGAGCATTAAACATTCACAACTTATTATAATTAACTCTAGTGGTATGATTCAACAATACCCAATAATTACTTATTGTCTTGTTCATCTTAAAGTAGATAATTATCATTTACTCAACCTATCAGACTCAACATATTTAGCAATAGTCATAAATCCTAAGATTATAACCATCAATAATTAATAACATTAAAGGAACTCAATCTCATCAATCTTATTAACCACGTTGAACACTAATAACTACTAATTACCAACAAACAAGGATCTACAAGCAATATAATAGTTTTCAATTAAATAACCTAGTCAATACGCAATAATAATCGTTCAATAATCATAATCCGAGTTCAATCAACTACACAATCACTTTGAATATTCAACTCATCATTTAAAACAGAAAAATCAGATTATTCAAAGTCAAATTCTTCAATGAAATCGAAATAAAAGAAGTTATACAGAATTATAAAGACGAATCACGAAGAATCAACACGAACTAGCCTCAATCTTGACTCCACGTGCCTCCAAAATGCTAAATTAATTCGTAAATAAACCCTAAACTACTAAAATAGTCGACTGTACAAGAACCCTAGCCGAACTCCTCTTTTCTGGGGTTTTAAACGCGTTTTATACTTCCTGTGTAAACCATCCATACGGCGTATGGATTTTCCATACGGCGTATGGATTTTCCATACGGCGTATGGATGAAAAACAAGCCCAGCCCAAGTCCGCGTGACCTGGGCTTCCACCGCCTCAATCCATACGGCGTATGGATAATCCATACGGCGTATGGATTGACTTTCAGCCGAATTTTAATATTTTTCTTCTTTTAATCATTTCTTCACTTCGGCTTCACTATATTCTTCAAATATGCATCATTTAACTCGATTATTGACTGTTTTCCGTTTCTTTCTTCGTAACGCTCCATTTCCACATCTAATTGCAAATATGAACGAAATCAATATCTATTCTTAAATAAATGCAATAGAAATATCCAAGAATAGGGGTAAAATACTACTGAAATATAGTACTTTTGAGCGTTTATCAGTAACAGTGTTACATCTAAACTTTCACACCAAGTGTTAAACTTGTATAGCATCAAAACGAATGCGATATGACTTCTAAAACACATTGGAACTTGCTTTTTAAGTATAACACTTCAAAATCATAAAAATAACAATGAGATTATTGATACAACCAATTCACCGATGGGCCGTACACGTTTTTAAAACACAATCAAATCAACCAATTCGTAGCAACTTGGACAAGTCCAACAACCAAATCGTAGTAATTTGGATAATCAAATCAACCAAGTCAAAGTAACTTGGACGGGTTAAACCACCAAATTGTAGTAATTTGGGACAATTCAATCAACCAAATCGTAGTAATTGGGATATTCTAAGTTGGACGAACAACTACAAGGGCAGTCTTTCGAGATGCCTACTCATGTTATAACCATCGCGTGTCTTGGACACCCTCAGGTTACAAGTCTTCGGACATCAATTCACCGCTAATCAATTCAAGTTTATTAAGTTAAACACTCAAAGCTCAGGTGAGTCTCATAGCCCCTATTTTACGGTTTTCATCAGGGGTGTGATTACATTGCTCGTTTTATTTTACAATATGAACGCAAGTACTATACAAATCAAATGCTACATGAGTTATTTTCACTAATCATTTCAAAGCCCTCCACAACATAGTTTGGTAATACATCTGTAGCGTGAATGTTAGTATATGATATCATATAGGATTGACAATCCTCATCCGGGTTAGCACGCACTAACTGGTCAAACGGACGTATTAGCATTTGGGAAGACGAGTGTAGATTAGGCACTCGTAGGAGGCAACTCAGTTAGGTTTCCTTAATTGGACCTAACGCTCAAGTTAAGCTCAGACTATGTGCTCATGGTTGTATAACTTTTATTTTGCTTAATTGCATTTTAAATTCAATTAAATCTTGCGGTTCATACAAATATGTGTTGACATACAAACCTGTGAGCTCACCAGTGTTTTGCTGACCCCTTTTAGCATGTATTACAGGTACTCAGCAGTAGGTTGGCTGCCCAAACCAGGAATCATTAGCTCGAGTCTGCATCAAACAAATTAGAGATTTAATTGCATTATTATATTTTATATAGATTAATTATGTAATGTAAATCTCTCAATTTCAAGTAACTAAGCTAATGTAACAATATTTTGATGTAAACTTTGGTTTTTATCGATACAATGTAAAACGACGCATTTAGTGGTTGTTCATTATATCTTATGTGTTGTGTATATTGATTAGTCGCGCCCCAACCCAATTCGCTTCCGCCACACGAATTTGGGGGTGCGACAGATGGTCGAAAAACATGATAAATGTAACGAATACGATCATACACATTCCCGTTCCCGCTTTTAAGCACTTTTTGAGTTCCAATTAGAATTATGACCTCTAACTTATGTCATTTTCTTCATTAGGAAAATACGATCGCGTGGATATAAAGAACGCTCAAAACGGAAAAGCGACGAAGAAGTTACGCCCAAACGAAGATTTCAAGCAACCGAAGAGCAACAATACGGGAGAGCCAAGCCGTATACGGCCAAGCCCAGCCGTATACGGCCTGTCCCAACCGTATACGGACAAGGTCCAGCCGTATACGGCCAATCTCACCCGTATACGGTCTGGTCCCTCCCGTATCGCCCCCATTATCTCTTGTATACGGCCAAACTCGCCCGTATCCTATGTTTTGCTCGTACAAGATTGGATTTTGATATGGGAAATACGGTTGAGATTTTGGAGGTGAGAATACGGTTGAGGAATATGGTTGAGCCAAGTCTATAAATACTCATCACCACCTCCTCATTTATCATCCATTCATACACACTTCAATTCTTTTTTTCATTTCTCTCTCTACTCTCTCTCTAGAAATAATTAGATTAGGTTAGTATAATTAAGCTAGTAGATTAGCTTCTAGCTTAGTTGTAACAGAGGTGCTCCGAGACTGCGATTGTGCAAGATTTGTAATAACGCTTTGTCAGGTTCTATTATAATCTCTATCTTGTTATTTTTAATAATGTTGTGTTGCTGCCATGATTATTTAGAAATGCTTGCTAGAATTATTGCCATGCTTAGCTAAACAAATATGTGTTTGCTATGAGAGTCGTTATGCTAGGGTAGTTATGTTTTAATCATGCTGTTACTCTGTCTGTATATTGTTGATATATATTTGAATATATGAATTAAATCTCCATTGTTTATCTATCCAACCAATGTTGTGGTTTGTCACTTACCGCTAGAACTTAACTTGTGGTACGCCACTTATTATTCTGTGTCTGATGATCGTTGAACTCGATATGGCCGGTGTTCTCCTGGTTAAAACATACCTGAGGGAGACACGGAGCGTAGGATTAGAGATAGATTAGATTCACTTCATGTAACAAATGTTTTAGAGAGAACTTTCAGAACATTTATGACTTAGCCACTTATCCAGTTACTCCGCATAAATAAACTGATCCCTGTATGCTACTCTGTTGCATGTTCTTGTTTGATTGTTGCTTTAGGGTTTGCATGCTAGTATCACTTGTGCTGTTGGATATATGATTAGGTTTTCGAATATAAATTGACTGTATACATCAGTTTAATATGCATAGAATAGTTATGATGATTTATATGAAATAATGGTGAACAATTTAATCAACCGTTAGACCAGACCATCCCAACTTGTTCCGGTGGGAAACCCCTATTCATGTTTTTGTTTATTCAACAATTCGTGCCATGATTCGGATATCTCGGATGTCCGAGATTAGGGAACAGGATTCGAGGATGGTTGTTGGTTAAATTGGTTGGTGCATTTGGGAGAATTTCCGGTGTAGTTTACATTCCATAGCTGTTATCTTCGTGACATGTTATTTATTTGATTGCGGATAACTCTACGTTAGATAAATAATAGGCTAGGAGCTATGGCTCATTAGGACGTATATACCCAGTTCAGGATAGACAACAAGGACCTTTTAATGTAGCAACGGAAATACCGTATAACAGCTGAATACATGGTATAGCGTTGGAAACACCATTGGTGTAGTACAAATACGTGGAAGCTATGGAAAAGCTGTAGGTAGATTACTTTGTTATCATTGATTGTTCCAAATATGTCTGTTAAATCCTGATTCCTGTCATCATAACTAAAACCCTAACTAAAATAACTACCCCTAAATAGCATAAACGATTGTCATAGTAAACACTCGCGTTAATCTGTATTTCTCGAAGCCACCTCACCCCTATTACTTTAGTTTAGCTTTAAATTAGGTAGTTAGAATAGAAAAGAAACAAAAACCCCTATCAACCTCTTGATAAACCAGCTAAATTACGAAAGATAATCAAAAAAGCCTAGATCCCATACCCGTTGTAGTTTGAAGAACGACCCTAGGTCATACCTATCGCTGTACTCACCCATAGCTTTAGTATACTTAGGCCCCGCAAACATAAATTTTAAAAACCCACTGATCGGCGCTCGGTACGGTCCGACCAGTCCTTTGACGACGAGGACGGTCCTCCCTCTTCACAAGGAGAGGACTTCACAACCTGACCCTCCGGACGCCATCACACTGACAGTGTCTCTATCTATTTTCATAACAACAAAAGGGATACTTGCACCCCAGCCTGTAACTGTTGAACAACTATCAGATCATGCCCCCCAATCGACCATGTCACTGACAACACCCCCAGTGACTACAGTTGGTTAACCACTAAAGAAAATTCCACCAACCACCAAAAGAAAATCCAAACTAGGGTCCCTGACATTAAAGGATCAGGGACATAGCAAAAAGAAGACGTCTAAGGACGCCAACGGTGAAACAGAGACTGAACGTTCAGTCTCTATGGTCATTCTTGCTGAAACCCAGCCTTCAACTACCTCGCTGGACTCCCGAAAGTCCAGTGACTCTAAAAAGGGAAACCTACAGACAGCTACAATGGCTCAACCCATTGTTAGCAGTGATTCGGGTGCAACCCACACCCCTTTATCGAGTCACCCTACCAGCTACTTGTCATCCTCACAAAAGGATGACATTTCAGATAAAGGGCTAGTGGCATCAGCGGGTGATAACACACTCATTGTTGATGTCACACCACCGGCTACAGACCCGAGCCACCTCTCATCTATCACTGCACCAGCCGCCAATGTCTCTCCACAGTCACATGGAAAGATACAGGCTGACACTTCTGTTTCCGATGATCCATCAGCTATAACACAAGCTGGTGATGACGAGGAAACCCAACCAATGGATACCTCCACCTCTGAAGATGAAACACCTCCACTACCACTTACTGCTGCTGCATCCACATCACTCCCCCCTGCTCCACCAGCTACTATTGTTTCTTCACCAATCCAGGAGCTAGACGAAATGTCCCTCTCCAGTGATAACATATCTCAGGTAGCTGGTGATGATCCCCTTACTGAAACTACCATGGGTGTAGAGGATCAGGGAACAGAATCCAAACCTTTACCTACACCACCACAATCACCAATTCACCAAATACCACATCCACCTCCATCTCCCAAAGCTGATGACAAAGCTTCATCATCCACTCCCTCCACTTCTGAGAAGCTGCTGATGAATTATATTGCGTCGTCTCAGCAACAAATTAAGCTTCTCACTATAGACAGGGAATCTCTCAAAGGCTAAGTTGCTGATCTCACCTCTGCTGTCAAAGGTCTAACAAATGTCTATAAACTAATTCCTACCTGGAGCTCGGAGATTAGTAACAAGATAAACATTTTAACAAATGCTGGCGTCTCTCATTCTCAGCTACTGAATACTCAATCTAAGGCTCTCTCTGAAGCCATTGCCATGACAAACATGAATTTCTGCACACATGATGAAACCATCAAAGCTCTCTATGTTCAACAAAAGGAAATGGCAGCTTCTGTTTCAAAGTATATTGAGGCCACTGATAAAGTTGTTTCTTCCATAATCGCACATCATCATGCTACTAAAGCTGAAGTTGTTGCTCTCCGGATTGATAATAAAAAGTTATATCGCTGGATCAAGGAGTGTGTAGCATCTTTCTATGATGAAAAGGGGGAGAGTTTGGTTGCTGATAATACTGCTTTCATCAATGAAGATGCTAACCACAGAAATATTCTTTTGGAATATTTCTCTCTTCGCCCTATCGCTAAAAAACCAGAACTGAAAGCTGAGCTACTTTGGGTTGAAATGGATGAAGATGATGAGGATGAGTATGAGTTTGATGAAATTAATTTTCCTGAGTTTCATCCAAATGAACTCAGGATGTATGATGAAAAGATCAAGGAGTGGGCTGCTGATGAGGCAGCAAGGATTGAGGGGAAGTCAGTGAGCTACGAACTAGCTCGCTGGCAATGGATGAATAGAGATGCTGATGATGATGTTATCATGAATGATGGAGATGATAATGATGATGGAAATGATGGAGATGATGACAATAATGATAAGAAAGATGAAGATGCTGATAACAAAGAAGATGAAACTGATGAACACATGGAGGATCATTTACACATCTCTTCTATCTTAACCAAAAGAAAAAGGACCAGCAAAACGTCTACGTCAGGGTCCACCTCCTCCAAGCATAGAAAGCTAATCATCAGTGAGGAGGATATATCAGCAACTATGCTTCATCTTCAAACCATACTTGATAAGCCTGATTCACCCACAACAGCTCAAATAAAGAATGTCATATCTGAGATCAACCCAATAGCAACCTTACCAATCACAACACAAGTGACCATCACAACAAATCCACAATCCACTACATCAGCTACTTAACAACTCACAATTCCACTCACGGTAACAGCAGCACAACCAACAGAAGTAACAACAGTGACCATCACATTATCTTCTACTCGCACAGTTACCTGTTCCCAGAAATTACAATGCCAGAGACTTCTGCTCCTGCTCTACTTTTCTCCTCTGATTCTTCATCAGAAAATCTACATCCAGAAGAAACTGATGAACAGAGAATTGCCAGAAAGATGAAGGCTAGACAGGATAGAGAGCGTGAGATGATTCTGAAAATTCAGGCTGAGGCAGATGCTAGAGAAGAAGAAGAAAGAAAAAGAATGTTGAAAGAACAATCAGAATCTGATAGAGCTTATCTGTTGAAATTAAGTGGAGATGAAGCTATAGAAAGAGAAAGAGAAATATTCTTGAAGAAGCAGCAAGAAGAGTTTGATTTTAATATGGCCAAACTTCTTCAGGATGTTGAAAAATCTGAACTTCAGCGAGAACTTGATGCTGAGAAAAGGGGCAAAGGGTTGAAAAAGAAAGGGGGAGTAAATCCATCAGTGGATAAGCTTTGGAATGAAATAGACAGAAAGAAATATGCTGCTCGAATGGTTGGAAGATCAAATCCTGCACCTATCACCAAGGTACATTTGAAAAAGCGAAAGAATAGATCTCAAGCGCAACTACTTATTCACAGAGGATTGGAGACTAAGGCTATCAATCTTGATCAAGTTTGTAAGTTGCACAGGGAAGAATGGAATGAAATCAGACTTGCTATCAGTCATTCCTCCAGTGCAGCCAAGAATGAAGTACTGAACGAGATTGACAGATAATCCCAGAAGATGATTGCACTTCAACTACTTAGACCAGAAGACACTGTTATATTTGGTGAAGACATAGTGCAACCACCTAGCCCAAGGGATAGGTCAGGTATCAGCAGCATATATAGAATTCCAAATACTTCAAGATTAGATCTTTCTATCCCTGATGGTGTGCCAAGAATTGAGGGTACTAAAGTAACTGAAGGTGTGAAGGGACTCGTCTACAGAGACTTCAATGGTGTATTAAGATTTCAAAAAGAGTCAGAGCTTGAAAAGATTGATCATGAGCAACTTGTGCAATTGATTAGATTTGCTAGTATGCTTCTAAAGGATTCAGTGATGAGAAAAGCTATTCTGGAAGAAGGATTAGCAAGACAGTTCAGATTTTTGCCCTCTAAATACGAGCTAGCTGATGAGCTTGGGATTGTGAAGGAAGAAGAAATATGGAAAAATGTGTAGTCTGTAATAGATTAGGTTTATTGTAACTGAAACTCTTTGTAATTCATATCTTTTTACAGTTCAAATGAAATCTGATCTTTTGAGAAAAACAAAGTGCAAAACTCATATCATATCAAAAGAATCCAAAAAGATAAATGAATGGATCACAAGTACAAGTCACTGAATGTTTAAATTCTTAAACACTGACTATAAACTTTCACAGCAACAAGTTTGTCTAGGGAGCTTCGATCACAATCATTTAGAGGGAGATTGTTGAGTCACTGGTCGCTGACCATGATTGAGTCTCTGGTCGCTGACCATCTCAACTATGCACTGCTCGATGAAGAAATGAATTGTATCAAAGCTGTTGTTGCTGAAGTTTGTTATTGCTGATCGTTATTCATTCTATTCTGAAGGATATGATATGCTGAGGAAGATTAGAACTCAACTATGTGTGTCGCTGATATTAAGCAGCGAGAGTTCTACATCTTCAAATCAATAAAGGTAAAAGTCAATGCCCGAATAACAGCTAGTCGCTGAAGGTCAATATTTCAAGTCACTCTACAAGAGCATGTTAGTTTGCAGTGAGTGAGGAGAGTTAGTGCATCTTCAGTGACTATTCAATAAAGCCTCTCAATCAACAAGTGCAAAAGTATTATACTTATATACATCAGCAAGAGTTTCCTGTACTTAAAGTATATCTAAAGAATATTCAGAAGTATTACGTGGCAGAGAATGATTGGTCTAAAGGAAAAGAGATATTTGCGGTAACAGAATTGGGACCCGCAGAATGTCGGTTCATCAGAGATCAAGCCAATCAAGCAGCGACATGTGTCATTTTAAGATCCTATTTTGTAGGAGATATTCTAGGAACTCTTGTACTATAAATAGTCCAGTATATTGTACTTTAGAGGCTAGTCGTTCATGCGTGTTAATCACTTGTTTGTCAGTGAGTAGTTTGTCTAAGCACGTATTGTCGATTCAGCGAGTGAACAGTCAGCGTGTTTGTCCACTGTTGTTCATCTCATCTGTAACAGATTAGCCTGAGTGTTTGATTTGGATTAGCTTGGACTATTCCATTCCGCAATCAACACTTGTAAATTTTATGTTTAATAATATTCACTATTCAGCTACTATTACTCTCATACTTTGATATTGTCATATCATTCTTATTACATACTCTGTTCTTGTTAAAACAATTAAAAACTGTCTAAATAACTTGATTAAAACCAGAGAAAAGTTTTTAATTGTATTCAACCTCCCTTCTACAATTAAACTTTACTTATTGCGATTCCATTTCACTAATCAATAGTGAATTCGGGACTCTCATAACCGTTACACGCCTCTTCCATGTTGTTCGTGATGGGGTTCATGTTACCCTCTAGTTATAATAAAACGATCTATCTAAATACTCCGTATTAATTTATGCAATAGAGTTAAAACTAAAAAAGGATATGTGGAAATAATGTAGAACGAGTTGAAACTAGAGACCATGTCAAATGGTCTTGCAGCACTAATTTTATTCCCAAATTATAATTAGTAAACAAACTAGATCTCATAACTTACCAATCAATTTTACATAATTATTAAGCAAAATAGAACTCTCAGTCGACTAGGACCACTCAATAACAAAACATATTGAACAACTACTTTTGTGAATATATGTCACTTTTAGTAGCCACGTAAGATATGATGAACCACGTAATTTATATGGTCAGGGTGAAATCATGTAGAAGGTGGGATAGTGGATGTTACGGGTAAAATTACTATATGTAGCGTAAATTTCATATGAAAAGTTACATATTTAATTATATTATTTGTTTATGCTACGAGTTTATAAAAATTGAGATACAAGACACTTTGTAAGTTCCAAGGAACATTGTATATCTCGAATTTTTTGAAGAACCAAATGAATATAAAAAAGTTCAAATAAATACGGAGTAAGCGGTTTCATCAACCATGAGTTAAACATGTGTTTTTTTTTTCTTTTTTTATATTAACAATGTCAAGCTATACATAAAGTATTTGGTATTTCCTTCCTACCCGATCACGGAGTCAACCCACATATGCATTTTGACCATTTAATTTATTATTATTTTTTTCTTTTCTATTTTTATAAATAAAAGGTAACTTTAGTTGATAAGCTTAAAAAACTCGAAGACTTGTATTTGTTTGGCGAAACTAGCTGCAAGTTTATAATTGTTATTGAAAGTTGTGTTTTATTTAAAGTAATATTATATAGACCTAATTATATGGACTTAAATATGAACATTTTATATATGCTTTATGAATAGTTATTTGTACATGCATCATCAGTTTTTATTCATATACCATAATATATGCATTATATAATAAAATATGTATAATGATGTGTGGATTATTGGCCCGTAGAATATGATGTCGGGTGTGAGACTAAAAAAGAGGCTCTCTAAAATTAAATTTTGCATATATATCATTATAGAATTATAGAATAAAAAGACTGTTTCTTCGTATCAAGACACATCATTAACTCTCAATGTGACACATCATCATTTTGAGAGGTGACATGTGTCATAATTTTCTATTATTAAATACTTTATTCTTAATACATTATAAATATTTTAGCCACATTTAATCGTGTATCATGCCTACTTTTTCGATAAGTTTACATCTTATATTATAAATAGACCTTTCAAATTCACTCTTTCGATGCATCTACATCTTCATTTACAAATATCTTTTTATAACAAATATTTTCACTTTCTCAATATATACTTCTTTTTATATATTCATTTGTAAAATCTCTCTTTTTCTAGCAAACATGTCCACTTTTTCAATTTATTTTTATCTTTCGATTGCCAAAAATATAATCATATTTTAAATTATACTCAAATTATTCATAGTTTTTGATATATCTGCATCATATATGATCTTTCGCATTTTATTTTATGGCATACATTTTCACTTTCTCAAAATGTACTTTATTTTTATCTTCAAAATAACAAGAATCTTAGAATCATAAAAATTTATTTCGTTTTGATTCTAAGTATCAACTTTAAACATAATACACTTTAACATTAACCTTCTCGAAAGTGGGTCGTGTATCGCACAACCAAAACGTTGACTAGTATATATATATACATGTTACATAATAGAGTTTAAAACTGATAAAAAATTTTTATTAATAATTATATAAATATCAAGACATCATAGTTAAATGTATGAAATTCTATTATTTAAGTTGTTCGTGCATCAACCTAATAATCAACACTCTACGAATTGAATCACATAATATTAACTAATTATTAATAAATCCTATTCCCTTAAATTCCACAAGTGACAAACTTACAAATTAAAATTATTTAACGTCAAATCATTAGAATCCGCATGCAATATATTACTAACCAAGTGAAACCCGCGACAACGTGAGCTACGACATTCGACTTCGTGAAGTTATCGAGTACAAAGTTATAGTTTTTAATATAAAAGTGTGAATAAATTGTTGTTTTATCGTATTAGTTTTTTGGGCCACAGTTACGCGTGATAACACATTTAAACTTTTGAATCTTTATATGCGAAACATACAAAAGTTACGGAAAACATGTATATATATTTTTGATACTAATACTTTAATCGTACAACTATAGTAATCTCCAACTATCTACGCAATCTTAATTTTGGTTCTTCGTGAAGAAAGGCAATCACCTTGCTAAACCGATGCAAATCATGTATCTAGTAGGCCAAATCAGGTTCCAACTGCAATTAATCAGACCCTACAAAAAATTAGGCTATTAAAAAAGGCAATTGATATTTCTACCATTCAAATTGATAAATCCAAACAATTTATCAATACAAATCATATAATGATACAATGTAGCACTAAAAAAGATGGAAGCAGTAACATACTTAAATCTACTTCCTTTTACAATATTAGGATTCCTCATCTTTTACCACAGTAATCCAAGCTCCTATCACAAATAACAATAACAATGAAAAATCAAAACACAAATTTATGAGGTTAAGCTCATCTGTGAAGAATTATGGTATATGTTTATAAAATATTACTTGGCTACTCATCCACTATGTAACTACATATTGTGGTTCAATTTATGTTCACAAACTCATACAAAGTGTTGAAATAGTTGTGTTTGGATCACCCTTTTTTCTTTACATATGGTAAATTGGTTATGTGATGTGTTAATCATATATATAATATATACAGACATATGGCCACTGGTATTGTGGTCACCTAATTGATTTAAAATTAGCCTAATGGTATTACTTCAAAACAAACCTTGGATTGAATGTAAAGTTCTCGTTTAGTTCTGAGGGCACGACTACCATCACCAGGGTCTCTTGATAATTATCTTCTGTTGGAATGAACCCATCGATGATGATAATGATGATGATGATGATGATGATTATTTGACGATTGAAAGAAAGAAGTAGGGTTTAGGGTTTTGATGATGAGGATGATGGTTTGGCGATTGAAAGAAAAGATAGGGTTTTGAGTTTTGAGCGATAGTTTGGCCGGATGTTTTCTTTAATTATTATAGCCAAAATTTTATTTACGATGCTTACAAATATTTAGGGGTGTTAAATTTAATTATGATGTATTAATTTAGACCGTTGATTGCTAATGAGTGAACCTAATCAAGGGTTCAACCTTCTCCATTGTATTCTGTTATATATATATATATATATATATATATATATATATATATATTAAAGATATTTTAGAAATGATTAAAGATTAAAGATAAAGATGATTAAAATAATAATAATATTGAAGATCAAAATATAATCTACATACAAAAAACTCATTAATCAAGAAAACTTAACTGAATTGTTTCTATAGTTTTAAACTACCAAAAGAATAATATACAAAACTTCATGGACTGGCCCACGGTTGTTTGTTATATACTCTATAGCATATATAGGCATATAGCACATAATCAAACTTTATGGACCGGACTTATAGTGGGATCGATAATTTCAATTATAAAATTTTATATTGGACATGAGAAAATGGGCCCTAGCCTGCTCCTGCCAAGGGTCGGGCCTGTGTTGATATAACAATGAAATCAATAATTGAATACTCTAAATCCGACTATCGGAGAAATAATTATTTTTCATCAAATTGATGTTCGTTTAAAGTTGAATACCTTTTCTTGCAATTTGCCCTATCCAAAATGAAATCTTAACTTAAACTTGATACATAACCATGGTTGTAATGAACTACTATATTCTAATTTATGTTGTAATGAACTACTATATTGTTTTATAAACATAATTTATATCAAAGTGTTCCCATGAGCATAAACAAATACTCCATCCTTCTCAAATTAATTAATCAAAAAAAATTGGTACACAAATTTTAAAAAAGTACAATAATTGTAATGATGTTCTCTACTTAATTTCTTTTTATTAGTTGAAATTGAAAGTCAATAATTATTCTAAAATATATTAAAAATGATCCATGAATCAAAAAAATAGATAGTAACTAATTTTGTTACCGGAAAGGAAAAACCGGGCTTGGTGAAATATCGTTGTAATATATTGCTAAAGTAGTTGGAATCTTTTTTAATCTTTTATAATGTTAACTTACCTAGAAGACTTGGGCCTGCTTCACGATTTACCGGATTAATTTATATAAATCAAGTTGGACTCGGATTTTAGAGGCCCTAAACCAAATTAAGGTCACACGGATTCCCACTTTGCACATGCCCATCTTAAGCCTGAAAATGTTTTGATTATAATAAATTTAGTTTATTCTTATTCTTATGATAAGTATACAGTGGATTATATTTTATTCTCTAATTAATGTTTGATTTAGGATCAGAGGAGAGTGAAAGTTAAAGAGGGCAACGAACAATATTGCAATTTATGCGGAAAAAAGAGGTCAGTTTCTTTCCTCACTCACTTTCTCCATCCTCACAAAACACACACAAACACTCTAAACTCTCTCTTCACAAAAACACTCACACACTAACACACCATCACCACCGTCCACCACATCCGTCACCGCCGCTCCACCACCACCACCACCGTCACTGAAGAAAAGAGGCAGAGAAAACGAAGGCGGATTTGTGATCGGAGAGTTTGGATGCGAACTATTGATTTTTTGGCTAAAATAAAAATGGGAGTTTTGTCACACATTGGTGGATTGAATAAATGAGGGGTGACTCATTGATTATAAAAGGAGGCCTAAGCCTTAGTTTGAAAATGTACCAAATCAATATACATCTATAGTATTCGATTCTTTCTTTCTTCCTTTGGTTTAAAGTGTCTATGATGTGAGTCAAATCCTTGAAGGGTATGAGTGTTGGTTGGGCGGTGGTTTAAGAGATTAGTTTATGTGATTGTAATAATTTTTCATATAGTGGAATCTTTTCTCTTTGGAGGCCTGTGATTTTTTCTCCGATTTTGGAGTTTCCATGTATATTCTTGTGTTCATATTTCTTTACTGTTTTCATTGGCTAGGTTGTTGGGAATCTTTGAGACCGTCTTTCCAAATAAGTGGTATCAGAGAAAGGTTTTGGTGAAGGTCTCGGTTTTAGAATTTCATAGTATACTCTGTGGTTGCAGTTTTGTCTGAACTTCCACATCAGAAACGAATTCTATTTATCGTATTGGGGTATCTTGATTCTATCGATTGTCTTGTATACGATAGAATTATATGTGAGTATGAAGTATTTACACGTGTAGAAAAGGTTTTGGCTAAGGAAAGACTTGGTACTTAAGTGTGTCCATTGTGACCTACCACTCTTTTCTGAGATCCTTTTTTCTCCTAGGTGTATTACTAATATAACACCCCTCTTTTCAGAATCAATTTAAATATTTTTTATTTAAACATTTATATCTCGAATGCGTAAGTCCAAAACATACCTTTCATATTATATATAAAATCAGATTGTTTCAAACCATCTACAGACATGCTATATTTATATAAAACAAAATACTACTGTTGGGTGTTATATAATTTCCAAAGATACATTGATTTAATTAGATCAATATCACAGTATACGCTCGGTTGTCAAACATTCCATTCGAATACAAACTTCTTGCCCACCCTTTATCAAATCCATAACCTACAAAAAGTATTAATGTGGAGGATTAGCTCAATGCTAAGTGAGTAGACATGTAACCAACAGTCTAACTTAGCAATAACAAATCTTACAACAAGATAATCGTAAACACATAATATCAATAAGGATCGGTGGTCCTTGAGGAACCCTACTGTCGCGGTGGCCCCCCAGAACGCTTATCAACAATCTGTATTGGCCTATACAGAATAAACGGATAACTTGAATCTATTCCCACACGACTAAGATTTGTATTAACGATATGTACAAGGAATCCTCCGTCGGTCAACAATAGCAATTAAGCCCAACCGCAGTTGACCTCAATACCACATTATGCCCAATGGCAATATATCAAATAATCAAATAATTATCATATCAGACTAAACAGTCTATCAAATAGTAGTACTACGTTTATCCATTGTAACCAAACCTGTTATAACTAAATCACACTGAGGGTACAGATCGACCCACCGATACCTCATTCGTCCACTAAGAAGTCTAATATTACTGAGTCTTCTCCATGTCTGAGAATATAACAAATAAATAATGAGTTAGTACTAGTCCATAACATATAACTCATTTAATTTAACAATATTAAGCTATAAATAATCATCAATTTATAGTATCACTCATAACTGGTTAATCCAATCATATTTCAATACATAGTATTAAAATAATAAACAATTAATCATATTCAGTTTACGCCTTAATCATATTCCTCAGTATCATAAGTTAATAATGATAAGTTAATAAATTAATAATGATATATAGCGCAGTATCCCATATTCAGTTTACACCTTAATCATATTGCACTGGTTCTTATTCAATTGCATTTTGAAATAAAACTTCTCAATATTAAGCATCAACATAACAGTTATAATCGTGTTGTAAATAAAAATTATATTTACTCTAAAAACATATTTACTTAAGCAGGTAAATCCCTTAGGTCTAAGGAATCAAAAGTCCAATCAGAAATGAAATCGGAAAGTCCCAAAACAAGGTCCAAAAACTGAAAAATGCCAATTTCGGCCCCTAGACGACCCCGAAATGCCTAAAACCGCCTAGGCTCTTAATAGAGCTTTGATCATTAGGTCATTTTCGAGTGATCATGCGAATTTCAACCCAATCCAAGTTAATGAAATTTGTCACTTATTCGCTACCCTGAAAACTTGCCAACACCTACGCATTTTCAAAATTTGCAAACACAAAACTTGCCAAGAACCCGCCGGCTTGGGTCTTGGACCCACCGGGTCCTCACAGAAGCATAATCAACCGGGTTAAGGTGGAACCAACTGGGTTCTATACTCCGAACCACCAACCTACAACATGTTAAGCTCTGTATCCGAATATTTACACCCAAAACCAAGAACTTAGGTTCACAAATCAATTTTTCCTCTAATCTTAATCATCAACAAACAACAACAATACTTTCATTTATACTTTTAACTCCTATCAATATCATATCTTCTAATAATTTCACTAAAATCACCACTTGAAGAACATCAAATATTTTGGTTTATTACCTTCATAAAATCTGCAACATCATCGTCATATATCTTATATTAACATTATGTAACAACAATTATTATCACCAATCCATAACACATACAATTTATACAATAATTAATAAAGTTACTTATTTAGCTCAATAGTAAACAACTTACAAGTTAATATGAAGAAAGCAAGATGAAGAAGATAATTCAAGATGATAGTAAAGTCTGATTTGAACTAAGAATCACGGCCTTGTGGCTTTCAATTACTTTTCTTACTTATGGTTTCTTGTATAAATTCACAGTGTTTTGTGTTTGTGTAATGAAGAAAAAGAAAACCCAATTGATTTGGGAAAGTAAAATAAGTCGGTCTTTACATAACTGACTCCATTATTGGGATAATTTTATTCCCCCTCTAGACCTATTATTTGAAACCTAAAAATCATTTGCGAAAGCATCTATTTTCATTTTTCTTATAACTCTATTAATCTAAAACAATTAATAATTTATCAGTCACAAATAATCTTTTGACTCTTTTTCCAATTATTATCAATTAACGAATATGAAATCATTTTCTAATACATTAAATAATAATTTAAAGTCATAAATATTAAAATACTACTAGACCCAAGAAGTGGGTGTTACAACTAATTGGATGGAAACATACTTTTCTAGTATATAATATTGGTAATTTTTTGAGATACAAATACGATTCAAAGTTCAGTCCAATGAGGTTCGATGTAAAAAAAATCGATGGAAGGATCAATTTTGGCTTGTGCCAAGTTTAGGTCAAAGATGCGTTGATTCAGTCTGGGTTACACAATGCATTGAGGGGGAACCAACCCTGTCTCTGGCGATGATTCTACCAGAACCGGTAAGATCGATGATGAAGAATGGGATGATATGGATTTGAGAACGGCAAGTGCTATTCATTTGTATCTTTCAAAGAATGTTCTTGCAAATGTGCATGGGTTATCAACGACAAAGGAGCTTTGGGATAAGCTTGAACAGTTGTGCGAAGGCAAAGGCATCTTAAACGATTGTGTCTCAAGGAACAGTTCCATACTCTATGTATGGAAATAGGTAAAAAAAAATTTCAGATCATCTGAGTGTTCTTAATAATATTGTTTCAGAACTGGAGGCTATTTTAGTTGAGGTTGATGATGAAGATAAATCATTGAGACTTATATTATCTTTACCATCCTCCTATGAGCACATGAAACCTATTCTAATGTATCAGAAATAGACCATGAAGTTTGAAGACGTTACTAGCAAACTCCTATATGAGGAGAAAAGAATGGAAGGTAAGGGCGGGACTTCATCAGAAGGTACGGTTTTGGTAAGTAAAGATAGGAAGAAAAAGAACTCCAAGAAAATTCTAATATGCTGGAAGTGTGGGAAGTCTGGGCATGTCAGGATGGATTGTCCAGGTGGAGCGGATTCGGCAAAGGGCTCCAAATCTGTTGACAATGTCTCCGTTCTCACGGAGAATAATGAGTTCTATTAAGAGATGACATCCTCATGGTGTGTTCGCGCCACCATGGGAAAGGATGGTTGTCAGCGATTCCACAGGTATTTACACATGGGCATTGGTTTGGCTTAAAATGCAAGGTGTTTGGTGGAAATTGATGTCGATGGCTGATGGAACTTCCAGGTGAGCCAAACAGGGGAAGTTGCACCATAAACAGTTTCAGCAAGTTTTTCGACATGTGCTGAGGTGAAATGCTTTGAATGGGTTATTCTGAGTGGAGATACTCTTTTATGGTGGAGTATGATAATTCTCTTCGAATTATGATTGTCGGTCGAGATAATGGTTCTGATGATGAAACAAAGTTATTTTTATTTTATTCATAGTGGAGATTGTTGATTTTTTGGCTAAAATAAAAATGGGAGTTTTGTCCTACATTGGTGGATGCAACAAAAGAGGGGTGAATCCTTGGTTATAAAATGAGGCCTAAGCCTTAGTTTCAAAATGTACCAAATCAATATTCATCTATAGTATTTGATTCTTTCTTTCCCCCTTTGGTTTAAAGTGTCTAAGGTGTGAGTCAAATCCTTGAAGGGTGTAAGTGTTGGTTGGGCGGTGGTTTAAGAGATTAGTCTACGTGATTGTAATAATTTTTCATATAGTGGTATCTTTTCTCTTTGGAGGCCCGTGAGTTTTTCTCCGGTTTTGGAGTTTCCACTATATTCATGTGTTCATATTTCTTTACTGTTTTCATTGGCTAGGTTGTTGGGAATCTTTGAGACCATTTTTTTCAACACGAACCACCACCATTGATGAAATGGCCTCCACCACCCCTATATAGATCTAGATCTAGAAACTCGTAGATCTACATCTAAAAAGTTGATTTACATCGACTTTTTAGATCTGGATCTACTTTTAGATGTGAAAAAAATCAACTGCATCGTACATTTTTCCATTGCATCTTACTTTACTGTATCTTAAATGCAACTAATGTAGATTTGTGCTATTACTTGTTTACTTCATCTTATAAATTTTTTTAAAATTTTTATGTGTTGTAAATCTTGATTGTTTAGTGCCTCTTACGTGTGTAAGCATTTTGATTGAATCTTGCATATTAACAAGTTTTCTGATTGAATAAATTTTTGAACAAATCTTGAGAATTTTTCGGGTAAATTTTCAAACAGATCCATAACTTTTCTCAAAATTGTAAAATAGTTTTCCTCCCTTGCAAAATAGTCTCTCCCTCCATTCCCCATTCCCTATTCCCTTTTGAACCACTTCCTTAAGAATTTTAACTTCTGGTTCTATAAAAAAATGCTTAAGCTAATCTTATATAAAGTCAGCATGAGTACATATAGATATGTACAGTGTATTTGGTTCTCGAAATATTTTATATAAAATTGAAATTCATCAAAAGAATTAGAATGTCAGGGAATGTGATGTGTAACGTCCACTTTGAGGGTCTAGGGGTAATTTGGTAAATTCTTAATTTTAATTATTATTTATTTAATATGTTAGAAATAATTTTATGTTATTGTGTTTGATTGTAATAATTAGGTAAAAGACCAACTAAATTATTGTGAATAATGAATTATTGTTTGTTTTAAATTGTTATAGATGACGGTAAAATAAAATAGTTTAATCTCGCAAATGATTTTAGATTCCAGACAATAGGTTTAGAAGGGGAATGAAATTATACTATGTTGGGGTCGGTTTTGAGAGAGACCGACCTAACTCTTACTTTCCTAATTTTGCTAGTTTCTTTCATTTACTCTAACTACACCTCAAAGAAACCTAAAACAAGAAAGTTAGTGCAATGAGAAGGCTGTGATTTGGAATTGTATCAGCATGTTCTTCATCACCATCACCTTGTTCCTTCCTTTAATTTGTAAGTATTTTGTGGCTATGTACTTAAGTTGCTGGTTAGAGTAGAAAATATGGGTTATTGATTTTGTAGATGAAATTGAGCTTGAAAGTTGATTATTGATGTTATGTGATGTTTGTATGATCTTATTTAAGCTAATAGTATAGCAGAAGTTGAGTTTGTTGTGAATTAGTAATTTGAGTTCAGAGTTGGAATGGTGCAGGAAACCTGCAGGTCTAGTGTACTGACCTGGGTCGCGACGCAACCTTATAATATCGTGACGCGATATGTACTAAATCGCGACGCGATTCCTCCTCTATTGCGACGCGATCCTCGTTGTAACAACATAGTTTTGCCTTCTGCATATATATAGTGTAGGCTGATTATGGTCACTAAAACTCAATGTTAATTAGTAGTCGTAGTAATATATTATGATGATGATTTAGTACTTATATTCTAGTTTAACATGTATGATGAGAAATTGAGATTAAGTAATGAAGCTAGTAAATGGTAAGCTGGTTTAATGAAGATGATTATTATTAAGAAAGTATAAAGACTAATTGCAAATTTGGTTATCGTCATAGTGATATGTTAAAGACTTGATATTGGCGACTTGGCTATACTCAAGTTCTTATGATAATAAGTTTGGGATTGGTTAATCCATGTAATGTCTACTTGTTGATATTAGGTACTTATGCTATATCTAGTTATGTGAATTTGAAGTGAGTTACTAACTCTTTATTCTGTTGTGTCTGCAGATAAACAGAAAACTTAGTAACATTAGAACTCTGAGTGGAGATCGAGATAGTCAGGTGAGTGGACTTGTACTCTAGGTGTAAATTGGTTGTAGCATGTTTGGTTAAATCAAGTAAACATAGGTTTTACTGTTGATAGACTATTATCTGATATGATTTCCATGATGATTATGGAATATGTGATTTTGTGATATATAGAGGTCAACTACTGTTGGGCTTAGTTGCTATAGGTTAGTCAACATGATAATAGTGAACATTTGTTGTGAATTAGATATCATGTTGAGTAAAGATAGCAATGAGCCATCGGTAAAACCACTGTATTGGCCTGCAGTTGATCGTAAGTGTTGCTTGATGGGCCACCGCGGCTGAGGGCGCCACAAGGACCACCGTTCCTCTGGGATGATTAAGTGTTTAAGTGTTATTTGCTTTAAACAGATATTGTTATGCTAAGTTAGACTGTTAGTATATGTCCATTCACTTAGCTTCGTGCTAATCCCCCACATTATTTCTTACAGGTTATGATTAATATTTGGGCTGGACAAGAAATTGACTTGGATAGAATGTTTGATCACGTGCTCACTTTGATATATCTTTTGGATTAGTTATAATATGTTTTGAATTGTATGACACCTATTTTGAGATACTCGATTTAGTATAAATATGTTGGTTATGTATCATATTTTAAAACAATATGACTTTTGATATATAAATATTTTATGATGTAAATTAATAATATATCTTGTGTTCTACACTTTCGATATTTAAAAAAAAAAAAAAAAATGTTCCAAACTGAGGAGGTGTTATATGATGTTTTTTTTTAAGTCATTTTTAAATTAATCTATTTCTAAATTAAGCATGTTTATGAAATAGAATTGAGATTCTAATTCCACTAAATTTTCTTAAATTATGCAAATCAAACGCAAACTTAGAGTCGATACTAAATGAAACACACCACTCTTGAAACACAATGAACCACCGCACATCTTATCTTATACCTATACTAATTAACTATCCCCTAACCTATATAACAAGCTCTCATAATCTAAAATCTTATGTGGCAAGCTTTTGTTAATTCTCATTATTTTGTGGTGCCAATTGATCAATTATCAATTTAATTAATCAAATCAAAACAAATAATGATTAGTAAACTCAATTTAATATAGCGATGACACAACATATGATTAATATAGGTAAGATTAATTAAGATAACTATACATCTTCCTTCAAATGACTTACTACTCTTACTACTCATAAGAATATAATACTTTTGCACTATATAATCCTAACAACATTATTAAATGCCTTATCATGAATCAATTTTTCTTCTACACCATAATATATATAAATATATATTGATGATAATGTTTTTTGGTACTATACAAATCGTTAAAAGGTTTAGGGATCAATGGTACGATCACTACAAGAGTGATTGTGATATGAACTCACATCGATATGCCGAGTATCTGAAAAGTTCAAACAGAGTTTTAAATATGTGATTCGTTTTTAAAATCTTATTGTCATCATATGACATTCCTCAACCCAAATCATTAGGTTGATGATTTGTACTTAATTTAGTGTCATGTTGTTGTTTTCATTAGATACAAATTTAAGATCGCTGATGTTATTTTGTTTGAATACTTTCCCATGCCAGATTATTAGTATTTGTTTATTAAAACGCTCGCAAACCAATTTGTTTGTATACGCTATTCATGTAATATTGTATTAAAGGGTGTTTGAGATTACTTATCGAAAAGAGGTTTACAATTTTTTCTCTAAAATTGTTAATGTAACAAAAAAAAAAAAAATACTATACATTGTTTTTAACTATATTGTATGTTGGCATGGTAATTTTTTCTCTGAAATTGTTAATGTAACAAATTAAAAATACTATACATTGTTTTTAACTATATTGTATGTTGGCATGTACGATGTCGTGCATAGCGCGGATCATTAACACTCCTAAACATATAGGACGTACTACATACAAATGCAATTATCTTCATTGTTTAATAATCTAGCCTCGGTCATCATTGTTATGACACTGTTTAAGTGGGATTAGTACCCAAAAATGCAACTAACTTATACTCGATATTTATTGTGTGTACTCAGCTTACCTATGTTCTTTTTAATGCATCAAACTTTCAAAAAAGAGTGTTTTAATGTAACTTGTTGATGTGTCGCTTGTTCATGGTGACACGACGTCAGCAAGTTATATTAAGACACTCTTTTTTGAAAGTTTGATGCATTAAAAATATCATACGTGAGTTGGGTACACACAATAGGTATCGGGTACAAGTTAGTTGCATTTTCAGGTACTAATCTCAATAAAATTTTGTGTTTGAACTAGTGAAGCCACATGCAATAAACTAATACAAAGTATTTAGAAAAGAAAAAGAGGTAAATGTCCTCAAATGTGAGTGAAGATCTGTTACGTGCATGACGGAATCATGTTAAATGTAAGGTAACTGTTGCGAAGTGAATGGACTCATAGCATGCTACGAGTCTATTCACTATACGAAGTGAAAATTTGTAAACGAAATTGTATTCTTTGTTGAATTCTTTGTTTGTGATGCATGTTCAACAAAGTTGAGATACCGATGCTACAGGACACTTTAAATTCTAATAAATCCACTGGTTATATGTATATATTTTCAAAAAAATCTATTGGATGTATTCAACTTTCGATGATGATAGTTAAGTGTATGTAATCCGGCTCTCGTGTCAATTATCTATGTAAGCTACTCACATATCATCAGTATAACATTCCGTATATTTTTTTATTATTATAAAAGCGACGATTAATTCATCTTAGTCGGTATTGTTAATTTTTTGTGGCCAAGCAAAGACCAACACATCTCATTTGCTGTTCAAACAAATGGCCTTGCAAATCCAACGACATTTCATTAAATGCCACGTCTAAACGTCGACGTAAGGAACCAAATGTTCGCACATTCATTATACCATGATATTAATTAATTTCAAACATTCCGCATAAATAATCTTATACAATTTTCAAGTCTCCTCTATATTTATCTTATTCTTACACACATTCACAAAACACACACCTTAACTATATATTAGCATCATCATACATATCAAATACATAATTTCAAAATCAACAAGTCTAGTAGTAGCATATATATAAAGTTGAAATTATCATCATGGTGATTCCGAAAGCTCGAAAAGAGAGTCTAGATCAACTCGCGATTACAAAGGCAGCAGCGTGGGCATGGTATGAACGAGGATCATGGTTGGAGCATAAATCAATACGAGAGACGGATTGCAAAAGAACGCAAGATAATTACACGCCTAAGCCTTCCAGGTACAAGCTCGAAGCTATGAAGAAACTACAAAAGGAAAATAATGAGACAAAACCGCGCATTAGTAATTCGTCATTATGTAATAAGCAAGGTGATCATAACTCCCTTTTGGATGTGTATGAAATAGAGAGGATTTCAAGGAAACTTGATTACTATCAACGTAAGTCAGTAGATGGTGGTGATCATGGTGGCGGGAGAATTATGTTGGAAGGAATTAAGAGTAAAAAAAAGGGCATCAGCAAGAAGCCGAATGGGTTGTGGATACAACATGGATTAATGTGCCGATCTGGTAAAGATGATGTAGTAGAGCATGGAAATTTAGCTATTAGAGGGAGACGACGACAACAAAAATAGAATGTAACAGCGAATGGAGTTATTAATTCTCGACGTCCATCTTTTTAGTGGTTGATTTAGATGGATGTAGTTGTAGCTATCAAGAAATAACTACTTGTGTATTATTTGGTACACTTATAGTATGGATGCATTCATGTCTAAAGACTACTTGTTTAATTTACTTTCGATGCGTATATACGTACCTCTTAGTACACGTACGTTGTAATTCACAATTTACACTGATGATACGGTTTTTGCAATCAAATTGGACACCCTAATCAAAACTTTTAACAGACTAAAAAAAGTGTTTATCGATCTAAGTCAACCAAAACATGGTAAACTATCCGCCATACAAACCCAACTGCCTAGTATAATACCCGAGCGTTTTCCAAATTAACCGACATTCATATATGTTGTTTTTAATTTGTATTATCTAAAATGTATGTGCTATCATTTTTATATACTATTTTATATATAAGTCAAATTACATAAAAATGATCTTTTTTGAAGTAGCAGTGAAAAGTGTAAACAGTGTGTCTGTTGCAAATAATACCAACAAAAATACAATATAGAGGCCAAATTGACCAAGAATCCTTCACCAAACTGCACATGACATCAAACACCAACAATGCCATATGTGCACTAACATCACTTATAACATGAAGTTAACCTAAGGGTTAAGTGCTTTTTAATGTGTATAACTAACTTTCATTGTGTGTACTTAACAATTTTAACCGTCTTTTAATATCAGAACTATTTATTTTTGTACAGTGTGTATTTTGGTGACGTATTATCAGTTATAACGTGACACATGAAATGTTTACAAGTTGACACGTCATCAAAATATACACAATGTACATGAATAAATAGTTACACACTTACAATGGCGATCAATTTTATTATATACACACAATGAATATCAACACATAATTATATACATTAAAAATAACTAAACATAACATATTTATAATATCGAAGCATAACCAACAAACCATGCATCTAGCCAAACCACAATAAATAATAAAGAAAGCTCGTGTAAATCTACCAAGATTTCTGACCAACAAATTGTGATATATTAAAAAAAATATAACAACACACAAGCCTCTGATCGAAATTAATTTGAGTAACACTTTCTGTTAAAATTAATAATCAGACAAGCAAATGCTTGGTTTCATCCTATAGTTCGTGGAAAAAGGAAATATAATTGAAGTAAATTAGAGCAAGACATCGAACAATTATTTTAAGGTATTGTGTAATTGGTGTAAACCCCTTAAAAATAGGGGATATGTATGGAGGTGAAAGGCGGTTGAAGAAACTGTTTTAGGATCAAGTTGAGGATCAGTAACTGAAATTCCTAATCAAAAACGGTCAGATTAAAAGTCTTCTCAATCTGATGGTTCATATTAAAAGTTAACGTAAGGTGGTTATATGACCCGGCGGTAATATATATATATATATATAGAGAGTGTTTGGATCAAATGAGAACACTTCAAAAATAAGAACGGTGAGAACACCTCATAAATGCACAACTAGCCTACAAAAATCATTAGATTCACAGTCATACATCTCAAATATGCAAAGAAAAATAAATTCACACTTCTAAAAATGCACAAAAATTGAAAAAAACGATTGATGCATGATTATCTCTATAATTGTGCATCCATCGTTTTTTTTTTATTTTTTAGTATTTTCGAAAGTTCAAATCTATTCTAATCAGTTTTTCTACACATATTTGAGATATATGACCCGGCGGTAATATATATATATATATAGAGAGAGAGAGTTTGGATCAAATGAGAACACTTCAAAAATAAGAACGGTGAGAACACCTCATAAATGCATAACTAGCCTACAAAAATCATTAGATTCACAGTCATACATCTCAAATATGTAAAGAAAAACAAATTCACACTTCTAAAAATGCACAAAAATTGAAAAAAACGATTGATGCATGATTATCTCTATAATTGTGCATCCATCGTTTTTTTCGATTTTTTGGTATTTTCGAAAGTTCAAATCTATTCTAAGCAGTTTTTCTACACATATTTGAGATGTATGAGTGTGAATCTAATGATTTTGTTCGCTAATTGTGCATTTATTAAGTGTTCGTACCGTTCTTATTTTTGAAGTGTTCTCATTAGAACCTTACCTATATATATATATATATATACTAGTTTAAGACCCGTAAAATTTGCGGGTTGACTTTATGATATGTCTTATATGGATGTGTTATACGGATTTAATATGTGTTTTGTTGCTGGTGTACGATACATCGGTTTGTATTGGTTTAATTTTAAATGAAAAATGTATTAAGCATTTGTATTGTGATATTGATGAGTCCAAATAAATAAATTAATAGGGATAATATTGCTTATGATGTCACTTTTTTATTTGTATTGATGTTTAATAATACAATATTATTTAAAATCGTAGGTGTTTGGGGCTAAAATTTATAGTTAGGATACGGGATCCCAAAGTCTCTAGTTACTATTGAAAATTATAACTAGGATCATGCATATGCTGAGGATAAAACTAAGACTAAGGATCCTGATATTCTATGTTTATATGATACAGGTAATCAAGATCTTGGGTATATCCAGGATCACACTTTGATCAAGGATCCCGATTATAGATGAGTATTTAGGTATATTCAGGATCCTGAATACTATAGAAATATCAGATATACTCAGGATCTCACATATGTTTAGGATCTTGGATGATCAGGATCCCGGATATGTTAAGTATCTTGGGATCAGATATTACTAATGTTTATTTGTTAATTTTAATTCAGGATCTTGGATATTCAGGATCCCGGGTGATCAGGATCTAGGATATATATTCGGTATCCCAGGTGAAACGCCACTAATCTTTATTTGATCACTGTGTATATTGACCGAGTCTACCAGGAGTTAAACGTGGGTCAATCATGCCTATATTTAAGGATCAAGGCTTATTCAAGTCGAGAAGAAGTTAAGAAAAACGTGTAAAAGGCTGGGTCAATATGGAAGACTGGAGGATCCCGAGAATCTCGGAGGATCCCTGATTTTTAGGAATTATTTGTTATTCAGCCTTAATATAAATATGAGGTGAAGGTGATCATTTTAGGCTATCTTCTGCACATTCTTCACAACCAATTACACCCATACTCTGCTCAAATACGTTCATACACTAACACTTAACCATTTCATCACCGAATCACATACAAATTCACTTAGTTTGATCATCTTCGTGCTCTTTAGTTTGTAATCTATCATTTTTACTTAATAAGATCAACAAAGGCAAGGATCGATTGATCCTTCCCGAGGTTTTATGCCGACGATCAACCTTGATCAAGGGCTTTCCTTATACATCCTTGTGTCGATTGCATTTATTTTACGTTTTCGTCATTTAATTTGCATTTTATTGATCTTTTGATCATAAATTCTGCATTATCCTGATTTTATTTTAAATTTATCATAAGTATACGTATTTACTTGATTTGTGATCACGTTTTTATCATAAAATTAGTATTATAAGTCTGTTTCATGCATATTTATTGATTGCAATCATATTTTTATTGCATAACTTGCATTATCCTGAAACCGCTTTGCATTAAACTTAAACTTTTGAATCTATTCTGTTTACTAACACTAGTTTTCGTTATCAATCATCTATTTAACAAGGATCAACGTTTATATAGATATAAACCACATTTTTCATTCAAATTTATCATTTACTCATATAGATAATCATGTTTCTACGTAATTATCTTGGAAGTAACTACTAGCACTAAACCTAACTTTACGGATTCGATCACAAAATTACACTTGTTAATTTTTGACCGAAACAGTTTGGCACCCACCGTGGGGCAAGTGGTGCTTTTCATAATCAAATTCTTGTTAAAATCCCTTTTAAATCAGTTTTTTCAAAGGTTTTTGTCAAAAATGTCGATACAGGGACGACCTATATCTTCTATTGTGCCATCATCGACATATGTGATGACTAATCTACCTCCTGCTTCCCCTCCTTCATCATCACAACGGGGACCAGAGAATATCTATAGGAGGACAACTTCCACAGGATCTACCTTCTCAGGATCCAGGATCACAGATCAAGATCCTGTTATTATTTCTAACAGGAATATTGTGACTATGTTTACACAGGATAAGGAGCAGCTTGGACGAGTAGAATGGAGCAACGAGATCTTGAGGAATGATATGAAAAACTTGAGGACAAGATCCGATATCCCTATTACTCAAGTTACTACCCCCATCCGGAGTAGGATCTCAAATTTTGACACTCCACCTTCCTCGGGATACCCAGGAGATTTTATAACCATGCAAGGGAGTATCGGGATCACGGATCCAGTGAATGCTATGGGGATCCTCACGACAAGGGATCATAGACGAAATCCAGGATCCCAAATTATGGTAACATATTTACTAATTATTCTACTGATAATACATTTGGAACTAACATTTTGCAGGATCCTGGAATAAACCTTGTTATGGCAAGAGAGTTGCAAAATTTGAAGGATGTGATATCCAATATTCCTTGAGTTGTGCAACCTGTACCAGAGGTCACACCAACAGCTCACAGGATCCCAAAATTTGCACCTCCAATATGTGATGTTGAGATCCCAAAGGGATTTCAAAATCCTGGCATGAAGCTATATGATGGTACTACGGATCCCGAAGAAGATATAGCTAAACATCGAGAAAGGATAGAGAATATCATGATCCCTGCAGATCTTAAGGAGGCATATTTGTGTAAAAGTTTTGGGTCCACTCTAACAGGATCCGCACTAAAGTGGTTACTAGATGTTCCTCCTTACTTTATTACTTCTTTTGCTCATATGGTTAATTTATTTTCATGTAATAGGACATTTGAAAGCTTAACCAATTATTTATATAGGGTCATTCAAAAGTCTAATGATACCTTAAGAGATTTTGTTAGTAGGTTTGGACGAGAATCCTTGAGGATCCCCAATCTGGATATGTCAACTGTTGTACGTGCTTTCAAGATGGGGGTCAAAAGAGATTCTCCATTTTATGAAGATCTTGTTAAAAACCCGTGCAGGAACCTAGATGAGGTCAGAAACAGGGCTTTAAGGTTTATTAAGTTGAAAGAGGATGTTGTGATCCAGAAGAGGATAAAAACTTCATCAACTTACGAGAAACCTAACAGAAAGATGAATTCATCTCCGTTCAAGTCAAACAAAATTAAACCATATTCAAGGAACGGAGAACATCGGGCTAATGTGGTCAAAGAGGATGGTGAAGAGTATTCTAAACTAACTTATTATTGTTTTTATGTTGATGCTATAGGTATCTTATGTGCTATGCAAAAACTTGGAGATAAAGTCAGATGACCAAAGAAAAAAGTTAGGGATGTTGTTTGGAAAGATAAATTCAAATGGTGTGCGTTCCATGAGGATTTTGGTCATGTCACTGAAAATTGTGTAGCTCTTAGAAATGAAATTAACCATTTGCTTAGCGAGGGATACTTAAGGGAATTGTTCGGAAAGAAAGGATCTCAGAAAGGATTCTTAGGAGGTTCGGGATCCCGAAGTTCAGGATAATTACAGGATCCTGCACACAGCAAGATTCCAACCGCCTGACGCTAAGGTAATAAATTTATATATGGTGTTTCTAACATATGTGTCACGTCTTCCTCTGCAGCTAAAAGATATGCTAAGGATTATTATACTACATCAATGGAACCTACTACCAAGCCTACGCCAGCATAGCAATTAAAGGAGCAAGCACGGGACATCTAGGAAGCAATTAAACAAGATGTCAAAGAAGTGTCGCTCAGCGTTGATGATCCCAAAGAAAAGATAATTGTAGGATCCGGTGTCTCTAAGGATCTTGGGCAAGATCTTATGAAATTTCTAAGGGAAAGGAATAACATCTGCTTGGAAATCGGAAGACATGATAGATGTCGGTTGCTGCTGGCATGATTAAGGAACTAAAATTTTAAAGATGATTGGCAAACGCAGTGGTGGAGGAGAAATGAAAAGTGGAGATATTTCAACAAATTTAGATAGAAAGCCATTATTCCTACACATGGCGGTATCCTGAGATGTGGTCAGCGCCATGTTAGTTGAAGATCCTGAAGGTCAACAACTTCCTATCTGTTATGTAAGTAAGATTCTACTTAATGCTGAAACCAGGTAATCTCGTCTTGAAAAACTTATACTTGCTATGGTTATGGCATACACGAAACTTAGGCACTATCTTGAAATACACCCCATATATGTTAAAATGAACTATCCTGTTAAGTGTGTATTAGGAAAACCAGAAATATCAGATAGAATGTCTAAATGGTCAGTAAAATTGAATGCCTATATTCCTATTTATGAAAATAGGAATGTAATAAAATCCCAAGTCATAGCAGATTTCATTGCTGATTTTACTAGTGACCTTCAGGAAAAAGTACATTTAGAGGTCCAACGACTAAATGAAGTAAGTGATAAATGGATAGTAAAGGGAACAGTATTAGGTATCATATTAAAAAAAATGCCTCGGGGAGATATTGTACCGCAAGCTATGAGTTGTGAATTTCAGGCTATAAATAACAAAGCAAGATATGAAATTCTAGTTGCATGATTATAATTGGCTAGGGACATCGGAATAAAACATCTTCAAATATGTGTTGATCCCTTATTAATTACTAATCATTCTAATGGTTCTTATGCTGTTGAGGATGAGAAATTAATGTTATGCTTATATGTAATGAAAAAGCTTGCGGGAGGTTTCGAGATATGTAACATTGATCAGATATCACGAGAGGATAATCTTAAGGTTGATGCCTTAGCAAGTATTGGATCAGCTCTTAGGATCCACCAAACGTTAAAATATTGATTGTGCATATCATGGAACACGTTATTTCTCAAGAAGGGATTCTGGGGGCAAATCAGGATCTTGGAACGGAACCAGTCATAAAGTATCTTCAAGATGACATATTCACGGCTCAGATGGTGATCCCGACGGCAAGATCCTAGAATGCTATTCACTTGAATATTTATCATGTGTAAGTTGAGTATTTATATTCAACATAAAGAGGTACCCCTATGATACTAAACTTTGGTATTAATTTTTATCCTTTAATATATATGTATGGGTGCATTATAATTATATATTATTATTGCATGGAAATTCCTTATGTTATTATTCTCATTGGAATACTGTACTGACTTAAGCATCGGAGGGGTGTTAGGTAAACTAACATCCACCTTTACCCAAAATCTTGTATTTTTTGTAGATTATGCACGAAAGGATCATGGAATAAAGATTGGAGGTTTGGCCACCTCTCCTCCGTTAAGAATCCCAACGATTCTGTAAGGTTTAGAGGTTTGCGGGCGCATAAACACCTCTCTAAGAATAGGGTTTTGACACCTCGCCGGGTGTGCATGATGTTTGATTATAGTGTCAAGGTTAGGGAATCGGTGATACCTCTAGTACTCGACAACTTCATTTCCATTGGCCTATAAATCAAACTCTTTCGATTGTCGACACTGATGTGCACTAGACGTGTCGATCTAAGGTTTGTGTCATTTTCATGTCACTCTAAGGTTTGTAATGTTTTCACATTACCATTTGGTTAGGCATTTTCATGTCTCCAATGGCTTGGCTCAAGAATCAAATGGCTTGTAATGTTTTCACATTACCAAATGGTTTGGCATTTACATGTCACAAAAATAGTTTGTTTTAAACTATCTAATGGTTGTAATGTTTTCACATTACCAAATGGTTTGACATTTACATGTCACAAAAATAGTTTCTTTTAAACTATCTAAGGGTTGTAATGTTTTCACATTACCAAATGATTTGACATTTACATGTCACAAAAATTGATTTATCAAAAACTATCTTAAAGTTTGTAATGTTTTGCACGTTATCAAAATATTTTTATTGGCATAGGCCATAAAAAGATTCAAATGGTTGTAATATTTTACCTAAATATTTTTCGGATTTAATCGAGAGATTATGTTGATTGTTATAATGTTTTCACATTATTCAAAACAAAAAAAAAACTTTACACTTCTGAAAATATTTCCATATTTTCGCATTTCTTAGAAAATCTTGACAGACTTTATATTGCATTTGAAGATAAATATAAATCATAATGTTTTACATTCTTGAGATAATTGAAATGTTTTAATGTTATTGAAAACGTATAACAATGTTATACTGCAGGATCATTGGATTATCCCAAGTGAGATACTGATATTTTCTTTGAGCTTATCCAGGTTGGTTTCAGGATCTTGAGATACAGGGATCCTGAGTCAAAGATCATGAGAATGATCTTGATGTTTACAGGTTACTCGAAAGACTTTGACACTATTATATCATCATAAACTGTAAGTAATGTTTTCACGTTACCTTTGCAACCTTTGATGTTGTCATATTACAAGATATAATCATTATCATTGATGGTTTTTAATATGCTTCTCGATCTGAAGTATGCTTCAGGATCCTGAGATATGGGAATCCTGAGTACGAGGTTATTTCAAGTTTTCTGAGGGAATCTCCTCAGAATCCTGGAGGTAAGAAGAGTAAGCATGTGATGGGGGAGTCCTCCCATTATCTCGAAAGACCTACATATATGATCATAATAAGCATGTATTAGGGAAATCTCCCCAGTATTTTAAAAATCAGATTATCTCAAGTATATCCAGATGGAATCTCCTCAGGATCCTGGTAATCAATATAAATTGAGGGAATCTCCTCAATATCCTGAAGACAGAGGATATATAAGCCCTAATTGGTAGCCTTGGTTTCTTTGGCTTCCTTCTTCTTTGAGTATCTTGAATAACTTTTCAGGATTCTGACATTACTTAGGAATTTTACGATTGAAACTCTGTTTCAGGATCGTAGAGTATTGGAATCCTTGGAATATGATTATTTCAAATATATCTTGAGGGAATCTTGTCATGATTCTAAGTGTATGGATGAAATAAACATATATTGGGGGAATCTCTCCAGTATCCTGAAGATAGAAGATAAATAGAAGATGATAACACACATCACCTTTCTCTCCGTCGTCTTCATCCGTGGTGAGTTTTTCTCATCACCAAGAAACTATATCTTCAGATTGTTCAACAAGAATCAAGAGGAGCCTCCATATGCTCTCTCTCTCTCTCTCTCTCTCTCTCTCTCTCTTTCTACATTCATCATCCAAGTTTGAGCGTTGCTCATCATTGAAACCCATCTCACCAGATGGTATCCATTCGATTCACACCACCCTTAGTGTCGTTCAATACACTCTAACGGGTTATCTACGTAAATTACGGAGTGTAACGAATCGAACCAAGCCAATCCACAAGCAGAAATTGGAAGGCTAAAAAAGACTAAGTGGTCAACATAAACCAATTGAACACCACTATGGCTAACCGTGTTAGGTTGACCTCATTATTGGCACAACCCAAGTATGTATCTCATTGACAGGAATGGGGGCATCCCTTCAGTATCCTGAAGATAGTTGATTTGCAGAGATTTTTGAAGAAACGCCATGATCAAGGTCATGGAAATCCATGATGCTTTGGATAAATGAAAAAGCTACGCCAAGCCGAGAGTACAGTTTGGGAGTAACATAGCTTGGTCACAGAGAAAAATCAAGAAAATGGTGAAAGGAAGCTCGAGGAAACAAACCCAGAAGGTTGTACCACATGAAAATGTTTCACAGGATCTCAACCGAGCGATATTAATATCAGATTAAACTTAGGATTCAGGTATGTATATCGGTTTTTAAAATCATTGTGGTATTTTTCATTGAAACTTGACAAAGAACAGGTAGCCCAAGCCATTATGAAGTTTGAAGTCATGCAAATGAGGTATGAAAGGGTTTATGTTTATAAAAAATTCAATCAACGTGGACATGGTTACCAATGCACGGTAATATCTTGCCTTATTTATTTAATGTTTATTTTTAGAAGTTGTGTCACCATCAGGGTCCTGAAGATAACACAATTTGGGGGCAATTATTTGGCGCTAAAATTTATAGTTAGGATACGGGATCCCGAAGTCTCTAGTTACTATTGAAAATTATATCTAGGATCATGCATATGTTCAGGATAAAACTAAGACTAAGGATCCTGAGATTCTATGTTTATATGATACAGGTAATCAAGATCTTGGGTATATCCAGGATCACACTTTGATCAAGGATCCCGATTATAGATGAGTATTTAGGTATATTCAGGATCCTGAATACTATAGAAATATCAGATATACTCAGGATCTCACATATGTTTAGGATCTTGGATGATCAGGATCCCGGATATGTTAAGTATCTTGGGATCAGATGTTACTAATATTTATTTGTTAATTTTAATTCAGGATCTTGGATATTCAGGATCCCGGGTGATCAGGATCCAGGATATATATTCGGTATCCCGGGTGAAACGTCACTAATCTTTATTTGATCACTATGTATATTGACCGAGTCTACCAGGAGTTAAACGTGGGTCAATCATGCCTATATTTAAGGATCAAGGCTTATTCAAGTCGAGAAGAAGTTAAGAAAAACGTGTAAAAGGCTGGGTCAATATGGAAGACTGGAGGATCCCGAGAATCTCGGAGGATCCCTGATTTTTAGGAATTATTTGTTATTCAGCCTTAATATAAATATGAGGTGAAGGTGATCATTTTAGGATATCTTCTGCACATTCTCACAACCAATTACACCCATACTCTGCTCAAATACGTTCATACACTAACACTTAACCATTTCATCACCGAATCACATACAAATTCACTTAGTTTGATCATCTTCGTGCTCTTTAGTTTGTAATCTATCATTTTTACTTAATAAGATCAACAAAGGCAAGGATCGATTGATCCTTTCCGAGGTTTTATGCCGACGATCAACCTTGATCAAGGGCTTTCCTTGTACATCCTTGTGTCGATTGCATTTATTTTACGTTTTCGTCATTTAATTTGCATTTTATTGATCTTTTGATCATAAATTCTGCATTATCCTGATTTTATTTTAAATTTATCATAAGTATACGTATTTATTTGATTTGTGATCAAGTTTTTATCATAAAATTAGCATTATAAGTCTGTTTCATGCATATTTATTGATTGCAATTATATTTTTATTGCATAACTTGCATTATTCTGAAACCGCTTTGCATTAAACTTAAACTTTTGAATCTATTCTGTTTACTAACACTAGTTTCCGTTATCAATCATCTATTTAACAAGGATCAACGTTTATATAGATATAAACCATATTTTTCATTCAAATTTATCATTTACTCATATAGATAATCGTGTTTCTACGTAATTATCTTGGAAGTAACTACTAGCACTAAACCTCACTTAACGGATTCGATCACAAAAATTACACTTGTTAATTTTTGACCGAAACAGTACGGATATGTTTTTCAAAATAAGCAAATTTACCGGTTCAGCGAGTAATACTACTTTGTACTTAAAAAATAACGCCGCTCTTTGCAGTGCATTGGTGGTTTTCGTCCATCCAAGTTACTATTTGTAATTTAAATCAACAACCTATAATGCATTACATTGACTTTTTAACTTTGACGAAAGATGACAAAACATGACAACTCAAATGCATGTTCTACTAATTCGAACAACGTTAACACGGCCTTAGAAGATTAAGTGATAAATTATTTTAGGTATATAAATTGAGATATAGAGAAATTATCGGCAAAAGAGTAAATTAATTAATTAATTGTTGATACCACTTCCTTTTTTTTATTTGTATTGTTATATAATAATAATACTATATACTATATAATGTACCGAAAGTTTGTATTAGTTGATTAAAAATTTAAATTGTTATCTTTAAGATTTCAAATCTTTTAATTCGGTATTGTTTTTTTCGTGTTCAAATTTGCGTCGTATTTTAAATAACTAAATATTTTTTGTTTCATCAAAGTTACATACATAAGGATAACCGAACCCCGTGAATAAATATGAAAACCGATGGGTAATATTAGTTGGTTACCCAATGGGTATTGGACCGGTATTAGTACATACGAATATTTTAAACCGATAAGTGTACAAATACACTAAAATCCACCGAAAACTGACCCGTTGGTATCCATAATAAAGGCGGTAGTATGAGTACAAATATACTAAAATCCACCGGAACCCGACCCGTTGACATCCATGATCTAATAATTGTAAATTAGAAATTGATAAAATGTTTCAAAATAGTAGGTCGTATAAGAATTTAAATCACTGGGCGATGGAATGAGTTATGAATTATTTGGAATTGAAAATAACTTATTGGGTTTTTTTAGAAAAAAATAAATAAATAAGATTGTAGGAAAAGTTTGATTTATAGAAGAAACAATAAAATATAAAATATTTGAAGGATTATCTACAATTAGTGGGAAAATAGGGGATTTATATTGTAAATATTGAAGGGTATATATTGTAAATATAAAAGGGTAAATTAGTCTTTTAGTAACATAATAATGAGATTAATGATGTCATAAAATAAATTAAGGGTTAGATCTTAATTGTTGATCTCCATCTAATGGTTATTATTCTCTTAAGATTTTTCTTTTAATATATAAGATAAATATATATATTCCACATGTAGATTGTGCATTTCATCTTTTATTTGTGAATTACTTTCGGATGGTCAAACTGAGAATCGGGACTCTCTAAACAACATGCAAGTAACAATATTGGCCAATATATGCATGCAACCATTACTTGAGTGGACAAAATTCACAGGCGATGAACTATTATTTCATTGCATCCTAGAAGATATACCAAAAGGTCTGGATGATAACAACCTACAAGAGTGGATCTTTTAAGACCACCTCGTATGAATTTCATAAATGCAAAACTTGAATTCCTGAATTCTTGAAGACGCACTCGAACTTTGGATACTAATAACTAAGATGCTAATTAAGATCATCTCTGTTGTACGCACGCACCAAATGACCATAAAACACTAAGTTTCTTGTTGTGATACAAAAAATGTAGGGACAAGTACATAAGAATTTATTCTACCTTTAACTCAGGAAGGGTTTCATTTTCTTCTTTTTTTTTCCTTTTTTTTTTGTTTGAATTTTGAGAAAACAAAATCAAGAGTGAAAATGAAGGCAAAAAGAGCAACCAATACTTACAGGGAGAGGGTAACCGCCATGGGCTAAACAGGCCTTGATCTAGACTTTACACGTGGAAGATCAGGGAGACGGTAACCGCCATGGGTTAAACAGGCCTTGATCTAGACCTTACACGTGGAAGATCAGGAACAGAGTGCCAAACGGTGCACGTGAACAATTGTCGGCAAATGCCATGACAAGCCATTCCAGCTATATACACGCTCCCAAAGGCACATGAAGGGTCAAGTGCATTTTATGCAAAGCAAGTACACTCTATTGCCCTAACAAGCGATGTGACACCATCAGTCAAAGTAAAAATATCTGACACCTTGCTAGATTGACGAAATCAACCCTCTTGTCCACATAATTTAACCTTTTTACCTTCTTACAAATATACAATGTGCAACGTTCACCATGAGTTTACCTCCTTGCCATCAATGGCCAAGAACTAAATTGAGGGGGACTTAAATGTGTACCATATTACCCCTACCTTTTAGGCCTTATACCAAAACCCAGAAGAACAATAGCCCACCAAAAATAGTGCATGGGCTCTGCTAACCTAGCCCGAGTAGTAGGCTGGCCCACAACGCTATGGTTTATGTCATCCAGATTTGGGACAACCTTGTACAACTATACCACCAACGGCCATGGTGGTCCCCAAGCGCATACAACATTCTATTTCTTCAATATAAATTGGTCCACGTCAGCAGATGGGACCCATGTAAGAAATTTGGTATAATTCCTTTGTTGTTACCACCCGATTGGTCCACGTGACCAATCTTGCTCTCCAAGTTTTCTAGAAGCTTAGTCACTCTATATATACAAAGATACACGCTCAAAATAATGTACTCTAAGCACCTCAAAAATACACACTCATACATAAAACCCTGTTCAAAGAATATAATCATCATCTTCAACAAGCGATTCATCCACCCTTGATCTCGTTCTATACGGATTCAAGGTTTATCCACATAATCCATGGAGTACATCGAATCGATCAAAACTCATAGGCACTCAAGCTCATCATTCCTCAAGCACCTCAAAATACACACTCGTATATAAAACCCTATTCAAAGAATATAATCATCATCTTCAACAAGCGATTCATCCACCCTTGATCTCGTTCTATACGGATTCAAGGTTTATCCACATAATCCATGGAGTACATCGAATCGATCAAAACCCATTCGCACTCAAGCTCATCATTCCTCAAGCACCTCAAAATACACACTCGTACATAAAAACCTAATCAAAGAATATAATCACCATCTTCAACAAGCGATTCATCCACCCTTGATCTTGTTCTATACGGATTCAAGGTTTATCTACATAATCCATGGAGTGCATCGAATCGATCAAAATCCATCGGCACTCAAGCTAATCTTTTATGCTTGATCATGTACTCAACTTCATTTTGGTTTAATGTGTGTATCAACCTTCTACTAAAGGCTATTGTATGTATTCAGTGAGTTTGTACCCGGTATTTTTAAGTATGTGGCAACCTTCTAAATTGTCAGGTCATCTGACACGTCGTCATCACGCCATCTGAAAACATGTGTCACGTCATCAATTGAAACTTATAAATGATTAGAGATTTGATTAATTTCTCTTACTACGAATCTAAATATTTATCATTTTCCCTATATTTTTACTACTCTAGAAAATAAAAATTGCATATCTACATTCAAACATGTTTAGTTTTCAAGAGATATAAATAACATTTCTAGTCTCTTTAAAAATAGTCAAAAGAAAATAAAGAAGTTAAGGGAGCATTTGATAATGAAAAAACATCTTAATCGTTTCCGTTTTCTAGAGTTATGTACCCTCGAAGATCGGAGAAAAATAAAAAACGCCTTCAAATATAAGGAGATGTAGGTTTTGTTTTACATAAATAGGAAATATAAGAAATCATAAACCATAATTTCCTTTTCTTATAAAACTTGTTCAAAGAAACATAATTTGAATATATTTTCTAACTTTTCATTTTTCTTATAAATTTTTTAGAGAAAAAACAAAGAGTTTATCGTAACAAAATGCATTACGCGTAAATCCTAAAGTAAACTTGTAAAGCAATGAATAGTTTAGGGATGAATGTTGTAACATAAGTTGGCTCAACTAATTTCCATCACCAAAACGTTAGTCCAGTGAGTCAAGTCGATGATGGCCTTTCCGAGCTGCCATGGCATCACCACCGCAACCGCCAGTTCTTTACTAACCACCTCCGTCCACCACCACCACCACCACCGCCGTCTGACAAAAACCCACTTCCCCATTTCCACCACCAAACTATCGCTCTCCCTCAAAATCACCTCATCTCACACTTGCATCAAAGCAACCAAGGCTCCCGATTTCGACACCAATACTCAACCCTCCGAAATCGATTGCGTTGGCACCGGAACCGATGTCGAATGCGTTTATGTTTCTTCAGACGGAAACGGAGGTGATTACGAAATTACTCAACCCGAAACGACTTCATCGTCGTTGGTTGATTTCATTTGGGAATGGACGTTACTGGTATCCCCTTTTTTCTTCTGGGGTACGGCCATGGTGGCTATGAAGGAAATCTTACCCAAAACTGGACCTCTTTTCGTTTCATCCTTTCGTTTGATTCCTTCTGGATTGCTCTTAGTTGCTTTTGCATCTTCTCGTGGCAAAAAGATTCCATCTGGATTTAATGCTTGGTTATCAATTGCTGCATTTGCACTTGTTGATGCTACTTGTTTTCAGGTTAATCACATTTGACAAAGACTTTTAAGATCATCATTTGATGATGATTTCTAGGATTATGGGCTTATTGCAATTTCGAAAAGCCGATAATTTGTGTACTATATAGACTTAAAATAAGTACAGCTTTTAGCTATGATTGTTACTTGAATTTGCAATACTAGGAGAAATAACTTTCGAAATGTGCGTCCTAATGACCGCTAAACTTGAATGGTGGCCGAAATTAGAATTGTAGTAAATGTTTAATTATAAGTTTACCATTACACTGGATGTGGGAATTGTGGCAAACGTTGATGGAGATGAGAGAATGACAGATTCTATCTATTAATTGTGGCAAGTGAAGTTAGTAAGTATGTTAATCTACATGTGGGAGTTTGATTATTTTGGTGATGCATTTCAGGGGTTTTTAGCAAAAGGATTGGAAAAGACATCAGCTGGTCTTGGCAGTGTACGTTCACTATGGCTTACTTGCTTTGCATATATATACTTGATGTTATTATTATTTCGAAATATATGTCTCTTTCTATGGTAAAATTGGATGGAAGTAGTGATATTTATATTTCTACCTAGTCTGTAAGTCTCAGCTAATCATCGTAAGCTGTAGTTGGAGCTTTAGCCTAAACTAGAAGAATACTATTTTTGTTACCTTTCTTGTTGTATTGATGTAGTGATATGTAGATACTAGTATAGCAGGAAAAGAACATAGAACACACTGAAAGTCCAGTCAAATCCATGATAACTGGAACCTAATGATACGGCATTCACTAGCACGTTGTTACTATTTTATTGAGCCCATTGAGTTTACAAGTATCATCTATCTTGTTTTTGTTTCCTTCCAAACAAAGAGTTCGTATCACATGCAGGATGGAGGTAAGCAAAATGGAGTCTAGCAAATGTAAAAGACATACATGCTTTGATTAAAAAGTTGTGATAATTTTATAGAAATCGTGCCGACGTACAACTTGTCTTATAAAAAGAATGATGTTAATTTGGCAGCTTCGACTATAAGTGGCAAAATGAATGGGTCGGGTGGGGTCGGGTCACGGGTTTAGATTGGTTTGGGTCTAAATGGGTCCGGGTCTAGATGGGTCTAAACGGGTCCAGGTCAAATGGGTCTCGGGTCGACCCATCGGGCTTTCACCAAACTTTTTTTTTTAGTTATTTTAGTGAAAAATGAAATGAGGTGAAAATTTTTGTTTTTACCCCCTAGACCCATTGGTTAATTGTTACACTATTGGAGATTATATCGAAAAACCCATTTAGACCCATCCAAAAAATGGGGAGGAGACCCAACAAACCCTCAACCAAATTGACCCATAATTAACCAATGGGTCTAAAATTGCCATCTCTAGCTTCGACGAAATATCTAAAATTATGCTTAAGATAATATACATTACCTGTCTAAGATAATATGTAATCTAATGGAATTCCTAATATCATGCGATTTTCATTAAAAATGGATACGGCATCATAGTGTAGTAAGTTACGAGAAAGTTTAATATACACCCAATGACCCAAAACAATAGATTTTGGGCTTGACAGTGCGCTTAGCAATTTAGCCGTTTTCTATGGCGTGCACGTCATATGACCTTTAACTTGACTTGTATGCCTCTTAGCACCACATGAATTTAAGCTGTGACTTTTTAGAAGTTTGCATGTTTTCATGCGTTCCCTCTGTTTCATATAGGAGTCTGATAATTGTTCTATTTCAGTCCTGGTGATCTGTCGACCACTAAAATGTCTAACTAAGGAAGTTCTCTTTAATGTTTTATTGAAATATATTCCGTGTTATGGTATATGGTACATGAATTTGCAAAGAGTGTTTATGCTGGCCTGAAGCTTGATCAGATATTTGATATGCTATTGCAGGTTATAATTGACTCGCAACCTTTAACGGTTGCTGTTCTTGCTTCTTTGCTGTTTGGTGAATCTATTGGTTTAGTTGGAGTTGCAGGCCTTGTTCTTGGTGTTGTAGGCCTTGCACTTCTTGAGGTATATAGATATTAAATGTTCTTAATCTCTTTGCACCCATTCATTACCCATTTACCCTTTCAACCATGTTCTTGTCGTGCCACAAATGTTAGTTCCTGCCCTTAAAAAAGGTAAAATTCTACATGAAAATGTTCTTTCTTACTTTAATTGCCCACTATTGGTAACATGTTGCTGCAATTGAGAATTTGAGATTAATCTAAAATTGTTAGATAATCCTTTGCTTTAGGTAGCTGATTTTCTAATGATTCCAATTCTTCTTGAAATGTGTCATTTTGATAACGCACATCAAATCACCCCATATATCTTATAATGTTGATTGTCTTTGGTTGGGTAGCAAAGTGTTAAAGCCTTGTTAAATTTGATTCCTGCAGCTACCTGCTCTTTCATTTGACGAGAGTAATTTTTCGTTATGGGGAAGTGGGGAATGGTGGATGCTTCTAGCAGCTCAAAGCATGGCGGTTGGTACTGTCATGGTCCGATGGGTTTCCAAATACTCGGATCCTGTTATGGCTACTGGATGGGTAAGTAACCTCTCTCAACTTTTTCTATATTTTCTTTAAAACGGTTAAGAAACTGATACACTGATGTTTCACTACTACCATTATGCTACACGCCACTTGGTAACCTGCTCAATATTGGTTTTCCATAAGAAGGGCTGAAAGTTTTTACATATCAGCTGTCTCGTGTTAAGATCTTTTCGTTTGGATTGTTTCCTGTATATTTCTTATGATAACAGCATTTGTCCCAATGATTAATGTCCTACTTTGCACATGGTGCAAGGGGTGTATATAGCCTTTTAGATGAGTAACAGAACAAGACAGAGGAGAAGAAAGAATAGGTAGAGTGAATGTTTCTGTTACATGTTTCTTAATGAATACTACAATTCAAGGAATGGACAAAATAACTCTGGTGTTTATCAGTCGTGGTATATACTAATGAGAGAGTTTAGAATAAAACTAAGGTGATGACAAGTTAGAGACTGCAATACTTAATCTAATATAAACTAATGTGAGCTAATTATATAATCTAACACTTTTAGTCACATGTTTTGAACCTCTGAATGACATTCATTAATGACAAATCAGGATATTCTTGTAAATCCAAATAATAATCATTATATGACTCATAGGACAGATGCATAAGCTTAGTCTTATGAAAAAAGTCAAAAGGGAGATATTGCGATGTAATAGCCCGTCCACAATTGGAGTTTCTGTGATTCGTCATGTAACAGTCCCTTTTTGTAAGTGTTGATAGATATATAATCGCCGTTATATTATATGCTTGGTAGTAGTGAACTAACTGTTCCATAGTTACTACAAAATTCTCACTACCATGAACTGAAAAAATTAGTAAAATTGTAATTACATCGAATTTTATTTGTACACTACTGATTGTGCTTTATGGTATTGTACAGTACAATATCAAGAAGCACGATTAGTGGTGTACGGATAAAAAACTGCGGTGTACATTACCCTAAATAAATTTTGATTGAATGTTTTAGTTGAACCTGAACATATATTTGGCTAATGTTAAAAAAAATGAACACAAATTCAAATATATCGGATTATAGACACTTAGACAGACAATTCAACCATTATTGATTTTTCAGTTTGTAAGCAGTTGTTGAGTTATTTGTATGCAAATTATGTACCCAGTTTAAATTTTTTGATAACCATACAGACTGCTTTAACACATATTGCAATACATAAGGAACTCAGGAAGACATTGTTTATATACGGTTTTGTAATTAGTTCAAGTGGTTTATTGTCCGACATTGCAAACAAGAGCTTTCTTCTTATTTGTACTTGTTGATTCATCAATTGCTTCATTAGATTAATCCCATTGAAATACCCTTGCAGCACATGGTTCTTGGTGGGATTCCATTGGCAGCAGTGTCAATTCTTGTTCATGATCCTGCTCTCAATGGAGGATTGAATGAGCTCACAACAAATGACCTTTTTGCCCTTCTGTATACCTCTGTGTTTGGTAGTGCCATCAGCTATGGTTTATACTTCTTCAATGCTACAAGAGGTCATCTCCAATTTATCATGCTTTTTTTTTAAACTCGATTTATTATGCTTCTGTCGTTCTTGTGTTAGCATGTTATATCGTCATATCAATATCAATATGTTACATTCTTGATGTCTACCAGGTAGCTTGACAAAGCTTAGCTCTCTTACCTTTTTAACTCCAATGTTTGCTTCCGTTTTTGGGTAAGTTCATGTTCTGACTTAAACCTGAACTTGTAAAAACATACTACAATTGACTTTATGCAATATTGTTCTCATTGGTTTTATACAATTTGGGGTTGTTTTCTGATTTTGGTCCATCTTGATGTACAGATTCATCTATCTTGATGAGACCTTCTCGCCGGTTCAACTAACTGGGGCCATTGTTACTATTGCTGCCATATACATGGTCAACTACAAGAATGATGTTGAATGAACCAAGTCAATGTATTTGAAGATTGGTCTTATTAACATCATTAAGTTTCTCAAGTATGCCTGTATACTCACACGCTGGCGATACATAGCAATTAAAAGGATATTCCAATTAAAAGCTAGTTCCATACAAATCCCAGTAGCGGAATTGCTCAAGTTTTCATTGAGCACATTGATACACACTTGTAGTCTTGTACATACACATTTCAATGTAAATATTAAGTAGTTAGCAGTTAGCACCATGAATAGATTGTTTAAAAAACAAGAATTTAATTGCCGAAAAATTACAGAAATGGTGTACATGTTTACAAACACATAATACAATTGTGCTATAATTAACAAGTTCAAGTCAAAGCAACGGCTTTGCTATTGGAAGTCAAGTAAGGACTTTTACGACCGCGCCCTATTCCCTTTCTCGGATACTCCATAAAATCCCTCTGAAATCCTCCCAATTGACTCGATTCCTGGGAACCACCAACGCCATTACTCCCCGGGGATTCGGGCTCTTTAATGGCAGCAACAGAAGCGTCACTAACCACATCCCCAGATTCAACAGATCTTTCTTTCTTGATCGGTATAGCGTGTCTCCATCTGTCATCTGAACATAACGAGCTCGTGTTGGAATTGAGGTCAGCCACTGCCTCCATAATCGAACACGCCTTGCTAACACATTCCGGAAGTACAAAATCAGGCGATACTCTTGTCACACCGCTCGCATTCTTTTGGTGAAATTTGTTAATATCTTCAAGTAACAAACTTGCATACGATGGCGGACTAGGATCAGTATTCATGTCTAGGTCCCGAGATAGCTTCCGTGACCTTTTAGCCTGCGAAGATCTAGCAGCATTGTTATCAATCTCGACCAATGATCTCCGTCTGTAATACATTTCATCAGCCTCTCGCGTATTGTAATACTCCCAATTCTGCCTCAATTCTTGGCTATGATTATCAGTAAAAACCCGAAGGCCACTTTTCGCAGGAGATACATTTCGCTTCACGTGAATCCGTTTCACCACACCAACCGCAGCCTCATCACTACCCGCAACACTACTTTTATCAGTAGCTGGAACCGAAACCATCTTTGCAGGCGGCCTATTGTTATTATTACTGCCACCATTAGCAGTCGTGACGGCATTTAAATTACTAAAAGGCGATGGAGATCTTTTACTAGGAGATATACTTATCCGCCTTTCTTTACCACCACCAGTAGCCGTCACCGTATTTGAATTACGAAACGGCGACTGAGATCTTCTACTAGGAGATATGCTTATCCTCCTTTCTTTACTACTAGACCTACTGTTTCGTCTCGAAACCGGAGACGAGACCCTGTCTTCACGGTGCCGGTGTTGTAATCCATCAACTTCATCATTATCATTCTCATTATCATAATCATTTGCGTGTTTTAAACGATTACCTAAATCAAAATCAAAACTTCGTTTGGAACGAGAATACCTTCGTCGTCTTCGGAGGTTAGGGTTTTGAGCTCCGGCGGAATTACTCCGGCTAAGTCTGCCACATTGTAACAGAATCGCATCGACTTCATCTTTACTACAACTGGAAGTTCTGGTTGTAGCTCCGGCGAGTTTAGGGCTAGGGTTTTGGTGGTGGTTGTCTTGGTTAGAGTGCCGGTCCATTTCATGACTAATTCGGTGTTTAATCACGAAAATCTCCTTCTTCAAAGCAGGTTGTGGAGGGTCCGATTTGAAGTCGGGTTTGAATTCGGGTTGTTGGGGAAAATGTGTAGTGCTGCTGCTGCTGGTGTTGTTCTTCTTGCTGAAACACCCACCCATAGATGATGATGTGGACTTGGGAGAGAGATGGATTGGATATAGAGGAAAATGAGGGATTAGGTTTTGGTTTTAAATTTTGAATTTCTCCCGAGGTGCAAATGTGCTAAAAGTGAATATAAATTATTTTATTTATTTAATAAAAAATAATTTTTATGGAAAAGTTTTTGGTAATGTAGCGTTTCTTTATCTTTATTGATTGATCTCAACATCTACACCCTTCGTTTTCAATACTTTTGATTTGAGAGCCCGTTTATTTTTTTCCTTAACAAGTTAGGTGAGTGGATGGAAATTTGGTGAGAAAAAAAGAGCCAATAAGAATGTGTTACTCATTGGTATCACATGTGTTACAACGCTAACGTTGGTAACACATGTGTTAGTTGTTTTCAAAACCCATCGAAGAATGAAGAAAAAAAAATTCGTCAAAAATATAATTTGTATCGCTAATTGAACAATAAAAAACATTGATTTTTATTGTGCAACTTTTGTGATTTTTCGACTTACTATTTGGGAAATATATAATCTTTAAAAACGTAAGGGAAAAATGGTTTAGTGACACGTGACGCATTCTTATTGATTTCCTTATTCTCACAAAAATTCTAGTACTCATTTCAAACTTATTCCTAAGTTATGTTTTTATAAAGTGTTTCGGTTAAAGTGAAGAAGAAGAAAATTGTCCAATAAAAATTTGCCACATATCATCATAATATTTCATTTTTACCCCCTCAAGTTTTATAATATTATAAGTCTCCTCCTCTTACTTTTCATATTTCATCATGTCGTATCCGCCGTGGCGGAATCACAGCGGGGCACGACTAATTTGAATCACAACAAAGATTACATCGAACGAACTCTATATGAGTCGTTTTTAAATAAATACACTTGAAAAGATATATTGTTTCAACATAAAGTTTATAATCAAATATATAACCCTAGAGTTCACGTCTATTTTTATACATAACCAAATGTACAGAATGATAATTCAAAGAAATCTCCATATGTGGTGCTGCAAAACAAGTGACTCTAGTATGATGTTCCAAGCTTTTTATGAAATATGTGGCTTAAGGATCTGAGAGATACATGCTTAATCGGTCAACATAAAGTTAGTGAACTCATAGGTTTAAACAGTTGTAATGAAAACATGAACCATAAGATTTCCATAGTGTTGCACGAATGCAAAATAAAGTATACTACTGCCATGAACTCATGCATTCGAAACATAACAGTTTATGTTGGTGCCTCTTATAAGTGTCTAATCCAGCACACTTAGTGGGTCGAATAATTATGCGTCCGTTTGACCAGTTAGCGTGACTAACCCGGACGAGGTTGTTGATATCGCGTAAAAAGTCACGTTTTTACTACTGATATCTCTCTCATTCTGGAACAATACTTGGAAACTAAACTCAAATAATGTACAAATTAATGAAACTATGCCAAAAAAGTCAAAATGAAGTTGCACGAGAAAAATCAAGCAAAACAGACGAAAAACGAAGATTCCACATGCAATTGAATATTCAAGGCATCCGAAACAAGCTTTAGAGACAAAGTACCCATCACCAAGATCCATTTTATCCAAGATATTCGTTTTCAAAATACGAATCCAACAAAAGAAGAATCAGCAAAAACGGATGAAGAATAAAATTTCTACGTACACCGGAAGATTCAAACGATTCGTACGAGACATCTAAAGATCAGAGATGCATTTCCGGGATTTCTTTTCATCAAAGTCTTCATATTTGAAAAACGAATCCAACGCAAAAAGAATCGACGAAAACGGACGCATAATGAAGAAGATACGCGCGAATTAGGAAATGAAGCAAAAGACGACGAACCGGGGCGGCAGCCTGCCAGCCGCCGCCGGCCACCAGGCCACCTCCGCCGGCTTCCATGGTAGCGGCACCGGCGGCAGTCCCCCGACTGATTTTTCATCCTTGCTCGTACTCGCCTGGTACACGTGCTAGGCCTTTTCTGCAACTTTAGGGTACACGTGCTAGGCTTTTTCTCGCTTTAGGGTACATGTGCTAGCAACTTTTCCACATTTTGCTAACATGTGCTCTTAATTGCTAAAATGCACCAAATTTCAAGTATAAATAGGTGCTCCATAGTTTATTTCAAGACACACCTCTTAGCTCTCACACAACACACATCACATACTCTTGGAATCACAAAATTCCAAAATGATCAATCAGTCTCATTGGATCTTCCTCCTGAGCTTGCTGGTATTCATGACACGTTTAATAACTGTTATTTGAGAAAGTGTAATGTCGAGGATCAATCTCAGATTCTTCCTTTACAAGACTTGAATGTCGACCAGAACCAGAAATTAGTAGAAGAACCTATTGAAATTCTCGATAGAAAAGTTACTAAACTTAGAAAGAAACAGATACCAATGGTGTTAGTCAAATGGAAACACAGTTTAGGTTCCAATTTGACCTGGGTGACCGAGGAGTCCATGAAATCCAGATATCCTGGATTGTTTGATCGAGTTTAGATTTCGAGGACGAAATCTCCTAAAGGAGGGGAGATTTGTAACATCCTCTCGTCGGGTCTGATAATTCTCTATTTAAATTGATTATTTAATTATTTTAGAAATTATTTGATATTATTTGTTTATTGAGAAACTTAGGTAAATAAGTCTTAGGACTTATTGTGAATAGTAAATTGTTACTTGTTTTTGTGAGTCCCTAATCACTATTATGTTAGTGATTATGAATCGTTAACAGTGAGTTAATTGTAGAAGGGGGGGGGGGGTTGAATACAATTAAAAACTTTTCTGTTTTAATGTGTTAACTTATTTAGCAAGTTCTTAATCGTATTAAAGTGACAGCAATATGAACACATGTATATAAGTACGATAGGCAGTTCAGTTGCTGATGCAATACTAGCTGAAAGATAAATTCTTTTATTGATAAAATTTATCTATTGTTGATTGCGGAATAGATTAGCCAAAGCTAATCTAAATCAAACAATACAGCTCTTATAAAAGGAGATGAGCAGTAGTGGACAAACACGCTAACTTGCTCACTCGCTGAAGTGGACTAATAGTGGACAAACACGCTACTAGTTCACTCGTTGGTGTTGTTTGTATTTTAGACAAACTAGTTACTGACAAACAAGTAACAATACAAACAATCGACACAAAATGGAGTACAACATTCTACGCTATTTATAGACGCTGAGACCCTTAAATTCAGGATCTGGAAGGACACGTGTCGCTGCTTGATTGGTGAGGTAGTTGAGATGTGATACATCATGGTTCGACATTCTGTCTTGGGAAATATCACCTTGTACCATAAACCAATCAGATGCTTCCACGTTACTCTTTTCAAGTTACGAGGAACACGTGCTGCGCCGTAATAACGCCTAATGTCAACTCCTTATTTAATGCGGCATTTAATGCTGCAGTAACTGATAGATATATCAATCCTCCTCATTCTCGATGCGAGCTAACATGCTCTAAAGAATGACTTGAACAGCTAATCTTCAGTGACTTCTTTTATTTAGCAGAGAGAAGAACTCAAGAAGACTTGGAGACTCTCGCTGATAGATGAGTATCAGCGACACACATAGTTGAGTCTTTGATCTTTATAAGTTCTTCATCTTTCGCTGGTCTAAGATATGAACAGCGATCATGAGACCTTCAGCGACAGGAGCTTGACTTGAATCATTTTCTTCATGGAGAGTTCTCTTATTGAGTAGAACAGAGACTGTGAATATAAGACATGATCAGTGACTTCACATTATCAGCGATTAATGTCTTCAACGATTTCCTATATAATCTCCCCCTTAATCCTTGTGATCAGTGACCACTTGAGTTCAGCGATCAGTGACTCAACAATCTCCCCCTAAATGGTTTAAGTCAAAGCTCCCTTAGACAAACTTGTTGCAGGAAAGTTTTAGTCTCTGATGATAAGTTGGTTGCTCAGAGACTTGTACTTGTAAAATTTTGTTGCTGAAAGGTTTTTAGTCTCTGACGGTAGGTTGGTCGCCATAGACTTGTACTTGTAGATTTTCTGTGTCAAGCCTCATTTATCATTAAATAAATATTTACAAGAGACTAACTATTACAAAAGATCTAATTTATTTATCTCTCCACATCTCCTCCTTTTTCACTATGCCAAGCTCAGCTTCAAGTTCATACTTGTCTTTGGAGGGCAGGTATCTGAATTTTCTTGCCAAGGCTTCATCGAGAATAACTTTTCTGATTTTTGAATTTGTAGGAAGTATGCTAGCTGACCTGATTAGGTGTTTGAGTTGTTCTTGATCAACCTTCTCAAGTTCAGCTTCTCTCTGAAACCTAAGGGCACCATTTAAGTCCCTGTATACCAGACCTTTCTCCCCCTCAATGACTTCATGTCCTTCAAGCTTTGGCACACCAGCATGGATAGACAGATTTAACCTTGAAGTGTTGGGGATTCGATAGATGCTGCTAGTGCCTGACCTATACCTCGGGCTTGGTGGCTGAACAATCTCTTCACCATATGTGACAGTATCTTCTGGTCTGAGAAGTTGCAGCGACACCATCTTCTGATATAGCCTATCAATCTCTTTCAGGACATCAGCTTTAGCTGCACTTGTAGAGTGGCTGATAGCAAGCCTGATTTCATTCCATTCCTCTCTGTGCAGCTTGCATACTTGATCAAGTAGCATGACTTGAGTCTCTGAACCTCTTTGAATGAGTAGCTGAGGTTGAGATTGATTCTTAGACTTCTTCAACTTTACCTTGGTAATAGGTTCAGGGTTTGATCTCCCTGTCATACGGGCAGCAAACCTTTTTCTATCTATCTCATCCCACTTTCTATCCACTGCTGTTTTGACAGCTCCCCCTTTCTTTTTAGAGCTCTTGCTAGCTGATGTTTTCAGTTTCTGTTGCTCTAGCTCACTCTCTTCTATTTCAGCAAGTACCCTGGCAATTGCAGCATTAGACTCTTCTTGATCTTGCTTTTGTTTAAGCAGTCTGGCCCTTTCATTAGCATCTTTAGAGCTCAATTCCAGCAGGTACGCTCTATCAGCATCTGATTGCTCTTTCAGCAGCCTTTTTCTTTCTTGTTCCTCTCTTAACTCAGCCTGAAAGGTTATTTTCATGATCATCTCCTGCTCCCTGTCCCGTCTTGCCTTTACTTTTCTAGCAATTCGTTGTTCTTTAGTTTCATCAGGACAGAGGCTTTCTGAGGCTGAGTCAGAGGAAAGGCATGCTGTAGGGGAAGTGTCTGATGTGGTAGTGTTGGAGAGAGTTGCTGTGGAGATTGGTGTTATTGTTACTGGGGTTGGTGTGGTTATTTTGGTTGTTTGGGTAGTTGTAGTTGTAGTTGCTGTGGGTGAGGGTAGGTTTTGGGTTGCTGGTGTAGATGAAGGTACAGTTACCTCAGATATGACAATATGTGATTGAGGGTCACTGACCAGTTGTTTCTTTGATGGAGGAGTAGATGCAGGAGAGGTGTCACTGGTCCTTTTTCTTTTAATAACAGATGATATGGGTTGCTGATCCTCCATATTTACATCATCTTCATCTTCACTTTCTGAACCCTGACCATTTCCATGACCACCTCCCTGACCATCATCATTGTTGTCATCATCATCATCAGCATCATGCATGATGGTATCATCTTCCTCATCATCAGATACATCATCTACCACCTCCCTGTTCATCCACTCCCAGCGAGCCAATTCATGACTCACTGAGGTACCCTCTACCCTAGCAGCCTCATCCACTGCCCACTGCTGTACCAGCCCATTATAATTCCTGAGCTCTTCAGCACTGAACTCAGGGAAGCATTCAACGACATCCACCATATCAGTAGCCATCTCCATATCAACCCAATGCAGTTCAGCAACTGCAAGGGCTTCCAACTCAGGTTGCTCAGCGATTGGACGTAGTGCATAAGTGTTGAGCACAATGTCCCTGTGAGCTTTGTTTGACAGCGGATCAGTCATTTGAAGGGGCATCTTAGGATCAGAGACTGAGATAGAAATATCATCTTCTTCTTCACTCTCCCCCTGACTGGTTCGCTCAAACTGATCTACTGCCCTGAGAATTTGATCAGTGAAGTTAGCATTTTCCTCTCGCAGGGCAGCGACCTCAGCTCTAGTCTGATCAAGCAGTGAAACAACCTGTGGAAGCACCTTGACAACTTTGTCAGTGTTAAAAAGGTAGTTGGATACAGAGATAGCCAAGTCATTTTGGTTGGTGGTGAGCTGGGCAATGGCAGTGGCATGATTGGTAAAGTTTGTGGTGGAGGTGGAGGCTAGCTCAGTGACTGCATGGTTTATTGCAGCACTAGCCTCAGCTACTGTTTGCACCCTCTCACTGACTGATGTACTCCATGGTTCAATGGAGTTATAGACATCAGTGAGAGCAGTGACGACTTTCTGGAGGACAGAGACATTGCTTATAAGTGCCTCACGGTCAGCAGTGAGCATCTTAATTTGGGTTTGAGATGAGGCAATGTACTCCATCAGTAGCTGATCTGATCTGATGTGGAGTGGGTGGAGGTATTTGGGGGAGTAGTTGTGGGGGGTATAGTGGGAGTAGGTGTAGAGTGGATTGCCTGGTCAGTGGGTGTGGTCTGACCAGCAGCAGTGACTTGAATGTTGTCACTGGAGAAAGAGGTGGGAGATAGCTCTCTGATAGGAGAGTTAGATGTGGGTAGAGGAATGGGTTGGGTGTCTTCTGAGGTGTCCATGGGCATGATTTCCTCATCATCAGCTTGTGATTTAGCTGATGGTTCATTGGAAATAGAGGTAGCGACCTGTATCTCACCATGGGTCAGTGGTGAGACATTGACAGCCGGTGCAGTGATAGATGAGAGATGGCCCGGGTCTGTAGCCAGTGGTGTGACATCAGCAATGAGTGTGTTATCACCCACTGATGTCACTAGCCCTTTGAGTGAAATGTCACCCTTTTGTGAGGATGACAAGTGGCTGGGTTGACTCAATCTGAGGGTGTGGGATGCACCCGAATCACTGCTAACAATGGTTTGATCCACTGCAGCTGTCTGTAATTTTCCCTTTTTAGAGTCACTGGACTTTCGGGAGTCCAGTGAAGCAGGTAAAGTTGAGGGTTTAGCAGTGGTGCCCTCAGCAACTGAACGTGAGTCACTGATTCACCACTGGCATCCGTAGATGTCTTCTTTGAGCTATGTCCCTGAACCTTTAATGTAAGGGACCCTAATTTGGATTTTTTCTTGGGAGCAGTTGGTGGTTTCTTGATTGGTGGTTGACCAACAGTAGTCACTGGGGGTGTGGTCAGTGACGTGGTCGATGGGGGGGGGGGGGGGGCAGCAACTGACATTTGTACAGAAGTTACAGGCTGGGGTGCAAGTATCCCCGGGTGTTTCATGAAAGCAGGTAACACCACAGTCGCTGGTTTGGCAAAGATTTGAGATCCTACCATGGTCGGCTCAAAACCTTGAAAAGATACCCTATCATAGGCATCAAACTGATCCCTGAAGATCAGTGAGAGAAACCTAGGGTAGGGTACATATTTGGCCCTGGCAGGCTCAGCGACTTTGGTGATCAGTTCATTGAAGATCACACTTGCATAGTCAACTCGTAGAGAGTTGACCAATGACCAACTGATCTGGGCCTCTAGGGAGCTGAATTGATCATAGCTCCCTGATTTTGTACCCAAAGATTGAATGAAATTGGTAAAAATGGCATTCCAAACACCATCCATTTTAGTTTTGTGGACCGTAGAGTACTTACGGTTGCCACTGCCATCGACTGAGTATTTACACTCAATCTCAGTAAGATTGACGAGGCCTTGTTTGGCTACGTCGCTCTCTGGCAGTGACTCATACGACTCATAGGTCGGGAGATGTAAAATGGACCGGATGGTGTTGGCAGTTATGGTGATGGGATGGGTACCATTGTCGATAAAACCCTGGAGTTGTGAAACACCAGAGACGACAGAGTCAGTGCAGGTATACTAGAACTCACTGAGCCATTCTGGGTTCATTTTCCCAGGAGACAAGGTAAGAGCAGGGAGGATAAAGTGATTTTTGAGAAAGTTTATCACCTCCGCATACTCTGGTTTAGGGCAGGTTACATTTCCCAAATAGTTAGATTTGGGAACTGTAACAACAAGCGTCTCACTGACCGCAGAGGCTCGAAGAGCTTTAATCTCTGGGGTCGGTGTGTAAGCATTGTTGAAAAACTTAGTTCTAGCCATTTTAAAAAGAAATGAAAGAAGAAGATTTAGAATTTAGAATTTTTGCAGAGAAAATGAAAAAGATGAAGTTTTGAAATCAAGAAAGCGTAAAAGTGAAAGTGAAAAAGTTTCGCTGCTTATATACGGTTGCTGAGATACAAAACATGTGGTCAAAAAGCGTATGTACGTGGTCAAAAAGTGATGGTTGATGGTAGGGGAGTAGGGTGATGATGGTGGTGAGTGGTAACATTAAATGGTGATGGGAGTGGTACGCCGGAAAGGTATACGAGGTGTCAGAAAAAGTGTACCTTTTCGATGTCCCATGAGATATTTAATAAAGCATTTATTAGGAATATAAATCGTTAAAAATTAAATACAAAATGTATTAAATGTAAAGGAATATATGTCGAAATAAATGCCATATTAAATAAGGAGAAACTTCGCTGATACATTACGTCTCAACGAGATGAAAATAAGTTATATCTTAAAATAAAATAAATATTATGTCTCATATTTGATTTCGCTGATCAGATTACAACTTAGAATACTAATCTAATCAGCTAGCCAAATTGTGAAGCATAAAACATATTTTATTTATGTGATATAAAGAGTTTTCATGTGTAGTTACAAAGTATACAATTTATTGATCATAACTATGCTAACTTATTGTTCTTGCTGATTATATCAGTGAGAATAATAGGACAGCGAGTTAGGACTATAAGCCATATATTCTGTAAATACCTTTTATTCAACAATCAGGTTTTAATCATTTAAGTTCAACATTCCCAACTCGCTGATGAGAAAGGTGAATCTTTTCTCATCTAAAGGTTTTGAAAATATGTCAGCGAGTTGGTAATCTGTTGGAATGAAATGCAATTCAATGTCACCTTTCATGACGTGGTCCCTGATGAAGTGATATCTGACATCAATGTGCTTTGTCCTTGAGTGCATCACAGGATTATTTGCTATGGCAATAGCACTTTGACTGTCACAATAAATTGGAACATTTCCAAAGTCAAAACCATAGTCAGCGAGTTGATTCCTCATCCACAGAATTTGAGCAGTGCAAGCTCCAGCAGCGACATATTCAGCCTCAGCAGTAGAAGTTGAGACAGAATTTTGTTTCTTGCTTGACCAGCTTACAAGCTTTTCTCCAAGAAACTGACAGCTACCAGAGGTACTCTTTCTGTCCATTTTGCATCCAGCATGATCAGAATCTGAATATCCTTTCAGTGAGAAATCTGAACCAGATGGGTACCAGAGACCAAGATTTGGTGTACCCTTCAGATATCTGAATATTCTTTTGACAGCGAGCAAATGGGATTCCTTTGGATCAGCTTGATACCTAGCACATAGACAAGTAGCAAACATAATGTCTGGTCTACTAGCAGTTAAATACAGCAGTGACCCGATCATTCCTCTGTAAGCAGTGATGTTTACAGATTTACCATCAGGGTCAACGTGTAATTTTACTGCAGATGACATTGGTGTAGCAAGGGATGAGCAGTTGGTGAATTCAAATTTCTTTAATAAATCTTTAACATACTTTCCTTGATTTATGAAAATACCAGTCTTGGTTTGCTTTATTTGCAGACCAAGGAAAAATGTTAGTTCACCCATCATGCTCATTTCATAACTTTTAGTCATGAGGTCACTGAATTCCTTGCACAAGTCATTGTTAGTAGACCCAAATATAATATCATCAACATAAATTTAGACCAATATGACATCTCTCTTATCCTTTTTGATAAATAGGGTGCTGTCAATTTTACCTCTGACATACCCACATTTAGTTAAGAAAGTAGAGAGAGTGTCATACCAAGCTCTAGGAGCTTGTTTTAGTCCATATAAAGCTTTTTCCAGCTTATAGACATAACCTGGATGCTTGGGATTAGTGAATCCGGGTGGTTGCTTAACATACACTTCTTCCTGCAGCTTTCCATTCAAGAAGGCACTTTTCACATCCATTTGGTATACCTTGAACTTCTTGTGAGCTGCATATGCTAAGAACAACCTGATTACTTCAAGCCTAGCAACTGGTGCAAAGGTTTCATCGTAGTCAATTCCTTCTTGCTGACAGTAACCTTGTGCAACCAGTCTGGCCTTATTCCTTATCACAACACCATCAACATCCATCTTGTTTCTGAACACCCATCTTGTTCCTATCACAGATTTCCCAGCTACTTGAGGTACTAACTTCCACACTTTATTCCTTTCAAACTGAGATAGCTCATCTTGCATGGCAGCTATCCAGTGATGATCAGTGAGTGCCTCATCAATTTTCTTGGGTTCAATCAGTGACACAAAGCTTACAAACAAACAAAAGTTAGCAGATGCTGATCTGGTCTGGACCTTGGACTGAGGATCACCAATAATCAATTGATTGTCAATATGTCTAGTCCATTTAGTCACTCGCTGAGGTTCAGCAGTGACTTGATTATTCAGAGATGATCCACCAAACACATCAGCATTAGAAGCATGATTAATGTTTAAGCTTTGATTTGGACAGAGAGTGTTATTATTTTGATGCAAATGATGAGATGATGATGGGATATCAACAGGCAAAGATGAAGTTCCTGAATCATTCTTAGCTAAAGTAGAGCCAGAAGTATCTTCAGGGACATCATCTTCCCTTTTAGAATCTGATGGATGAACCTCATGCTTGTCATCACTGATTGTATTAAAAATAAGATTTTCATAGTCTTTTGGATCAGTGAGTGATTCATCATAAGATTCATCAAAGGTAACATCCATTGATTCTTCAATACATTCCCTTCTTTTATTATAAACTCTGAAAGCTTTTGAAATGATTGAGTAACCAACAAATATACCTTCATCAGCTTTGGGATCAAACTTTCCTAAGTGATCTCTTTTGTTTAAGACATAGCAGGTACTGCCAAAAATATGAAGAAAACTTATGTCAGGTTTTCTCCCCCTTAACACCTCATAGGCTATCTTACAATGTCTTTTGACAATCAGAGACCTATTCTGAGTATAACAGGCAGTATTGACTGCTTCAGCCCAAAAATAGGTCTTAAGACCAGCATCTATGAGCATTGACCTTGCTGATTCAATCAAGGTTCTATTTCTCCTCTCTGCAACACCATTTTGTTGAGGTGTTCTTGGTGCAGAGAAGTTTTGAGAAATACCTTTTGAATCACAAAAACTTTCAAGGTCAACATTTCTAAATTCAGTGCCATTATCACTTCTTAAATGTTTAACTGAACAATCATTTAAGTTTTCCATCTTTTTGATAAAGGATATGATTTCCTGTGTTGCATCACTTTTGGCTTTGAGAAAGAATACCCAGGTGTATCTGGAGTATTCATCCACAATTACCAAGCAATACCTTTTACCACCAAGACTGGGAGAACTCACTGGACCAAACAGATCCATATGCATCAGTTGAAAATATTCTGTCACTGAAGATGTTTGTTTGCTTTTGAATGAAGAGCTGTGATGCTTTCCCTTCTCACATGCTGAACATAGCTTGTCTTTGTCATAAGCTAGCTTTGGAAGACCATTTACCAAGTCATTCTTACTGAGCTTGCTGATGGCCTTGAAGTTCAGGTGAGAAAGACGCTTATGCCATAACCATTTTTCTTCTGAAACGGTTCTGGAATAAAAGCATGTTCCTGATTGGGCTGAGTCCATATTGACTACATATGTATTTCCTTTTCTTTGAGCAGCCATGACAACGCTTCCATTCTTGTTGTAAACAACTCCAGCTTCATGATCAAACAACACTTTATTTTTGGCATCACAGAACTGACTAATGCTTAGTAAATTATGCTTCAGTCCTTCAACATATGCCACCTTCTTAAACATAACATTACCATTGGTCAAGACCCCATACCCTCTGGTCTTACCAATGTTGTTATCACCAAACACTACATCAGGACCTCTTTCATCCTGGTAGTCACTGAGCAAGGACTTACATCCGGTCATATGTCTGGAACAACCACTATCCAGATACCAAATTGTCTCTCTGAGAATGCCCTGCATCACACACAAACAATTAGTTCAATTGATGAACCCATCCTGAGATGGGTTCATGGTGGTCAGCCTTTGGTTCAGGCTTCCACAGGCTTGCATCAATAGTATCTGAATGCTCACTGATTATTTGTGATTTTGAAGATGATGTAGCTGAACATTCAGATACCACATGCTGACATACTAATGATGGTTGACTGAGTGAAACTTGTGATGATGAACAATCTGATGACACATGTCAGGAGTTTGTCATCTTCCTGTCAAAAGCGGAAGAATCCTCCGCCAGCGACGAGTAGGGCTTTTCAAATGACAGTCGATGAGGCTGTCCACACAGATGATGTGATTACTGGTACTTTTCTTATAAACACTGTACCAGCTCGTGTTTTATTTGATTCTGGAGCAAATTATTCTTTTATATATGTGTGTTTCTGTGATAAGTTGAAACTGATTCCTACTGTGATAACTAAGCCCTTAGAAGTAGAGATTGTTAGTGGCAAGTTAGTTCCCGTTACCACCTCGGTGACTGGAGCTAATATTGTGATAGATGGTCAGACTTTTCCAATTTCATTTCTATTAATGCCGATTCCAAGTTTTGATGTGATTATTGGCTGGATTGGTTAAGTCAGTTTAAAGCAAGTATAGATTGCCACCATAAGCTGATTAGAATCCCAATCTCTGAAGAGTCATACGTTGTGGCTCGAGGAGAACGGGATAGTGGGTGTTTTCCTCTGATTTCCATGATGAAAGCTAGAAAGTCGTTGTCTAAAGGCTGTGAGTCTTATCTAGCTTATGTCATTGATGCCAAACTAGAAAAGAAGTCCATTTCTGAGGTTCCGGTTGTCTCTGAATATCCAGAGGTATTTCCCGATGATTTACCTGGTTTACCATCGGTTAGGGAAGTTGAATATCAGATTGATCTCATTCCTGGTTCCTCGTCTATAGCTAAAGCTCCCTATAGATTAGCTCCGTCTGAAATGCGTGAAATGATGAATCAGATTCAGGAGTTATTGGATAGAGGTTTTATTAGACCTAGTTCTTCTCCTTGGGGTGCACCGGTTTTGTTTGTTAAAAAGAAAGATGGGTCATTCAGAATGTGCATTGATTATCGTGAGTTAAACAAAAGAACAGTTAAGAATAAATATCCTCTGCCTCGGATAGATGATTTGTTTGATCAGCTGCAAGGATCTTCTGTATATTCTAAAATTGATTTGAGGTCGGGTTACCATCAGGTTCGTGCTCGTGAACAGGATATTCCAAAGAATGCTTTTCGTACCAGATATGGTCATTATGAATTCCTGGTGATGCCTTTTGGATTAACAAATGCTTCGGCGGTCTTTATGGATTTAATGAACTGGGTATGTCGACCATTTCTTGATAAGTTTGTAATCGTTTTCATTGATGATATTCTTGTGTATTCTAAGTCCGAATCAGAACATGCTATGCATTTGAGGTTAGTTCTAGAAACCTTAAAAAGAGAACAGTTATATGCAAAATTTTCTAAATGTGAATTCTGGATTCGGGAAGTATAGTTTTTGGGTCACATTATTTGTAATGATGGGGTTAAAGTTGATCCTTCTAAAGTTGAAGCAGTAATGAATTGGAAAACTCCAAAGAACGCTTCTGAAATTAAAAGTTTTCTGGGTTTAGCGGGTTATTATCGGAAGTTTATTAAAGACTTTTCTAAAATTGCTAGCCCATTGACTAAATTAACCCGCAAGAATGAAAAGTTTGAGTGGAATAATCAACATGAACATGCCTTTCAGACTCTGAGACAATTGTTATGTCAAGCTCCAGTGTTAGCATTACCGAATGGGTCTGAAGATTTTATTGTATATTGTGATGCATCTTACTCTGGTTTAGGTTGTGTGCTTATGCAAAGAGACAGAGTTATTGCTTATGCTTCACGCCAATTAAAACCGCATGAAAAGAATTACCCATTACATGATTTAGAGCTGGCAGCTGTTGTGTTTGCTTTGAAAATCTGGAGACACTATCTATATGGTACTAAATGCATTGTTTGTACTGATCATAAAAGTCTTCAGTATGTGTTTTCACAGAAAGAACTGATTATGCGTCAAAGGCGATGGTTAGAATTAATCAAAGATTATGATTGTGAAATACGTTACCATCCAGGAAAAGCAAATGTAGTTGCAGACGCTTTGAGCAGAAAAGGTACTTCTGATCGAGTTTATTTTCTGCGAGTTGATGTTTCTTCTGACTTGGTGGATCAAATTAAAGCTGCACAGTTAGAAGCTTTGTTGGAATATAATCTTAAGCCAGAAATTATGTTGAAAAGAAAAGACTTATTGGTTGACGATTCTAGAGGATCAAAGACTTTTTAGTCTCGTGTTTGGATTCCTCTTATTGGTGGTATTCGAGATATGCTTTTGACTAAAACTCACAAGTCTCGGTTGTCTGTCCACCCTGGTAGTACGCGGATGTATAATGATTTGAAACCTTTATACTGGTGGCCCACAATGAAAACTGATATTGCAAAGTTTGTTGGTAATTGTCATATATGTGCTCAAGTTAAAGCTGAACACCAAAAGCCATATGGGTCGTTGAAACAGTTAGAGATTCCAGAGTGGAAATGGGAACGTTTAACTATGGATTTTGTGACTAAACTTCCACGTACATCTCGAGGTAACGACATGATTTGGGTTATCGTTGACCGATTGACTAAAAGTGCTCATTTTCTTGCTGCGAGTGAAACAGCGTCTTTGACTAAACTTGCTCAGTTGTATATTAATGAAATTGTCTCAAGACATGGTATTCCATTATTAAGTTTGTCAGATAGGGATTCTCGTTTTATTTCTCATTTCTGGCAAAGTTTACAACAAGAGTTGAGTACACGTGTAAATCTTAGTATAGCCTATCATCCTCAGACCGACGGTCAGTCAGATTGTACTATTCAAACACTTGAGGATATGTTGAAAGCTTGTATCTTGGAATATGGAGGTTCTTGGGATTCTCACCTTCCATTGGTGGAGTTTGCTTATAATAATTCCTATCATTCCAGTATTGGTATGCCTCCTTATGAGATGCTGTATGACCGTCGTTGTAGAACACCTACATGTTGGTTAGAGGCTGGAGAGAAACAATTTGTTGGGCCCGATATCGTTCAGATAAAAGCGGATAAAGTGGCAATTGCACGTGAGAAATTGAAAGCTGCACGTGATAGACATAAACAGTATGCAGATCCACGTAGGCAACCAATTATATTTTCCGAAGGTGAGTTAGTTTATCTTAAAGTTTCACCGTGGAAAGGCGTTGTTAGATTTGGGAAACAAGGTAAATTGGCTCCTAGATACATTGGCCCCTTCAGAATTCGTCAGGTGGTTAATGATCAATCAGTCTCATTGGATCTTCCTCCTGAGCTTGTTGGTATTCATGACACTTTTAATAACTGTTATTTGAGAAAGTGTAATGTCGAGGATCAATCTCAGATTCTTCCTTAACAAGACTTGAATGTCGACCAGAACCAGAAATTAGTAGAAGAACCTATTGAAATTCTCGATAGAAAAGTTACTAAACTTAGAAAGAAACATATACCAATGGTGTTAGTCAAATGGAAACACAGTTTAGGTTCCAATTTGACCTGGGAGACCGAGGAGTCCATGAAATCCAGATATCCTGGATTGTTTGATCGAGTTTAGATTTCGAGGATGAAATCTCCTAAAGGAGGGGAGATTTATAACATCCTCTCGCCGGGTCTGGTAATTCTCTATTTAAATTGATTATTTAATTATTTTAGAAATTATTTGATATTATTTGTTTATTGAGAAACTTAGGTAAATAGGTCTTAGGACTTATTGTGAATAGTAAATTGTTACTTGTTTTAATTTACTATAGTCGACAGTAAAATAAAATGATATTTCTCGCAAGAGATTTTAAGGTTCTAGACAGTAGATTTGGAACGGGTATAAAGTACCCAACTAATTAAAGATAGTAATATGGGGAGGCCGACTCATTTGTATCATTTCCCCTAAATTAGAAATTTTCTCATATCAACCTAAACCTTACACAATCACTTAAACACTTGAAATCCAAAGTATAAGAGTTGTGATTCTTGCAAGTATCTTCATCTTTTTCTTGCTATCATTCTCTTAATCATCATAATGTAAGTGTTCTTAATTTTATGAACTCATGCTTAGTTAGGTTAAGAATGAAAATGGTGAATTGATTGATGTTTGAGTTTTTTGTAATGATTAGTGAAATTAAAATGGTGATTGTACTGAGTTGTATGAATTGAATTAGTAAGTTCAGATTCTTGAATGATAATTATGAACTTAATCAAGTAATCTAAATGGTTTTATAAAATTGATAGGAAAAGTGAATTGATTGATGATATATGTTGTTAATTGATGTTGCTTGAGGTTGCTAGATATAGCATGATGTTTATTTAAAGTTAAAAACGTTTCTAGTAGGATTTGGTATGAGAAAGTTGAGAGTTTGTGAGTTTGGTTCGTACAGGTTTTAGTTCTGCTGCTGCTGCTATCAAATAGATGAACAAGCCGACGGCTTGATGAGTCAGCTGGCGGGTTCTGTGTTTGGGTTAGGAAGCTGGCGGGTAGCACACCCAAGCTGGCGGCTTGAACCCTTGGACCGGCGGGTTAACCACCCTACCCGGCTGTTGCTAAAAGCTTTAAAACACATCTTTTTGCTGGTTACTCAAAATACCTTGTACCCGACGGCTTGGGGGTGTGACCCGGCGGCTGGGGAGGTGAAGCCGACGGGTAAGGGACCCTAGCCGGCGGCTAGTATGATTTTCCAGCTTTTCAATTTAAATTGTTTGATTCAATGATTATTGATTAATACAGGTTATAACATTGATAAATAAGTATTAGTACATGATGATAATTATGTTGTGATGATTACTAATACATAAGAAAGAACTTGTAATTGTGATATCGATTGTACTAAATTCTTAATGTTATGTATTAATATAAGTTATGTATTGAAGATCCCGATTACTAACTTATATTTGATTGTTGATTCTCAGATCCTCCAAAAGATAAGTGACACTTGGATTCTGAGTTTGTGAAGACAAAGGTATCGGTGAGTGGATTTAGAACTCACCCTTCGGTTTAGTTGTAACTGTTTGGTTGCAACAAGTATACGTAGATTGATTATACGATTGTTAATCTGTGTTATTGCTTATGAATCTACGTGATATGTGAATCCATGTGTATTAGATTATTGAGGTCAACGTGTAGTTGGACTTTTGGTTATTATTGTGAATTACACAGGTTTTGATTCATTTGTTGTGTTTGAGACCTGTGTATGAGTTTAATAACCAATAGTTATCGGTCTATTCTCTAATGGCCATACAGATTGACGTTAAGTGTTCTTTGGGAATCCCCGGGTATTATGATATCCCAAGAGCCACCGATCCTCATTGAAAAAGAATGTGTTTACGATTAATTGCTGTATACAGATTGTTATACTAAGTTGAATTGTGTGTGATAAATCTATTCACTTAGCTTTGTGCTAATCCCTTACTTTAACTTCCTGTAGATTTTGTTTACTATGTGGGCAGTCAGGAAGTGGATGCTTCGGCTGGGAAAGTTTGACGACTTGTGACTCTGATCTGGTTTTGTATAAACCTTGTTTTGTAAAATATAATACCCCGTTTTAAGTGATTGTTAAACAGTTTTAATTTGAAGTGATCTGAATATGTAAACTGTTTATGTACATTATTTAATATAGAGTAATGAACTGAATTTTATACTATACGCTTCCGAGTAAAATAATATTATATTGTGTAATAGAAAGAGGGGTGTTATAAGTTGGTATCAGAGCATAATTTTGGGCTAATTGAGCATTGTAAAGTGTTCAGTCCCAAATCTGAACTGTGTTATGTCAAACATTCCTGGGTATGGGATTTAATATTGTATGTGGAATTGTTAGTAGATAGGTGCTAAAGATTAACAAATGTTGAGTTGTTGTGGTAAATACAGTTATGGCAGATAATGAGCAACCGACCACCAACCCTAATAAAGCCTCACGGATCGATGTTCCTCCTTCAGATATTCATAATGAGAGACATGATCATGAGGGTACTTCTATTCCTGCTTGCGAAGAAACGAATCAAGATGATTATCTTTTTCAGTTAGAAGATGAGGTGATTAATCTCAGAGAATTTAAAAGGCAGACTGAAACTGCATCCTCTCAGCAACGTTCTCAGCAACAGATACCTGTGTTTGGTAATATTCCTCCTTTTCAGTCAAATAAACAGTGTTCCTTTAAAACGTTCATGGCAAGTAAACCACCGGAGTTTAGATGTAGTACAAATCCATTTGTAACTTTAAATTGGTTAAGAGATATGGAGCGAAAATTTGATGTTACTCGTTGTGAGGAAGAATCTAAAGTGTTTTATGTTATTCAATGTTTAAAAGACGAAGCCATGGTTTGGTGGGACTCGATTACTGGTCATTTGACTCAACAGCAGAAAGAAGATATTCGATGGTCTGATTTCCATCAAGCTGTTTGTAATCAGTATTGTTCTGACTTTGATATGGCACGCATTAGGAGAGAGTTTGTGAACTTCAATTAACCGATAAGATGACTATCGATGAGTTAATCACACAATTTTCGAAGAAACTACGATTTGTACAACAGTGGGTTCCCGATGAGAAATCCAGAATCGAACAGTTTGTGGAAACTTTACCTCACAATTATCATACTACAGTGAGGTTAGCTAGTAATTTATCCCAAGCGTTTACTCTTGCACGTTCGGTTGATAGTGACATTAGAGGTTTTCGAGAATCTCAAGCTAGAAATACTTCTTCTTCATTTCCAAGAACTAGAATAGATTCTTCGGGTAAAGGAAAGTCCAGGTGGCAGGGTAATCGTCAGGGTCAAAGATTCAACAGTAAAAGTGGTTCATCTAGAAGTTCTAACTGGTGTACTTCTTTTTGATCCAAACATACTGGTCCCTATACAATTCAGACGAACAAATGTGTTAAATGTGGTGAATTGGGTCATGACTTTAAAAATTGTAAGTTTCCTAATTATGTATGTTGGAACTGTAAGAAAAAAGGGCATCGTGTTGGACAGTGTCCTGAGGCAGGAAGACAGGGTTCGGTCTCGGTCGGGAGTTCGTCATCTTCCTGTCAAAAGTGGAAGAATCCTCCGCCAGCGACGAGTAGGGCTTTTCAGATGACAGTCGATGAGGCTGTCCACACAGATGATGTGATTACTGGTACTTTTCTTATAAACACTGTACCTGCTCGTGTTTTATTTGATTCTGGAGCAAATTGTTCTTTTATATCTGTGTGTTTCTATGATAAGTTGAAACTGATTCCTACTGTGATAACTAAGCCCTTAGAAGTAGAGATTGTTAGTGGCAAGTTAGTTCCTGTTATGTCATTGATGCCAAACTAGAAAAGAAGTCCATTTCTGAGGTTCCGGTTGTCTCTGAATATCCAGAGGTATTTCCCGATGATTTACCTGGTTTACCACCGGTTAGGGAAGTTGAATATCAGATTGATCTCATTCCTGGTTCCTCGTCTATAGCTAAAGCTCCCTATAGATTAGCTCCGTCTGAAATGCGTGAAATGATGAATCAGATTCAGGAGTTATTGGATAGAGGTTTTATTAGACCTAGTTCTTCTCCTTGGGGTGCACCGGTTTTGTTTGTTAAAAAGAATGATGGGTCATTCAGAATGTGCATTGATTATCGGGAGTTAAACAAAAGAACAGTTAAGAATAAATATCCTCTGCCTCGGATAGATGATTTGTTTGATCAGCTGCAGGGATCTTCTGTATATTCTAAAATTGATTTGAGGTCGGGTTACCATCAGGTTCGTGTTCGTGAACAGGATATTCCAAAGAATGCTTTTCGTACCAGATATGGTCATTATGAATTCCTGGTGATGCCTTTTGGATTAACAAATGCTTCGGCGGTCTTTATGGATTTAATGAACTGGGTATGTCGACCATTTCTTGATAAGTTTGTAATCGTTTTCATTGATGATATTCTTGTGTAATCTAAGTCCGAATCAGAACATGCTATGCATTTGAGGTTAGTTCTAGAAACCTTAAAAAGAGAACAGTTATATGCAAAATTTTCTAAATGTGAATTCTGGATTCGGGAAGTACAGTTTTTGGGTCACATTATTTGTAATGATGGGGTTAAAGTTGATCCTTCTAAGGTTGAAGCAGTAATGAATTGGAAAACTCCAAAGAACGCTTCTGATATTAAAAGTTTTCTGGGTTTAGCGGGTTATTATCGGAATTTATTAAAGACTTTTCTAAAATTGCTAGCCCATTGACTAAATTAACCCGCAAGAATGAAAAGTTTGAGTGGAATAATCAACATGAACATGCCTTTCAGACTCTGAGACAATTGTTATGTCAAGCTCCAGTGTTAGCATTACCGAATGGGTCTGAAGATTTTATTGTATATTGTGATGCATCTTACTCTGGTTTGGGTTGTGTCCTTATGCAAAGAGACAGAGTTATTGCTTATGCTTCACGCCAATTAAAACCGCATGAAAAGAATTACCCAACACATGATTTAGAGCTGGCAGCTGTTGTGTTTGCTTTGAAAATCTGGAGACACTATCTATATGGTACTAAATGCATTGTTTGTACTGATCATAAAAGTCTTCAGTATGTGTTTTCACAGAAAGAACTGATTATGCGTCAAAGGCGATGGTTAGAATTAATCAAAGATTATGATTGTGAAATACGTTACCATCCAGGAAAAGCAAATGTAGTTGCAGACGCTTTGAGCAGAAAAGGTACTTCTGATCGAGTTTATTTTCTGCGAGTTGATGTTTCTTCTGACTTGGTGGATCAAATTAAAGCTGCACAGTTAGAAGCTTTGTTGGAATATAATCTTAAGCCAGAAATTATGTTGAAAAGAAAAGACTTATTGGTTGACGATTCTAGAGGATCAAAGACTTTTCAGTCTCGTGTTTGGATTCCTCTTATTGTTGGTATTCGAGATATGCTTTTGACTAATACTCACAAGTCTCGGTTGTCTGTCCACCCTGGTAGTACGCGGATGTATAATGATTTGAAACCTTTATACTGGTGGCCCACAATGAAAACTGATATTGCAAAGTTTGTTGGTAATTGTCATATATGTGCTCAAGTTAAAGCTGAACACCAAAAGCCATACGAATAAAGAACTGATAATCATATAAATTTGAAAGCAATAAAATTTATATTAATCAAGCACGAAATTATCAATAAATTCCAATTATTCAAATAAAATTCAAATCCTAAAAATAGAAAACAGAAAAATATAACTAGCTATTAAAAATGAAAAAGTTGCAAATGATCTTCAGAAGTGATTTTGTTGGTCTTCAATCCTAATTCCCATAGATAGGTTTTCCAAAATTCTCAGGATAAATCCTTCGAAAATGCATATAGATTTTATTAGCCAACTCGGGTATTGGTGAAGCAAATTCAGAGAAACTCTCATGATGAATTCTTTTAGCGTTCTCAGTTTCTATGAGCATGGCAGCTATTCTTTCTACCTTTTTAGCTATTCTACCATCTTCGTCTGTGCACAAGTAGTTGTCTTCAATTTTCGTTTCGCGTTCTACATGATTGTGCCTTAACGAATCTAATAACCCATAGAAACCTAAATGTATATCATGATAATCATATGTAATGTGGGTTCTCACTGCTGTTCCTATATCCTTTAAGATCCTATTATAGTATCCTTCTTGATGATCTGTTGTTAACCCAGAATACCTAAAAGTATCTACTAAATGATAATAAACCTCTGATAGACCTAGATGAAAAAGGTTATTTCTTTGATTATAGGGAACTCCAAGGTAAGCTAGTTGCAACTCCTTCTTAGCATAAGTGATCAAGTTTGCCATTGGTTCATCAGAAAAATACTCAGGAATTGTACGTGTAACTTCATCACATTCTCCATAGTAAAATTCATCAATAATGTCTTGAATGTAGAACTCCACCATACAATCTATGAAGAATCTTCCAGAATCAATGTATTGTCTAGCCTTTATCGAATTGAAGAAGTCTTGAAAGTTCCTTAGAAAGCAGATGTCAGCCATATTGCTCAAGTTTCCAGTGGCATACTCTATTATTTCCTTCAGCGCTCTTAACATTTCTCTTTGCTTCTCAGAATAAGGAAACAGAGATTTCTCAAATGTATGATACACATAAGTGTACTTCAACAGCTGTTCTTCACAAAAAAATGGATCTACATCTTCACTCACAATATCATATTTCAGCTCATTCACATAGTTGATAAAATCATCTGTATCTCTGGTTTCATTAGATATAACCCAAGCAGTGAATTGTTCTTCCATCTTCTTAATTAACTCTTTTTGATAATCAGTATATTCTAAAGTAGACCTACGTACGAGTTCCATAACAAATCTAATCTCATCCTCATGGTCATTTAAGTAGTCAAACATGTCTTCCTTGGTTGAAATCACAGGAGGATGTTCAAAACACTCGTCTTCAGTTGTTAGCCTGATTTTCTTGTTTGGTTCAAAAGAATGGTCATCTATCTCTATATCTTTAAAATTCTCATTATCACTTCCAAAGTCCACTTGCATCGACTCCATTTCTTAATAACAGTTAAATTTCTCTGTGCACATAAAATAGCACATAGTTTAGATTACTTATCTAATCCTATTCTACCTAAAGTGATTTACTATACATATTGAATACTTATATTAATCTCTTATACATTGCTAATCAAAAGATCTCGGTAGCTCCATTGATAGTACACAAAAGCGGAGAAACAGATCAGCGCGAAGCATGTTAAAAACCTATTTCTTTCGAGAATCACCTTACCTCTTATTTGATAAATCAATGAGGTAGGGCTGAACTCTCCTTATACCTTTGTTTTTGTCAGTATTCTCAATGGGTGAGCCGATATTTCGTATTGATTTTGCAACACATTAGAAAAAAAATATAATTGTTTTACAGGGAAAATAGTTAGTTTAAAATAAAATACACCGTTCCCCGGCAGCGACGCCAAAAACTTGATGTGTGCTAAGTATAGGCAATTATAATCACAAGTTTTAATTAAGGAAATACTAAATAATACTATCACACAATTCAGGCAAGTGTTATCCTGATCATAGAATATAGTTTTATAAGTAAGTCCAGATTCGAACACAGGAAACGTGATTTAATCTATAACTAACTATTTATTTATCCTAATTACAATTATTACAGTCAATATACAAATTCACCATTAATGTACAATAATATATAAGATAGGGGGGACGTTTTAGTTCCGATCGAACATATGTATAATTGATACCAATTATTTAATAGATAAGTTTAAAGGAACAACTTAAGAATACTAAATTGGATAGAAGATTATGACTTTTTAAACTATTATTTATTAAACTTATTATATCAACTTATGTCTATTTGCGTGTTGGCTATTATTATTGTGATTTACTAATGTAGAAAACCTCAAAGGTTATGACAATTCTCATATAGCAATACAGTCAAAGGTTATGTAAAGTATCACTATTTATTAAGATCTATCAATATATTATTGATGCAATTCCAGGGTGGGTTGAATTATAATGCTACTTAACATCTAATGAACATAATCACTTAATTTAAAAACCCAAAAGGTTAGTGAGTTTATCTATAAATCAGTTAATTATGAGCATTAACATAATATAACACATAATTCTTGCATAATAATATTCAATAATATAGTTCCAACATAAACATATAATTCATATAATAAACATAATAAACATACATTTAAACATTCATAATGAAAATCTAACAAGTAATTAATTCAAATAAACAATATCCATAGTAACCCAAAAGGTTAGTGAAGCTACAAGGATAAAGAAACCGAACCAATTGACGAACTAGCTTTTCCTAGGGTTGAAAACCTTCAAACCCTAGCTCCTTAGCCTCCGAATTCGCACCTAAAGTCGACCTTAAACCTTAATATTCAACTTTGTATTCTAAGAATTGTATATTGTTTAATCAAAACTAAGCCTCTATTTATAATGTTCCTGGCCGACCCTCCAACCACCGGTTGGTACTTCCAACCGCCGGTTGGAGTCAATTGAACATTACTCCAACTCTGTGCTTTCTCCACCGCCTTGAACCCATAGCCCCAACCGCCGGTTGGTTAATCCAACCGCCGGTTGGACTTAAATTCCAGAATATTCCAAAATCGGTTTGGGCTTCAATGTGGCCTTTTCTTTCTTCTTTAACGGATTCAACTTATTTTCTTGGCCCAAATCTTCAATATTATCATTTTAGTCTTCATTTCTTTAAGGTTTAAGTCTTCTTTTCGTTCCTTTTCTTCAATCTTCAATTAAAATACATTTCTGCAAATATTAACAAAATAAGTATCTAAAATCATATAAATGCATAAAATGTATACAAATATAGGGATAAATAATATAAAATATAGTATCTATTTGATGCTTATCAACAGTTTAGGTTCCAATTTGACCTGGGAGACCGAGGAGTCCATGAAATCCAGATATCCTGGATTGTTTGATCGAGTTTAGATTTCGAGGACGAAATCTCCTAAAGGAGGAAAGATTTGTAACATCCTCTCGTCGGGTCTGGTAATTCTCTATTTAAATTGATTATTTAATTATTTTAGAAATTATTTGATATTATTTGTTTATTGAGAAACTTAGGTAAATAGGTCTTAGGACTTATTGTGAATAGTAAATTGTTAATTGTTTTAATATAGTCAACAGTAAAATAAAATGATATTTCTCGCAAGAGATTTTAAGGTTTCAGATAATAGATTTGGAACGGGTATAAAGTACCCAACTAATTAAAGATAGTAATATGGGGAGGCCGACTCATTTGTATCATTTCCCCCAAATTAGAAAGTTTCTCATATCAACCTAAACCTTACACAATCACTTAAACACTTGAAATCCAAAGTATAAAAGTTGTGATTCTTGCAAGTATCTTCATCTTTTTCTTGCTATCATTCTCTTAATCATCATAATGTAAGTGTTCTTAATTTTATGAACTCATTCTTAGTTAGGTTAAGAATGAAAATGGTTAATTGATTGATGTTTGAGTTTTGTGTAATGATTAGTGAAATTAAAATGGTGATTGTACTGAGTTGTATGAATTGAATTAGTAAGTTCAGATTCTTGAATGATAATTATGAACTTAATCAAGTAATCTAAATGGTTTTATAAAATTGACAGGAAAATTGAATTGATTGATGATATATGTTGTTAATTGATGTTGCTTGAGGTTGTTAGATACAGCATGATGTTTATTTAATCTTAAAAACGTTTCTAGTAGGATTTGGTATGAGAAAGTTGAGAGTTTGTGAGTTTGGTTCGTACAGGTTTTAGTTCTGCTGCTGTTGCTGCTGTCAAATAGATGAACAAGCTGGCGGCTTGATGAGTCAGCCGGCGGGTTCTGTGTTTGGGTTAGGAAGCCGGCGGGTAGCACACCCAAGCCGGCGGCTTGAACCCTTGGACCGGCGGGTTAACCACCCTACCCGGCTGTTGCTAAAAGCTTTAAAACACATCTTTTCGCTGGTTACTCAAAATACCTTGTACCCGACGGCTTGGGGGTGTGACCCGACGGCTGGGGAGGTGAAGCCGACAGGTAAGGGACCCCAGCCGGCGGCTAGTATGATTTTCCAGCTTTTCAATTTAAATTGTTTGATTCAATGATTATTGATTAATACAGGTTATAACATTGATAAATGAGTATTAGTACATGATGATAATTATGTTGTGATGATTACTAATACATAAGAAAGAACTTGTAATTGTGATATCGATTGTAATAAATTCTTAATGTTATGTATTAATATAAGTTATGTATTAAAGATCCCGATTACTAACTTATATTTGATTGTTAATTCTCAGATTCTTCAAAAGATAAGTGACACTTGGATTCTGAGTTTGTGAAGACAAAGGTATCGGTGAGTGGATTTAGAACTCACCCTTCGGTTTAGTTGTAACTGTTTGGTTACAAGTATACGTAGATTGATTATACGATTGTTAATCTGTGTTATTGATTATGAATCTACGTGATATGTGAATCTATGTGTATCAGATTATTGAGGTCAATGTGTAGTTGGACTTTTGGTTATTATTGTGAATTACACAGGTTTTGATTCATTTGTTGTGTTTGAGACCTGTGTATGAGTTTAATAACCAATAGTTATCGGTCTATTCTGTAATGGCCATACAGATTGACGTTAAGTGTTCTTTGGGAATTCCCGGGTATTATGATATCCCAAGAGCCACCGATCCTCATTGAAAAAGAATGTGTTTACGATTAATTGTTGTAAATAGATTGTTATGCTAAGTTGAATTGTGTGTGATAAATCTATTCACTTAGCTTTGTGCTAATCCCTTACTTTAACTTCCTGTAGATTTTGTTTACTATGTGGGCAGTCAGGAAGTGGATGCTTCGGCTGGGAAAGTTTGACGACTTGTGACTCTGATATGGTTTTGTATAAACCTTGTTTTGTAAAATATAATACCCCGTTTTAAATGATTGTTAAACAGTTTTAGTTTGAAGTGATCTGAATATGTAAACTATTTATGTACATTATTTAATATAGAGTAATGAACTGAATTTTATACTATACGCTTCCGAGTAAAATAATATTATATCGTGTAATAGAAAGAGGGGTGTTATAGAAAGATATGGAAGGTGAAAGGTTGTATGAAAAGATGTGGGAAAGTGTTATGAGGTGTGTTTTTGAATGAGCCATGAAGCCTCCTATTTATAGGTGAAAATTGGTGCATTTTAGAAACTTGGGGGCACATGTTAGCAAAAGGTGGAAAAGTTGCTAGCACATGTACCCTAGAGCGCGTAAAGGTCTAGCACGTGTACCCTAGAGTTGCGGAAAAGGCCTAGCACATATGCCCTGCGAGTACGGGAGATGATGAAAAAGAGGACGGGGGATAGGGGGCGGGCAGCCGGCGGCGCCACCATGGCAGCCGGCGGCGGCTGGCAGCCTGCCACCCCGGTTCGCGGTCTTTCGCTTTGTTACTCGATTCGCGCGTATCTTCTTCGTTATGCGTCCATTTTTGTCGATTCTTTTTGCGTCGGATTCGTTTTTCAAAAACGAAGACTTTGATGAAAAGAAATCCCAAATATATGTCTCTGATCTTCGGATGTCTCGTACGAATCTTTTGAATCTTCCAGCGTACGTAGAATCTTCATTCTTCATCCGTTTTAGCTGATTCTTTTTCTGTTAGATTCGTATTTTGAAGAAGAATATCTTGGATAAGAGAAATCTTAGTGATGGGAACTTTTGTCTTTAAATCTTGTCTTGATGTCTTTAATCTTCAAACGTGTGTGGAATCTTCGTTTTTCATCCGTTTTGCTTGATTTTTCTCGTGCAACTCTATTTCAACCTTCTTGGCAAAGTTTCATTGATTTGAACATTATTTGAGTTTATTTGTCAAGTATTGTTCCAGAATGAGAGAGATATCAGTAGTAAAAACGTGACTTTTTACACGATATCAGAAGCCACGTCTTCCAAAATTTTCAGAGACACTCTCAATTTCCCACATTTTCCACAAGAAAAGCCCATACAACCTCACAACCTAGTACCATACGGAACCTTTCGGAAAAATAAAGAAAACAAGAAACGTACATGCCGGCACTACCCAAAAAGTCCAGAAAAGAAAAATTCAAATCCAAAAAAGGGTTGCACTATTAAGTCTTTTCAAGTCTGAGAAATTCCAAAAGAGACTTTCTCGGAAAAACACCCAAGCTTCACGAAAGATACGAGGAAAGAAAAACCCATAATCTTCCTTTTCACACACTCTTCAATTCTCCAAAACCAAAAACCCGATTCCTTTCTAAGAAATCTTGAAAGATTAGTACCGTTCTCATCCAAAGTGATGGAGATTTGATTCTTGATCAAGCCTATGACGAGAATGCTGCATGACCGGCTATCTGAGAGATTTACACTAGCAAGTAGGAACCCTAAACACCTGAGTGATTTGAGTGACCCACTGCGAGGATTGCCTAGTGATGATTATCATTTAAGTTGCTTGAAGAAAGTATCAAATTCTATAAACCCTTAGTTTCTCATAAGACCTCTTTCATAACTGGAGCTTTACATTCTTTGGAAATAGTATTTCTAAAGGATATGTGTAACTAGAATCTTTCTAAAGGTCTTTTATGAAAGAGTTTGCTTGAGGACAAGCAAAGTTCTAAGTGTGGGATACTTGATATCCTGTAAAAAGTCACATTTTTACTACCAATATCTCTCTCATTCTGGAACAATACTTGGCAAAGAAACTCAAATAATATACAAATCAATAAAACTTTGCCAAGAAGGTCAAAATGAAGTTGCACAATAAAAATTAAGCAAATCGGACGAAAAACGAAGATTCCACATGCAATTGAAGATTCAAGGCATCCGAAACAAGATTCATAGATAAAGTACCCATCACCAAGATCCATTTTATCCAAGATGTTCATTTTCAAAATACAAATCCAACAGAAAAAGAATCAGCAAAAACAGATGAAGAATGAAGATCCTACGTACACCGGAAGATTCAAACGATTTGTACGAGACATCTAAAGATGAGAGATGAAATTCAGGGATTTCTTTTCATCAAAGTCTTCATTTTTGAAAAACTAATCCAACACAAAATGAATCGACGAAAACGGATGCATAACGAAGAATATACGCGCGAATCATGAAACGAAGCAAAAGACGGCGAACTAGGGCATCAGCCTGCCAGCCGCCGCCGGCTGCCATGGTGGCGGCGCCGGCTGTAGTCCCCCCATCCCCCGGCAGCTTTTTCGTCCTTGATCATACTCGCCTGGTACACGTGCTAGGCCTTTTCCGCAACTTTAGAGTACACGTGCTAGACCTTTTCTCGCTTTACGGTACATGTGCTATCAATTTTTCCACCTTTTGCTAACATGTGCTCCTAATTGCTAAAATGCACCAAATTTCAAGTATAAATAGGTGCTCCATGGTTCATTTCAAGATACACCTCTTAGCTCTCACACAACACACATCACATACTCTTGAAATCACAAAATTCCAAATTCTTTTGTATTTTATAGTTTTTCTCATTCTAGGATTATTGTAATTAATCTACGGATTAATATAGAGGCTAGAACGAATGTTAAGGATTCGGAGATAAATATTTGTACCTGTGAAAGAGTTGTCAATACGCTGCTACGCATTTATTTCTGGGTGATATCTAAACTTTTATCATAGTTTTTTTATATCGTATTCTAAATATGCATTATTACTTGGTATGATTTACTTGTTGCCATGAATTGCGAGTAGTTTATTATTGTGATTGTTGATGATGTAGATAATTATAAGTAGGGATGAAATTATATAATTAGTGCACAATAATCGTAAAGTGATATGATGACCCCTATTCGACTGTTTATTCGATATAGTACTGGAAATGCTTTCGAGCAAAGTACAAATGTATGGAAGTCATAAACGACCAAAGGTAGTCATATCACTGGACTCAGCTCTGGTTTAACAGTTGGAATTCTGAAAAGATAATACAACTTCACAACTAACTGGTATATCCTACGAGAGTCAACGCACTGTAAAGTAATGTTCATAAAATACGTTCAGATAAAATAGGAATTAGTAACCCTTGTACTGTTAAGACTTTATGAACTTAAGTTTAATCTATGGAGTACCCTTTCTGGTTATCCACGTGACTGCAACCTTGTAATTAGGACCTGATCAACCTTAATTATGGTAAGTAGTTATCTGTGCCCATGACATGCAATAAGTAAGACACGGTGAAACCACTCGTTGTATATATTAGGTTTACATTTCCGCACTGTTTTAGATTTAATTAGTTTAGAGTGTCATTCTCACTGTCAATTACTCTTGACCGCGTGTTGGATGTAAGAAGCCGTGGAACTACCATGTAAAGTACACGGTCTAATTAGTGAAAGGCACGGTCTGCATATGAAACACGTTTTAATAAATTACAAATTATCTAGGGATGTATAACTGTTAGAAAAGGAGAGATTTAAGTCATAATTCGAAGAAACCGGAATCTAGTGAATTATAAATAAGACTTAGAAATGAAAGTAAAATTCTAAGTGACTTAGGATACTTAAACCTCTAGGTCTTATAGAATCGGCGGTCTAAACATACAAAGTCATTAATCTGCATGCTAATAAAATAGTAGACTATCTTAGGGGTTCATATCGCGTAAAAAGTCATGTTTTTACTACCGATATCTCTCTCATTCTAGAATGATTCTTGGCATTTTAAACTCAAAAATAATACAAATCAATGATATTATGCCAAGATGGTTAAAGCAAGGTTGCACGATAAAAATCAAGCAAAACGGATGAAAAACGAAGATTCCACGCACGTTTGAAGATTCAGGGCATCAAAACGAGTTTGCAAGACAAAAGTGCCCATCCTCAACATCTATCTCATCCAAGATGTTCGTTTTCAAATTACGAATCCAACAGAAGAAGAATCAACAAAAACGGACAAAGAATAAAGATTCTACGCCCGCCGGAAGATTTAAATGATTCGTACGAGACATCCAAAGATGGGAGAAATATTTTTGGGATATTTTTACATCAAATTCTTCATTTTTGAATTATGAATCCAACACAAAAAGAATCAACGCAAACGGACGCATAACGAAGAAGATACGCGCGATTTAAGCAACGCAACGAAAGAAAGTGAACCGGGGCGGCAGCACGGCGTACTAGGCCGGCCACAAGGCCCCCACCTCCGGCCACCAGGCCCCTGGCACTAGCCTACCACCCCCGTCCCATTTCCGCTTTTTGGTCCTTGCGCGTACCTGGTGCACCATCTTTCCATGCTTTTTCGTACCCGGTGCGCCACCTTTCCATGCTTTTTCATACCCGGTGCACCACCTTTCACTCTTTTTCTAATGTGAACCTTAGAATGCTAACATGAGCCACATTTCACCTATAAATAGCAGCTCTAAGGCTTCATTTTCACACACACCTTCCACACCTTTCATATCTTTCTTATTTCTTTGTAGCTTTTATTTTCTTTTTCTCTCTACTTTCCCTCTAAGCTAATTTAATTAATTTAGTGAGAGATAAGTAGGAGATTAATTATGTAGTACTTAGTAGTAGCTATCTTAGAATTGTAATGCTTTGGAATATTCAGAAGTAATATAACCATCGTTTTGCTCGCAATAATTACGGGTAATATCTATCCTTTCTTTTATTAATTATTTGTAATGTTCTTGTTTGATGTTTACGATTTATTAACATTAGAAATGTCTATTGCCATGATATGCGAGGATTTACTTATATGTTTGCCATGATTTAGATAGTTATAATGGGATGATATTAAATATTGTAAAGTAATATGACGGCCCCTATTCGACTGTTCCCGGATATAGTGCTGGAAACGCTTTATGCGGAGTACAAACGTATGGAAGTCTGGGACGATCGAAGGTAGTTATATTACGGATCAATATTATAAATGTGCTAAATGAATTTCTGTTTATAGTTTAATTACAACATTATGAACGAATGGTGGCGTGTTTAGCCAACCGCTGATGACCAGACTGCCCCAACTTATTCCGGTAGGGTAAAACCTGTTTATGCGACTATTTATTCAATAGACCATGCCATGATACGGACGTCTCTGACGACCGAGATTGGGGAATAGGATTCGAGGGTAGTGGTGGGCTGATGTGTTCAGTACATTTGGGAGAACTTCCGGTGTATTGTAATTGTTTGTGTTTACTATCCATGTGACATATCTTATATCTGATTGTGGACAACTCTACGTTAGTTAGTTGATAGGATCGTAAAAACAACTCATTCAAACATAGTTTAAATTTATAAAAAGAAACTTATATGAATGGGAATTATTATACTTTATTATTGTTTAAATATATGACGCTAGACCTAATTTATGGAGCACCCTTTCTAGTTATCCACGTGACTACAACTTAGATATTAGGGAGTCATGAACCTTAATTATGGTAAGTAGTTATCTGTACCCATGACGTGCAATAAGTAAGATACAGTTAAACCATTCGTTGTACATATTAGATTTACATTTCTGCACTGCTTTTTATTTAATCAGTTTAGAATGCCACTTTCACTGTCAATTACTCCTGACCACACGTTAGACGTAAGAGGCCGTGGAATTACTCTGTAAAATACACTGCTTATTACTGAAAGTATGGTCTGGATATGAAACACGTTTTGACAAACTGTGAATAATCCAGGGATGTATAACTGTTTGAAAATGAGAGGTCTAGGTCATAAATCAAAGTAATTAGAGCTTAAGAAAAGTATTAACAAGGTCTAGAAAGGAAAGTCTTAGTGACTTAGATACATGAACCCCCTAGATCTTGCATATTTGGTTCTTTGAACATAGCAAGATAATAATTAGATACACATTTAGAAGAATGCGAGATAAGCTTAGGTGTTAAGAACGGCCAGACCTATGAGATAATAAGCTGCTTTATTCATGTACCTCGGTTTTTCACCAAGATAGGTTGCTTATCTTTCAACTAGGTAAGTATTGGGAGTTTAGCGAACTACTCCGATCAGAATCACGATAACCTAGTTCCTAGTGACATGCCAACGGGAATTTAATTGGTAGGGTTCTAGTATTTACACCAAAGTCTGTTAATCTATTAATTCAGAAAGTGTGCCTGTTGCACCCGCAACCGTCGGTTCAGTGTCGTTGCGATTCCTGACGGTGATGCGGGCGCAGCAGGGGTTTTAAAATTTATATTTTGCGGGGCTCAAATAATACGTACTACCTACTCTGGTTAGCAAGTGGTAAGTATGACCTAAGATCGTTCTATGAATTCAAACGTGTGGGAGATTAAAGCTGGTGCTTTCGGTAGGAGATATTTAGGATGAAACAAAGTAGGTAGGTTTGGGGGTTTTTAAACTAAAGATAGGTAATTAAAATGCAGAAAAGTAAATTACGGGAAAGCAGATAAAGATAAACATGTGATTGCTGAGATTTCGATAATTAATGTTTCAGGATGACAGATTAAATAGGGGCAATACTAATATAATGATTTAAACTATCAGGTGTAAACTCCGGAACCCTACCAACTAAATTTCCCATTGGCATGTCACTAGGAACTAGGTTATCATGATTCTGATCGGAGCAATACGCAAACTTCCAATGCTTATCTAGTTGAAAGATAAACAACCTATTTTGGCTTAACGCCGAGGTGCATGAATCAGTAGCGTATCGTCTCATAGGTCCGACCTTTCTTAACCCCTAAAATAGTTTAGTATTTTATTAGCACGCAGATTAATAACTATGTATGTTTTGACCGCTGATTGTGTAAGGCTTAGTGTTATAAGGTATTTAAATCACGAGGATGTTGTCCTTATTCCTAAGTCTTGTTTTATGCATTAGGGTTTGGTTACTTCAACTTATGACTTGAGTTCTCCTTTTCAAACAGTTATACATCCCTAGATTATTCGCAGTTTATAAAAACATGTTTCATATACAGGCCATGCCTTTCAGTAATCGGACAGTGTACTTTACATGGTAGTTCAACTGCTTCTTACATCAGACATGCGGTCAGGAGTAATTGACGGTGAATGTGACACTCTAAGCTAACTAAATAAAAAGCGATGCGGAAATATAAACCGAATATGTACAACGAGTGGGTTCACTGTGTCTTACTTGTTACATGTCATGGGCACAGATAACTACTTACCATAATTAAGGTTGATCAAGTCCTAATTACTAGGTTGCAGTCACGTGGATAACTAGAAAGGGTACTCCATAAATTAAACTCAAGTTCATAAAGTCTTAATGGTACAAAGGTCATTAATTCCTATTTTATCTGAATGTGTTTTCGAACATTATCTTATTGTGCATTGACTTTCGTAGGATACACCAGTTAGTTGCGAAGTTGTATTATCCTTTTGGAATTCCAACTGTTAAACCAGAGCTGATTCCAGTGATGTAACTACCTTCGGTCGTTTATCGACTTCCATACATTTGTACTCCGTATAAAACGTTTCCAATACTATATCAGATAAACTGTCGAATAGGGGCCGTTACATCACGTTTACAATTGTCGTACACTTAATTATATAACGTCATCCTTACTTATAATTATCTACATCATCAACAATCACAATAATAGACTACTCGCAATTCATGGCAATAGACAAATCACATACAAGACAATAATACATAATTGAAATATGAAATAAAGCAAGTATGATAAAGGTTTCGATATCACCCAGAAATAAATGCGCAGCAGCGTATTATTATGACAGACAACTCGTTCACACGTACAAAGATGAATCTCCAAACTCCTAACGTTCGCTCTAACCTCTATGTTAATCCGTAGATTAATTACAATAACCCTAGACTAAAATATGAGAGACTTTTAGAGTGAGAAAGTGAAAATGGAAGAATGAGAGTGTAAGTATGAGTGTGTGTGTTTTGTGTAAGAGTTGGTGTGTTTAAATGAGAGCTAAGGGCTGCCTTTTATAGAGGAAATTCGGCTCAAGTTAGCACCCCCAAGCTCATGATAGCAAAAGGTGGAAAAGGTAGTGGCACCAGGTACAAAAGGCGAAAAAGGTAGTGGCACCAGGTACGAAAAGTAGGAAAAGGTCTAGCACCAGGTACGAAGAAGTACCAAAAAGCGCAATTCGTGCGGGTGACGGGCAGCCGGCGGCAGCCGGCGGCTGGCTGGCTGGCGGCGGCGGCTGGCTGCCAGCAGCACCAGTCCGCTGTCGGTTGCTGCGTTTCTCGATTCGTGCGTGTTTTCTTCGTTACGCGTCCGTTTGCGTTGATTCTTTTTGCGTTGGATTTGTAATTCAAAAACGAAGCTTTTGATAAAAGAAATCCCAAAGATATATCTCTGAACTTTAGATGTGTCGTACGAATCGTTTGGATCTTTCGGCGTGCGTAGAATCTTCGTTCTTCGTCCGTTTTAGTTGATTCTTCTTCTGTTGGATTCGTAATTTGAAAACGAACATCTTGGGTCAAATAGATGTTGGTGATGGGCTCTTTTGTCTTGAAACCTCGTTCCGGTGTCTGGAATCTTTAAACGTGCGTGGAATCTTCGTTTTCTGCCCGTTTTGCTTGATTTTTATCATGCAACCTTGTTTTTCCCATCTTGGCATAATATTACATATTTTTAATGCACTTTGAGTCAAAGTGCCAAGAATTGTTCCAGAATGAGAGAGATATCTATAGTAAAAACGTGACTTTTTACGCGATATCAAGTATCCCACACTTAGAACTTTGCTTGTCCTCAAGCAAACTTATTCTTAAAAGCTTCTGGAATGATTCTAATTGCATCAGTTTTTTTTGAGATGCCATTTTTCAAAGGATATAAAGTTACCGTTATAAAAGAGTTTTGTAACCGAAACTAATGGTTTATTGAATTCGATACCTTCTTCGAGCAACATGATGATTATGACTAGGCAAATGCAGCATTCTCGTCATAGGCTTGATCGAGAATCAAATCTCCATCACTCTTGATGAGGACGGTACTAACCGTTCAAGATATCTTGGAAGGAATCGGGTGTTTTCGGTGTGAAGAGGGTGTGAGGTTTTTCCTTGTATTTTCTCGAAACTTTTTGAGAGAGTTTCTCTAGAATTTCTCAGATTTTGAAAGGACTACATAGCCTTTTTCTTTGGAATTTTTCTTTTCTTGGCCCTTTTTCTTGATCCTTGGGCTTTTTTTTTTAGCAGCTTCTGCTGAATTTCTTTTTCCTGGAGCTCCTTTTACGGATGATGCTCATCCTTTGGGGAATGCTCCGATGTAAGCTTTTTGCTGAATTTCATTTCTTGGAGCTCCTTTTACGGATGATGTTCATCCTTTAGGGAACACTCTGATGGCTTTGTGTTAGGATGCAGAAGTCTTGGAATATCTTTGAGAATTCGTTGGAAAATGAAACTTCTGTAGGTTCGGGATGAATGTTAGGAGGTTTTGATTGGGTGTGAAGAGTGAGTGTTGAGTGGGTGGATGTTTGATGGTGGAAGGTTGTTTGGGATTCCTTAGAAGTTATCAAGATGGGTTGTACGTATGACACTCATCGGTGTGATCTCGAAATGCATTTCAAGAGCAAGTTCTAATTCGAATGCGTATATCGGTGCCTGGCCATGTGTTGCCCTTTTCGTCCGTATCTTATTCTAAAACAGTTTTGTTTCGTTGTCAAAACTCGTTCCTTGCTGTAATTTATTCTTTTGAAAGATAGGATTTCTAAAGAACGATGTTTTTGAATCTGAAAATTTTTGAAATTTTATCCATTTTTAGCCTTAAAAATGTTGTTTGACTTACAGACAAGAGGTAAAAACTTTGCGGTCGATGGTCGTATATCCCACACTTAGAGGAACATTGTCCCTAATGTTCGAATCTATTTGTTGAGTACCTCTTGTTGAAGTATCCCACACTTAGAGATTCTACTTATTATTGGATTGTTTCGTATCCCACACTTAGTGTTTGGAATATCGGATGAGGCAATCAAAACGGGTAGAGGGTTTTGGAACGTTGTACCGCTTTTGTCGTGCACGTTATCGGCGCCTCGTTGGAAGTCTGCTGGTCCGTGGCTTGTAACTTATGGCTCTCGGCATTCTTCATTGCGTGGTCCACAGTCCTCCTTTGCTTAGGTCTTCTATAGTTTTTCAAACAAACCACTCAACTTAATCAAGTAATACCTGCTGATAAGTAAAGTAAAGTAATAAAATGATAAGGTAATAATTGGATAGATGTGATGTCTATGCATCCACAGTACATCAAATACACATAATAATAATAATAAAGTCTTGGTAGAAAATAGAAAGAAGTAAGAAGGCGGAGCAATCTATTGCTCGGCTGGTGGTACTGCAGTCGAAGATGCTATGGGAGATGTCTCATCTGATGAAGAGTCATCGTGCTGACAGTGGGTACCCTTATCTGATGCATCCCTGTCATCCTCTGCGTCTGGTGTACCCATGGTGAATATCCCGTCATGTATCAACTGATCAACAAACTCCCCTGTGGGCATGTCAAAGCTATAGAGTGGAGTCTCATGTATCCCCTGCTGAGAGTGCTCTCTGAATAGATCGGTCTGTCTGTGAGAAGATACTGGAGCAGTCGGTGCAGCTGCAGGGCTGGTGCTCCTGAGAGTCCTATGACTCTGAACAAAAGTGGCTCGAGTAGGGGCTCTAGATATCCTACTGCTACTCGAAATCTATCCTCTAGCTGAGCCGACGACTGAGGGAATCTGCTGTCTCTGAAGGGGGATCTGTGCTCGCGGTGCCTGTGGCCTGAGTGGGGCTGTCCGAGGTGGTAAACCATGGCCATGGACTGGATGTCGGCGAGGTGCTGGAGTAGGAGCTGCAGGGGGATATAAATGTGGTGGGGCTCGGCCCATCCCGCACGGTATGTCCGGAAGTGAGCTCACTGGTATCCCTGCGATCTGCTGCCTAATAGCTCTGTAGCTTCTGACTTGCATCTGCATCAGCCAGTACCAGTAATCGGGTCCTGGGGGTGTCCCGTAATGGTATATATAAGGTGGTATCTGGGCTCTAGGGGCAAGGACAGAAGGTCCTGGCCTAGTAGGCTGTGGCGGTGCAACTGGCACATCAGAATCTCGTGCACCCTCATCTGAATCAGAGTCTGAACTTTGGGCCTCTTTCGGTTGCTTCCTCTTTCTGGACTCCCTAGGTAGGACTAGACCCGCTACCAATGTGTCAATACTCTCAGGGTCTGATGATCGTGCCCTGATGTAAACGGTACCATCCTTCAGAATCCTAAGTATATCCATTTTCCTCAGAAAATCATAGTCTATTGGTTGGGAACTCCATCCTGGCAGGCTTTTAAACTGTACTATCTCCGTCTTCCTAATCAATCCCATTTTCCTAATCAACCGAGTAATTACTGGGCCCATGAATGATCTTCTTGCACCAAACTCTTTCTCTTCCAAAATCCGCTGGGCAACTAGATGGGCAACCTGAATGTTTCTCCTATCGATGATGCATGCCATCATGATAACATCAAACTCAGACACTCGGCCATTAGACGTATGTTTCCCATCAAGTGAACAAGCCAGTAGTTTATGCAAAATCTGCATAACTGGGTCTGTGAGCTGGGTAGCTTTAATACCCGAGAAATATGGCTTTGGTAACCAATGGCTCCATGCCTCTGCGGTGGTAGTCGTGAGAGACATCGTGGTGGCTCCATCAGTAAACAGGGGTGAATCTATCTCTTCTGGTGTATAGAGATCTAAGTGACGTGCAAACTGAGCCAATGACAAGGTGAATAGGCTCCCCATATATCTAAATGTGATCACCCCGTCTTCCACTCTACTCCCTGTCTCGAATGTATAGGTGGTCATGAACTCGGTGATCATCTCCATATACACCGGTTCGTCAATGCTGAACAATCTCTTGAAAGACTCAAATTGCTGACCCTCTATTGAGTAACTGAGTAGACTCTCTAATTTCTGCCTGAACCCCAATATCTGTAGCTTTTCCCAATCTACATATCTAAAACGGCCAAAAGGTTTATCTCTCCATGTTCGTGCCATCCGGTCGTATGCTGGTGTTGCACTAAGGTATGCAAGAGATCCTGTAAGTGGACGTGCTGGTTTTAGCTTTTTCTTCATGGTACCTGAGAACATGAGAAATTTAAAGTAATAGGTCTTAAGAAAGGTAGAATTTAAAGCACTTCTCGAATTTTCTAATGGAAAATTCGAAATGAGGGCTTTAAATTCTTGACAGTCCAAAGATTACAGTAAATATCAAATGCCCCCAAGTAACAATAGTGAGGCAATCATCAATGTGTAGAAACATATAGTCATGGGATGGCGGTAACTTGACTTGTGAAGTAATGATGTTTACAAAGTCTGGTGTTTAGCCAAATTTGAAACGTCATTATTTCACAGTTTATAGTCTCATTGTATATTTTTGACTTTTAAAAGTTCAAATTGAAGTAAGGTTTTTGAATAAAAATTGCAATTAATTTATTTTTAAAACTTACTTCAAATTGACTTTTTAGGTCAAAACTTACTTCGGACGATAATTCCAATTTGTCCGCATACCAAAATTATAACCTAAGCATGTAATCATTATTTTTAGGCATTTTCCTACTAGATAACAAGCTAGGTCATGCACCAAAAAGTTATGTCATCCATGTGTTTGGTTTTATTCAAGACTTTTGTTTCTAGTAATAATTCTATCTTGCCTATTTTGACTAGTCAAGAAAGTACAAGTGTCCTAGTAAGCAAGGTTTTCAAGTAATTTTTTAATTTACTATCATGCATGCTAGTTAACTTTTTGTTGACTTTCAAAAGTCAAATTTGCTAATCCTAATTTATCCGCATTATGCAATTAGCATAGGGCAATCATTCAAAACACCATAATTACTTAAATATCTAACAACTAGCACTTAAATCAAGCTAAATTCTAGACTTAATCACTAAGTTGAAGTACATCTTCTTGAAAGGTCCAAACTAGTATGAATTAGCATAGGTAAGTGGTAGTAGCATGTAGTTTCTAAGCATTCAACCAAGAAAAATACCAATTCCTAGTTACTAGCTTAGGTAACTTCATAAAATGAGAAACTTTAAGCTTAAAGTGGGTTTCTTATGATCATACCTTGTTTTAGTGTGTTATGCTTTAAAACGAACGTACAATCGAGAATACCATGCAATGAGGAGTTCAAAAGGACATGAAATTAGAGAGGTTGGTGAAGATTGAGTGGTGATCCATGGTGTAGTGATGGTGGCCGGTTTTGGGAGTGAAGGAGGAAGGAGAAGAAAAGTTTTTTATGTTATTTTTGAATTATGGGATCAAATGGAAGACTTGTGGTCCATGAGAATATTTGTCATGTACCCTATTCCTTACATGGTCCCCTATGTACTTCTAAGTACTTCTCTAGATTAATTCCTAAGGTCCCACTAATGATGATTACAAATCCTAAACGTATTTATTGTAACTAGTTACTTGTTAGTCTTTCGTTACGTTATAAACAATTTAAGACGCGCGTACATTTTTGTGGAAAAATTAAAAAGTAATCCTGGGATATTAAACTTAAATTATTTTTGTTTGTATTAAAATTAGTTGTCTGACGTGGATTTGTTGAATGTACACGTTTCGGCTAAAAGCTTAACGTTGTACGTTCTTGTTGCCGCGCACGTGTTTTCAAGCAACAAATTCAAAAACGTTTTTTTTTTTTTTTTTTCAAAGGAGACTTTCAAAATTTTATTATATTACTATATTTATACTAAAATATGCACATTTAAAGTCACGAGCTTCGACCTTTCTCGGACGGAATTGTTTTAAGATTCGTTCCGATCCTTCCATAGGGAAAGGGTCGAGATTTGCTCCCTTAAGCGAACGTTTTTCAGCACAAAACATTTTGAAAGTTCCAAAATGGTGTTATAAACTAAATAGTAATGACGATTCTCAAATCCGAGGACTTCTCGTTCTTCGTATCCTAAATTGATAAGATCACCAATTAACTTATTGTACGCTTTCCTTATCGTTTTAGGGTTTGACAGACCGACGCGTGGGCCTTGATCCTTGTAATTAAGTTCGTGAGTGAGTTTATTCATGACTTCCAGAAACGCGTTCTCTTCCTGTGAATCAGGGTCTCCGGTTGTAGACTTAACTATCCTACAGAGTTCACTGATTGTGGATTTTTGTACGGAAGTAAAAGGGTATTTGGTAAAGGCAAAGATTCGAGTGAGCTTAATGTGAAGGTCTTTTCTTTTTGTGAAGAAAGCTGTGTCGATTATTTCCTTGGTGGAATCAGGAAAAACGTCTCGTAATTTTGAGATCAGGTAGGAGGCGGGGTCAACAAAGAAAGGAATTTTACCAGGAATGATGATAGAAATCATCGGATCTTGTTCTTCCCAGAACTCAAGTTTGTTGATCATTGCGGTGACACTGTGATTGATTAACATCATAGATGTTGGAAGAAAATCCATGTCGGCAAATGATTCAAAAAGTAGATCTAAATCTGCTATAAACTTTAGTTCTTGGTCTCTGAAATTTGTGGAAGTGCTTTCGCATTCATGACTTGACAGGCGAAGAAGGAATTCTACTTGTTTTTCTAATTTGCCAATCGTTTCTCGTTGTTCGTAGGAATACGGGAGATCGACATAGGTTAACTGCCTGACGAATGCTTTATAGACATCTACCCTACGGGAAGGATTGAAAGAAGCACCGAGGTGGCGTTCTTCAAAACAAGGTTGTTCCGGCTCGACTGATGGAACCTTGTCCAACACTCGGTGGATGGTGTATTGGTGGTTGTGTGTAATGAATGGAAAGATGCCGTAATTCCGAGAATCGGGCGTGGTTTGAGAATACACCGATGTTTCAGGAATGAGGGTGATTAAGTCACAAGACTTCGGAGGTTTTTCTTCAGAATTATCTTCGGGAAAATAATCGAAGTGGGGAGAATTTGGTAAATCAGGTAGGTGTAAAGTTGGCGAGTGATCTTCTGGAGATGATACAAGGTCAGGTAACTGGTCCGTGTCATCAAAATCCAGACAATGTTTTGGAATTGAAAGGGAGGTCCTATATTCTTCTTGGGTGTCGGAGGTTTCCTTAGTTTTAGAGGAAGAAGGTGAAAAGAAATCAGATCCTAACTCTTTTTCTAAGTAGTCAAAGAATTCCGTATCATCCATTGAAATGAAGTAAGAAGTGGGTTTTCGAAGTGTCATTTTTAAAGTTATCCTAATTAAATAATACTTAATTAATACTAATTAACTTTCGAAAGATTTCTAAGAAGATTTCAATCGGAAGGGTCTCCTAAATATTACTACTTAAGGCGGTTTTGAATCGTACGTTTGTGATTCCCCGGCAGCGGCGCTAAAAACTTGTTGCACCCACAACCGTCGGTTCAGTGTCGTTGCGATTCCTGATGGTGATTCGGGCGCAGCAAGGGTTTTAAAATTTATATTTTGCGGGGCTCAAATAATACGTACTACCTACTCTGGTTAGCAAGTGGTAAGTATGACCTAAGATCGTTCAATGAATCCAAACGTGTGGGAGATTAAAGCTGGTGCTTTCGGTAGGAGATATTTAGGATGAAACAAAGTAGGTAGGTTTGGGGGTTTTTAAACTAAAGATAGGTAATTAAAATGCAGAAAAGTAAATTACGGGAAAGCAGATAAAGATAAACATGTGATTGCTAAGATTTCGATAATTAATGTTTCAGGATGACAGATTAAATAGGGGCAATACTAATATAATGATTTAAACTATCAGGTGTAAACTCCAGAACCCTACCAACTAAATTTCCCATTGGCATGTCACTAGGAACTAGGTTATCATGATTCTGATCGGAGCAATACGCAAACTTCCAATGCTTATCTAGTTGAAAGATAAACAACCTATTTTGGCTTAACACCGAGGTGCATGAATCAGTAGCGTATCGTCTCATAGGTCCGACCTTTCTTAACCCCTAATAGTTTAGTATTTTATTAGCACGCAGATTAATAACTTTGTATGTTTTGACCGCTGATTGTGTAAGGCTTAGTGTTATAAGGTATTTAAATCACGAGGATGTTGTCCTTATTCCTAAGTCTTGTTTTATGCATTAGGGTTTGGTTACTTCAACTTATGACTTGAGTTCTCCTTTTCAAACAGTTATACATCCCTAGATTATTCGCAGTTTATAAAAACGTGTTTCATATGCAGGCCATGTTTTTCAGTAATCGGACAGTATACTTTACATGGTAGTTCGACTGCTTCTTACATCAGACATGCGGTCAGGAGTAATTGACGGTGAATGTGACACTCTAAGCTAACTAAATAAAAAGCGATGCGGAAATATAAACCTAATATGTACAACGAGTGGGTTCACTGTGTCTTACTTGTTACATCTCATGGGCACAGATAACTACTTACCATAATTAAGGTTGATCAAGTCCTAATTACTAGGTTGCAGTCACGTGGATAACTAGAAAGGGTACTCCATAAATTAAACTCAAGTTCATAAAGTCTTAATGGTACAAAGGTCATTAATTCCTATTTTATCTGAATGTGTTTTCGAACATTATCTTATTGTGCGTTGACTTTCGTAGGATACACCAGTTAGTTGCGAAGTTGTATTATCCTTTCGGAATTCCAACTGTTAAACCAGAGCTGATTCCAGTGATGTAACTACCTTCGGTCGTTTATCGACTTCCATACATTTGTAATCCGTATAAAACGTTTCCAGTACTATATCAGATAAACTGTCGAATAGGGGCCGTTACATCACGTTTACAATTGTCGTACACTTAATTATATAACGTCATCCTTACTTATAATTATCTACATCATCAACAATCACAATAATAGACTACTCGCAATTCATGGCAATAGACAAATCACATACAAGACAATAATACATAATTGAAATATGAAATAAAGCAAGTATGATAAAGGTTTCGATATCACCCGGAAATAAATGCGCAGCAGCGTATTATTATGACAGACAACTCGTTCACACGTACAAAGATGAATCTCCAAACTCCTAACGTTCGCTCTAACCTCTATGTTAATCCGTAGATTAATTACAATAACCCTAGACTAAAATATGAGAGACTTTTAGAGTGAGAAAGTGAAAATGGAAGAATGGGAGTGTAAGTATGAGTGTGTGTGTTTTGTGTATGAGTTGGTGTGTTTAAATGAGAGCTAGGGGGTGCCTTTTATAGAGGAAATTCGGCTCAAGTTAGCACCCCCAAGCTCATGATAGCAAAAGGTGGAAAAGGTAGTGGCACCAGGTACAAAAGGCGAAAAAGGTAGTGGCACCAGGTACGAAAAGTAGGAAAAGGTCTAGCACCAGGTACGAAGAAGTACCAAAAAGCGCAATTCGTGCGGGTGACGGGCAGCCGGCGGCAGCTGGCTGCCAGCAGCCGGCGGCTGGCTGGCTGGCGGCGGCGGCTGGTTGCCAGCAGCACCAGTCCGCTGTCGGTTGCTGCGTTTCTCGATTCATGCGTGTTTTCTTCGTTACGCGTCCGTTTGTGTTGATTCTTTTTGTGTTGGATTCGTAATTCAAAAACGAAGCTTTTGATGAAAAGAAATCCCAAAGATATGTCTCTGAACTTTAGATGTGTCGTACGAATCGTTTGGATCTTCCGGCGTGCGTAGAATCTTCGTTCTTCGTCCGTTTTAGTTGATTCTTCTTCTGTTGGATTCGTAATTTGAAAATGAACATCTTGGGTCAAATAGATGTTGGTGATGGGCTCTTCTGTCTTGAAACCTCATTCCGGTGTCTGGAATCTTTAAACGTGCGTGGAATCTTCGTTTTCTGCCCGTTTTGCTTGATTTTTATCATGCAACCTTGTTTTTCCCATCTTGGCATAATATTACAGATTTGTAATGTTTTTGAGTCAAAGTGCCAAGAATTATTCCAGAATGAGAGAGATATCTATAGTAAAAACGTGACTTTTTACGCGATATCAGTGCCCATCATAAACACCATCCAGGTATTATACTATCCCAAGTCATGGTGAACCACGTCTTCCCTATCCTTGGTTGTTCCATACGTGCTAGCTAGCTTATTTTTAATTTCATTGTTAGTAGTTGAAATTAGATAAAAACAAAACAAAACCAACTATCTGAACCCCATCTTGAAGACTGAATTATTCAAATGACCTCCGTTTCAAATTCGACCATCTGGAGACGACCCTGATCATCCTTACCACGTACTAGTATCAGGTACTTGTACCTAGTACCATTAGGTAGTTTGGAGGTTTAGGCCCTGAGCAAAATAAATTTTAAAACACCCTGATCGCCCCTCATTCATTACAACAACACCAACGACACTGACGGCTGGGAGCGCATCAAGTTTTTAGCGCCGCTGCCGGGGACGGTAGTACGATTTGGAGCTTGTTTAGATAATTTAGTTTTTAAGAGATCCTTTTGAATGGGAATCACCATCATTATCAGAAGTTACTTTTTTCACGTAGTTTAGTGTAGTTAGGATTACCTTAGTATTAGTTTAGATTAAGTTCCCTTCGCACCCCCGACTTTAATTCTGAAACCTTCTTCTTATGACGTCTTTTCAGATCCCATGGGAAATGTTAACTCAAGGACAACAATTAGATCAAATGCAAAGTCTTATTAATTCAATTGAAAATAGATGTAGGATGTGCGGTAATACCCACTTAGATGGAGAATGCCAAAGCCAAAGTATTATGTTTTCGGATAACGTAGGGTACTTAGATCTTCAAACACAATATCAATATGACCCCAATGCTGTCCAACCACATCCATACCAACCTTTTATCAATACACACCCAAGAGAGTAGTGAGGGGAGTAGGAATCAAGCTAGAGCCAACTCAAGGATACAGAAAGTCGAGAGACACACACACTCCACATCTATTTCACCCGACACAGACTTACATTCTCATAAGTTCGGTTGCAATATCCCTTTAACTCCCACACTAACCCAATATTCTAAACCTTCAATTTCACCTATTCCTAACCTATCAACGTCAAAGATCGATGGAGGATTTGTTCTAGAAGAACTTTCCGAACCACTACAACTCGAAACTTCCGGCCGGAGTGACGAGGATGATGAAGTAGACGAAGAGATCGAGATGGAAAGCCCGAATTTGGAGATTTACATAGAAGACTCAGCTTCACATGGACTGGAGGAATACATACCGACTCTGAGTAGTGAACTCATTCAAACTAATATGGTTGAACACGTCCCACAACCAGTTGTGGTTGACTGTATCCCAAAAATCCCTTTGATTGATTCACTTCCTGATCTAACTGACTTTACTAGTGCCTTAGAGGAGACAGACACCTAAGTATTTGATGATAATGTTGCTATGAGATTGGAGACGCTAATGGACATTGTCCCATCTCCATGCCCAGAGTACAACTTTCTCATCGAACCAAAGACTTTAGGAAGCAAGGTGGGTTTTGTGTCAAGAGCACCTTACAAACCATCTCTCAAATACATAATGACGTACACATCATGGAGTGATAAGGACCTCTTTGACGAACCCAAACAACCCAAAACACAAGAGGTAGAAAAAGTCGAGAGCTTTGTTTTGCCTCAAGTAAAACAAACCACTCACTTTTCCATGCCTTCTTACCTTATTGGACATACCTTGACCATAATCTGCTTTAATCCCTTAGGTATGTACCAATACTTCCGCTTATGTCTACTGATGGATGCAAAGGAGCCCCCTAGATTTCCCAAGAAATAGGTTTGGAGTCAAGCTAGTGACTCGAACAAAAACAAGCGCTTCTCAGGAGGCAACCCGTTTCTAACATAGGATTATCAGTAGTAGTTAAAGTAGTTTAAGTAGTGAACTAACCCAATAAGTAGAAATGAAACCCTAAAATGAATGTTCCAAGTTTTCTATCTTTATGAACAAAAATGGATGGTTTGCAAAATTACTTCGTTAAAAGTCAAATTTTGGTCAAACCTTAATACTTCCTACTCCCAGTCATTTGGAATTTATTGCAACATCTATTTTCACCATTTTCTAAAGTTCTTGTTATCCCTTTCACTCACAAAAATGCAAACCTTCTAGGAGTTAGGAGCCTTAGTCATTCTAAACACCCACTGACATGTTTCGAGCATTTGAGGTACTTACATATATTATTGTGAACATACATAAGATATTAATGCTTAATCTGATTTGTATGTCAATATGTGTATTATGCTCGAACTCGTTTAAAAATATGTGCTTTGGAAATCTTTATACTTGGCTACCTGATTCAACTGATAATACTGGTATTTCCATGTCTGCTATTTGTGATGCGGTGAAAATATAGGCAACTAACACTTTTTGTGTGAGATTAAACTCAAAGTCGTACACTTGTTTGTTTCATCTACAAAGAACTCACTTTGATAGGTTCTTCGCAAACCAGTGAATCTATGATTCGGAGAATAATCACTTGTTTGTTAGATCATGTTTATTTGATCTACTTGTAACAGACAGGGACTGACGCCTATGGAAAAAGAATCTTTAAGGATAATGGAAAGACGACAAGAGGTTCTTACAGTTCATTGAGTATGGGAATCTTTGGAGCATTGCTTTGCAGGGACAAGAGATGACACTTCTGGATACGAAGATGATTTCTAGTTGTCTATGACTAGTTCATCAAGTTGATCAGCTCAATACTCATCATATGTGCCCACAAATTCCAAGTCCTATAGCTAAACCTTGCCGCATAATGAAACCCTAAACCATCATCACCATATCCACCCACATTCACCCATCCATCCACCCCTTCACACATACAACCATCACCCTCAGGGACTATTCATACAAAGGAATAGATACGGGAACAATTTGGAAACTGGAGATATCAGTCGATAAAAGAACAACATCAAATTCATTACAACAGTTGTCAGCAAAAGATCTCGGGTAATAAAGATTCATGGTCATTGGATTCAACACTTTCAGATCATTAGGAGCAGTTGAGTTACAGCAGCGGCTCTTGAAGATTAGGATCTTTGTCCATTAATCTCTATCCAACATTTGGTGTTTATTGGTTAATTATGCTTGTGTTCGAAGGGCGACATCACTTCATTTTCTGCAATCTATCCTTTAGCTCTTAGTTATTTTCGTGAGGAAACTGGTTGAGTGATTGAAGAAAGGTTATACTGTTGGAGCTCAAGTTCAATACATGAAGGCTGATGCCAACCAAGTTCAGAATCCATTGGAGATGACACAGTCAACCACTCAGATCCTCAGCTCACAGTCGTATAGACGATAAGGGAGTTATGCGTTCCTTTCTCTAGTTTATTTACCCGTTTTTGCAAGATTATATCGACCTATATCCCATTCCAAACACTAAGCGTGGGATCCTTGGACTCCACAAAATACTAAGAGATATTTTCCATAATTAGTAGAAATTCTAAGTGTGGGATACTTCGACAAGAGGTACTCAATGCATAGATTCGAACATTAGGGACAATGTTCCTCTAAGTGTGGGATAGACGGTCTGCAACCGCAAGTTTAACCTCTTGTCCGTAAGTCAAACAATATTTTCATTAAAAGGCTAAAAATAGAGAAATTTTCAAAAAATTTGGGATTCAAAAGCAACACTTTAGAACCTCTATTTTCCAAAAATGTAAATTACAACAAGAAACGAGTTTTAACAAAGAAACAAAACTGTTTACTAAGAATAAGATACGGACGAAAAGGGCAACACATGGATAGGCATTGACCAAAACATTCGATTCGTGAGGTTTGAGCCCGTGACTAGCATCCATCATTTAAAATGCTTCACTTTTCATTTTATATGTGTGCCGATGTATGCATTTGAATTAGAACTTGCTCTTGCAATACATTTCAAGATCACACCAATGAGTGCCATACGTGGAATAGGTACAATCTATCTTGATAACTTCTAAGGAATCTCAACACCCTCTCACCACCAAACATCCACTTCGCACCCAATCAAAACCTCCTTTTATTCATTCCGAACCCACAGAAGTAACATCTTCCAAAAATTTTCAGAGACACTCTCGATTTCCCAAGACTTTTACAAGAAAAGCCATCACAACCCAATACCATAAGAAACCTTTCGGGCCATAAAATATATATATCCATCGGTGAGGTCGGCATGATAAAAAGAAAATAAAAATAGAAAACTAAGAAAACAAGAACCATATATGCCGGCACTACCAAGAAAAGGTCCAGAAGGGGAAATTAAAAATCCAAAAAGGGTTACGCTACCAAGTCTTTTCAAATCTGAGAAATTTCAAAAGAGACTCTGTCAAGAAAAGCACCCCAGTTTTGAGAAAATACAAGGAAAACCCATCACACCCCTCATCACACACCTTATTCAAAACCAAACACTCGATTCCTTTCTAAGATGTCTTGAAAGATTAGTACCGTTCTCATCAAAAGTGATGGAGATTTGATTCTTGATCAAGCTTATGACGAGAATGTTGCATGACTGGCTATCTGAGTGATTGACACTAGCAAGTAGGAAACCCTAAACACCTGAGTGATTTGAGTGACCCACTGTGAGGATTGCCTAGTCATGATTATCATCTAAGTTGCTCGAAGAAGGTATCAAATTCTATAAACCCTTAGTTTCCCGTAAGAACTCTTTCATAACTGTAACTTTATATTCTTTAGAAATAGTCTTTCTAAAAATAAGTGCAATTATAATCATTCCAAAAGCCTTTCATGAATGAGTTTGCTTGAGGACAAGCAAAGTTCTAAGTGTGGGATACTTGATATCGCGTAAAAAGTTATGTTTTTACTACCGATATCTCTATCATTCTAGAATGATTCTTGACATTTTAAACTCAAAAACAATACAAATCAATGATATTATGCCAAGATGGTCAAAACAAGGTTGCACGATAAAAATCAAGCAAAATGGATGAAAAACGAAGATTCCACGCACGTTTGAAGATTCAAGGCATCAAAACAAGATTTCAAGACAAAAATGCCCATCATCAACATCCATCTCATCCAAGATGTTTGTTTTCAAATTACGAATCCAATAGAAGAAGAATCAACAAAAACGGATAAAGAATGAAGATTCTATGCCCGCCGGAAGATTCAAATGATTCGTACGAGACATCCAAAGATAGGAGAAATATTTTTGGAATATCTTTACATCAAAGTATTCTTTTTTGAATTACGAATATAACACAAAAAGAATCAACGCAAACGGACGCATAACGAAGAAGATACGCGTGATTTAAGCAACGCAGCGAAAGAAAGCGAACCGGACGGCAGCACGGCGTACTAGGCCGGCCACCAGGCCCCCGGCGCCGGACAACCACCCCCCGTCCCATTTCCGCTTTTTGGTCCTTGCGCGTACCTGGTGCACCACCTTTCCATGCTTTTTCGTACCCGGTGCGCCACCTTTCCATGCTTTTTCGTACCCAGTGCACCACCTTTCACTCTTTTTCTAATGTGAGCCTTGTAATGCTAACATGAGCCACATTTCACCTATAAATAGCAGCCCTAAGGCTTCATTTTCACACACACCTTCCACACCTTTCATATATTTCTTATATCTTTCTAGCTTTTATTTTCTTTTTCTCTCTACTTTCTCTCTAAGCTAATTTAATTAATTTAGTGAGAGATTAGTAGGAGATTAATTATGAAGTAGTTAGTAGTAGCTAGCTTAGCAATGTAACACTTTGGAATATTCGGAAGTAATATAAGCATCATTTTGCTCACAATAATTACGGGTAATATCTATCCTTTCTTTTATTAATTATTTGTAATGTTCTTGTTTGATGTTTACGATTTATTAACATTAGAAATGTCTATTGCCATGATATGCGAGTAGTTGCTTATATGTTTGCCATGATTTAGATAGTTATAATGAGATGATATTAAATATTGTAAAGTAATATGACGGCCCCTATTCGACTGTTCCCGGATATAGTGCTCGAAACGCTTTATGCGGAGTACAAACGTATGGAAGTCTGGGACGACCGAAGGTAGTTATATTACGGATCAATATTATAAATGTGCTAAATGAATTTCTGTTTATAGTTTAATTATAATATTATGAATGAATGATGGCATGTTTGGCTAACCGCTTATGACCAGACTGCCCCAACTTATTCCAGTAGGGTAAAACCTGTTTATGCGACTATTTATTTAATAGACCATGCCATGATATGGACGTCTCTGACGACCGAGATTGGGGAATAGGATTCGAGGGTAGTCGTTGGCCGACGTGTTCAGTACATTTGGGAGAACTTCCAGTGTATTGTAATTGTTTGTGTTTACTATCCATGTGACATAACTTATATCTGATTGCGGACAACTCTACGTTAGTTAGTTGATAGGATCGTAAAAACAACTCATTCCAACATAGTTTAAATTTATAAAAAGAAACTTATATGAATGGGAATTATTATACTTTGTTATTGTTTAAATATATGACACTAGACCTAATTTATGGAGCACCCTTTCTAGTTATCCACGTGACTACAACTTAGATATTAGGGAGTCATGAACCTTAATTATGGTAAGTAGTTATCTGTACCCATGACGTGCAATAAGTAAGATACAGTGAAACCATTCGTTGTACATATTAGATTTACATTTCTGCACTGCTTTTTATTTAATTAGTTTAGAATGCCACTTTCACTGTCAATGACTCCTGACCGCACGTTAGACGTAAGAGGCCGTGGAATTACTCTGTAAAATACACTGTTTATTACTGAAAGGTATGGTCTGGATATGAAACACATTTTGACAAACTGCGAATAATCCAGGGATGTATAACTGTTTGAAAAGGAGAGGTCTAGGTCATAAATCAAAGTAATTAGAGCTTAAGAAAAGTATTAACAAGGTCTAGAAAGGAAAGTCTTAGTGACTTAGATACATGAACCCCCTAGATCTTGCATATTTAGTTCTTTGAACATAGCAAGTTAATAATTAGATACACATTTAGAAGAATGCGAGATAAGCTTAGGTGTTAAGAACGGCCAGACCTATGAGATAATACGCTGCTTTATTCATGTACCTCGGTTTTTCACCAAGATAGGTTGCTTATCTTTCAACTAGGTAAGTATTGGGAGTTTAGCGAACTACTCCGATCAGAATCACAATAACCTAGTTCCTAGTGACATGCCAACGGGAATTTAATTGGTAGGGTTCTAGTGTTTACACCAAAGTCTGTTAATCTATTAATCTGAAAGTGTCCCCATCATAAACACCATCCCGGTATTATACTATCCCAAGTCATGGTGAACCATGTCTTCCCTATCCTTGATTGTTCCATACGTGCTAGCTAACTTATTTTTAATTTCATTGTTAGTAGTTTAAATTAGATAAAAACAAAATAAAACCAACTATCTGAACCCCATCTTGAAGACTGAATTATTCAAATGAGCTCCGTTTCAAATTCGACCGTCTGGAGATGACCCTGATCATCCTTAACACGTACTAGTATCAGGTACTTGTACCTAGTACCAGTAGGTAGTTTGGAGGTTTAGGCCCCGAGCAAAATAAATTTAAAACACCCTGATCGCCCCTCAGTCGTTACAACAACACCAACGACACTAACGGCTGGAAGCGCATCAGGGGTTAAGAACGGTCAGACCTATGAGACGATACGCTACTGATTCATGCACCTCGGTTTAAAACCAAGATAGGTTGTTTATCTTTTAACTAGATAAGTATTGGAAGTTTGTGTATTGTTCCGATCAGAATCATGATAACCTAGTTCCTAGTGACATGCCAATGGGAAATTTAGTTGGTAGGGTTCTAGAGTTTACACCTAATAGTTTACCTATTATATTAAGTATTGCCCCTATTTAATCTGTCATCCTGAAACATTAATTATTGAAATCTCAGCAATTACATATTTATCTTTATCTGCTTTCCTGTATTTTAATTACCTGCAATTTACTTTCCTGCACTTTAATTATTTGTCTTTAGTTTAATAAAACCCCAAACCTACCTACTTTTTTCCATCCTAAATATTTCCCTACCGAAAGCACCAGCTTTAATCACCCACACATTTCGATTCATAGAACGATCTTAGATTATACTTACCGCTTACTAACCAGAGTAGGTAGTACATATAATTTAAGCCCCACTATTTATAAATTTTAAAACCCATGTTGGCGCCCGATTAGTTACCATCAACGACACCGACGCTTCGGGCGCCATCAGCTGTCAACCTAAATAGATCTATTCACAATATTCGAATTTTAAGTCCATAACTAACGAACCATGATATGAGAGGCCTTAATGGAGTAGTAAGCTACTCATGCAATACGTATATGTTTTCCTGTACTTGTGTTCATAAAATATGAGCAGGAACTCTCACCCCAATAATACAAGTAAAAAGGGGCTATGAGACACATTAATTGTGAGTGCTAGCATTTCAAAAAGCAAATGCGTGTGTTTCCAAATGTAACCTCCTAGCACCCTAAACGCATAAGGTTATTCGAACAAGTATATGTCTGAAAGTCCATCTATGCTACTTGTTCACATCAAATAATAAGATCATGTGTGTTTCGTTTTCAAAACTGTACAATCCGTTGGATGTTTTTAAATAATAATATTTCTCAAAAATATAATTATTCTCGTTTTGTTTCACGTTCGTACTTAATATTTCTCTAAATATTATTATAGTCGTTTTGTCTTATACTTTCTAAAAAGTATATGTTAAGTATTTGAGTTTCGCAGGGTTTTAAGTTTCACAGTATTCGTTTAAGTAAATATATATTTAAAGTGTCATTTTTCTTTAGTCTTTTATATATACACACACACATATATATATATATATATATATATAGTTTACTTTTGATTTTGGTTAATTAATTATTCAAAACTCTTCTAGATTATGTACTTTGTCTTTAATAGAACTTGCCCCAACTTTTTGTTCTTTCGCGTAACGTCGCTTTGGACTAGTCAAGCTTAATCGTTTTGTCACGCAATTTTTATCATGCAGTCACAAGTGTCTTAGGTTCCATAAAAATAAGTATGATGATTAGCCAAGTCTAAAGTGTCCGAAATAATATACAAAGACAAAACAGTCCCGTTAGCAATTTCTGCCGAGTTTATAGTCCTCCGTGTGACATTATTTTGACCGGTCAAACATTAGTGTTTCATTATGATATTTTTACCACATGTTCATGTATGTCTTATCATCAATAAAAAGTAAATTTCATTAATCTTAGCCTAGTATAAGTTGCCCAAAATATTATGTGAAGACAGAGAGGTCCAACAGCTATTTTCCGGGATAGTCATCGGGAAAATTATTCGTTTACCAAGTTATACTTATTTTCATGAAACGAAGAAATACAACTTTTAAAGCTAACAAAAAGTGTAATCTTTAGGAAAAAGATTCATGTTGTTAAACGTGTAGAATGAAAGATATATTCTCTCAAAGTATGGTTCAGTTCTATCCTCAGAAGATAGTTTTGACGCCCGATCTCATAAAATTGATTTGAGGTATCAAAACTTGTCCAAGATTAGTGAAATTACTTGGGTTTGAAGATAACATCTTAAGGTAACTTTTGGCTTAAGAATAACTTATTTTGGTTGAATAAAAATCAAGTTAATAAATCGTGAATTTTGGCTCCCAAAATTGACAACTTTCTGTTTTGATGTTTACAAGTGTTTTAAATGTTTTAAGACTTTATACTTTACGATTTTTAGCATGTGTTTGAGTTAAAATATTTAGTTTATTGAACATATAGCATGTTAATATATGAAGAATCTTAAGAAAGATAAGAATTTGGAGTCCCTTATAAGTTTAAAGTTGTGGCAAATAGATACCTTCCACCATTGTTTTTAGTTAAAACCTGAAGGTATCCAGTTAGTCATGACTTTAGCTTTACGGGAGCGTTACAGTGAGTTTGTGTTTGAGTGTGTAAGTGGGAATGGAAAGAAAATGGAGGTGAGCTAGGGGTGTCTTGGAACCGGCCACATGAGGGAGTAAGGGGGAGGCATGATGAAAATCTAGTTTGTCCCCTTATTAAGTTAATTCTCAAGATATTTTAGTCATTAAGTTAGGCCTTTATTTGATTAGATGTTAATTAGGTGATTAGGGTAAGTCATAGGTAAATAAAGTTAACTAAATATAATTGGAAATCAATATACTTAATTCCATAGTATTCGTATGTATTCGTTTGTTCGTTTCATTAAATTGCGAAATATCGCGTTGTTGTGTTTCATTAAAACTGTGTAAACGTTAATTCAAAACGTGTAATCGTGAACTTAAACGTTTAGAATGTTAATAATATAAAATTCTTGATTAATATAATGTAAGTATACTAAGCTATTTTCCAAATATCTTTACATTATTTATAAAAATGCATCACCAACGTTCGTGTTACCCGGCCAGAATCCATTCGGTTGTTTGTGCATACTTTGAATTAATTACGTATGAAATGCGTCAAGTTTTTAGCCTAAATATATACTAAATACAAGTATTGACATTTTAATTAAACATGAACATTAACATTAAATTGTCGGTTGTCACACATTAGCCATTTAATTTACAATTCATATTCTCTCTCTACAACACTTTCTCTAACATCCCTCTACAATTCTCACATTCTCTCTACAAAACCTAACCATCACCACCATCTCTACCACCACAAATGACCACCACCGTCACCTTAAACTACCACCTTTGGTGAACCGGCCTCCACCGGACGTAACCAATATCGACTGCCTTCTTTCTCTCTAATTCGTCTCCTTCATCTCCTACAACTCCGTCGCTGCCACACCACCACCAACGCCACCACCACCACCACTGTCGCCACCGTCAGCATATAGTCTACCAATACATGATGTTGATCTAAGGAGGAATAGATCCAAAAACGTGTATATGAAAATGTAGATCTGAAAATATAGATCTAGATCTAGATCTAGATCTTAAAGTAGATCCGGAAAACTCTAATACAATTTACGATATGCAGTAGCGTAAAATGCAGTAGTATAAGATGCAGTTTGTTTACTGCATTTTACATTTTTTCACATTATAACAAATATTTTTGTAGTTAATTCTACTTAATGTTTACACTACTGCATTTTACTTTCAATTCATGTGAACTATGCTACATTTTACATTCATACGTTGAAAAGATAATTATAAACAAACAAAAAAACCCTACTACATTTTATACTACTGCACTTTAAGTGCAATTCATGTGAATTTTACGGCATTTTACATTCATATATTGAAAAACATGAAAGTAAAAAAAAATTACTTCATTTTACGCTACTGCAAGTTACTTTCATGTCGTCGGAATTCGCTAATCGGACGGTGACTGGCGGCGGTAGATGATGGCAAAAGGTGGTAGGTGGTGGTGGAGATGAAAAGTATGGATGAAGAAAGTAAGAGGGGTTGATATATAATATAAAAATAGTAGAGTAGTATAATTAAAATATTATAGTGATACGTGGCCTATTTTCATTAAACAATTTCCTTCTCCTCTCCTCATAAGAGGCATTCTCCTTCGAACCTCACCCATTAATATATGATATCTTTAAAGGAATAAGTAGTAGATACAAAATTATAGTGTAAATTCACAACTAAACATTTCGATTGGTACAAATACGAATATATAAATTGATCAACTTAACATATACTCCCTCCGTCCCAAAATAATTGTCCACCGATAAAAATCACGCAGTTTAATAAAAGCATAATCATTACTGCTTTCTCTTTCTTACTTTTTGCAGAATGACAGTTTTACCCTTAAACAATTAATTACTACATTCTTTAAAGTTTGTAATAATCATTCAAAGTAGGGATAATATGGTAATCACGACCAAAACTTTCTTTCTATTTTTGGAAGTGGACAATTAATTTGGGACGTCCAAAAAAGGAAACGTGGACTATATTTTTGGGATGGAGGGAGTATATTTTATTATAATAAAAAACATTGGTTTCTTAAATTTAATACGGTGATGTTATATACATTCTTGTTATCACTAACCCTTATAATACATTTAAATAGTTTGGCTTAATGCTTAAATTAGGAAGATGGAAAATCCCAAATATACCCTTTAATAGATGGACTTATTAACGAAAATTAATTAGTTGGCAGCCTCATATATACATGTAACTTATATATATGTTTGGGTGACAAATCAAGAGTATAATGTGAGTGTAATGTTAAAACTTAATACCTGTAAATAAAAACAATATGATCGACATGCTCGTGTACACAAACCAAAACTTAAATATATGTTTGGGTGACAAATCAAGAGTATAATGTAAGTGTATTGTTAAAACTTAATACCTGTAAATAAAAACAATATGATCGACATGCTCGTGTACACAAACCAATCTTTTTTTTATAGAATAATTAGGAAACAATAATTTTCTTTTTGAAAGAGAATCACATCCCAAACCAAAATCCACACTTGCATAACCAACATATCAAATAAAAATCAAATATTTATTTTTAAAACACAACTATTACTATAGACAAAAAAATACTCAGATTTCTAACATTGTATAAACAATTGAACATAATCACACAATTGATAAACAACCAAAAACAATCAATATTATAATATTAAAAAGAATCTAAAAACAACCACACATATGCATACTTTGCAAATATTGAGACTCGTGTTTCCATCGAGTGTCTATCGATCAAGTGCTTTTATTAAGTTTCGGGTGTTCTTGATTATATTATTTCATATTATTATTGTCTGTTTGATCAAAGACGTATCATCCGTACCAATTTTACAAGAGTTAATCATCTTTTCTCTTTTACCGATTTCAATATCATTCCGTCGCATTGTGCGGGTTGTATGCTAGTTTGGTAGATATATGTATTCATACTCTTATCCATTTTTAGGGAAGCCCGTTTAATGAAGCTAAATTAATAATATCTATGAGTGTGAAGCATCCATATTTGGTGAATAATAATAATAATAATAATAATAATAATAATAATAATAATAATAATAATAATAATAATAATAATAATAATAATAAATAAATAAATAAATTTACAATAAAATATATAAATTAAACCGACGTAATAGATTTATATATATTAAACCAACGTCAAATTCCAAACCTATCGTGTTTACAATAATTCATTTTTCTATACAATTACTTTGTATGTATTAGAACGACTTATTTTTCTTCATAATTACATGTTTTTAAAGGAGTATATATTAATTTTATACAACACAAATATTATAAATCTCATACTAAAACATGTAATGTTGAGTATACTAAATGCATCATGTTATTGCGATAATTGAATAGGAAAATATAAAAAATCCTACGATTTTGCGGGTTATAAACTAGTTAAGTTTTAACAGATCAATAACTCATGAATGAACGGTCCTTGATAACAATTTGCATCACATCTATACCATACTCATTCCATCCTAAATAAATTATCCATTATAAATTTGCACACGGTTTTAGAGAAATATACTAGTAATAATTATAGTGTTGATTGATAAGAATTTTTATCATTTTCGATTTTAAACACTTTATGACTTGATAAAACTGAAAATTGACTAGTACTTTTAGACATTTTTAAAGGAAAACATAGAACTATAAAATTAGAATGGAGGTGATATTAACTAATAAAAATAACAAAAAATTTATCATTAAACTATTTGTTTATTAGGAATACTATACATAACTACTTATGCATACCTATAAATAGACCTAAATTTTGATCGATTTTTGTTTTCTCTCTCTTAATTTTCACACATTACTTTTTCAAATTAAACAGTTAAATTTGTAAGTTTAGTGTTAGAATGATTTTGTTATGCCATAGCTTATATATATAATTAATATAAATAAAGTTAAGCTACACCTATAAGAAAAATTCAACCACCACTTTTGATGCTTTTCATTAAAAAGGAAAATGAAGAACTATCAAAATTATTTTTCGTGATAAATTTACAAAATTATTTAAACTCTCAAACTTTACTGAAATAAAAGGAATATAGTTTGGGAACGCAGGGAACTTTACACAGTTTGCTATTATATAGTAGGGGTGTTCATGAAACCAGAAAACCAGCAAACCGAACTGTTTAACCGGTCCGGTCCGAATTTCTTTTTAGCGGTCCTGTCCGCAGTTTAAAAAAATATAAAACTGGATGTTATCAGTCCGATTTACGATTTCTACTGATTACTTGATCGGACCGGTTACTATAATATATATATAATGGGTAAGGTTCTAATGAGAACACTTCAAAAATAAGAACGGTAAGAACACTTCAAAAATGCACAATTAGCCACCAAAATTATTAGATTCACACTCATACATCTCAAATATGTGTAGAAAAATTGATTAGAATAGATGTGGACTTTCAGAAATACACAAAAATCGAAAAAACGAGTGATGCACAATTATAGTGATAATCGTGCATCAATAGTTTTTTTTGATTTTTGTGCATTTTTAGAAGTGTGCATTTGTTATTCTTTGCATATTTGAGATGTATGACTGTGAATCTAATGATTTTTGTTGGCTAGTTGTGCATTTATGAGGTGTTCTCACCGTTCTTATTTTTAAAGTGTTCTCATTTGATCCAAACTCTATATATAATTATGTAACACAACACACACACACACACACACACACATATATATATATATATATATATATATATATATATATATAGTAACGGGATCAAAAAAGAAAAAAATTTAGGTGGAGAAAAGGGAGAAGCAATATGATTCGGTATTTTTATTACTATGATTCATTTTTAATTATTATAATTCAAGTAATAAAAAGTTGAATCATAGTAATAAAAATACTAAATCATATTGCTTCTCCCTCTTTTCCATCTAAATTTCCTTCTCCCTAGATCCTAATCATATATATATATACTACATTATAATGCATTTACCCCTTTCTATTTTTGGATGTCTTAAATTTAAGTCAAGATAACATCTTGACCCTCTATTTCTAAAGCAATCAATCGGATGGTTATTATCTTGCCAATTCTTAGATCCAAGTCATTCTTGAATTATCCAATCAACATGCATTTCCTCTGTAATATATAAACTATACACACAAGAAAAAAACACATACTAATCCATCTAAAAACACACATTTCTCTCTTATCTAGACAACAAACACCTAAAATTATGTCCTCTCTCTTTTAGACCACCTCTGACTAAAAAAAAGCTACCGCCATAAAAAGCAACGACCACCATGACAATAAAGATCCGTAGACCACCACTTCACCACCGCCATCCACCACTATGACAACGAAGATCCGTAGACCACCACTTCGCCAACGCCATCCACCACCATGACAATAAAGATCCGTAGACAACCACTTCACCATCGCCTTCTCCACCACATCCTCTCTCTCTCTTACTTTAACCGTCAGACATCAATGTTTTGCAAAGAACTATGGGTTTCACGGTGTTTGTGTGTTGGATCTAAATGTTTTTAGTTATAAAATACATCCAAATCTTTTCTAAGATTCTTATTGATCGACTTATATGTTTTATTTTGTTGTAGATCCGATTTTGATTGACAATAATGATGTTAGTGGATACCTCATGGATGAAGATGTTAAACATACCCATTTTATAAATAGAAATGAAAGGTACAAAATAATTTGCTAACCTCTTTATGTTATGTAACTTTTTACTATTGGTTTAATATCATGAGAAATTGTTAAACTTCCCATTATTTTTTTCATGGAACTTTGCAATTTTTTGAAGCAAATAAAATTGTCAATTCTTGACACTCCTCACATATTCAATTTTATAGTTTTTAGGTTATGTTTTTAAAAATGCATATGTGTAAACATTAACTCTATGTTATATGTATAAATGTAATCTTATATTAATAATTTTATTTATTACTTATTTTTATCTGTTACTTCTGTATTGTTTGTGTTTTTTTAACTTATTGCTATGATAAACTTGCATGGAGATGTGTAAAAAATATTTGTTTTTTCTATTTGTAATTATGAGAAATCTTAGCGTTTAAGACATATAAGTCATTTATGTATTTAACGGCCATATTTATCCACATGCTATATTTAGTAGTCTGTTTTCTAATGATAATCAAAGGTATACAAAATATAAAAAATATTTGATGATTTAAGATTATTAGTATTTTGTTTATTTAGGTTAATTCAAGATTGTTTTCTTTGGAGAGCATCGAGATACGGAAAATTGGATACAGAAAATTGGATACAGACTGACCTGAAAAAGTAATTTTTGATTGTGACAAAATATATTCAAAATTCAAAATGGTCAATGGCTTATTCCCTTTTAAACATCAACATATACCTAGGGAATAGAAGTTAATTTTTTTTTTAATTTATTTTTTGATAATTTATTTTACCAATTAATTTAGAAAATCCCAAATTTTCAATATGACTTTTAATATCAAATGTGTAACGACTCCATGTGCATGTCACTGCATGATGTACAATTCTACTAGGCTCTTAAGAAGAAAACATGTAAATAAATAAAGAAGCTTGGAGAAAAATGAAAAATGATACTCCCTCAGTCTCAAATTATAATTCACTATTTCATTTTGGGTTATTCTAAATTAATTGTCCGCTTTTATAATAGATAAAAATGATGAGATAAAATTCTTGTATACCTTCAATTTATATATGTAAGATAAAAAAACAGATAAAAAGTAAGGGTAAAATTGTCATCTTATCAAAAAGTAAGGATAAAAATGAAGTAGTACCTTTCTTCACATTAATATATGACTAGGGTAGCAGGAAAATCAAGTTCAAGTATGTATCTTCTAAGTTCTAACTTGTATTTGGCAACAACGTGATAGAGTTGAGAGCTTATTGAGCAACACTTGAATGTATATTTGATCAAATATTGTGTGGGACTAATAAAAAATAAAATAGAATGACAATACATGTCATGATATGTATGGCAACATTAGTCGTACATTGAGCAATACCCATATATTCACAAATTATAACTTTGTACAGCCAATTTCTTCATCATATGCATATCCATTTGTTTAATGACCGAACATCTTAAACGGAATCAATTTGTTAAACTACATCTATAATGCAAATGCTTCGAACTTGGTCGTTAAAACTATTGCAGGCAGTCGGAATTGGTCAACCGCCGCTTTGCGCGAGTACAAGGCTAGTATATATATACTAATTTATTTACGTATACTTAAAACATGTTATAAATTTTGTAGTTTATAGTCTACTCTTCAACAACAAACTATAAATTATCTATTATTATTATTTTTAGTAGTATTATTATATAATGAGTTATTGTATTTCTGTATGTTTTGTTCAAATTTGATGTGTATAGAAGTCGTTGCAGAAGATGAAGTATGATTATTGTTAGCGGATATGAATTAATGATGTTATAATGTTGTGTTGTTGTACATATTTATTCAAGTTTTTTTTCTCATTTTTGAGTTTTTAGCAAAAAGCGAAAAACCACAAAACCGGCCAAACCGAACCGGTTTTTGCGGTTCAGTCCGGTCCGGACAATACATCTCAAACGGTCTTGTCCGGTTTGAATTCTGCCAAACCGTCAACTACCGGTCCGGTTTGAAATTTCGCCAAAAACCGTCCGGACCGGACCGTGAACACCCCTATTGTATACGCTTTTCTCGAACCTTTTATTATATGTATTCAATTTTTAAACCTTATATTGTATGTTTTTGGCTATATAAATCGACATTTTCTTGTAAGTTACATACATACAATAGTAAATTATACGCATAAAATAGACGTTTTTAATATTGGAATACATACAATAAGAGAGTTCAAAGTTGTATGCATACAATGTATAAAGTATAAAGTTTGTTACATTAGAGTAGAGTTCAAATGAGTACATCAATTTTGAGTGAGAATAGGAGAATCAATCCCAATCACTCATTTTCATCAAATACCCATTTCCCTCACATTTTTAAAATTCATATATCTCACAAACGGTAAGTTGAAAAATATGAAAATTGCACCATAAAATTCAGCGTTTTCTCTCCTTCAATTTGCCGTCCTCGAGGCATACTTTTGACAACTTTTGTTTTTTTCATTTTTTGGTGGGTTTTACGAATTAGTAACACATGTGTTAGTGAATGGTTGTACATCTGATTTGTGGTTAGGGTTAGGGTTTAGGGCTAGGGTTTAGGGTTTAGGATTTAGGGTTAGGGTTTAGGGTTAAGGTTTAGCATGGTTTAGGATTTAGGTTTAGTATGATTTAGTGTCTAAAGTTTTGTAAAGCATTTAGGATTTAGGGTTTGGGGTTTTTTTTGGGTAAAGGGGACGGAACCCCAACAAAAACTATATTAATAAAATAAAATATTTTCAAGCATGGCTTTGGGCATTCCCAAAGAGGATGATTTATAATGCATATCCCACGCATATAAAAAAAAAACTATAACGTCTATTAAGCTCAAAGCAAACAAATTACAAGCAATCAAACAATAAATCTTAACAACATTGCTATACATAAAACTATATTTATAAAGCCTCTGTTCCGTCTTCATCTCTTTTAGCATCCAACTTCTGATCTTCATCCGTTTCAACCCATTCCACGACCCAATAATAAGTCCAGCCTCTTTCTGATCCATTTTCTGTATAACCCAATCATTCATATCCCAACTTGATAACATTTTAAAACCCATTTCTTCTAATATCATTTTCAGCCCATCCCAATCCAACAATTCACGATCCAATACCACAGTATCAAACATCTTCCATTCTTCCCAATATCACTTTGGGCCCGTAATAAAATCTTTACAAGCCCATCTACACTTCCAGCAATCCGAATGATATCAAACATTAAAGTTAATAACTCTGGACAATTTTTAACGACTACCCTTGCCTTTAGCAACATCAGATTAGCATCATTAATATAACTAATCTTAATAATCGTAGCAATCATACAGTAACACTAATATAAATAAACCTAGTAACCGCATTCATCAAGCAGCTAGCAACAAGAAGATCATAATAATGTTAACTCAAAAATGTCAACAATGAAGCTCGCCTGCCATCCATATTACAGCAACAATAACATCTCCAATAACACAAACTACACCCATCAAACAAATAAATTTCCAATCATTGCCTCAGTTGACTTCTAATCTGCAGCAAATACATTAAATCCATCTTATAGCAACAAACAACATTCCGATTCTGCTTCTGACCCAAAACAATAAAAATGAGCATATCAATAATAAACCAATCATGGGTCATCACACTTTCCATATCAGCTATAATTCTATCCAACATACAACTAGCAAAATTAGTTCTAGCAACAGTAAAGGTATTATTCCTAAGGTGATTAATCCATGCTATCTCTCTTAGACTTGTAAGCAGATCAAGCATACAATATTGCAAATCATAATAGCCAAATTGATTGCATAATGTTTGACTTATAAGAGTCAACACATCAGCAACCCATGTACGATTCCAGTGATAAGCAGGATTAACATCATAACTTCCATTTAGATCATCAGCACTGGACTTTTCCAGCAACCAATTTGACCCATGATAGAAGATATTAACCACTGTAACAGTGAGTCAAACCACCTAACAGATGAAAGCTGATCTTGATCATAATATATATCAAAATTCCAATCAACCAATTGCAGATTAGGCCTATTTGCAGCCCTTCTTATACCAACAATCAACAACACCTTCTGACTACAGCAGTAACAAACAATCCATCTTTCTCCATATAACCATTCATACCAATTTACCACATACGACCCATTTGGACTGACATCAAACAAAGAAAATTGGACACCACAATAACCTGTGATTAGTAAGATCCAATTAAGTGCTGACCAGATAGTATGGTCAACAATAGACAAGAAGCCTAGCCCAATTATAAGCATCATAAACCCCTGTCTTCCCTTCATAATAAAACATGCACTTCTGCTGTTCATGTTCACAGGAAGTTTCAACTTATAACCAGCTATCTCACTTTCAAAAAGAACGTTAAGCACAACAACAAAGGTCTTCCATGAGAAAAAGTGAAATTTTTTCAACCTTATTACTCCTTTAAATAAGATGAAAGTGCCATACCCCTGCACATAAACCAATATCTCCAATCCTATATATCTTTGGGCATTTAATTTGACACAAAAATTCCAAATGAGCTTGTGAAAGAATACAAACTCACCGGTTTTAATGGAATCATGGACACATTTAGATAAAAACCATGCACCAAAAGATAAGAAATTCAGACCTACCCATCTCCACCTTATAACATCCAAAGAACCACCTACCCATGAGACCAAAATGTGACACAAGACCTCACAACACTCAATAAAAGTTAGCCAGCAGATCAAATCCATACCATGCATCTTAAACCCTTGCCTGCATTTCAGCACAAAAGAACTTCTACTACTCTTTTTCACGAGCAGTTTCAACAAGGTATGATTTATCTCACTAGCAATCCTAAAAAATCTTAATATATCAGGTTCAGGGAATTGAAAAGTGGTAAAATAAAATAAAGAATAAAAACAAACAATCCTCCTTATAACACCCAGGGTATCTAAAGTGCTAACCTCCAGCACCAAAAAATTTTCCACCCAATTTCCTATCAGTGCTATATACCTCAGTAACCAAGACACACAAATTGGAAATACAATTTAGCTGCAATCCAACCACAATTAGTTGACACAAAATCAGAATTAAAATAATAAGAGGTATATATCACAACTACCATGTCTCCCCTTATAACTACAACCCAACCCATTGCCCCATAAATACATACTTTATAACTCATATTACCACAATCATCAATATAACAGCAAAAAATCCTGCTAATACACCCACCACCACCCTCCCTTAAGCTATATAGAATTATCATTTAAGTAGGGTAATGAGTAGTACCAGACTTATCTCCAAGATCTGCATCCACATTCAAATTCCATATTTCAGAAGCATCAATAGCCTGCCTGGACTTCCTGATCTTTAGCCCCATTAGCCTCATTCTAACAACATTTTTTATATGCTCCAACAGTGTTTCAGATGGCCTTGCTCTACCTTGAAATAACCTCAAGTTCCTTTCTTGCAATATGAAATACACTGCTGCTCCCAATACAAGTCTTTGAATAACACTCCAAATAGATTTATTAATTGGTCTATTTGAGAGGTAATCAACAATATCATTCCATCAATCTGGTGCATAATCCAACCTTATCATTTGCTTCAATTCAGACCAAATATTTTGTGGCCACTCACACTCAAAAAATAAATGATTATGACTATCCTTCACTTGCTTATAGAATGGACATTTCAAAGCCTCTTGAACCTCACCAGTCATATATTTATCATGGGTCCTTAACTTGTTATTGATGGCCACCCAAGTGATAGATGAATGCCTAGGAATACATTGGCTAAACCAAATAAGTTTAGCCCATTGCATTGCTTCATTAACTGGAATAAGGTCAGAACAAGTTGCACCTACAGAGAAAGGCACACTTCTGCCTTTCCTATTCTTCCACAATACTCTATCATTCCTACCATTGATTAACACAGGAGTAGGGAAGTCAAAGAATGCCTTGAATCTGATTCTCCATTCATCTGGAATATTCCATTCACCATTTACAACTAAATCAGAAACTTTGGACTTTAAATTCAAGTCACTTTCATAAATGTCTCACCTTTCAATAACTGCACCTAATGGACCCAAAGGGTGCCAATTATCATACCAAGCAGATGTTGTTGATCCATCTCCAAATCTGTACACAACAAAATCCTTAATCCTATCTTTGCATTCCATTATGCACCTCCAACTCCAGCACGAATCATCCGGAGCTTTATAATCCCAAAAGCTTCTCCCCTTCAGCTTTTGTGCTTTTATCCATTTTACCCATATGGAGACTTTATCAGAAACAAGATTCCATACATGCTTTGACATTAAAGCAATGTTCCAGGTATGCAATGATTTAATTCCAAGCCCACCTTGCCTCTTAGGTTTACACGCATTCACCCAATTGACTTTAGCTTTACCTCTTTGGAATTCTCCCTGACACCACAGAAATCCCCTTATGATCCTCTCAATATCATCAGAGATAGTCTTTGGCAATATAAACATTGATGACCAATAGACTTGGAGTGATGTCATGACTGAATTAATCAGTTGCAATCTCCCTGCAAATGATAAGTTTTTATTTTTCCAGTCAAATACCTTCTTTTTCACCTTATCAATCAAGCTACTACAATCTTTTACATGAAGCATTGTAGAAAGCAATGGCACTCCAAGATACCTGACAGGCAGCTCTCCTACATTAAACTGCATAACTTGATTGATTTGTCTTTGTACACTCTTCATTACATTCCCAAAAAATGTTGTACTTTTAGATATACTCATAATCAGCCCAGAAACCCCACTGAACTCATCCAAAGCTCTCTTCAAACACATCACAGATTGTGAATTCCCATCACAGATTAATAGCAAATCATCAGCAAAGCATAAATGAGTTAGCTCCACTTCATCACACCTCCAATGGTATTCAAATTCTCATCTCCCTCAATCTGTCTTTTAATCATTAAAGATAATACTTCCATAACCATTGTGAAAAGATAAGGAGACATAGGATCTCCCTGTCTTATTCCTCTTTTCCCTTGGAAGTATCCCACATGGTCACCATTTATGTTAATTGTAAATGAAGCTAAAGTAATACAATTCATTATCCACATAACCATGCAAGGATGAAATCCAAAACCTTGCAAACACTTCTTCAAAAAATCAAATTCCACAGTATCATATGTTTTTTGGATATCAAATTTAAATGCACATTTAGCAGGCCCTTTATATGATTTCCTGTGATAATTCCTCATGAGTTCTTGGGTTAACAAAATGTTATCACTAATCTGCCTCCTAGGGATGAAGGCACTTTGATTTTCATCAACAATGTCGTTTAAAACACTTTTTATCCTATTAGTAATGATCTTACTAATACATTTGTAAATGGCATTGCAACAAGCAATAGGCCTAAAATCAGATACCTTTTGAGGGGCACTAATTTTAGGCACTAAAGCTATTACAGTTGCATTATTTTCTTTCAAAAAGTTTGCCAAAGTGAAAAAAATCCATAACAGCAATACATATATCAAGGCCCACTATATTCCAACATGCTTTAAAAAACTTTGAAGAGAAACCATCAGTACCTGGAGCCTTATCATCATCAATATCAAAGATTGCCAGTTTGATCTCCTCATCAGTTACATACCTCACCATATTGCAAGCATCTGCATGAGAAATTTTCCTATGAAACAAAAAATCAGGGTTCACCATTGGTTGAGTCACAGCATTAGATCCAAGAACATTTTTGAAATGAACAACAAACTGCTCAGCAGCCTCTCTACCAAAAAACCTCTCCCCAATAACATTCTCAACAGATTCAATTCTACTCCTATTCATTCTTCCTTTCACTGCTTTATGAAAATACTTGGAATTTTGGTCACCCTCTTTCAGCCATTCAACTTTAGCCTTCTGTTTAAGGAATAACTCCTCATCCACAACTGCTTCATTATATGCTTTGACATAAGCAGCTTCCTGAGATCTAATATCTTTATTGGTAGGATCTTTATCAACAGCACATTGAATCCTTTCCAAATCAGCTTGTAATTTTTTAACTTTCTAGAATAGATTACCTTGATTAAAGTTAAGTTTCCTCAATGGCTTCTTCAATCTCTTCAGCTTTGACACTACTTTAGACATAGCATAACCTGATACACTCTCAGCCCATGATTCCTGAACAATCTTTTTAAAGTTTTTCTTTCCCACTAAGTAGTTAGGAAATTTAAACGGTTTAGGATTTGCTTTCATTAATTCGGGAATAGATAGAATGACAGGGGTATGATTGATATCGCGTAAAAAGTCACGTTTTTACTACCGATATCTCTCTCATTCTGGAACAATACTTGGAAAATAAACTCAAATAATGTTCAAATCAATGAAACTTTGTCAAGAATGTCAAAATAGAGTTGCACGAGAAAAATCAAGCAAAACGGACGAAAAATGAAGATTCCACACACGTTTGAAGATTCAAGACATCAAGAAAAGATTTGAAGGCAAAAATGCCCATCACTGAGATTTCTCTTATCCAAGATATTCATTTTCAAAATACGAATCTAACAGAAGAAGAATCAACAAAAATGGATGAAGAATAAAGATTCTACGTACGTCAGAAGATTCAAATGATTCGAACGAGACATCCAAAGATCAGAGACATGTTTTGGGATTTCTTTTCATCAAAGTCTTCGTTTTTGAAAAAAAAATTCAACGCAAAAAGAATCAACGCAAACGGACACATAACGAAGAAGATACGCGCGATTTAAAAAACGGAGTGAAAGACGACGAACCGGGGCGGGGGAGGGGCAGCCGCCGCCGGCCACCACTCCACCGCCGCCAGCCACCATGGTGGCGGCGCCGGTTGGCCTCCCCCTGTCTCACGTGCACTTTTTCATCCTTTCCCGTACTCGCAGGGTACATGTGCTAGGCCTTTTCCGCGACTCTAGGGTACACGTGCTAGACCTTTACGCGCTTTAGGGTATATGTGCTAGCAACTTTCTCACATTTTGCTAACATGTTCCCCAAGTTGCTAGAATGCCCCAATTTTCCCCTATAAATAGGGAGCTCATGGTTCATTTGAAGACACACCATCACACACCTCAAAATACACTTTCGCACACCTACACCTTCCATATCTTTCTCAAGTCTCTAGTTTTACTTTCTAAATTAGCATAAGTTTAGGAAGTGTTGTTAGAATAAAACGAAAGCAAGGAATGTGCTTGTAATCTTTGGTGTAAGCTTGGAATTATTCTTATTAATTCAAGTCTATTCCTTCTCGCGCATTTATATCGGTTATTTCTATCCTTATTCATCTTAATTAAATATGTATACTTTAATTATGCTAGAAATAGTTTTTGCCATGATTAGCGAGTATATTACTATTGTATTTGTTGTGATGTAATTAGCATAAATAATTATGGGATGATCTTAAATACGCCGTGAAGTAATATGACGGCCCTTCATTCTACTGTTTACCTGATATAGTACTGAAAATGTTGTTAAGCGGAGTACAAATGTATGGAAGTCGGTAAACGACCGAAGGTAGTTGTATTATGGATTGACATTATAAAAATGGAAACTTTATGAACAAACTTATCTTGTGATTTTAAACATAAAACTTATTCTTTCGATTAACAAACGTGATTGTAACCTTGTAAAGAGGAGTCGCGAACCTTAATACTCGGTCAATATTTATCTGTGTCAAAACTACGGTTTAATTGTAACGTCATGCAATCATCATAAAATGCAATGTGATTACGTGGAATTGCCATGAGTATAGTACACCTCAAATCACAATGCACTTATCATGAAAACATTGCGAAGCAATTAAATTCACAACGGAAACATCAGTAAACGATTAAATACGTTGTGATCTACTGTAGTATTTTCCGATATGGTCTGGGTTTAACTTTATGCAAAAGCTGCCAGTATTTTAATTAGATTAGATTAGAGAAGGTAGGCTATAGGCTAAATAACCATTTACAAAAACCTAGAGATTTGTTAATTGTATTAAGAAAGGTAAGTTTAAAATCCAATTTAAAATGATATATTTCCTTAAACCACTAAACCTAAAGTAAGGTACGCAAAAAACCTAAACACTTTCCCTCGCTTACCATGCTTGAGTTTCACTAATAGGAATTAATCAAATAAGTCCGAACATATTTTCTAAGTTAGTTGTTTGCCGGATTTGTATTCCTTGTGGTATTAAGAACGGTTAGACTTATTATGGACTTGCTACTCTTTTCCTTCGCCCATGAGCGAACGCGTTTAATAATAAGGGCCACTGACTTCCTCGCAGGAGAGTGTGGAGAGTTGAGCATTGTCTGTCTAATCAGAATCATGATACCCTAGTTCCTCATGACATATCAGTTGATAACCGACTGATAAGGAATCTACGGGTTATACCATAAGCTATCAAATCTAGTAAACATTCCCAATTTAGATAAACGTTTTCTCTAAGAAGTCATCATGCCATATTATGAGCTAATGAAATCACAACAAATACTACTTTCCATCATCTGATTTATTATTATCTTTTATTTGCTTTATTTAGTCTATTTAGTTAACTGAACCAAAACCCCCAACGCACTTTTATAAAAACCTATACTAGAAAGTAACGATTGATTGGATCACCTCCGTTTCAATTCAGTTTCTCTTTAAGAACGACTCTAGGTCATACTTACCATCTACTAGCCTTTGGTTCAGTAGTAATAAGTCACACTTAGACCCCATCATTTACAAATTTAAAACACCCACCGATAGGTGTTGTGATCACTCGCGTTTGCAACGGTCAGAACACCATCAAGTTTTTGGCACCGCTGCCAGGGAGACTAACTGTCCGATACAGTGGCCCAACAAATCCTGTTTTCTAGTATACCCTTAGGATAAAACCTTATAATAAAAAAACAAAACATTTTCTTTATTGTCTGTTTTTCTTTAGTGTATTACCTGTTCCCCTAGATCTGTACCGCTTTTTTACTTTCCTGAACCAGAACTTATAATACGTACTATTCGACGAGAAAAGAAACAACCTGCATTTAGAAAAGCAATGGCTGATCGCATCACTCTCGCTGACAACAGTAAGCCCTCTATTGAAGGAAGAGGAGGCCCAATTCTTTACCCAGAAACCCAGGACAATCATTCAAGCTTAAACACCACATCATCCAATTAATCCAAAACCACTGTCAATTCCATGGATTACCAAGTGATGATTCAAACTCTCACCTCGACAAGTTCATATCTCTTTCAAACTCCTACAAACAAAATGGAGTTAGCCAAGATACAATCCGCTTGTATTTCTTCCCTTATTCGCTTACACATCATGTGCAAACATGGTTTGAAGGTTTAGAAACCGGCTCTATCCCTTCATGGATGGTAATGGCGACAAAGTTTCTAACCAAGTATTTTCCGCCCTCTAAACAAACCAAACTCCGAAATGACATCATGAACTTTCACCAAACTTTTGATGAGTCATTGTACACCGCATGGGAACGATTCAAAGGAGCACTGAAGAAATGCCTTAATCACTGACTTGGCAAATCTGCACAATTGTGTACCTTCTATAACGGTTTAGACCCTAACCACTGAACCACCCTGGACGCTGCCGCACAAGGAAGCTTTATGATGAAGACGGACGTAGAAAGGTGGAACCTTATAGAAAACATGACTATGCATCACCATGATTGAAACTCTGGAGATCACTCAACATCTTCAGCACCTCTAGCTGCATCGAATCCAATTCTAGTCGAAGCAATTAAGGTATTAACGGAGAAGATGGAGACACTTGTCAAACAGTTCAGAGAACTTAAGAAGCAACAGCACCAAGTACACCAAGTGCAAGCCTGTCAAAACTGCACCAACTCGCAACCACCCGGTGAATTTCAAGTTGAATATGAAGAGACAGATGGCACCGTTTACTATGCTCAACATCCCGCTCAACCACATAATTTTCCACCCGGTGTCAACCAAAACAACAACCAACCTAGAGGACCTCCATTCCTACAAAGAAACAACCACCCTTTCCAACCCCGATACCCACGTAGATACCCACCTTACCCACAACAACAACAACTTGCCTACAACTAACCCCTCGCACTTTCTGGACCCACTTCTGACACAAACCAAACCACTGAGCAACCCAACAAGACAAATGCCCCAGCTTTAAGTTCAGATGACGCCTTTACCCAGTTCATGCAAGGCCAACACATACTCAACCAAAAGACATCCGCTAGGCAAGATCAAGCCAATCTCTTCATGAGAAATCAATTGGCCGTACTAAAGAACATAGAAGCTCAAATTGGACAATTGGCACTATGTCTTGAGAATAGACCTAGAGGAAGTTTACCCACATGTTGAGGAGGCAAAGCAAGTTACCACCACCAAGGAAGCAGCCACTCCACCCCCTGGTGCTAACCCAGTAAAGGAAGAACTAGAGATCAAGATACCAGCTGTGGAAACCACCTCGACCATGAACAAGGAGGTTAGAATCCCTTACCCCGCTAGACTTAAGGTCCAACCTAAGAAATTATCATCTTTTAAGTTAGACGAAAAATTCCTCGATACTATGTCTAGAGTTCTCGGTCGTAATAAATACATTAGAAAATTGCTATCCACTAAGGATAAACTGCCCGAAGTAAACAACATTCCTCTTAGTCCTGAAAGCTCAGCCCTACTTAAAAATAGCCTTCGTGAAAAACTAGGAGACACCGGTAGATTTACACTCCCTTGTTCTATTTACCGATCCAGAGATATAAGCGCCTTGGCCGACCTAGGAGCTAGCATTAACCTCATGCCCTACTCCCTGTTTAAGAGGCTAGAACTTGAAAATTTGAAACCCACTAAGATGATTGTCCAGCTAGCTGACCAATCCGTTAGATACCCAAAAGGAATAGCTGAAAATATCTTAGTTCAAGTTAACAAATTCTTCTTTCCTACGGATTTCGTGGTAATGGACATCCACGAGGACATAAACATCCCGATTATCCTTGGAAGACCATTCATGAATACAGCCCGAGCAGTGATTGATGTGTATAACCACACGATTGTCCTACGCTCGCATGGCGAAAGCATCACTTACAAGATCAACTAACCAGAATGCACTCCAGAACAAGAAGAATGTTATGCTATATCAACAGGCAGAATTACCTATAATGATGAATCAGAGCCCGAAGAAGAACAACCTTTCACCCGATCGTCAGCCTTTATCTCTGACACTGAAACTGACCCAAAAGAGGAAGAGGAGTATCAACATGCAGAGGAAGACGTGGAATCTGAAGAAGAAAAAGAAGAACCTGAAGAAGAATAGGAAGAACCCACCGAGGAAGAAGAAGAAGAAACTGAAGAGGAAAAAGAAGAAATGGACGAAGAGACCGAAGAAGAAAGATCTGAAGAAATAGAGGAAGATGAAGATCAAATTAATTCACCCCAAATGGCTGAAATCAAAAGGATACAATGCTCCGAAGACAACAATTCATCAGACAAATCCGTTGATTATGAATCCATCCGTCAATCATTCAAATATGTTCATCTAAGATTAATGGAAAACATGCTCGACCCTTACCTCGACCCTTCGAAACTATTCACCCGAACCCGACTCCGAGATATAGATACAATTGAAGAAGAGTTCCGATCCTCAAGCCAATCGGAAATATATGACAAGCTCTTACAAAGAATCATTGCGTATAAGGCAAGTCAAACGAATGGCTTTGTGGAAGAAAACCTTCAAGATTCAGCCACGGAAGTCAGGACCATTGAAGTCGATAGTTCTCAACCTTTCAATAATGCACCCTCAGATGAAGAATTCCACCAATTTCCAGATTCTCGGGATGAAGATTCTGAAGAAGAAATCGAGTATGACGATGATTGTATCGACGTCAATCTTGACGAACACTCTATTCCCCCTGCTCCAGCAAATTATCCTATCTCCACAACTGAGATATTGAAAATCCCCCTCTTAGATACCCACCAAGAGATGATTGACTTGATTGATGAAAACGACGATGTTCGCATCGTAGAAGCTATCAGAGAATCAACCAATGACTACACCACCGCTCAAAGGCACCTGATAAGGGAAATCGAATGAGAATATGATTCATACCTTGCCAATTATGGATCGCAAGAACCTCGCGCTCTACGCAGATATATCCAAGAACTATCAGATTCCCTTTAAGCTCAACTCACAAGAGATGCTCAATAGCCAGAAAGACCCCACTACCCGATGGGAGAAATCGAGTTCTGCAGCAACCAAAGGCAAATATACAAAAAAGTATATTGTGTCCTAGCCGGATCAGCTTTCCCCTACTCATCGAGTCAGAAGGCTACACTAGCATCAATAAGAACCCATCTGGAAAGAGCTACTGGAAACCCGCAGATTTATGCCGATCTCATGATGGTGGGAGATCTTAGAACCCTTCTAGATCTCATCAAAACCGGAGAACATCTCACAGCTTCAGAAAATTTCAGAATTGTCATTCATTCCACTATTGGTCATCACGTTGAGCTAATAATTGATGAACTAAATGACTCAGTATATAAAGAAGAAGTTCGTGAAGTACCAAGATTCATTCTGCACTTGTCACAAATCAACTTAGCAACATATGTGACTACTCGACTACGCGGAATGTATACTGAAGAAGATGTGGAGCTTGATGTCTATCGTAACGGGTACAATGAAATATTCAACAAGCTAATCTATGTTTTCACGGACTCGGATTTCCCCTTCAACCATGAACAACATCAACTCATCTGACAAGTATGCCAAGCAACCAGATCCTTTGGAGGAGACCCTTTGGCCAGTGACTTTGAAGAAGTGAAAACTCAGTTAATGGCCCTAATCGCTTCAATAGGCCGAAACCACCCCCAACGTAAGATTGTTCGAACTCACACCTGCACAAGAGTTAACCCTAATGGACCAGTCACACGGTCAGTTAGATACATCAGCTACGGGATGGCAATCCTCGATCGACTAGCAACTGATCACTTCAAAAGCTTCAGGATGGAATCCACCAATCCACCAACCCTAATTGCTGACATGATAGAGCAATTCCTTCAGTACTTTCCTCCATGTTACAGCTTACCTAGAAGCCACGGTAACAACTCCAGCACCTGGGACGCATCCAACATCATCATCTGAAGAAAAGGACTAAGTCGAGCTCTCGACTTTAAAAGAGCGCTTATCGGGAGGCAACCCGTGTTTTATATTTCTGTAAATTTTACTTTCCAAGAAGTGATGAAATCTCCGACTATCTTTTACACTCGGATATGCAAAGAATACCTCCTCCTTCAAGGAAGTAGCAGCATTCAATATAATCTTATATCCGACGTGTTCAAACCTACGAGACAAATCACAAGAATACTTGATCAAGAATGAACCCAGCAAGACAAAGTTTGGCACACACATACCAAGGAAAACTGCAACCACTGGGGAGTACCTCTTTACCAATCTTTTTCCTTCGTTACAAATATACCATATCCACTATGCTTATCACTAAGTGTGGGATTCAAACCCAACACACACCGCTAAAAGAATACGTCTTAGATGTTTCAATTCTTAAGTGTGGGATTATACCCCAGTCAGAGCTTAGAATAACATCGATGACGATGTTCCTTTAAGTGTGGGATAGCAGTAGTTATACTACTGTAAAATGGATAATGGTATATGCTTGATTCTAAGCTCGTTGCTCTTTAGACCATCCTTCTCCAATAAGTAAACAAAGTTTTTCAAAATTGAGTTAAAAATATGTTGAAAATGAAAAAATTTAGACAAAGAATGATTTACTTTTGGGAAGAAAGATAAATAAAATACAAATCTCTTTGGAAAATTAGTTTAGTAATCCCATAAAGAGCATCGCATGACTAGACACACAACAAACCAACTTTCGATTCGTGAGGTATCTTGAGCCATATAAAGCATTCATTTTTAATGCTTCACCTTTTTTCGATTCTTGAGTGTGCCGATGTATGCGTCTAGAATGAGAACTTGCTCCTGTTATGCATTTCGAATCCGAATTGGTGAATGAAAAGGAGATCGAATCACATCATTCTTGAACCCATCCATATACCCAACAAATGAAAATACGTTATCCCTACTCTCTCGAAAACATCCCTCAAACTTCATAGAAAGTTCCAAAGATGAAAGAAGAGAAGCTACAAGGATATGACGTCGAAAAAAAGAAAAAAAAAAGAATTCGAAGAAAAGAAAGTCAAATGGAGAAAAAGACTCCTACCAAAAATCATGAGAAAAGAGTGTCAATCCTCCCAAAAATTTCATCTTTCCTCTTCACAAAAAATACATAAACCTATGAAAAACCAACACAACCCCCTCTCATATCACCAACACTCCACTCCAAAAACCCTACACCACTTCTCCTAGAATGATTGTGGCTAGATCGACTTCGTACTCACTTAAAAGGTAACGATTTGATTCTCGATCAAGCCTATGACGATAAACGATACATGACTAGCGTTCTGAGTGATTGATAAAATTAGAACAGGAAACCCTAAATACTTTGAGTGATTGGAGTGACCACCGTGAGAGGATCGCCTAGCCATGTATCCAAGATCAAAGATCAAAAGTATGCTCCCAAAGATTACAACGCCACTTTTTCAAAAGCACAAATATTTTATTTTTCCAAAACCCCCGTAGTAAAAAGTTCCGCCTCGAAATATTTCATTATCTACTTATTTCTAACCATGCTTGAAATTCGAGTTTGCTTGAGGATAAGCAAAGTTCTAAGTGTGGGATACTTGATATCGCGTAAAAAGTCACGTTTTTACTACCGATATCTCTCTCATTCTGGAACAATACTTGGCAAATAAACTAAGATAATGTTCAAATCAATGAAACTTTGTCAAGAAGGTCAAAATAGAATTTCACGAGAAAAATCAAGCAAAACGGACGAAAAACGAAGATTCCACACACGTTTGAAGATTCAAGACATCAAGAAAAGATTTGAAGGCAAAAATGCCCATCACTGAGATTTCTCTTATCCACGATATTCATTTTCAAAATACGAATTTTACAGAAGAAGAATCAACAAAAATGGATGAAGAATGAAGATTCTACGTATGCCGGAAGATTCAAATGATTCGAACGAGACATCCAAAGATCAGAGACATGTTTTTGGGATTTCTTTTCATCAAAGTCTTCATTTTTGAAAAAAGAATCCAACGCAAAAGGAATCAACGTAAACGGACGCATAACGAAGAAGATACGCGCGATTTAAGAAACGGGGCGAAAGACGGCGTACCGGGGCGGGGGAGGGGCAGCCGTCGCCAGCCACCACCCCACCGCCGCCGGCCACCATGGTGGCGCCGCAGTCTGGCCTCCCCTGTCTCCCGTGTGCTTTTTCGTCCTCGCCCGTACTCGCAGGGTACATGTGCTAGGCCTTTTCCGCGACTTTAGGGTACACGTGCTAGACCTTTACGCGCTTTAGGGTATATGTACTAGCAACTTTCCCACCTTTTGCTAACATGTGCCCCAAGTTGCTAGAATGCCCCAAATTTCCCCTATAAATAGGGAGCCCATGGTTCATTTGAAGACACACCATCACACACCTCAAAATACACTTTCGCACACTTACACCTTCCATATCTTTCTCATTTCTCTAGTTTTACTTTCTAAATTAGCATAAGTTTAGGAAGTGTTGTTAGAATAAAACGAAAGCAAGGAACGTGCTTGTAATCTTTGGTGTAAGCTTGTAGTTATTCTTATTAATTCAAGTATATTCCTTCTCGCGCATTTATATCGGTTATTTCTATCCTTATCTATCTTAATCAAATATGTATACTTTAATTATGCTAGGGATAGTTTGTGTCATGATTAGAGAGTAGATTACTATTTTATTTGTTGTGATGTAATTAGCATAAATAATTATGGGAAGATCTTAAATATGTCGTGAAGTAATATGACGGCCCATATTCGACTTTTACCTGATATAGTACTGGAAACGCTGTTAAGCGGAGTACAAATGTATGGAAGTCGGTAAATCACCGAATGTAGTTGTATTATGGATTGACATTATAAAAATGAAAACTTTATGAACGGACTTATCTTGTTATTTTAAACATAAAACTTTTATTCGCCTTTCGATTAACAAATGTGATTGTAACCTTGTAAAGAGGAGTCACGAACCTTAATACTCGGTCAATAATTATCTGTGTCAAAACTACGGTTTAATTGTAACGTCATGCAATCATCATAAAATGCAATGTGATTACGTGGAATTGTCATGAGTATAGTACACCTCCAATCACAATGTACTTATCATGAAAACATTGCGAAGCAATTAAATTTACAACGGAAACATCGGTAAACGATTAAATACGTTGTGAACTACTGTAGTATTTACCGATATGGTCTGGGTTTAAATTTATGCAAAAGCCGCCAACATTTTAATTAGATTAGTTTAGATTAGATTAGAGTAGGAAGGCTATAGGCTAAATAACCATTTACAAAAACCTAGGGATTTGTTAATTGTATTAAGAAAGGCAAGTTTAAAATCCAATTTAAAATGATATATTTCCTTAAACCACTAAACCTAAAGTAAGGTACGCAAGAAACCTAAACACTTTCCCTCGCTTACCATGCTTAAGTTTCACTAATAGGAATTAATCAAATAAGTCCGAACATATTTTCTAAGTTAGTTGTTTGCCGGATTTGTAGTCCTTGTGGTATTAAGAACGGTTAGACTTGTTATGGACTTGCTACTCTTTTCCTTCGCCCATGAGCGAACGCGTTCAATAATAAGGGCCACTGACTTCCTCGCAGGAGAGTGTGGATAGTTGAGCATTGTCTGTCTAATCAGAATCATGATACCCTAGTTCCTCGTGACATATCAGTTGATAACCGACTGATAAGGAATCTACAGGTTATACCATAAGCTATCAAATCTAGTAAACATTCCCAATTTAGATAAACATTTTCTCTAAGAAGTCATCATACCATATTATGAGCTAATGAAATCACAACAAATACTACTTTCCATCATCTGATTTATTATTATCTTTTATTTGCTTTATTTAGTCTATTTAGTTAACTGAACCAAAACCCATCAACGCACTTTTATAAAAACCTATACTAGAAAGTAACGATTGATTGGATCACCTCCGTTTCAATTCAGTTTCTCTTTAAGAACGACTCTAGGTCATACTTACCATCTACTAGCCTTTGGTTCAGTAGTAATAAGTCACACTTAGACCCCAGCATTTACAAATTTAAAACATCCACCGATAGGTGTTGTGATCACTCGCGTTTGTGACTGTCAGAACACCATCAATGATCATCTTGCAAAAAGGGGTGAAAAACACATTTTCATTTGGAAATGTCACCATAAACTTACCATTTCCCAAAGCCCTATCTAACTTCTTTAAAATCCCATCAACTTTCCCAGGTTTTTGATTCCATGTGAACTTTAACCCAGACATCCATAAATCACCAATTTCAACATCATTTACACACTCCACAAATTCACTCATACTTTTTGTAATGAATGAAGGTCCAGCAGAGTGCTCAATAGGATCTAAAGTGGAATTAAAATCTCCTAGCAAAACCCATGGCAAATCCGTAACAGATTTATGATGGTACTTCAAAGTTTTCCAAAGCTGCCTTCTAGGTACCATTCTATGATACCCATATACAAAAGAACAATAGAAACACCCTTGAGAATTAATTTGTTCCACATAACAATGCATAGCTTGAGCATGTTGATCCATTACCATCACTCTAACTGAAATAGGATCCCAACACACAATAATTCTTGTTCCTCCATCACAACAACTACTATTTGAAACCCAATCCCAAGACCCTAACATTTTATTACCATTTTTGGTTAAACTCCTTTTATAAACATGAGTCTCAAGTAAACCACAAATGCTATAACTACCCTCACTAATAAATCTAATTACTTCTTTTTGGTTAGTGGTATTATTAATACCCCTAACATTCCATGCTAATATTTTTATATCCATTAAAAGACAGAAGAATTTTTGTTACCCTCAATCCCATGTTGCATGGTAACAGAATTCTCTCTTTCAAGACTCATAAACTCTGCAGTGCCATCTTTTACAGAATTACCATCATCATCATCAAAGTTAGGATGTAATCCATACCTTTGACAATTATCAAGCCAAAAATCCATCTGAGGTGTAGACCACTCCCTTCTGACTTCCAGTGCAGGGTATCTTTTGAGCTCAAAATATGCCTCAACAGCTCTCTTCTGATAATTATACATTGCCAGGTCAGCAAGCCAATCATCATCAGACTGAATCTTCCATCCCATCTCCTTTATCTCCTTCATCTGCTAGAGCACCAAATTGATTAGAAATAGGCAGTTCATTCAATATCAAAACAAAATCATGACTATCTCTTATATCACTCCCACCAACAACATATTCACTTTTGTCTCTATTATCTCTAACCATCTTATATACTGCTCCACCCTTTTTGCCCTTCTGCATATTCTGAACACCATTTGTTGATGCCTCATTCAAATTACTCCCTCCATGTAACTGGTCATCATACTTGACACTATTCTTTAGTAAGAATTTCTCTCCATTTTTCTCCTTTCGATCACTCTGCATTTCCTCTTCCTGTGCCACCTTCCTATCCTGCTGATTAAATCTGATTCTACTGAATACACTTCCCTTAGTAGGAAGTGTGCCTTTACTCTGGTATTGCATTTTATTCAACCCAACAACCTGCTGCTTCCCATTTACTTGTGCACCCCTAATTGTATAACTCATTGATTTATTGATACTTTGCTCCCAATTATAATTCAATCTATCCACCACTCTATTCCTTCTCCCCACAACTTGATATCCCTCGGTATTATTGTTTATCAAGTTCCCTACTGCATTCTCCTTAACTTGTAATACCTCCTGTAACACTTTAGATGTTGCTTCCTCCTCTGTAACAGTTTTGACTTTACATTTGCTCATGCTATGCCCAAACAACTTACAATATGTACAACGAGGGGGTTTTCATTGGTATGTCACTTCTAGTTTGGGGTTTAGGGGTTAACGTTTATGGTTTAGGGTTGGGGGTTTGGGCTCAACCCTAAACCCTAACCCCTAAACCCCAAACCCTAAATCCTAAACGCAACACCTAAACACATGTGTTAGTAAATATGAAACCCACCAAAAATGATGTAAAAAAACTCATCGAAAGTATTCCTTGAGGGACGGCAAATTGAAGAGGAGAAAACGCTGAATTTTATGGTGCAATTTTCATAATTCATCGGTTTGTCATTTGTTAGATAATTGATGTTGGGGATAAATCAGTTTTGTACATGTGATGCATTCTCTTTGTACATATGACACGATATCATTGGTTCCTTAATTCTTACCCAATTTCCTATTCTCATTTGAACCCCACCCATAAAACCTAGAGGATGTTTGGGGGGGCTTATTTTCTAAGCTTATTAGCTTATTGCTTATTTTCTCAAAAAAAGCTAGTATTTGGTAAAAACTTAAATAAAATTTATCTTTATTTTAAATAATAATGATTGAAAATTTGTTGTGAATGTTGTGTTCATTTATATTTTTATTATTATATTATTTTATTTAATAGTATTATAAGCTGAAGTTTGTTTTATTAATATATATTTATATAATATTTAATATTTAAAGATCTATTAAAAGATGATTTCTTTTTAGTGCGGGTAAAGTGTAGGGGTGTTTATGGACGGTTTACCGGAGACTCGGTTAACCGGAGTCTCGGTTCGCCAAATTCTTGAACCTAAACCGAAACTGAAAAATTCGGTTAACCAAAAATCGGTTAATCAATTTTTCGGTTCGGTTAACTAAATTAACCGTTTATTAATTAAAAGTTATTTAAAAAGTAATTAATAACACATAAATATACATATATTAATAAGTATTTACTATATTTAAAATATTTTGATAATAAATATATCAAACGATAATCATTCTACTCTTTATAATTATGTATTAATGTTAGACGAACGTTATTCGTTCGAATATAATTAGAACTAAGTGGTAATAATTACCATATCAGGCTCATATATAGTTACTATATATTACATTAAAATGAGTGGGAAAGATTATAAATGATTCATTTAAAATAAAAAAGTATATATCTATATATAAATAAAATATACGATGTATATACATATTTTAAAAACTATATATAAAATTTCCGGTTATTTCGGTTAACCGTTTATAATGTTTATTTCAAAATCATGAACCGAAACTGAAAAACCGAAAACAGACCGGTTCGGTTAACCGAAATCGGAAAATGAAAAAAAATTGGATCGGTTAATCAAAATTCGGTTCAATTCAACCGGTTTTCGATTCGGTTTTCGGTTTCGGAATATTTTAAACACCCCTAGTAAAGTGTAACATCATTATTTTTAATCTAATTTAATTATATATCGTTGAATCAAGTTAAAAAACTCAATTGAAAGGTCCAAATTTCTCTTTGGGATTTTGATTTATTTATATTAAGATTATTATTATTATTATTATTATTATTATTATTATTATTATTATATTTTTACATAGTTGATTATTCATACCAAATATGTTGTTTGTTCACTTATTCATTAATACCAATTACCAAGTAACCAACAATATCAAAGCCAGTGACGTAATTTTCCGTGACTAACTTTTAATAACTCAAAGTGACAACTAATTTCTTGTCACATGTAACCAATCATATTTTCGTCACTATTTTTTGTCTCTGATTCTAGCTAGATGTGTTTGACATTTGACATAGTGCGATTAATGACAACCATTATATTCGTCATTAATTAGTGACGAACTTTTGTTTCTATCACTAAGTTATGTGAATAGTATTAAAAATATGTTATTTTGAACATATATTACTCTCATTGTTTTCCTCTCAATCAAAGATCCATCCTTATCTCCAGCACTTTGACAGCCGATTACAATTGTCACCCATTTATTAGTTTCTTTTTTTGAGCATTCTGTAATTCAGTATTGCCTATTTAGGCTTGTGAACTTCTTGTAACCAATCATCAATGTGTGTAATAATATACACAATAGCTTTGATCAGATCCTTTATGGTATCAGAGCGGTGATCATCACGCTCTATTCAAAAGTAAAACTCCAAAATATCCTTTTCATCATCTTGCCGATATGGAGGGCGATGGAAAGAAAGAAAACATCAAAACCGATACTATACAACCAGATCATAACTCACCATACTATCTCCACCCGTCTGATTATCCGAGGCAGATGCATGTCAACGATGCATTAACCGACAACAATTATCTTGATTGGGTCCAAGAGATGGAAAACTTCTTGTTCACCAAAAACAAGATGGGTTTCATTGATGGGTTTCATCGATGGAACCATCAAAAGGCCAGAAGCCGGCGATGCAAATAAAATGGCATGGATGCGATGTGACATGATGATCAAGGGATGGCTCACAACAGCCATGGAAAAGGAGATCCGAGGAAGTGTGAAGTACGCCACTTCGGCATCGGAAATATGGAAGGATCTCAAGGAACAGTTTGGAAAGGAGAGTGCACCGCGTGCATATGAATTGAAGCAGGCGATCTCAAACACCAAACAAGAAGGAATGACCGTGTCCGCCTATTACACGAAATTACGTGGATTGTGGGACGAGATGAAGTCTTTCCTGCCTATTCCAATTTGTAAGTGTGAAGGTTGTATTTGTGACATTGGAAAATCTCTCAGGCAACTTAAAGAAAAGGAGCAACTCTATGAGTTCCTTATGGGCCTAGATGGGGAGTTCTCCATCATTAGAACCCAGATCCTTGCAACCAAACCAATTCCATCTCTGGGCAACGCTTATCATCTCGTTGCCGAGGATGAAAAACAAAGAGCCATAGTCGGAGGAAGGAAACCGGTGAACGAAATTATGGCTTTTCAGGTCTTCATGAAACGAGGTGGACCTTCGAACCGGGTCAGCCAAAAAAAAAAAGAGCGCCACACACTGTGAAGAATGTGGGAAGGATGGACACATACGAGATGGGTGTTTTGAGATAATAGGTTACCCGGAATGGTGGAACGTGAAAAATAAGCGAGAAAAGGCAAGGCCAAAGGCAGCATGTGCGGAGGCCGAACCAAACCAAATTGCTAACTTGACAAAGGAGCAATATGAACAGTTTCGGAAGCTCTTTGCTGCAGAAGACAAGCCTGTACAAAGTGAACCTCCACGCACTGCAAACATGGCGGGTAAGTTTTAACATAATGATGAATGGATAGTAGACTCAGGATGTACAGAACATATTACTTACAGGTCCGATGCACTAGAAAACAGAACCGAATCCAAAACCGAGACACCCGTAACCATCCCCAATGGAGAAAGCGTACCTGTAGAAGGAAAAGGGATCCACACCTTGCCAAATGGAGAAATAGTGCAAGATGTGTTACATGTCCCAAAATTCACTTTCAATCTTTTATCAGTAAGCAAACTCACAAAAGACTTAAGTTGTGCCGTAACGTTTTTCCCCAATTTCTTTGTTATGCAGGGCTTGCGTTCGAGGAAATTGATTGGAGCGGGTAGGTGCAAAGATGGTCTATATCAAATGGGGATGCTTGGAACTAGAAGAAGGGCTATGATGGTGACCTGTGATTTGTGGCATAAACGGCTCGGACATGAGGGTGACGACAAGTTATCTCAAATAAATTGTCTTAGTGAATTTTCTTTTAAAACAAGTAACAATGTTTGTGATTCTTGCATGAAGTCTAAATTCACTAAATTATCTTTTCCCACTAGCACGTCCAAAACAAAAGCCTGTTTCGATCTCATTCATTGTGATATATGGGGTAAGTACCGCACATCCTCATCTACAAAGGCCAACTATTTTTTGACAATAGTTGACGACTACAGTAGGTCCGTTTGGGTCTATCTCCTTAAGCATAAATTTGAGGCGAGTATATGCCTAAAACATTTTCACAAGATGGTTGAAACACAATTTGAAAAGAATATAAAAAGGATAAGGTGCGATAACGGAGGTGAATTTATTTCCAATCAAATGGTGAAATTTTATGAAGAACAAGGAATTATATTAGAAACAACGTGTCCACACACTCCACAACAAAACGGGATCGTAGAAAGAAAACATAGACACTTGCTTGATACGGCGCGTGCTCTCATGTTTCAGGCGAGTCTCCCGAAAATATTTTGGGGAGAATGTGCATTAATCGCGACATACATCATTAACAGGTTACCCTCGAAAACCATAGAAAACAAAACTCCATACGAGTTACTTCATGGTGAGAAACCAAGCTATGATCACATGAGGGTCTTGGGATGTTTGGTGTATTATCGAAACATTGAAACCAATGGGGACAAGTTTGAGATAAGAGGTAGATCGGGTGTAATCATGGGATATCCTAGTGGAACGAAAGGATACAAGATCTACAATCCTAGCAATGGCAAAATCATCACGTCAAGAGATGTAAGGTTTGCTGAGAAAGTTTTTCCTTTTGCCACAAGATCCGAACAAGACAGGCATGAAATGGAATACGTGTTTGCAACTTTCATGGATGAAGAAAATGAGCCTGTTGAACCTAACATGACAATGGCCGAGAATTTGGGCCCAAACAGTCCAGAAGCCCATCAAAATGAAGAGGAGCTGGAAGAACTAGATCAACTTAGCCGAAACAACAGTGACACTAGTCTAATTCTTGATGGGTTGGATGTTCACGCTCAATCACAAACAATCAATGAACCTCCTGTTTGTGAAACCCAAAATCAAAACAATGAAAATATTGCACAAGGCAGACCTCAAAGATTATGACGTGAAGCTTCCACCATCTATAGACCATCCTCCCACCGCCTACAGTCAAGGATCCTCAACGGTATGTCCCATAGCTAATTTTGTTCCTTACGAATTTTTTTCAAAATCTCACAAAGCTTTCCTTACTGCCATCACTAAAAATGATGAGCCAAAAAGCTTCAAACAAGCTGTACAGGATCAACATTGGAGAGATGCCATGAAGAAGGAGATAAAGGCTCTTGAAGATAACGGAACTTGGACCGTAGAAGAACTTCCTAATGGGAAACGAGTCATAGACTCCAAGTGGGTATACAAAATAAAGTACAAACCGAATGGTGAAGTCGAAAGGTACAAGGCAAGACTCGTCGCAAAGGGATACACACAAATGGAAGATGTCGATTATCACGGCACGTTTGCGCCAGTGGCAAAAAAGGTGACCGTAAGAAGCCTCATTTCCATCACCATAAAAAAGAATTGGAGTATTCACCAACTTGACCTAAATAACGCATTCCTACACGGTGACCTGCATGTAGAGGTATACATGCGAATACCTCAAGGCTACGAAAAGGGGGAGGAACGAAGGTATGTAGGTTACGAAAATCATTGTATGGGTTGAAACAGGCGTCTAGAAATTGGTATAAAAAATTCACATCGGCTCTCTTACAACTCAATTATAAACAATCTGCTGCGGATCACTCACTTTTCATCTACAATAAAGGAAAAGTTTTTGTCACTGCCCTCATATATGTAGATGACGTCATCATAGCAGGAAACAATGAAGACCAGATCAAAGAAACAAAGAAATTTTTAAATGAAAAGTTTAGCATCAAAGATCTCGGGACACTAAAATACTTTCTTGGAATTGAAGCGGCAAGAACTAAAGACGGGATAGTGCTAAGTCAACGAAAATACACTCTTGACATCCTAGAGGACAGTGGAATGCTAGGATGTAGACCGTGCACCTTCCCGATGGAACCGAACATAAAGCTTGATAAGGGAGAAGACGATGCTCGTGTTGATGCTGGCAAGTACCGAAGATTAGTTGGGCGATTACTCTACCTCCAAGCTACTAGGCGAGATCTTGCTTACTCGGTAAATGTTCTAAGCCAATTCGTTTCAGACCCTCGACAGATACACATGGATGCTGCCATGAGAGTCCTACGCTACCTAAAGGCAACACCAGGGCAAGGCATTTTTTTCCAAAGGAAGGTGGTATGGATTTAATATCTTACTGTGATGCGGATTGGATGGGGTGTTCAATTACACGACGATCAAGAACGGGGTACGTTCTAATGTTAGGGGGAGCTCCCATTTCATGGAAATCAAAGAAGCAATCTATCGTTTCTCGCTCATCGGCTGAAGTTGAATATCGTGCTATGGCTAACGCTACTAGTGAAATTTTGTGGATGCGTTGGTTACTTGAAGGGCTGGAAACAAAACACCATGATGCCACACCACTTTACTGTGACAACGATGCAGCCCGGCACATCGCAAATAACCCGGTCTTCCACGAGCGAACAAAACACGTAGAAATGGACTGCTATTTTGTCAAGGAACGAGTAGAATCACACGAAATCAAACCTTTATATGTTGATACGAAGGCACAAACAACTGACCTTCTCACAAAGGCTTTGGGGACAAAACAACTCGAGCCTCTACTGGTCAAGATGGGCATGCGAAATCTGCACGCTCCACCTTGAGGGGGAGTATTAAAAATATGTTATTTTGAACATATATTACTCTCCTTGTTTTCCTCTCAATCAAAGATCCATCCTTATCTCCAGCACTTTGACAGCCGATTACAATTGTCACCCATTTATTAGTTTCTTTTTCTGAGCATTCTGTATTGCCTATATAGGCTTGTGAACTTCTTGTAACCAATCATCAATGTGTGTAATAATATACACAATAGCTTTGATCAGATCCTTTAAATAGTGACTTTAATAAAAGTCGTCACTAAATTTTCATCACTAAATGTCATTTTTCTTGTAGTGAACGTACCGATTATAAGCAATGAAATCGGAAAGAAGAGAAACTATCGATTAAATTATCAAACCCTATAAATTGGATTTAATCATGGATCGAAGATGAACGTTGGCAATGAAAGTGATACGGAGTATGATTGTTGGATCTTATGGTAACTTGCAATTACTACGTACAAATAGAAGAAGTGGTACCCAATTAAAAGCTTGTAAGGTAAGCGGCTATAAGGAACAATCAATCATCACAAAGAAAAAATAAAGCAATAAAATTGATAAATCGATAAGAATATAATAATAAATAAACGTAACATATAAAAGGAAAAGAAAATACTTTGTTGTTGGGAGGGATACAGGAATAAGGAGTTAGATATATGTGGTTGACCGGAGAGAAGACCGCCATTGGTGGTGTGACTACGGCTAGAGTACGTAGCATCGTTTATTTTGATGGAGTGAAACCCTTGCCCACTTTTTCTGCTACGGAGTATATATATATAATATTATAATATAATTTGTATTTTAAATTATAAAGGCTTACAAATAACTATTGTAGAGGTGTTAGGTGTAATTATTATAAATTAATATAGACCATTGATCGTTAATGAAGGAACTTAATCAAGGGTTAAAAAATTTTCTCTGGTATTCTGATTTATATATATATATATACACTAGGTAAAAGACCCGTAACAACGCGAGCTTTGATATTTGTGTTTGTTTACAAAGTTAAGTTACATTTACTAAGTGTAGTAGATATATTGTATAACAAACATCATTCAATCTATATTCAAATTTGCAACAAAATATATCCCATCGTCATTGTCACTTTGGAATTATAATTCGAAATGTTTAACTCTGGCAAGTTATATATACATAAGTCAGATATCAATACACTAAATGAGCTATAAACCAGTTGAACACTCTATTGTTTTGTTATGAAGATCCTTTCTCTATCCACGTCATAATAGTTATAGATTTATAGTTTTTTTTAATCTTTTAATTAAATAAATTAGTATATATGTTAATGTGTTAAATATAAAGTGTTATATTTCGTATATGAAGCTTTAAAGACCCACGACAACGCGAACTACTAAATTAAAATTGTTATAGACATCCAATTGAATATGAAATTGAAATTGTAAAATTAAATTTTATTTTTAAATTTTAAATTAAATAAATTAGTATTAATATTAGTGTGTTGTATATTAAGTATTTAAGTGTTATAATATAATTTGTATAGATCTAGACTAATAATCGTTAGAAATACATGTTTTTTTGAATTTATTTTCATTTTATATAAAGAAAAGTGTGTTTTAAAGTAAACAATAATTTAGCATTTACGAAAGTATAAAATTAGAAGATATATTTTGGGTTTGTAAATATCTAAAGAATACAATAAAAGGTTAACCTTTCAATCTATCTATCTATCTATTCATATATATAAAACAAAGATCGGTGTTATCGTATAAAGTGGGCATAGACATAAATTTCAAACGCTCTTAAGTTAATGATATGCTCTATCATACTTGATGTATCAACTGCTGAAAAAATAAATACAAGTCCATCTATTATATTTTAATATATATATATATATATATATATATATATATATATATATATATATATATATATATATAGATAGATAGATAGTAGATAATAATAAAATAAAATAAAGTTCATATGTATTATGTTATTAATAGGAAACCACTTCTTACTAATGTAAAAATATATACGAGTATACAGTAAATTAGACATTTTGCATATTGAATTTTTATTTTTAATGCTAGTGTTAAAGTGTTTTCTACGTATTTAAATGAAGAAGATGAAAATTTGTAGATGTTCTAGTACGGTTTGATCTCTCAAATTTTTTGTAAAAACAATGTTATACTCCTTCTGTCCAAAATTGTTTATCCACCTTATTATTTATATTTGTCTCAAAATTATTGTCCACTTCTAAAATTAAATATGCATTGATGGTTAGATTTCCAATATCACCCTTAACCTTCAAACTACACATATTTCAAAGAAAACAATTTAATTAATAATTGAGGGTTAAAGTTGTCATTATACTAAGGTCAAAAACGTGTATTTGATGTGATTTTCTTAATATATGTGTATTCAACTCGGTGACAAACAATTTGGGATGGAGGAAGTACATGTTACTTGCGGTTTAATGTCGCTACACGGTCACTTTCTTTATGGGTTTTGCTTGAGCCGCATTTAATGAAGTCTAAATTTCCATAAATATTATCATTTGCATTTAATACTCATTAATTCAATTTAATGTTTACCTTTTTTTATATACATATTAATTAAAAATTCTGATATTTAAAGAGATCTCAACTTCATTAAGTATGATTTAACGTGTGCCATGAGACACATGTTAGCAAAACCCAAAAAACATATGCCGTTGGTAGTCAAAGCACGCATGGAACCTAGAACACACTGTGACACCACTATGTGCCTGGTATGATCACATTTTCCTCTGTCCAAAGTGGTAAACTTCACACCGCATTCCACTTCATTCGTATTTTTAGTTTGGGTTAATAATGGTTTAATCTTCAAAGTTTCAATTGTTTTTCGTTTTAACCACTCAACTTTTTTCCCTCATGATTTAATCCTTCAAGTTTCAATGTTTTCGTGGTTTAACCCTTTAAGTTTATTCTTCATAATGATTTTGATGGTTTAATCCCTAAAGTTTAACTTTCATAATGATTTTGCCTTTTAAAATTTTCCATTTTAATCATCAAACTTTCAATAATTTAATGGTTTAACCCTTTGAAGGGTTAAACCAAAAAGTCTATGCAAACTTTAAGGGTTAAATCATTAGAAAAAAAGTTGAGTGGTTAAAACGAAAAAAATTTGAAACTTTGAGGATTAAACCATTATTAACCTTTCAGGACGGCGTGGAGTCATCACTGCGAGGAATTTAATGTTCGATATGGTTCTTACTTCTTAATACGGGCTACAATTTATGATAAATACAATCAATGCACTTTTATGGTAGTTTTGTAATCACTTTTCATCTTGATATTGTTATACGTAGTAACAAACACCATAACAATGTAAGATTTATTTGTACTAGAATTAAACCATTAACAAAGAATGTGTTGATTCTCCATTTCCTCTGTTTCTGATCCCGTTTCTTCTAATCACTTGCCTTTGTGTTTTGACATTAATATTATTATTAGTAATTTTAATTATTATTATTATTTTATAAGAGAGTTATGTTCTTCATTTGGTTGTGACCATTAGAGGATTTTGTTTAAGATCAAGCCGTAGAAAGTATGGTCTTGCAAGTGAACCAATGTACAAGTGCTCCCCAATCTTGAGTCCCGAGGTCGTGTATCTCCATGTTTCGTCGTAGTAGCCTCCAACTGGCTTTCCTTCCAAATCCAAAGCTATAACTCCACCAAACTTTGTAAGATCAGGGAATTTGTGTAAATGCTTAAGCGTAAACTCGAGAATCTTGCGCACAAAAGGGTATTTCATTGTCACTTGTGTTGAAAACGAATTGTCCTGCATACACAAACAAAACTCGTTAGGGATCAAACTTTGTAACGCATTTTCGAATTGGTAGAAAATCAGATTACCCATGGTATTGCCAACCAGTAATGCCCATCTCCATCGTATCGTAAGTTATCTGGAAAACCTGGTAAACCGTCTACAAAAACATCGATAGAACCCTTTTTGTCGCCTTGTAAGTAGTATCTTGAACATTTCATCCTGCAATATCATATTGATCATAATATGTTGATGAAAACGCAAATTTCAGATAAAGGTAAGTAGGCAACTCCAGTTTAAAAAAATAAAAATCGATGTAGGTAATGTAAGTCCATTTCGCTCAATCCTTTTGTATACAAAAGTGAACAACTTATAGTGCTTTTAACGTGTGGAATGAACTCAGCGTTACATACATCGAGTTTTTTTTAGAACTTTTATTAATTTAGTTCTTGAAATTCCTCCTAAAAATATATGTTGACACGCTATTAAACTGAGATTTATATAATCTTACAGGAAGCTCTCACAGAAGATAAGAAAGTCTTGGTTCGGTGAGAGTTCGATCCCATTTGGAAAGTAAAGGTCTCTAGCAATCACTTGCGTTTGTTTTGTTGAAATATCATAGCTCAATAATCTTCCAAGAGGTCTACCATCCAAAAAACATTGTATCGTTTCGTGATAGCCATACTTGTATGACCCGTCGGTGATATACACCATACCATTCTTCGCAACAGTTACACCATCAGTTAATCCAAACTTTACGCCCTCGGCCTCATTTGTTAATACCTCTAACTCACCATCTTTATTTACCTTAAGCAGCCCCTGCAACGAAACAATATTATATAGTTCTAAAGCATATAAGTCTTTAATTATTTTAAAATTTTAATCAAACAACTCGAATTTGGAAAAGTAAGTTCATCTGAACATTAATAGGATAGTAAATTCAATTTTTGCTCATTGAGGGAAAATCCAAGCTATAAACTAAAAGGTAAGATAAAAAACGAAATAGAGTTGCCAAAGTTGAGTTTTTCATTTTATGGTACCTTTCTATAAGCATAATTGAACTTACAGACGTTTTAGTTTTTACTCTGCGTATGAACTTACGTTACCTACATCAAACCTTTTTGGAACTTGCATTACAAATTTTTTATGGAATTTTCAAGTTTTATACAATGGGGTATTTTTGTTCCAACCAACCTTAAAAGCGTCAGCCACAAAAACATCACCAGAATCAGCAATCGCGATACCAAGAGGCCGACCTTCCGTGTGGACCCATTTCTTAACAACGGAGTCATTCAATGTGACTCTCTTGATCCACCCATCTCCACAGCCAGTGAACACAATACCGGACTTTGGATCATAGGCAATGTCCTCAGCTCCAATCAACTGACCCAACCCTATCTTTTCCAAACCAGGAAGACTTGATGCATTCTTCCTAGCGGTTACAACAATCGGTTTTTTAATATCAAGCGTTGGGTATGCCACAGTCTCAAATGTAACAAGTTGGAAAACAAGCACCGATAAAGCAACAACAACGAACGTGAAGTACACAAGAGAAATGCCCCATGAATTAGTTTGCGTTCTGCTTGTATTTGCCATGAGTACTATACTGTGAATTGTTGTTATGTTTATAAACTTTATGAGGTAGTGGCTCGAGTTTGACCTTGTGGTTTATTGTGCTACACATTTGACTTATCAACTATCTAGCTTATCTTTTTATTCAACGTAGGTTAAGGTTGTATTAGCAACCACATAGATCGACCTCCATAAGTCAATCGGAGGGATCATTGGTAGCTCATTTATAACCTTTTATTTAAACCATGCATAGAGCCCGGACCATGTCATGGCGCAAGTTTGTGGCGGGCATGGTCTGCCCAAAGTGGTAAACACCATGCTGAGTTCCAGTTTTTTTGTACGGCATACATTCTTTATCAACCTGGACTTATTATTAATATGGTGTTAATGTGACTCACTTATGTAAGTGTGGCCCGTGTTTACCACTGCGAGTACCACGAAAGGTTACCCATTTGTACTTGTAGCCAGGTATATTTGAAAAATACATTTTAATATTCACAAACATAAATACCACCAACTGAATTTCAAACATATCTAGAGGCAAACAAATGACACACATACAAGTTCAATAGTACTAACATTTTACACTTTGGTACTTGTATAAATAAACTTTTGTGAACTATACCCGTAACAACGATTTACGAACTCAAGAACGTGTCAACTCTGATATTAGTCGATCTCGAAAGAAACTTCATGCAAATAGGAGGATTAACACCAGCCAAAGCAAGTATCGAACTCGGTAAAGTCCAAATCCCATCACCACAAATCAAACCCGAAGCAACGGCAGGCCCGAATGCAGCTGCTTTCGCTTTATTAATCTTCGACCAAATGAACAAGATCAAACTTCCAACACACATGTCAATTGCGAAGTAACCTCCTAAGTAAAAAGGAATCGCCATTGCCATTGGAATTGGAATAAATCTTGCTCGATTCTTACCCACAGCATCCCTAATCCCATTCACAAAAATAGCAAAAGCAAAGAATATATAGCAAAGCATTAGGCACTTATCGGGTAATGCTGAAAACCCTTCAACTCCCAAAATGGCCATGTTTCGGTAAACAAGAGCGTAAGGTGCAGGGTATTCAGAACCGGGGACTCCAAGATCATCAAACGCTTTGTAAAAAAGCCAGAAAACGCAAGGTGAGATGACACAGCCCAGTGCGGTCCCAATCACTTGGCTAATAAACATGGACCTGGGTGAAGCTAACGTCATGTAACCGGTTTTAAAGTCCTGCATTAAGTCAGAAGCGGTTGAGACTATATTCATCATGACCCCACAAGCGGCTAGCCCAGCTAGAACACCCCCGTTTGACCCACCGGCCCATGCTCCGATAATAAAGATTGCTAGTTTTCCATATGTTGATGCTAAGGACCAGTCAGTGAGCCCACACCCGTAAGCGTTACAAAAGGCTAAGGCAGGCGCAAAAACGTAAATTACAGCAATGTAGTACCACTTGAGTGGGTGGAAGATGTGTGGAAGAGTAGCAGCAGAGACAATAGCAATGGTTAGGTAACCAACAATTGCGATCCACGTAGGAATTTGATCCTTGAGAAACAGTCGAGTGCGCTTTTGTTCATCATAAGATAGAGAAGGTAGATCGGGTGATGAGTTACCGCTAACAGGAATATCCCCTTGGATTTTTTGCTGACTAAATTGGTGATATAAGCCAAATAAAGTGTGACCAAGGACTTTTATGAAGTTGTAGAGTCCATCACCTAAAATCATTGCTATGCCGATGAATATCTGCAGTACAATACATGATAAATAAAAAACCAACATAGACAAAACTGTGAAGCTGTAAAAAGAAAGCAAGAAAATTACCCTGTAACCTTGCAAGCCATGAAGACTACTTGATTTGAGATCTGCAGGATACCAATCACCTTTCTTTTCGTTAATGAGTGGCCACATTATACCCCAAGAAAGGATTGCTCCCACGAGTAATGATACATTAATCAGATACGGGCAGATCATGCCGACACCAACATATGTTGCTGAAAAGTCGAAATAAAACCTGATTTCGACAGAAAAACAGTGCTAGTTGATGAGAAACAAATGACACTATTGGTCAATTCATATATGAAATACAGAAAATGTAAAAAGTACATCACTAATAAAAGGTCTTATGGTGAAGTCCAAATTCCATCATGTGGGCTCAAATTTTCTAAATTTCTATAATTAGTTTTGTATTTGTATCACCATAAATAAATAGAGACATGAAATGCTGAAAATTTTTACATACTTGTTTTCAAACGCCTTAAGGCCGAGCGTCGGGAAGCTTGCAAATCCACAGTCATCTCCACCAGTAAAGAACCACTGAAAGAACCCCCATAAGAAACTGAAGGAGAAGAATTTTCCTAAAGCTCTCACTTGCTTCCTGCAGGAAGACATTGAGAAATCAATGAATGAAGTTGTAGAAGATATAATTGACTTAATAAAGAAGGTATTGGAAGTACTTGGCTAACTTGGCACCCTGGGGAGTGTGAAAACTGTTTATCAGATGAGCAGTTGCAGTGCCGCTTGGATATGTCAGTTTGAAGTCGATAACCATTATCTGCAACAAATATAATGGTTAAAACACAAAAATATAATAAAAGACGCCGATACAAGGACTCGACAAAAGTGGGAATTGGGAAAGTATCCAACTTTTGATCAAGTTACTTCAATATGGGTCGTTTTGGCTTATAGTGTTATACATTATACACAACATGTCAGATGCATAAATCTTAAAAACCTTGGCTAAGTTTAATACAAATGAAAGGTTCCAAAGTTACTTTAAGGTCTAACCAAGTGTAGGTGTTACCATGTAATTAAGAAATGAAAAAACGTAAAAGTACCTTGCGAAGAGGGACGACTGAAAAGAGTCCAAGAAAGCTAACAACAAAAAGAAATGCAATCATCCATCCTAGAGAAGGGTTTTTCGTGTTCATTGCGGAGTTCTGTTCATTTGATTGTTTCGCGAATAATTCACTCATACCAAATAGGTAACTACCAAATCCTCCTGAAAAATGTACAAGATTGGTCTTATTTCATTGATAGCTTTATTGAAAATGAAGTAAAAAAAATCATGGCATGTTGGATATACCCAAAACTCGAACACATGAAGAACACAATGGCTTTCACTAGTAATAAGTACGTAGTGAATTGTGCCTAGCAGTTGAGGAGTTCTAAGCTTAAGTCTTTCTAGGCGTTGTAGTGTTTCTGGGCCTATTTATATTTCTTGTGTGATCTGAATGTTCGTAATTTCGGGTCATTTTATTTGAGATGAAGAACTTTTGGTGCGTTTTTTGCTGTCGGGTCTTTTGGTGTGTATGGTTCGGGTTTTGCTCTTCTATGGCGTTTTGGACTCTTGAGTGTCTCTTATTTGTATCTAATTCCTTTATAATATCATGGTTCAGATAAAACCATCTTATGTAGGAATATGGGTTATATGTCCATTATTAATTTATTATTATACTCGTTGATCCAACATTCAGAAATGAGTCAAACGGGTCAAAAACAAGTTATAAGTAGCCACAATTATATTGCTATAAACTTGGATCTTGCAATTTGTCAAAATAACTTAACATCTAATATACTAGAAAATCATAATAAGTACAATAAACTCCACGGATAATCATAACAACTAACTCCAGGGATAGACGAGCAAAAAGATATAAATGAGGGAACACTTTAAAATATACAGTATACAAGAAAGGGACGCATGTACAAAGATAGACACGATAACAATGGTCAACCACTATTCAACAGTTTTGAACTATGAATTCTTTATTTAGTTACAAGCGATAGTAGCTAGCTACTTGTTTTATTTTGTTTCTTTTCTTCAAAATGTGTAGAAGGCCAAAATGGGTCTCCTAGTACCCTGAACGTGGCTAACCGGGTCTCCTAGTACCCTGAATTATTAAAGATACGCTTTGGTACCCTTACCATGTAAAAATGGTTAGTTTTAGGACCGAGTCACCTTAACTCGGTCAAATGAGCTTCACTTCCATTTTGAGATTTGACATTGCGATACAACAGCCATTTAGTGAGTTAAATAAAAATTCCTTTGTTGATATGTAATTGACGTTCGAGTATCACAAAGCATATAGCAATGATTATTTTAATTACAAAGGTCTATATTTAATTGCTTTGAATTTTCAAAGTAAAACATCCTCTGTTATGATTGTATACGCCAATTCAGAATGCTAATTTAAATAGATGATGGTGGATTAATCCTACTGCAGATCGGCAGTCCTGGTGTTTCGAACATTCAAATACTAATTTTAGTGAAATCCAAATAAAGCTAAACATCCACTTCCACTTCCGATTAAAAAGAGAGAGAAAAAAAAGGAATATCAAATTCTTTATCTTAAATTGTGGCAGAATCTCAATCGAAGAGGTGCTGGTCTTATGATTCTATTTAGTCAAACTAACTTGTTAAACTTTTCCGGTAAATCACTTGAAGGAAGATCCGTACCTTTAATAATTCCGGTTAGCTAAGTCATTTTGGCCATTTAATACAGTAAGCTAGATTAAAAAAGGTTATTTTGATTTATTTATTAATTGATTGATTGATTGATGATAATCATAGGTTGTGAACATTTTTAAGTTTCTTGGACGTGTTTAACGTAAGACTTGAACAAAAGATATTTTGAGTGTGAATATTACTATCAAGACAGTGACAACACGAGTTTTATGTACGTTTTCAAGTAAGAGGAATAGTGCACGTTCACATATTCCAATTGCCAGCTCAGCGATTCGGTTTATATGATAATAAGTCATACTACTAATAATTAAGCCACTATGTGTGAATCTTTAGTTGATCTTCTTTATTTATATTTATATGAATATATATATGATGATGATTGTGAGTAGTGACCCCATACCAAAGTAAAATTAAAAACATTTTTATTTGGTATTGTATGTTACACAAAAGATAATAATAATCCTTATTTGCTTATATTATTAAAAATCAAGTTTCTTTAACGGAGCACTATTTTTTTTAGAATGGTAACCTTACGGTCTAGTTAACATTAACATAGTATTTTATATATAAACACAAATCACATACATATGCAAGCGTATCTTGTGTGATTTGAACTCATAACCTTCTAAATATTCATCACAACTTCCCAAAACACATGGAGAATAAAAATAAAATAGTGGTTCATCATATGTGGATATAGTGATGGCAACTTTCATTTTTAAAAGACAATAAAGGCCTCATAATGAAGTAAATCCATTAAAATAATTAGAAAATGATAAAGCATGCTAATCAACAATTAATCAAGTGGACCTGGTAGATTAAAGTCAAATCGATGATGGAATTTAGACCACATGACCGATATCCTCCTTTCACGCCTATTTTGGTGCCACACACACACAATTCCAGTATACGAGGATGCTTCCAAATTCCAAAGACTTTTTAGACAAAGATATGAAAATATCATTCCATATAAGTTTAGGGAGTGATAAATATAACACACCGTTTGATTTAAATACTAAAGTCATGTTAAAGTGCTAGGTTGAAACCGATTACTGAGTGATTATATATTGCGTGTCATTGGTTCAATCAGTTATCAATCATTTTGAACTTTAATCACCAAACAGACGAGCAATCGGTTGAAAATCGTGAGGCTCGTGTACTATTTTTTAGTGTATAAAATGGTGGTATGTTGGTAAATGTGGGGTTCAGAAAAATGAAGTGATTAGTCATTGATTGCAGTGAATAATCAGTTGTGATTCAGTTAGTGGAAAGCTGACGTGGCGTTGGGGCGACAGAAGTGAAAAAGTGATGAGAAAATGGTTGGGAGTAGCCTTATAATACAGTTATAAAATAATTCATATTTTTTCAACACTATTTAAAAATGCGTTGAATTATGTTAAATTATTCACACCTATAATTATGTAGAAAATTATAACATCAATAAGTGTGGAAAAATACCACAATCTTTATATATATGTAAGCGTGAGAAAAAAATTACAATTTAAGTGTAGAGAAATTACAACTTGTCATCACTTAAAAGTGTGGAAAAAAACATGTAACACCCGATTTATCCACACTTTTTCTTGTGCGGGAAATTGGAAAAATCATATGTCACACTTTTAAGTTTTGAAAAGTTGTAATTTATCCACACTTGTAAGTTTGAGCTTTTATTTATTACATATACAAGTGTGGAAAATCTTATATTTTTCAAAAAGTTTTACACACTTTTCTTTCTTATATTCTTGAAAAGGTTTTCTTTCTTACAAAAAAACCTGTAATTAACACTAAATGATTTAAATTTATACTCAACAAGAATAATATCCTATAACTTTTATGTACAAGCAAAGTAAGTAGCAAAGTGTACCTATATTTGATTCGTATTACTACACACAATTGAATGGATGTTAATTTTAGACGACTTTTGACAAGTCTAGCTAATAAATGAAATTTGGTGGATTATAACCAGATAACAATGACGTTTGACTAGCAAAGTTAAATCATTAGATTGATTTTACATAATTGAAGTATTTATTGTACAATGAATATTCATGTTATGACATTTATTAAGAAAGTCACAAATTGGTTAGAAAGTGATCACTTCATGAGTTCATGGTATTTATTGTGCGTGTGAAAGATCTAGATGCGTAGAAATTTTCGCATAAATAAATTGGAGTATGATGGAGATTCATGTGATTATTTTTAAGATTTATTTAAAGCAAATGTAGTAATTATTCAATGACCCACAAACTTGAATCTTAAGAAGAAAAAGGAAGTAATGAAATTAGTCGTCTAATTTTGATTATTTTAAGATTTACACTTTGAGGCACAATAGTTAGTTGTGTATCATATGTTTTTGAAAAGAGAAAAATTATCTCATATTAAAAAGTATAAACTTCTGATAATTTTAGTTAGCTATATTTAAAAGAGTAAATTTCAAAGATGATTCATGTGATTTATACTGATTTTTAAAATTCATCCCTAAACTTTTTTTTTTCGCATTTTCAATCTAATAACTTTACAATTTACTCGTAATTAGTCCCTCCCTCGCTAGACAAAATATAGCATGTCCGGATACTAATTCTAAATCATTTTTTAATCAAATATTTAATACATATGCATATAATTATGATATTAAGAGGTGTTATTTGAATCATGATTGTTTTTTAACTAAAATATTATTTGTTAATGTTTAGTTTAGTTATATTAATTATCTGTTTAATATGGATATTCCGTTATATAATTTTGCACTTCAAAATTACGGCTACGGTTAATTTGACAAACAATTTTATACAACTGAAGTTATAGCTAATTTTAACAGTTTTATATAAATGAAGTTACAGTTTATAGCTTACAGCCTACGGGGCTGTTTACTTTTTCCCCTATTAAGTGCTGTTTACATGTGATGTCTGTCTGGATAAACATGTCTGTTTATAACAAGTGCTGTTTATGTAAATGTAATTTTTGTTTTAAACAAAATAATGAACTTAAATGATATAAAGTTTGAATAAAAAATGACGTGTTCAAATAATGTTGAAAAAAAATGTATATTAATCATTAAGTGTCTCTTTTTGGTAAGGGCTTCATTTTTCTTCCTATTTCAGAAACAGACATTGCTTTCAGATTAAGTGAAAAAGAAACAGCAATTTATCTATCTGTATTAAGAGGTGTCTGAAAACAGACCATTAAGTGAAAAATAACAGCCCCTATATCTATTTTACCAAGCAGACTCTGAGTTGGAAAAAATTAAGGGACCTAATACCTCGCCTCTCATTTTCACTATACTGACAAATTCTCTTTGATATAAAGTACTATCTTATCGTGCATGTACTTTAGTGTAATAATCACAATCACAATATACTCCGTAATATGTATCACTTGATACTCGACGTATACCACTAAAAAATCATGCCAATAGGAAATTAAAGTTAGGTTAGTTGTAGGAAACTAATTAATCAATCATGCTTAAGTAATGCATGTCACGAGTTGTCTGCACATATATCTTGTCTAGTTTGGTGTCCCTCTTTTGGTCTAGTTTATCTACATATATTTGTTTTAGGTAATTAAATAAATAAGCTGACGATTTTTTATTAGTTTTCTTTATATGTTAGGCTAAGTAGATTTAAAAAACAAACCATTATATACTTATTTGTTTTCAAAAAAAAATATGAAATATATATTTCTCCGTCTCAAAATAAGTATTTAAATTTAAATTTTGATTTTAGTTTGCCCCAATGTAAATGTACACTTTACCAAAAATTTAACTCTTATTTTTATTATCGGGTGACATTTAACTCTTACAAAAATAAAATTTAATTTACCAAAAATTTGTATATCGGTCACCAAATGAACACTTATTTTTATTTCGAGACGTAGGATAAGAATTCGACGACATGATATATCCAATATCTTTTTAACTTTAGTAATGATTATATAGTCAAAAGGTTGCAAATTTAGAGAATCCATGTCAAACATAGCCAATATAGCTAACGTATACTTTGACCAATTATAGTAGTAATTAATTAATTATTCTTACCAAATTAGTGAGGAGACTTTAAAAGATAGTTATCAAAAAAAATAATTTAACTTTACAAACATATCACAAAACTTATCCAACTTATAATTCTTTTGGCTTTATTGTGACCATAAATCTAACTTTTACAAACATTATAAATCCCAATAATAAAGCAGGTTGATCATTTCCTATATTTCTTAATCAATCAAAATCACCCGCAATAATAAAATTTTCAAAAAGTAAAAATAAAAAAAGATATGATTATAATTTTTTTAAAAAATCCACTAAAACTGTATGTTAAAAGTTGTGCCGTACTCATAAACAATGCATAATTCATATTTTTTGTGAATTTATCAAAATTGATGGACGAATTTATCATTTCTCTATACAAAATCGTGAAATGCAAATTCCAATTAACAAAAATTCATGAATCTATCGTAAAGTACACACAAACAATGCATATTTATGGTTAATTCATCAAAATTGACGGTGAATTTAAGAAAGGATAAAAAGGATTCGAAACGTACCGGAAAACGCGATACCGGAAGAAGCAACAACACAAGTCTGAATAACGGTATTCTCCTGTCGAGTAAACGGCTGTTTCAACATCCCAGATTTATCAAGAAATTTGGTCCATGTTTTCACAAAGAAAAACCCCAAAAGTCCAGCAGATACATTCAACGATGGAATGATTCCGGTTGTTAGATTCAGTTTCATTACGATGAACGTAAACAGAATCGCAAGTATAAAACTAACAACGAACGCACGAAGAGTGAGCTGTTGTTGCCACGGCGGCACCTTCTTGCTTTCGAATATTCGTTCGATCGAATCAGCGTTTCGCTTATCATCGTCATCGTTGATTGTGTTGTTATCTTGGTGTGGAGTGTTTGATGGTGTTCGTTCCATGGCCATTGTTATTAGAGGTTTGAGTAGGGGGTGTGGGATTGTAGTAGGATTGAAATAGGTGGGAAATTAAGTGGGTGTCGTTATCTTTGGATGACCGATTTTGATGAGGGTGTTATGTGGATTTATAAAGCGGGATCGGGAATGGGAAAGGAAATGGAATCGGGAATGGTAGAATGGAATCTGGGTGAGAGTGAGAGTCAATGACAGAGGGGATGGTGTGGGAATGTGTGAAACCGTTGAATATTGAGGGATTGTTTGGATGCCGCATTGATTTGAATAACAAGTGGGACTCGATATGTGTGATGTTAATAAATTTTTTTTTTAACAACAAAAACAAAGGGAAGGAGAGAGGAGCTTCGGCACCGCCGTCACCCCTGATCCGGACCCCGATATATTATATATGTAACTAGCAAGATGCTAGCGATTACAAAAAGCTTACATAAGTGAATATACTCACAATACCCTTACAATCTTTACACTTTACCGCCTATTATTGTACTTAAATCATGTCCAATTGTTTCCAACCCAATATATCCATTGCAAACTTGAATCCTTGCCTTTGCTTCGGTATCTTATCCAAAAATATGATTTACTCATCACTTGATATGGCACCTTATTGAAATCCTTCATTTGCTTTCCTCTGAACAGAACTTCGTTTCTGAAATTCCAAATGAGCCATAAGAATGTAAAGATACATCATGTGAAAAAAATCTGCTCTTTTCCCTTTGAAGCCCACAATTGCAGCCCATTGCAATAATTGATCCACACCATTAATTTCCAATGAACTAACTTTCCACCATTTAGCTATGAAGTCTATCACCTCCTTCGCATATCTGCAAGCGTAAAACACATGTTCTTCATCTTCTTCGAAGACGTTACATAATGGACACAAGTTTGAAATCATTAGAATTCCATGTTTTTCCAGATTTACCCGAGTTGGAATTCGTTTCAATGCAATCCTCCAAGCATGAATGTTTACTTTCTTTGGTATGACTTTTACCCATTTGCTAACAGCCCTCATGCAAGGTGATAAGGTTAAATCATCAAATACAGATCGTAAAGAAGCAACCGAGTATATGCCTGAGGATGTCAATCTCCAAGAACATGGCCTAAAGTTATGATCATTAATTCCCGCATTCAATTGAAACAAGCATGAAAAAGAAAGGTTAATTTTCTCCAAATCGATACCCACTTTTAAAATGTTTCGCCACAGCCCTGGTACTTTTCCATTTGTGATTTTCTCGCCCAAACCCCCACTACTACCATGAATCGCTTTAATAACCTCACTCCATATGTTGCCGTCTTCACTAAGAAACCTCCACCACCACTTGCAAAGAAGCGCAACGTTTTGAGCTTTTAAACTTCCGATCCCGAGACCTCCACTATTTTGATCCGCCAGGACTCGATTCCATTTAATCCAACATATTTTCTTCTTATCTTCATTAGCCCCCCAAAAGAAACGAGCACGCAAACTTTCAAGTTCTTTAATTATTTTCGTTGGAGCCTTGAATAATGAGAGATAATATGTACCAATACTACCCAAAACGCTTTTACATAGCTGAAATCGTCCACCAATTGACAAAGTATTGGCTTTCCATAACGATAATCTGTATCTAAAGCGATTAATCAGTGATGCCCAATGCTCACATCGATTCATTGAAGCACCGATGAGGAAGCCCAAGTAATTGAACGGTAAATTACTAATATTGCAATTAAGACCAATCGCCATATCAGTAACATTTGACTCCTCAACCCCGATTCCAAATAACTTGCTTTTAGAATAATTGATGCAAAGCCCTGAAGACATTTGAAAGCACCTTAAGATTCGGAACAAATTTTTTATATTTCTCGAAGACCATTCTCCTACAAATATAGTGTCGTCTGCATATTGCAAATGCGTTATTTCCGGACCTGAAGGAGATGTTTTGATACCATGAAAAATTCCTCTATCTCTTGCCTTAATCATGACTTGATTTAAACCTTCTGCAGCAATGAGAAATAAAAACGACACCATTGGATCACCTTGACGCACCCCAATCCGTGGTTTAAATTCCAACGAAGGTGACCCATTTATTAAAACAGAAATCGATGCAGACTCAAGGCACCCTCGGATCCATCCTCTCCATTTCTGTCCGAAATCCATTTGACACATTATTTCATCGATGAACTCCCATGATACCGTGTCAAAAGCCTTTTCAAAGTCAATTTTGAATACAAATGACTGCGACTTCCTCTTTTTTACCAACGATAAGAGCTCGCTTTAACCAGGTGACTTGTCATCACCGCAGGCCCAAATGACAGCTTTAACCTCATTCTCACTAATCGGTTTTTCCAACTCAAAACTTTGAATGGATGACAATTGCTTGAAATTATTACACGAGAAGGAAGGTCTAACATCATTTTTATTTTCGAACTTCTTTGAAAAAAAAGAAAATGCTACCTCTTTGATCTTTTTTGGATCAATCGTCCATTGACCGTTGTGTGTGATTCCATGAATGAAGTTCCTTTTTGCTTTGTTGTTAATAATGCCATGGAAAAACTTTGAGTTCTCATCTCCTTCTATTGCCCATCTGATTTTCGCCTTTTGCCTCAGATCTTTAGCTTCCCGATTCTCTAACTCCCATCTCCTCATATCAACTTCCATTCTCATTTTTATTTCTACTTCATTTAGATTTCTGGATTCGACCAACAAGTCGAGATCGTTTGCTTTTTTATTTAACCTGATTTGTTCCCCCTTAGTCAATTCCTTCTGATTTCCATTCCATTCCTTTGCCATTCTCTTTATTTCCTTAAGCTTGTACATAAACTGACTTATTGGGGATTCAAATTGAGGAAAACTTTTCTTTGCCCATGCCTTATCCACCATTGCTTTGTGTGTATCTCTAACCATGAATTGTAAAGTTTGAAATAAGAAGGCCCGAAATCTTTTACCTCTGAATCAAAAAATATCGGACAATGATCAGAGGTGCCTCGTGGCAAGATTGTTACGCTTGGAATTAGCCACACTTCCAGCAGCTTATCGCTTACTAAAAACCGGTCAAGCAAACTCAGTTTTCCCCCATCCTTGCTATATCGAGAATACATTTTGCCCCCACTTTTAATCTCCCTGAGACCACTTTGATGTATAAATTCATTAAAGACTTTGGCATTGCTGTAGATGAATTTCGAGCCCTTTCTTTCCTCCTCCTTTCTCACTTCATTAAAATCACCGAATACTATCCAACGAATATCCGGATATGTAAGCAGTGTATGTTGAATGTCTCCCCATAATATTTTCTTTTTTGATAATTCCTGGGGGGCATACACATTAATGAAACCATAAATTGTTCCATTTAATTTCCACTTGCCACTTACTGCTAGCATCCCTAGTTTTTTAATAACCCACATTTTTTCAAACTTGTCTTTGTCCCATATTGTGAGTATTCCACATGATGCCCCATCTGAGTCCACACACTCGCATTCCATTCCACGACCACCCCATAAAGCGTTAACCAAGCTCTCCTCTAATGTTTCAGCTTTTGTTTCTTGCACTCCCATTATTTCAATTTTGTTATTTTTCTTGATTTTTCTCATCCATTCTTGCTTCGCGAATGAAGCCGCCCCATTTATTTTTATTGACAGGATCTCCATTTAAAACCCTTCATGGCACCACTTTCCTTCGTTACTTTCCTGACCATCTCTTCTTTCCCCTTCATATCAAACCCAAGCATATCCCCAATTTCCATAGTTTCTTGAATTTCAATAGAATCACCTAAAGATACCCTTGCTCTTTTGGAACTTGATTTCGATAAATTTGAGATTATGTGCGAAAAGTGTGACCCAACAATTTTGTTTAGATCAAACCTTTTCTTCCCCGATTTGCCTTTTTTCCGATTGCCCAGGTTTAGAACTCCCGTGCCTTCCTTTTTGTTATTTTGTTCCATCGAGTTTGTATCCCCAGTCTCTTGGGCCGGACCATTGTTCGCAGTGTCTTCCATGCCAGATGACTCTGAATTATATTCTCCATTACACCCTGATGGACAATTTATAGGCCCAATAAATGAGGAGCCCAAATTGTCCTTCAGCCCATCATCCTCATTTGAGTTATTCAATTGTTTTCCCGCCATATGCTGCGTATCCCCGATATTCGAAGCATCCATTGTCTCTTCCACTTCCCCCGACTTTTCATTCTCCGACCCTTTGTTTTCCGCCACATTTGCATCTGATTCCGGTGAGAAGTCGCCGAGTTCTTCCTCCGGAATTGATTCCGATTCAGATTCATCATCACTGTTGATTTCCGATTCCGATTCACAGTCAATCCAACTCGATGAATACTTAGAGAAACCAGGAACAAGGCGAGCAGATTCCATCTGATCTTCGAAAATATGGATTTGGAATTCTTTTTCATCAACCACAATTGATAAATTTTGGTCAATCTTTCCGACTTCTTTTGTGAGAACTACTACTTTCCCGGTGTCCCAATTGTTAGAATCAAAATCGCAGTCTTCCGTTTTGACTACTTCACCAAAAGATTTAGCAACTTCTTCGAAAGTTTCCACGTTCCAAGCATGTGGAGGAATGCCAGCTATTCTGATAGCAGCTAAACGATCAGAAACCGTGAACTCCTTGTTCCACTTAGATAAACTTTCGAACCAATTCCCCCATATGTCCTTTCCGTTTGCCAAAAAATCAATGGCCGAGACCTCATCGTCCAGTTCAACTAACACGTGAAGACCACCAATGAAGGGTATTTTAATCTCTAAGCATCCATCAGCATTTTTGAGACTGTCCAGATTCCAAAGGTTTACGAGAGATGACACCTTCCCAATCCCAGATTACTTTTGACGATTCAAATCGGTGCATCACTTGAGACTGATTTCCACGAACAACTTGAGGTTGATTTCCACGAACAGCTTCTGCAAAGGATATTGGCCTTGATACCCATGCATTATTTCCAATACTCTTCCTTACTACGTTGCTTTGCTTTGCGTCTCCCCTTGAATTCTTATTCGTATTACGTTCAAATCTTGCCGCGCTCTTGATCATTTTTCCACCCTTCACCGAAATATCCCTTAGCGACCTACAGAAAACCCCAGCATCATTGATATCCAGAAATCTGACAAATCCAAATCTTTTCCCAACTTTGTTCTTTCTTTTTGCGATGAATACATCCACCACCTTTCCTTTCCTAATTAAAGCCTTCCAAATATCAGCTTCTTGAACATCATCTCCGAATTCAGTAATATAAAATGATGTGATCCTATTGTTGAAACTAGCGTTTTGTTTATTTCCCCACCAATTCATGTTTTCTTTTTTTCTTTTTTTTTTTTTTTTTTAACTTAAAGCTTCCCCAATGTAATAGCAAAGCGTCTGCTTGTTGTAGTGGTAGTTTTTGTTTGGCTCCTAATTTACCTCTTGTAATTCGGGAGGTCTGGTTGGGTTTCTATGTTAATAATTAAATCGGCATTTTTTGAAGGGTTTGCTAATTTAGGGAGGTGATAGATACAACACTCAAATTAATTCTTACAACACACTGTACATCAGTTAAAACAAATAGTACAAGTTTACAATAGCATAAATATGATGTATGAAGCAATTTGTGTGTTGTATCTATCAACTCCCCTAATTTATACTCATCTTTTAGAAGATTAAGCTTAACTTTTCAATTACTATATTATAAGATTCATTTACTAGAATTACTAATATTAAGTTATACATGTTTATTGATTATGAATTATGTTATCAAAATTTGGACTTCATTAAGTGATCCTTAACCTATGCTTTTAGACATAAGTTAGATAATCTCTTTGCTAAAGCAAAATTAAAAATAATATTTTCTCTGTATTAAATTAAGTATTCACCATTCTATTTTGGTTTGCTGCACAATAATTGTCCATTTTAAACTTTTAATCAATCAAAACGCTTTTCAAAAGTTAAAATAAAATTTTATTGGTGCATAATATGACGTTTCCCACTTTTTCTAAAATATGTGCAAATTAAAAATGAACACCTAATTTCATACGGAAAGAGTAATAAAAGACGAAAGAGAAAATTTTCACATCAACAATAGATTTTCTACTAAAGATTTATAACTTACACAAATGTAGTTAAAACAAAGATTACACTTCAATCATCATTATAAACATCTAGTTTCTTGCTTAAAAGCTTTTAAGCTATTAACAATACTCTAAAGAAATAATAGAATGGCACTTGATTCCGAGAAACAACATATATATGGCTCAACAGATGAGGTTTAAATGTGTAATTAACTTGTTACTTTTAGATAGGCTGTTAACGACTCGAACTAAGTTGAATATTAGGATACTCGAGCTCGACTCATTTACTAATTACTCAGTTCAAGTTCGACTAGAATTCTAGTGAGTTGTAAAAATTATGTTTGAGCTCAAGTTTGATTATATTTTGTTGTTCGAGCTCGAATTCGATGCTCGTTTATTTGATGGGAATGCGTTTTTATAAACCAAAACTTCAAGCACAATTTTGCATGTTTATGAACTCGGGATCAATAAACTTATTCCATAGCTCAAAATCAAGCTCGGATAAGCTCATTTATCCTTGACGTCTTAGGTTTAAAGTTATTAGTTACATACATTTAAAGTTCTAGATATACAATTTCTTATATAAACTCGACTCGAATAACTCATTTGATTCGGAACAAAATGAGCTTGCGAACGATCCGAAATACTCAACTCGTGAAGTTAATTGAATAGTATTTTTTGTTCGAACTTGAATCGTGTTTGAATTTTATTGAACTTGAATTCAAGTTACACGAGCTCAAAATTGAGTAGCTCAATAAATGCTCAACTCGTTAACACTAGAAAATTTCCACCGCAATTCAAATGCATGCCTTGTGATACACCATCCGACCATGGTTCCTATACAGGGGTGATTTTAGGGCAGGGGCAGGGTGGACATCCACCCCCACCAAGTTTTTATGAGTCGAGAAAAGTTTTGTGGGTTTTGGTATAATCTTCATATCGCCCACATAACTAATAAATATAAAACCGTTAATATAATTACATTATTTGTGTATTTAGTCTAGTGGTGGAGAAGTGGTTCTTGTGTTCAAGAGGTCTAAAGTTCAATCCCTCATTATTGCATTTTTAATCCTTTTTTTATACCTCTAGCTTGTTGTATCAACTTTATTTTTTTATCCTTTCTAAATTTGTCATGTAATTACAAATTTGATGTAACTAAATTCACTTTGGTTCAACTAACACAGTTTCGGTTAAAGTAAAAAAAAAATTGATTCGATGATCGATACTCGATGTACACTATATAATTTTGCATATTCATTTATTTTTCCTGAAACCGGCCCTATTCCTCTAGTTCATTTTTCATTTGATAACAAAGTTAGATTGGCGATGACATTCAAGAGTTCTTCTAGCCACATATGCATTAATACAGATCACTGCTTAAAATGCTTAGTTACCTTCTATAAGAGAGTTACTCATCAAAGACATACATTGAGTGGCATAATTATCAGTGTTTGCAACATCATTTCCAAATATTAGCTAGCAGTGAGATATCTACCTATAATACAAAAAAAAACACTTCTTTTACTGTGGTAGTTTTGAAAATTTACACCTCAGCAACCAAATAGTGTTAAACTGTAGATTACTTGCAAAGTGAATCCAATCCAACCTCTTTATATTAAAAGAATATCCATTCACTCCATCATGTATCACACACTCTTATTTGATATTCTACAAAAAAATGTCGGACACCTCCATCCCCATTTGCTTCTTTTACTTTTTGCTTCTTCTTTTACCTTCTTCTTCTTCCTAGCTATCAATTTGATTTAGGTGATGTGTTCTTCTTCTGTTTTCCTCGTGAACTTATTTGGTGTTTAAGGATAAGATCTGGTTACATTCCTCAAAATTGATCTCTATTTATTGGCCATGCATTTCTATTCGAGTTATATGTTAAGAATTTTGTTGTCGCATGGTTTAGCTATTGAATAGCTACGAAATATAAGTCCTAAAATTTATGTACGTGCTATCATTTCTCATCGGTGATGAAAATATGTATATTTTGTTTTGTAAGTTTTGATTATGTATGGGATTTGCATGTGTACGGCTAAGTTTTTATTTTTGAGAGTCTTCTGGTTGAGTCGTTGTTATGAGGGTCCAATTTCTGTGGATTTCCAAGTTAGAGGTGTGTGGAAGAATTTAGTTGACAAACAAGATAAATTTATTGCATATTCTAACATGTAATGTGAAAAATCATCCGTAAACGTTATTATCTTTCCGTTTGGCTTTGCTTCTTTTTGGATGCGGGAACATGTATTAAGATCCAGTTCTCATTTGAAAGGTTGTAATATATATATAGTGAACACATAATTACTATGTTTCTGGTGAACAAAGTGTAATGATGAATGAACAAACAATTCTAACATGATGGGTTTCATGCTTCATGGTTTCTATTTCTAATCTTTATACTCCACTATCTAGCTTAATTAATATCTATATTCAACTTAAAAGTTAGAATTGCTCTATTATGTGACTATCCGTGGAAATGGTTGATACTATGGTATTTTATAATCCTTTAATTTCCAAAGTTATAATATGACCATATGATGCATCATCAATTTCCCATCAAATTGTAAGTTAATACTGTATTACCTTTATAGAATGCTTTAATTTATTACTAATTTTTATACCCTTTGTCATTGATTAAAAAAAAAGTATTTAATTCTCATGACTAATGTTTGAACACATGTACACTTTAGACTATGTTAAGTTGATTAATTCATATAATACTTTTAGTGTAGGTTTAAGGTAATTTTTTTTTTTTTGGTTTTGTACTAAATGTGAATATTTAAATGTAGAAGAGATTTCCTTACAATTCCAACACATCTTCCCTATAAATTTCCTCGCATTATGATGATACGTAGATTCACAGGCTCGGTTTACGGGTCATGATCTCTGGACAACGAGTCATGATCACCGAATACCTAGGCGTATTTATGCTCGTACCACTCATGAGATTAGAGATATTGTTAGGACGAATGTAGGTTGGAATGGGTTTGTTGTCTCGGGTGATGATTTCCTATTTGGTAACTCGCATTACATCCGAGTGTAATCAGTTTTACGTCACATGTCTAAAACGGAGCCGAGCAAATCCCTTATGGATAGTTTTGTTTCTTCACCGAGCTTACATAGTTATAATTGGGGGGATCGGAGAGTTTGTGCATAAGACTAATAATGTTGTAGTAAAGAAAGCATGAGGAAGATTGTGTGTCCTTGATTAACTGTAACACCCCCAAAATCACTGTTCAGCGGAAGCAAGCTTTGGGGTGCTAATAATCAAATATCACAGCACAAAAGTAAAGCAAACGACATCTATATGCAACGTTTGTAAAATAGTTACATTTCCATACATAAAATGTTTGGAAACATAGAGTTTCTGGTTATAAAATGAAGTTCCCTAGACTCCGCGCGTATAGCGGGAGATTCTATTACATAATCATAATAAATACAAAAGATAATGCTAAGAATCTCAGTTAAATTAAGTGTAGAAATCATGCGACTCTAGCAAGTATCCTGAGGGAATCCTACTCCGTCTGTGTACCTGAGATACAAAGCTAAAAAGGTCAACACGAATGTTGGTGAATCTCACAGGTTTGTAAATAATATAAGTATTTGAACACAAGATTTCATCAGTAATGCCCGCAGGCGTGTATCAGGTATTTGCAATCCCGCAAATGTAAAGTAAGTAAGTTATACCATTGCCATGAGGCTCATAATCGAAGCTTAACCCGTAAGTAAAAAGTTGCTCCCGTGACATGCTCGTAACTGAGCAAGCATAAGTAACGAATAATAGTCGCCCGTTTATACAGAACGGTTCGTGGTAGCGCTACTACCCGGGCGGGGAGGGTCATTTCCCTAATGGATCCATTAAGTAGTGTTCGCGCTTAAGTCCATAACTAACGATATATGATGGAGAGACTTCAGTAAAAGTAAGTAACTCATGCAATCCCGTATAGTAAAATAAGTTGTTCGTACTTGTGTTCAATAAAAGTAAGCAATGTATCTTACCCCGTAAATAAAACAGTAAAGTGGGGCTGTAAGACTCACCTGAGTCTAGTAAGTATGAAGGTGTAATCAAGTAAGTAAAGTGGATGTAACTCCGTACGTAGTTCTCCGAACCCTGCAACCCTCTGGCGTCCAAAACGCACAAGGTTGTAAGTAAGCAAGTAATCAATTAAGTAGGTATCTCAAAAGATCACCCATGCTAGTTGTCCACCCAACTAGGAAATAGTGTTTGTTTAGTATTTCGTTTGTAGTTTTGAAAAACAAGTATGGCCCGTTGGTGACGGTTTGTAATAATAAGCCAAAAGTGTTATTATTATATGTATCGTTGTATCAGATTTCATTATCTGTAAGTGTTTGACACTTAGTGTGAAAAGTATTTATAAGTTCCTGGATGACGGGGGTCCGGGGGCAGCGCCCCTGGTAGCGGGGTCCAAGGGGCGGCAGCCCCTGGCGGGGTCCAAGGGGCAGAGCCCCTGGCTGGGGTCGAGCTGCCAGGTCAGCCTGGAAAATTTTTATTTCTACTAAATTGCTTTGGTGAAAAACGCACCTGGACTTGAATTTGGGTGAAATCGAGTGATAAAATTTTAGGTCTCGACACTTAGTAAAATCTGTGTTTTCTTGGTTCTGTTTCATGCGACACAAAGGTCAGGTATGCGACACAAGAGCTTAGCGACACAAGGGTTGTGTCGCATAAGCTTTCGGTGCTAAATCAATAGCGACATAAGGGTTGTGTCGTATAGGGTATACGACACAAGGTGCGACATAATCGTTGTGTCGCAAAATCTACGACACAAGGGTTGATGCGACATAAAATGCGACGTCAATGGGTTTATGCGACACAACCTTGCGACACAAGGCTTGTGTCGCAAAGACGAACACCAGCCCAGAAACAGCGCCTGTCGCGCTTTTCCGACCCAAATCACAAATCTAACTCATTTCTAGGCTGCAAAATCGTGTTTTCTTCATACATTTGGACAATACTAAGTTGTGTAAACATTATAACACCGAAATAATACACCAAAATGAGTGGATCTAAATATTTAGAGAATTTCTTACAATTGCAAATCGAGACAAAACGAGGAAGAAAACGAGGGTGGTGCCTTTGTTAATCTTGTTCCTCTCTTGATGGTGATTCCGAAAATGTAACCTTTGTTGTTGGTTATGCTGGATCCGAAAATTTGGTGATGATGGGTTTGAGAGTGTTTAATGGTGTGTGTGTGTTTTTGTTGAAATGGAAATGAAAGAAAGAGGGAAAGAGAGGTGGGGTGTAGGTGAAAGCCTCACCTTTTTCAGTCCCCGCAATCGCGCGCCGTGCGGTGTTCGTTCTCCCGTTCGTTTAAACGTTAAATGTTTACTTTATACGTTTAAATATACGTTTTAAAATACGAATAATTACCCAATATTTTTGTTGAAGTATTTTACCAATACTTAATGGTTGCGTTATAAAATATAACTTTAACTTGTTCCGATTTGTTTGCGCGTTTAATAATCTAATCGTGTAGTCCTTGTTTGTACGATACGAATTTGAATTGAAATATTATCTAAATAATATTTTGGATATAATTGCGTTATTAAATAATATTATATTATTTAACAAAATTGTTCACCAACGTCCGTATTAATTGAACCGAATCACATTCGATGTGAAACTTGTACGATTTAATCAAATCGCATGATTGTATATATTCAACAATATATATTACTTGATACATTAATTAGCCTAACACAGAACTAATTACATGTATTATAACTGATTAGGCACTAATCACTAATCCTAATTTGGCGGGTGTCACATTAACTGAATCTGTGCCTTTTTATAGGCAATGAAATGAGATAATTTAGTGTCCCAACTTAAAAGGAAGGGCCAACATATATCTATAAGTGGGGCTAGCTATTTCTTTGCTTAGTTGTGTTATATTCTTTCTTATCCCTATATCTTGAGTAATGTACATGTATGTTCGTAGGATGAGTGTGGAGGCATAGATATCACATGCCAAATTGAAGCATATATATAATATATACATGTGTAGGAGTAAATTATACGGACACCCCATTAAGCCCCCGAGTTCATGTATGTTGAAACATATATACAACATATATGAATTAATCCCATTTATTGAAAGCCTTTCGTGATAGCCTTTGGTATAGTAGCTCAATTAATCCCATTTATTAGTGGCATGTTTCTATAGCTTTTTTGTCACTTTTAATGGCGGAACCAGTGTCATAAATTGTCGCACCCTCAATTTCGGGTTGCGGAAGCGAATCGGGTCGGGGTACGACTAATCAATAATCACAGCACAAAGATATAATAAACGACTCTATATGCGTCATTTTATAACTTATTCATACAAATTATCAACATTACTCAAGTATGCAAGAAAACAGGGATGATTTATACTAAGAATAGAAACATAATTAACACATTGGTTAATTGATTCATAATATGACTACCTTCGGTCATTTTCGACTTCCATACATTTGTACTCAGCCATAGGCGTTTCCAGTACTATATCAAAGAACAGTCGAATATGGGCCGTCACATTATTTCACGATGATTAAGGCTAAATATATTTCACTATCATGATAATCCTAAGGCAACAATCAAACAAGAACATGCAATAAGACAATCAAGGTAATAGTTCAATTTGAGCATACAAAGATGTTATCTAAGTTGAGGATATTCCGAAAGTTGTCTCAAAAATATCGTCTGTTTGAACTAAATCTTAATCTATCTCTATATCCATGTTCCATGTCTCTTAGATCCTAGTGTGGTCCAGAGAACACCGGCCATGTCGAGCTCAATGATTCAATCTAACATAGTATAACCAAGTGACCGATACCCTATGAGTTAGCTACGTTCATTTTTGGATAAGGTTTTAGTCATAACATGAGTTGGGCAGATAAACGATAAAGATTCAAATCCTACATCTATTTATAATATAAAGCATCTGCGATCTCATAACGTACAATACAATCACATATTTAAACTTTCCCTAAACGACTATCATTACAGACAATTGAGTTATTTTGTTAATCATGGTAATTCTAGCATGCATATTTAAATTTATTAAAGAAAGAACGAACATATTAAATATGGAAGATAGATTAACACCTGGAGAGAAGTACAATAACTCTTAGCTAAAATATGCGTCCCGGAGCACCTCCGTACAAATCTTCCTTGATTAGTTAATTAGCTAGCCTAATTAACTAGGAAGAATTAAAAATTACAAAGAAAGTAAAAGTATTTAAGTGAATGTGTGAAGATAGTAAAGAATGATATTCAAGATTGCTCCAAATGAGGTCTAGGGGCTGCTATTAATAGGGAAAATATGGCTCACATTAGCAACCCTAGGCTCACATTAGCAAAAGAGTGAAAGGTGGTGCACCGGGTACGAAAAAGTAGCGAAAGGTGGTGCACCAGGTACGGAAAAGTAGCGAAAGGTGGTGCACTGGGTACACAAAAGGACGAAAAATCACAAAAGAGACGGGGGGTGGAGGCCGGCACCGCCCACCAGTAGGCCTGCGGCGGCTGGCTGCCACCCGCCCCGGTCCGTCGTCTTTCGCTGCGTTGCTCGATTCGTGCGTATCTTCGTCGTTATGCGTCCGTTTGTGTTGATTCTTTTTGTGTTGGATTCGTAATTCAAAAACGAAGACTTTGATGTAAATATATCCCAAAAATATGCCTCCTACCTCCAGATATTGCATACGAATCATTTGGATCTTCCGGCGGGCGTAGAATCTTCATTCTTTATCCGTTTTTGTTGATTCTTCTTCTGTTGTATTCGTAATTTGAAAACAAACATCTTGGATGAGATGGATGTTTATGATGAACACTTTTGTCTTGAAATCTCGTTTTGACGCCTTGAATCTTCAAACGTGTGTGAAATCTTCGTTTTTCATCCGTTTTACTTGATTTTTATCGTGCAACCTAGTTTTGACCATCTTGGCATAATATTATTGATTTGTGTTGGTTTTGAGTTTAAAATGCCAAGAATTGTTCCAGAATGAGAGAGATATCGGTAGTAAAAACATGACTTTTTACGCGATATCAAGTATCCCACACTTAGAACTTGCTTGTCCTCAAGCAAATCTTCATTAAAATGGTTTTTAAAAGTCTAGAAAAGGGGCTTTGCATCCTGGAGAACTTTGATTCCTGCAGGCTAGGTAAAGGAAAGATTTAAGGCGGGGTTTTAACCTTTTGATGTTTTTCCAACCTGGTTCTAGCAAGCTCTCTTTTCAATCTTCGTAATGTAAGATATACATGACTGGGATCCTCACAGGTGGTCACTCAATTCACTCAAGTGTATCGGGTTTCCTAATTTCTAATTCACTCAGGGGCCAGTCATGCAGCTCTTCCGTCATCATAGGCTTGGTCGAGGATCAGATCTACAGTACTTAAATGAGGACGGTGCAAATTATCCCTAGACATTCATAAGAGGGTGGAAGTAGTGTATATGGATGAAGGGTTTTGTAGGTGGTTTATTTGTGGGTTTTAATATAGCCTAAGAGTTGTCTGTGATGACTTATCTTTGGTGCTTAGTAGCGCTTCTTCTTGGATTTTTCTCTTTGAGCCTTCTTTTTGCAGCTTTTTCTTTCAAGTTTTCTTTTGATAACCTTTCCCTTGGCTTTAAATGATCCTTGGGCTTTTAGGTTTCTTCTGACAGCTTTGCTTTTGCTGAATTTCTTTTTCTTGGAGCTCCTTTTACGGATGATGCTCATCCTTTGGGGAATGCTCCGTACTTCTTTTAGTAATTCTTCTGACAGAACAGAAACTTAGGCTATGGCTAAAAGATGAAGGAAGGGATTGGCTTTTGAAGTGAGTTTTGTTGAAATGAAAAGGCTAGGACTCAACATGTTTTCTGCTGATCTTCAATGCTGAAGGTGAGCATTGGTTAGGTTAGGTTTGAAAGCAAGGGTTTTACGAGAGGGATTTTTTCTAGGAAATGTCTAGGTCTTCTAGTTGCACCTTCGTCACGTATGATGCCCATTTTTGTAATCTCGAAATGTATCGCTTGAACAAGTTCTAATTCTAGAGAGCATACATCGGCACACTCATAATCGAAAAGTGAAGCATTAAAGATGAATGATTTTATATGGCTCAAGAATCCTCACTTAGTTTGGTGGTTTAGTGCCTAGTCATGTGATTGCTTGCCTCGAAACAGAGCTTGAAAAATCCTCGAAGGGTTTTGCCCGACATTATCTACTTTCAAAGCCTTTGAACTTCTGTTGACTGAAAGTACCCCTTTTTGGTTTTGACAATTTTGAAATTTTTTAAAGAACATTGTCCCTAATGTTCTATTTCTAAGTTGGGTTAATCCCACACTTAGGTTTTCGAACGTTGGACAATCTTTCGAAGTTATACTCTCCCTTGTGGGACATAATCCCACACTTAGAGTTTTACTTAGAATTTTAGTGTGTTTTAATCAAGCAAAACAAGGTTAGAAGAGATACTCCCTTGTGCTGCGTGTGTATGTGGATTTGCTGGAGACGGACCAGGCTCATAAAAGTGAACTTGTTCCATAATTTTTACATCAATTTCTGCATAATAAACATCCTTCACAAACATCAATACACGTTAATATTAAACACCAATAATCCTTGTTAATACTAAACACAAATAACTACTAGAAACTAATCCATGTCAGCAGAGAGCGTCTCCCAATCGGTGAAGTCATCATCCATGAAGATCGTGTTTTCAACGACCGATGTAGGTGATGATGACTCCTCGATAGTGTAGACTGGAGATGCGCTACCATCTTCTAGTACCTGAATCCAAGCATCTAGTGCAGCAGCCTCCTCCTCTAGTGGGTCCATAAAAGTGGGGTGGTCCTGCGCAGTCATTCTCGAAGGTGGAAATAAGTCCCACGGTGGAATGTGCAGAGCGGGATCAGGTCCCATCTGAAAGGGGCACACAGGTGTGGAGGGGAAGCCTAGAGTAGTGTGGATCTCAGTGATGGCACTGTGCTGGACCTCAAGGGCCCTCAGTATAGACCATGTGACAGCAGGGTCTGCAGTAGTAACCCCATGCTCAAAGATGGGTACCCTGGAGTTCCCTGCGGTCTGTCCCTCTAGTTGGGGAGATGAAGGTAACCTAGTGTGGGTGGAGTGCAGAAGAAATGTCTCCTGAACGGTCACCTCCACCAAGTCTGCCAAGGACTCATCCAAGCTAGGAGGTGGTGACTGGGATCCTCTAACAGTCCTCATGCTACTGCCCGGTGATAAACTCCAGGAGTGATACATGGCACGTGAGCATCTCTGTCGTGGTATGTCTGACTGTGAACTCATCCTGCAAAATACAAAAGGTTAATGGTCCAGGACTAATCATTAGTTTTTCATGAGGTGAGAACTGCATAAAATGGGTAATTGAGAACAAGAAAATAAAATTAATGCTGAAAATGTAAGATAGGCTTGGGGTGCCTCCCAAAAGCGCTTTGTTTATCAAGTCTCGTAGCTTGACTCTGTTATTCTATCAGGGTTGTTCGTAACCATAGACTTCCTTAGATGGGGGAAAGTTTTGTACGTAATGCTTCAAACGGTGACCGTTTACCTTAAAGCTTCCTTCCGGGGCCTCGAGCTCAACGGCACCATATGGGAATACTTTAGATATCGTAAATGGACCACTCCATCGTGTTTTAAATTTGCCAGAAAACTTTTTAAATCGCGAGTTAAAGAGTAGAACTTTATCACCTGAGTTGAAGCGTGTGAGGCGGAGTTTTGAATCATGGAGCACCTTGGTTCTCTCCTTGAATTTATAGGAGCTTTCATAAGCGTGATCTCTTAATTCTGCCAGCTCATTCACTTGCATTTTTCGGTGTGTTCCCGTTATTGTAGGATCCAAGCTACAATCTTTCAATGCCCAGTAAGCTTTGTATTCTAGTTCGATTGGAAGGTGACATGGCTTTCCATATACAAGCCTATAAGGGGTTGTTCCTAACGTTGTCTTGTAGGCTGTCCGGAATGCCCATAAAGCATCGTTTAGCTTATCTGCCCATCTTTCCCCGTGTCGACCGACTGTTCGTTCCAAGATCCTTTTTAGTGCTCAGTTTGTAATTTCTTCTTGCCCATTTGTTTGTAGGTGGTAGGCTGTAGACGTCTTGTGAGTAACACCGTATTATTGCAATAGTTTCATAAACTGCGTATTGCAGAAATGTGTGCCACGATCGCTGATGATTGCCCGAGGAGTTCCAAACCGAAAGAATAGCTGTTTTAAGAACTTGGTTACGACCCTTGAGTCATTTGTTGGAAAGGCTTGAGCTTTGACCCATCTGGACTGATATCGCGTAAAAAGTCATGTTTTTACTACCGATATCTCTCTCATTCTGGAATAATTCTTGGCATTTTAAACTCAAAAACAATACAAATCAATGATATTATGCCAAGATGGTCAAAACAAGGTTGCACGATAAAAATCAAGCGAAACGGATGAAAAATGAAGATTCCACGCACGTTTGAAGATTCAAGGCATCAAAATGAGGTTTCAAGACCAAAGAGCCCATCACCAACATCTATCTGACCCAAGATGTTCGTTTTCAAATTACGAATCCAACAGAAGAAGAATCAACTAAAACGGACGAAGAACGAAGATTCTACGCACTCCGAAAGATCCAAACGATTAGTACGACACATCTAAAGTTCAGAGACATATTTTTGGGATTTCTTTTCATCAAAAGATTCTTTTTTGAATTACGAATCCAACACAAAAAGAATCGACGCAAACGGACGCGTAACGAAGAAAACACGCACGAATCGAGAAACGCAGCAACCGGCAGCAGACTGGTGCCACTGGCAGCCAGCCGCCGCCGCCAGCCAGCCAGCCGCCGGCTGCTGCCCGCCACCCACACGGATTGCACTTTTTGGTACTTTTTCGTACCCGGTGCTAGACCTTTTCCTACTTTTCGTACTTGGTGCCACTACCTTTTTCGCTTTTTGTACCTGGTGCTACTACCTTTTCCACCTTTTGCTAATGTGTGCTTCCTTTGGCTAAAATGCACCAAAACTCCTCCATAAATAGGAGGCATTAGGTTCATTTGAAACACACACCTTCCTAGCTTATCTTTCTCACTCTAAAAATAAGCTCCCACTTTCTCACTCTATATTTCTTTCTTTAGATTAGTTTTAACTAGTATGTAAACTAGTTTAGGAGTTTTATTAGAAGTAGAAGGAACGTGCGGAATGCATTGTAATCTTCGGTGTATGCTCGGAATTGTGTCAATTAATTCAAGTCTATTCTCTCTCGCATTTAATCCTGGTTCTTTCTATCCCTATCTATCTTAATTAATTACGTTTTTATTGATTATGCTAGATTTAGTTATTGCCATGATTAGAGAGTAGTATACTTGTTGTGTTTGTTTGCGATGTAGCTAATTAATTATGGGATAATTTATAATTAAATATTAAAGATCGATAGTATCGCTTTGATCGTCTTATTGCATGTTCTTGTTTGATTGTTGCCTTAGGATTATCATAGTGGTAAAATATAAACGGTCTTAATTATCGTAAAGTAATATGATGGCCCCTATTCGACTGTTACTCGATATAGTACTGGAAACACTTCAAGGTGGAGTACAAATGTATGGAAGTCGAGGAACGACCGAAGGTAGTCATATTACGAAACGGTACAATATTACGAAGTAATATGATGGCCCCTATTCGACTGTTACTCGATATAGTACTGGAAACACTTCAAGGTGGAGTACAAATGTATGGAAGTCGAGTAACGACCGAAGGTAGTTATATTACGGACTAACATATAAAATGAGAAACCTAGTTTAATTAACCTTTCTAAATAGACTTTTAAACTTCAAATTAATCTATCGCCTTTCCACCAATAAACATGATTACAACACCTTTTTAACGACGTCTAATTAAAAGGTAGTCAGTCATTTGTGTCAACATAATTTGTCAAAGGTATGAAACTATGGAACCGCAAGGCTACATGGGGGATTATCGTAGGAAAAGACATGGCCAAGGTTTGAAGCGGCGGAACCACTTTAAGTGAGGAACGCTGTGAATAATTAGGGGATTTATTGGGTAGTCTTAAGCAAGGGCTGGTTTAAAGTCATAAATTAACCGTTTTAAATACAAGAATCTGTTAGGATGACGAGGAATCGTTATATGATTCAGTTATGTCTAGTACCTTAAGATTTTGTTCCCGTTCATATGAAAGTATTATTAAACCATAATCAAGATTTTGCTTATTATCCTAAATACTTTGTGATGTTACCATAACCTAGCTCCCGGTGTGACATGCTAATGGGATTTTAATTAGTAGGGAATCTAGTGTTTACATCATGAGTATTCAAGATTAATAATTAACAAATATCTTTCAACACAGTTTCTCCAAACATCATCCCATAACTTAATTAATGAAATCTCAGCAAACACTATCTTTATTTTATCTGCTTTATCTTTTATTTTTATTTCGCTTTTATTTATTTATTTGCCTAAGTTAGTTAATAGAAAAACCAAAACTCCCCCACTATTTTATAAACCCTTCATTAGTTTGAAAGCCCTCATCTGCCACGCCTTAGTTTCAATTCAGTCGGTTTGAAGAACGACTCTAGGTCATACCTACCACTTGCTCACCCTTAGGATTAGCATTGTTAGGGAAAACTTAGGCCCCGCAATTACAAATTTAAAACACCCATTGATGCCCGCCGCCGGTAGCCGGTGCAACGACAAGGGTTGAAATCCTTACCGACTGCTGGTGGCGCATCAAGTTTTTGGCGCCGCTGTCGGGGAACCAACTGTACGATCCTTAGGCGTTAAGATGAACTTACTTACTAGTGAACCTTTAAGATTTTTTTTAGATCCCTACGTCTTTCTTTATTTTTCCTTCCTTTTACTACTTTTAGAAATGACCACCCCCATCCATTCAACTAGTCAACCACCTGCCAACGAGACTATGACTGCTGCACGTATCACTCTGGCCGATGACTTTAAACCACTGATTGAAGGTCGAGGAGGACCAATCGTCTATCCGGAAACCGATAGAACTTCATTTGAATTAAAGCCCCATATTGTTCAGTTAGTCCAAAACCTCTGTCAATTTCGTGGCCTACCAAATGATGATCCAAAGTCCCACCTTGACCAATTCATTTCCTTATCCAACTCCTTTAAGCCGATTGGGGTTAATCAGGACATAGTCTATCTATACCTATTTCCCTATTCACTCACTCTCAATGCACAAACCTGGTTTGAGGAACTAGAAATCAACTCTATTAGCAACCAAATTTTTGGCCAAATATTTTCCCCCATCAAAACAAGCCACGTTTAGATCCAACATCATAAACTTCCGCCAAGTTCACGATGAATCAATCTACGTTGCATGGGAACGCTTTAAGAAATTACTTAAGAAATGTCCAAATCATCGTTTTGAGCGTTCAGACCAGTTGTGCATTTTCTACAGTGGTCTCTTCCCACATCACCGTCCTTTACTTGATACCGTCTCTCGAGGCAGTTTCATGAATTGTACGACCAATGAAGCTTGGAGCCTTATTGAGGAAATGACAATGCACAACCATGACTGGAACAGTGAAAATCACCCATCACTAGTGAATTCACCTACTACAATCGGGAATGAAGCTATCAAAACTCTCGCTCAGCAAGTAGTAGACCTAACCAAGGAGATCAAGGAATTGAAAAGTCAACAACAACAAGTCTGTCAAGTTCAAACTTGCCTTAATTGTGCTAATTTGAACCACTCAGCCCAAGATTTCCGATTTCATCTAACACCACCCAATACTAACCATTCTCCTTACCCACCTACGAAAAGCCCACCAACTCACCAACCCAAACCTTTTGAACCCTCTTCCTCACAAACCTCTAGTTTTGACGACACCCTAATACAAGTCATTCAAGGACTCTCAGCTAGACAAGACCAAACCGATCTCATCTTAAGAGATCATTTGACTTTGTTAAAATCTTTCGAATCCCAATTAGGACAATTAGCACAGCATATTAACGCTAAAACTCAGGATAGTCCAACTAGTTTCCATAAGGAGGCTTCTCATATTCAAGACTCTCAGGTAGCACATAGCCCACCTACGATTTCTTCTCCGGTGAAGGAACCACCTATTGTCCCATCGACAATGGATTTAGAGTCCACACCAAATAGGAAAATAAACATTCCATTTCTGGCTCGTCTTAAACAACGACCCGACAAGCTTAAGTCTTTTAAACTTGATAAGAAATTCCTAGATACCGCCTCTGAAGTTCACTCCAAAAAGTACTTCAGAAAACTTCTTACAACCAAGGATAAGGTACCCGAAGTACCCAATGTCCCGCTGAACGAGGAATATTCAGCTATCTTTAAAAATACCATTCCTGAAAAACTCGGAGATACCGGACGTTTTACTCTCCCCTGTTCTATCTACAATTCAGGCATCATCTGTTCTCTTGCCGATTTAGGAGCTAGTGTCAATCTTATGCCGTACTCGCTTTTCAAGAGGCTTGAGTTAGAAAATCTTCGACCTACCAAAATGACCATACAGCTTGCTGACCACTCGGTCAAATACCCTAAGGGAATAGCTGAAAATGTTTTAGTTAGGATTGACAAATTTCTTTACCCAGCAGATTTTGTAGTAATGGATATGCAGGAAGACGTACACATCCCAATCGTACTAGGAAGACCTTTCATGAATACGGCCAAGGCAATCATCAACGTCTTTGCACAAACCATCAGCTTGCAGTCTCAGGGAGAAACCATCACTTTCCATATCGACAATCCTAACACTGGAGACCAAGCCGATATGTACATGATCTCCATGAAGGCCGCATAGGATGAAGAAGCTGCAAAGTCAACGAGTGAAAGGAATTCTAGCAAGGAAATGGCGATCATGCCATATTTTCCGATTGACCTCCGACAATTAGGACAAGAGATGAAAAATGCATCTCCATCCGCAAACAACCCAACGATGGAAGAATTGATTAGAACGAGAAAGATGGAGGAAGAAAACAAAAGAAGTAGACCGCCACCTAATCTATTTAACATTGATGAAGTAGCGCGAAGTAACCACAACCATCCCACGAGAAGAGAAACACTGGAGGAATATTCCAAACGCACCAAAAACCAACCACAAACCATTGCAGATCCCGAAGTACTCGAAGAATTCATCCAAAGATTTGACAAAGTAGTAGGAGGAATAAGTGGCGTAGTCAACATGCTTGCTCTTTCTCCTGCTGAACTGCAATTCTGTCAGCAACAGAAACGGACCTACGCTAGGATCTACAATGCCCTTAAAAGATCTAACATCCCATTCACCTAAACGCAATGGGAGATGTTAGGATCCCTTAGAGCGCATATGAAAGGAACTACTGGACATCCGAGCAGTCGTGCCAACATTTCAATGATGAATGACCTCACATCATTGCTTAACTTGCTAAGTAGAGAAGATCACCTCAGTTCCAAGGAAAGCGGATCTATGGTTATCAACTCCACTATGGAAAAACAAATTGAGTTAATGATTAAAGAACTTAGTGATCTCATTTGGGAGGAATCAAGGCGCGAACGACCTTTTGAGGCCACACATGAATCACCACTTGATATCGCTACATTTGTTACGATATATCTACGGGAGATTCAACAACAGAAAAGTAACTCCAGAAGAAACTTCATGTTCCACTCAGGATGCAAGGAGATACTTCATCAGCTTGTTCTAGTTTTCTCAGAATCCGACTTTCCATTCAACAACCATAAGCACCGGCAAATAGAGGACCTGTGCACATCCATCAGAAGATTCAACGGAGACCCCAAGACCGACAATTACGAAGACATAAAACTGCAATTCCTGGCGTTTGTATGCTCTCTCTGGCAAAACCCACCGCCAAGAGAGGTTGTTAAGATAGACACAACCACCATGACCGACCCTAATGGGACTGTCACTAAAGCAGTTGACTACATCACATTCGGACTTCACGGACTTGCAAAGACAACTTCAGAGCATCTTCTGAACTATAAAGAATCATCGAGAGATAGTCCACTCGAATTGATTACGACAATAGTCAATCATTTCATGAGAATCTATCCACATCGATACACTTTTAAAATACTAAGGAAGTGTCACAAACTGACAAGCGACACTGAGACAAGTGTCGCAGAAAGTGTAAAATTAAACCACAGGCGACACTAGATGTAAGTGTCGCAATGAAGTGTCGCTAGCAAACCAAGGATCATCAGAAAGTGTAAAATTAAACCACAAGCTTCAAATCTAATTCCTTTCCTTATGATCCCTTCAACTATAAAATTTGCAATATATGCAAACCAAGGATCATCAGTGAATTGCGAGCCTTGCATTGATTCTCCTAAACTCATTAATTGTGTTGTCCCTTAACCTAGGATCTAGATTGAATGACTAGAATCAATTGTGTGGCGGAATCACACGATTGAAGTAACGAGCATGAAATATAAATCAACACAATGAGATATTGAATAAGAATGCTTTATATTTCAATAACTAACGAATACTAGCTTGTTTACAGAGGTTTTAGTCGACAAGTTGTGCAAAGGTTTTGTCCAACAATTGCAATGAGCCGTGATGGCTCTATATATACAAACAGATTGATTCTGCGACACTTGCTAAGTGTCGCAGATCATAACCCTAGTGCGACACTTACTAAGTGTCGCCTGAATGCGACACTAGATAAGTGTCACTCAAAACAGAAAATTATCTATTTTCTAATCTAAGCTATTACAGACTCAAGACCAACTGACAGACATACTAATATGACTCAACAAACTCCCCCGTGTCTTCAGCTTGGTCTTTAAAAATATCTTCAATATCAGATCCAGTCTGTCGGGAGATTCCCACCAGCATGAATTCCCTTAGCAATGCAGAGATCCACAACTCTCTGAAACCTCACAGCATCTTCTTGATCAATCATATCAAATTGCAATCTATTACTGTGAAGAGCTTGAAGATCATTCTTTGACATGTTAATCAGGCTAAGAGGATCAAAAACTCTAAGAGTGTAGCCAGTAACATGTTTCCATTCTTTAGCATCACGTCCCGGTCCCTTTTGAGAAAAATATTCAATAACCGCCTCTCCAGTAACTGTGTCATACCACCAGAACCTAAAATTTCCCAGCACATCAAATGGTAACTTTTCAAATGGCACTTGGGTAAGATTCTTGGTTGGAGGATAATGATAACCGTATATGGGTTGGTGCGTCCTCGGGTCCAACTTCTTCTTATTTTAAAATCTAATTCCCATTACTGGTCGAATCCATTTAAATTTCTTCGTATTTATTTCTCGACGCAGTATTTGCTGGAAGAATTCAGCTTCTCGATTATCAGTGGGATTTATCATATTCAATTGAGCTAGTCGATTTAGATCAACCTTCGGTAATGTAGTCAAATGATCTAGCCTTGCCTTAAAATATTGAATGCCATCTTGCCTTTTGATGACAAACAATTGAAAATCAGCATCGAATTTCCAGCTTTTTATAAGCCCAGATAAGTCTCCACGAATAGAATATGCTCGGCATCTTTTCAACTCGGGCGTTGGAGGCAAAATCCATTCTGGATACTTTCTAGGTTGAGCAGTGGATGTTGAAGTACCAGCAGAATGGGAAGATGGTTCTGCAGAAGTAGCAGCAGGAACGGTATCATCATCTGATTCTACCTCCTCATATGGATTATCCTCGAACTCATCTTCATCAGAAACCTCATCAGGTTCAAATTGAACATCATCGGCAAACATGTTTGGACCCTCATTCTCAACATTTGTAGTTGTTCCAAATACAAGACTTTGTAGATATTCAAGATTAGCATGCGAGTAATCTACATTTAATGGTACTGGTTGACCAGGTACGTGAGCTGACGATGCAAAGTAATCCAAATTAATATTTTCATTAATCTCAGAATCATTGATTACATTTACATTATCATGGCCTGTGGTTTCAGGATCTAACTCCCCCGGAACCACAGCCAGAGATTCCAAATCTAACACACGACGCTCAAGATCCGGTACACGAGCAGCCATGGACTCTAACTCCAAAATTCTTGACGCTTGAACCTGAATGAGAGCCTATTGATCTTGAAGCATCTGGTTCATTTGCGCCATATCATCCATCAATTTCGTCAAAAATTCCGGTTGTGGCTGAATATCATCAGAAGCAGCAGTCGAGGTTCGTTGACGACGTTGTTGAGGAACGTCATCGGATTCTGTGTCCGAAGAATCCCGAACCCGCTTACCCTTATCAGCAGCGGAGGTTGTAGCAACAGCAGCAGGTGTAGAAGTTGGAAAATTCTCAATGTCAACCAGAACTTCTTCCAAAACCACTTCATCAACTTGCGGTGGTGGAGCTGCAACATCAAGAAACCCATTATCCGGCGGAGCCACATATTCTTCATCAATCACGTGGCCGAATAACGGAACATCAGGCAGAACTGCCTGACCCTTTGGGGGTGTTGCACAATCCCCAAATACCCTGACCAGCATCGGAGTCAAGGTCAGAATCGACATTGGGTCAGGCTGAATCCCTAGATTCAGGGAATTCAGGATCAGCTGCAAAAAATGTGGATACATAAACCACATGTGATCTCCAGCTCGTAGATTGTCCACTAGATGCCCAAAGATGTATCCAGAGTAGTTGAAAGGTTTGTTGTAAACCAAACCCAGCATCAGGGAGATCGTTCCATAACTCATCCCATCAAATCCCGCCTTCCTTGGCGAGAGGCACACAATGATAATGTGTGCTAAGTACCTCCAGACTCTGCTCAAATGTTGTTTCCTGTATTGATCTGGAGGAATAGCCGGATAACCCATATGCTGAAGACCACCAACGATAAAACTGTTCTCAAACTGAGTTGGAAACTCAGAATTGTCATCAAATCCCAACACTTCTCGTATCGTATCCTCCGTAATTTCAATACGATGACCAAAAACAGTTGATAAAATCCTTCGATAGTCGCCTTCTATGTTAATCACAGCATTTGCATAAAATTCCTCGATTTGATTTAGGTAGATTGGACATGACGCAGTGATAGCATGGTGAATCCTCGAGCGACGCAAAAACTGAATCATCGGATGAAACGGAATTGAGTTGGCGTGCGTATCATCGAGAAAAGCCACCACATTATGTCGTGGCTGCGTGCGGCGAGCATAAATAGCTAAGTTTGCCATCTGCACAAAAATAAGACATAGATAATACACAAAGAAAAGTTATACCGTTAGAACAAATAGAGTATAAACTGATCTTTCAAAATTACCTTTAGGCGACACTTCAGTAGTGTCGCTAATTGAAGTAGCGACACTTGGGTGAGTGTCGCTCAGAAGCCTAAAGATTCACCATGAGACACTTAAGGTAAGTGTCGCAGCATTGCAAATCAAGAGGCGACACTCAGTTGAGTGTCGCATAAGTGCATACAATATATAAGACGACACTTAAGGACAACTGTAGGCGACACTTAAGGTAAGTGTCGCAAAAGACAAGGCGGCACTTAATTAAGTGACGCAACTAATTGATGTTCCTTTAAAGGCGACACTTAAGGTAAGTGTCGCAAGAGACAAGGCGGCACTTAATCAAGTGATGCATAGCAAAAAGGCGATACTCAAGTTGAGTGCCGCAGTTAGTGTTCGAATTACCATGATGCGACACTTAAGGCGAGTGTCGCTTCGAGTGCCGCAAAGATGAACACAAACCCAGAAACCATAAACCCAGAATTCAAATTTTTACAAAACTTAAAAATTAGGTCGAGTTAGGTTACAAACTTGATAGATACATGTATATCGAGTATCAGGCACATGAAAGTAACACCTAACAAACATCTAACTAGTCTAGATTAATAACGATTTGTAATCCGTAAAAGAAAAAACGAAACCGTATGAACCCTAGAAAAATTAGATCTAAATGTATCATGATATTAAGAAAGATTTGTACCTCTAGGTGCGTATACACTAGAAGAACAGAAATCGAACAAAGAATTCCAACAACAAGCAGTAATCCACAGCAAAAACGAAACAGATGAAGTGTCGCTTAAACGAGAGCGAGTGTCGCAGAAAGATATGTGAGTGCCGCAGGTAAATGTGATAATAAATGCTGCACGGTGGCATTTATATACTCCATACTATAGGCGACACTCGAAGCGACACTCGATGCGACACTCAGTGAGTGTCACAGACTTAAAATTTTGACAATTTCTAACACTTTCAAATTCTTTCGCGATTCGGTTTTTGGCTATTCAGTGACATTTGACTTTAAGTAAGACAAAAATATTAAAATAATTATAACTTAACTAAGAATTCAAAATAAAAACACTATTTTTGGTGACGGGATTGTTTTGGGTTGGTTAGGGATCATATTAAGTCATCATACATTACTTTACATATGTTTGCTGTTATTCCAATTATCAGTATACTTGTCCTCTTTAAATTTACATAAGATATTTAAAATAAATTTAATGACACACAGTTCAAGACAATTGTTCATATCATTATCCGGTTAAACAACTAACCTTCATTCATCAGAGATAACCTTTTATTGTTAATATGTTCAATCTTTTGCAGTTCACACATATGACATACCCCTAACATCTACATATGGTTAATCTTTATATTAAGAAAAATTATATGAAACTTATTTTTAAGAATCAAGACATTGGTGACAGGTCTGTACTTACGTACAACAGAGCGAATTATCTTGATTCAGGTTTAAACAAAATCAATTTTCGTCAAGTCATTGGTGACAGGTCTGTACTTCCGTACAACAAAGCGACTTAACTTGACTTGAGTATGTATTTGTATTTGAAGCTCTAAGATTTTGCAAGTCTGATTAACTCGCAGTTGTTTAATTTTTTAAGATATAGTACCAGAGACCAGGTCTGTACCGACGTACAACAAAGGAAACCAATACTATATCCCCCAAATAAGTTGATATAAAATTTCAGAATATAAAAATTGTCCATATTAAATATAGGAATTAAGACACACCGCCATACGTCATATGATGTTTACTACATAAAATTAACAAGTAGTTGAAATTACTGTTTAATATCTCCGAGAACAAATAGAGAGTTGCCTATGAACATATCATATGATGAAGCTGTATGTTAAGAAATTTATGATAAATACATTAAATAAACCTACTGATACATCAGATATAACAGTGAACAGTTGCATTTCATGAATGATAGTTAATGTACTATCATATCCCAAGTTGTTTACAGACACAACCCAACGTCTTTTTATAAATGTAGCAATAATGCATTACTTTAATACTAAGAAGTATAAAGTGTGGCTCTTGCGGTATTTTTTTTTTTTTATTATTAAAATCAACGTCACTGTAACGATTTAAAAAATCGTAAGCCAAGCATAGAAACTAATTCATCAAAACGAGAACGGGAAAAGGCCTTAGTAAACAAGTCAGCCTTTTGCTTAAGTGTTTTTATTTGGATAAGGTCAATAAGGTGTTTCTCATAGCAATCCCGTATAAAGTGAAATTGTATCTCTATATGTTTTGTTTTAGAGTGCTGTACGGGATTGCGTGTGATAGATATGGCTGCAGTGTTATCTATATGTATAGGAGTAAGAGTTAAGATGAAACCATAATCGCGAAGTTGATGCTGAATCCACAGAACCTGTGAACAACAGCTGGCAGCAGCAATATATTCAGCCTCGGCTGTGGAGGTTGAAACGGTTGTATGCTTTTTACACTGCCATGACACTAAGCGCGGTCCAAGAAACTGACATCCACCAGATGTGGACTTCTTATCCTTGTTGCATCCGCCATAATCTGAATCTAAATACGCAGTCAAAGTGAAGTCGTCTTCATTTGAGTACCATAGACCAAGAGTGGGTCTATATTTGAGATACCCAAAAATCCGCTGAACTGCCTTCATATGAGAAACCTTTGGATGAGCTTGGTACCTGGAACACAAAGAAACAGCAAAAACAATATCTGGTCGTGAAGCAGTAAGGTACATGAGAGAACCTATCATTGAACGATAGTCCTTCTCGTTACACTCATCATCTTCCTCAGCTGGTCCAAGTTTGTGAGATACCTCAATGGGGGTGCCATAAGTCTTACAATCATGCAAATTATACCTAGTCAACATGTCAAAGACATATTTTGACTGATGGATATAAATGCCTTTGTTAGATTGTTCAACTTGGACACCTAGAAAGAATTTGAGTTCTCCCATTGCACTCATCTCAAACTCAGACTTCATAAGTTGCTCAAATTCCTTGCAGAGAGCATTACTTGTAGAGCCAAAGATGATGTCATCCACATATACCTGCACAAGTAACAAATCGTTTTTGGACCTTTTTGTAAAAAGAGTGCTGTCAATCTGTCCTCTTGAAAATCCATGCTTGAGTAGATGTGTAGACAGCCTCTCGTACCATGCTCGTGGTGCTTGATGAAGACCATACAGAGCCTTGTCTAACTTGCAGACATAATCCGGATGTACTGAGTCTTCAAATCCAGGAGGTTGCCTAACATAGACTTCCTCCACAACTTGCCCATAAAGAAAAGCACTCTTTACGTCTAGTTGATAAACCCGAATACCTTTGAATGAAGCATAAGCCAAAAAAATGCGAATAGATTCCAATCTAGCTACTGGGGCGAATACTTCATCGTAGTCCAATCCTTCAATTTGTGTAAATCCTTGAACTACTAATCGTGCCTTATTCCTAACCACTACACCGCGGTCATCCTTCTTCACACGATATACCCAACGAGTTCCAATTGCATGGACACCCTTGGGTAGAGGAACTAATTCCCAAACTTTCAGCTTCTCAAATTGATGCAGTTCTTCTTGCATTGCTTCGACCCAATGCGGATCCTTTAATGCATCAGCTGTTTTCTTTGGTTCAACTTGAGATAGAAAACATTCTTCCATTTCAGTTACAAGACATTCCAAGGAGGCTGAAGGAGATGCTTCAGAAGTTGAAGCAGACGTGTCGGTCACAGCCAGTTGATGTCTAGTTTGAACACCTTTACTTAAATCACCAATGATATTATCAGTGGGGTGAGTCTTATGAATCCGAGTCTGTGGAATTGAGTTAGGCACAATAAGTAATTCCAAATTATTAAGATCTCATTCGGTAGCATTGTTCTCGGATGGAGGATGATTGGCTTCAACATTTTCTTCTGAAGGACTAGCCATATCTAACGGTTGAGGTGATGGAGGATCTGTTGTTAGAATTGGTGCATCAACTGATGGTGTTGATGCTGAGGTGGAAGATGTATTAGGTTGGACAGGTGGTGCAGATGAAGTGTGATCTACATTAATATCCAAACCATGTAGAAGAGTGACAATAGTTTCTTCATCATCAACATTCTCAGGGGTCGGAATATTAAATGAGTCAAAGAAACTATCATACTGAAACAGATTTTCTGGTCCTTTGCTTCGGGAGGAGCCATATAGCGTAAACACTTGACTTCATAATGCTCCTCAATACGCTTTGTAGATAAATGTAAAATCTCTTGTTAGGAGAATTTACAGAATATCCCAAGAATATTCCATCCATTGATTTTTCACCAAACTTGTCCTTTTGAGTACGTGACATAATGGTGCAAGGACATCCAAAGGGCTCCAGAAATTGTAAGTTTGGTTTACGGTTGTTAAACAGCTCATAGCATGTTTTGTTTTCCTTTTTAACCGTCAAAACCCTATTTAAAACAAAACACGCGGTATTTACCGCCTCTGCCCAAAAAGTGATTGGAAGCTTAGAGTCGGATAGCATAGTACGCGCAGCTTCAATAAGAGTCCTGTTCTTGCGTTCAGCGACACCATTTTGTTGAGGTGTATAAGCAGAGCTGAACTGATGATGAATACCCTTCCTTAAACAGTACATCTCAATTGTTTTGTTTTTGAATTCCATTCCATTATCACTTCTAATCCTCTTGATTCTCTTTCCACACAAGTTTTCTAACTTGTCAAACAGATATATTAAAATCTCGGGGACTTCATCCTTTGTAGAAATGAAGTAAACCCAAGAAAAACGAGAGTAGTCATCGGTGACTACTAAGCAATAAGTACTACCTCCCATACTCCTCTAATTAACCGGCTCAAATAAATCCATGTGCAATAGTTCTAGGGGCGATGCATTGGAATTCACCTTCTTCGACTTATGGGACTGCTTGTGTTGTTTTCCTTTGAGACAGGAAACACAGTTATCATCTAAACTGAATGTGAGTTTAGGCACACCAGTAACAAGCTCATTTTTTACAAGATAGTTCATCTTACGAAAATTTATGTGTCCCATTCGCCTGTGCCATAAAAGGGAATCCTTTGGAGTAGCTTTGGACAACAGACATGTATGTTCAGATGTTGAAGTTGACACAGTACTCATGTCAAGGACATACGTGTCTTTTGTCCTCGGTGCTCGAATGAGTACCCATTCCTCAGCTATTTGAAAGCCTGGTTTGAGTATTAAGCACTCCGTATCCGTAAACACTGTTGTGAACTTTTTGTCACATACTTGTGATACACTAAGAAGATTATAATGCAATTGTTCCACATAGTTCACGTTGTCAAAACTCACTGATCCATTAGTGAGAGTTCCCCTACCAGTAATTTCTCCACCCTTATCACCCGCAAATGCAACATATCCTCCTTTAACAGGTAGAACATCGGAGAGTAGAGATATGTTGCCTGTCATGTGCCGAGAACAACCACTATCTACATACCATTTGCTCTTGATTACTTCTTCTGATGGCTGTAGGCACACAAAAAATAGAGAAATTAGTTTGATTGTGAGACCCAAGCCTTAACGGACTTGGGTCTACCAGAGTCATCCATAATAACCACATCAGTGAGTACATGATTTTTCAGAATTTTGGGCTCTTTAACTGATGGGGTATTATGTGATGAAGAGTCTTCTTTGGGCTCTTTGATTTTCCAAACCTGTAGAGGTTTAGATGGTTGCTTTTTGACAAGAGGTTGCCGATTAGGTGTAACCGACATTATCTTGTCAGTTTTCTTGACAGGTTTGGGAGACATGAAACTGTGCTTAGGAGAGGATTTTGAAAAATTTCTGTAAACTGAAGATCTAGGCACTGTCTTTCCAAACCGTTGTCTAGAAAGCAACGGACAAACACTTATCAAATGACCCTGTTTTTTGCAGTAGAAACATGATCTTCTCTCAACATCCTATTGAAACTGAGGTTGCAAAACTGATGAGGATTTGATATTTCTATTTACTGAACAAGCACATTGAAATGTGCAAGGTGAATTGGCACGTGAAAAAGATGTTGATTTACTTTTGGAATTATTTGTGATTGGTTTAGAAGAAATTGATTTGTTATTAGCAAAATTTTGTTCCTTCTTAACCTTAGGAATAGCCTTAGATTTAACCTTTAGTGAAGGGATTTCACTACACGGTTCATTTGTAATTATAAAATTTTCAGGCTTTACATCCAATTTAAGAACCTCTGTATCAATCTCATCAGTTTCATCCTCAATTTCAATTACTTCCTCCTCAATAGTAGGAAGTACAGATAATGCTTTTGCTTTCTTTTGGGAGATAGGTTTATCTCCCTTCTCAGATGGAACCAAAATAACTGGTTCTTTAACAGATAACTTGCCTTCTTTAACATTTGAAGGCACAAAGTTTTTAATGTCATCCTTCGAAGGCATAGGTTCATAGTTAGCTGGGGGAGGTACCGCTTGGTATCCTATCCCCGACTTACTTTTTGTATTGATCCTTTGCGCTTGAAGGATCTCATCAAAAACAACGGAGGATGTACTGAAATTTGAAAGTTTTCGATTAAGATCAATAACCTCGGTTTTCGATTCATCAAGAGATTTTTGTAAATCGACAATTTTCTTAAGATAACTGTCAATAGCATCTTGTTGACAATAAATCTTAGCCTTTAGATCTTTTCTTTCAGTCATAGTGGCATTAATCTATTTGTCAAAAATCTTTTCATTTTCTTTTAACACTTGGTTTGCCTGTTTTAGTTTATCTAAATCAGAATACAGGCGAGCATTATCCTCAGAGTATCTGTTAATTTTACCAGTTAATTTGATACAATTAACACAAGAAAGAGGTTCATCAATTTGTACCTCATCTGTAATCTCTGCCATAAGAGCTGTGTTATGAATGTTCTCCTCTGTATCACTCCAGTTATGATATTCATCATTAGTAAGGTGAAGAGCTTCACTGATAGATTCCTCAAGCTTATCAGCATCCTTAGCAGTTGACTTCTTTGAAGCAGATGGCTTTGAAAAACCAGAAGGAGGTTGTTTAGATTTCTCACATTCTCTAGCAAAGTGTCCAAGATTGTGACACTTGTAGCATTTAACCTTACTCTTATCAAAACCCAAACCCGAATCACTATCGTCATCCAAGTTCTTTTTACCAGTTTTTCGCAAATATCTTTTTGTTCTCCTAGTTAACATAGCAAAATTCCATCTAATATCCATTCTCTCGAGATCATCAGGATTTATTTGATCAAAATCCTCATCAGTTAAATCAATGGAACTGGTTTTCTGGGATAGAAAACTGTCATAAGCACTAAAAAATGCTTGAAATACAGCAACATTCTCCTCAGTTGCTTGAGAAGCTTGATTAGCCTTGGATCCACCAGATGATGAAAGTGATCCACCTGAAAAAATATATGATCCACTGGAGGCACCACCACTTGCAGTTGAAGTTTTAGTGGCGGATGACAGACCTCCTCCAGACAAAAGAGCAATCCCTGAAGACGAAGATTTACTCCCATAAATGCTTGGATCCTGAATATGAGCACTAGATTTTGTTTCTTTCCTTTGCATATCTAGTGCATATGCTTGCAATCGTCCAATGAAATCATCTAGAGACATAGACATCACGCCTTCGTCTTCCTCCATCATCATCACACGATGATTCCATTTCATTGGTAACGCACTTAACAATTTCTTGTTAATATCCTCTACCTGCATTTTCACTCCCCCGTCAGACAGCTCACTCACTAGATATGAATAACGAATAAACAAACCGTTTAAGGATTCATTTTCTAACATATCAAACAACTCATATTGTCGTTGATCAACTCCAGCCTACTCTTCTTATATTTATCACTATCCCCGCATCGTCTTTCAAGGGCCTGCCACATATCATATGCGATGTCATGATGTTTATACATTTTGAGTACATCAGAAGATAAGCTCATAACAAGAGCTGAATAGACTTTCCTTTCCATATCCCAAGATTTCTTTTCATCCGCATTCAACGCATGAATAGACTTAGGAGGTGCGATTCCCTCAAATGCCCCCTCTTGCCTCGGATGCTCATAACTTTCAAGCAAAGGAATCATCATTTCCGGTTCATTATAAGAAATAAAAGCTTCAAATTTTTGTCTCCATTCAACATAATTGGTATTAGCTGTAAAAATTGGAGCCTTATTTGTACTACCAGCTTCATTACTGGTTTTAAGCATTTGAGCAAAAGCTTGCATCGACATTGTAAAATAAACTGAAAAGAAAACTGATTTTAAAATACTTAAGCGACACTAAGGAAGTGTCACAAACTGACAAGCGACACTGAGACAAGTGTCGCAGAAAGTGTAAAATTAAACCACAGGCGGCAATAGATGTAAGTGTCGCAATGAAGTGTCGCTAGCAAACCAAGGATCATCAGAAAGTGTAAAATTAAACCACAAGCTTCAAATTTAATTCCTTTCCTTATGATCCCTTCAACTATAAAATTTTCAATATATGCAAACCAAGGATCATCAGTGAATTGCGAGCCTTGCATTGATTCTCCTAAACTCATTAATTGTGTTGTCCCTTAACCTAGGATCTAGATTGAATGACTAGAATCAATTGTGTGGCGGAATCACACGATTGAAGTAACGAGCATGAAATATTAATCAACACAATGAGATATTGAATAAGAATGCTTTATATTTCAATAACTAACGAATACTAGCTTGTTTACAGAGGTTTTAGTCGACAAGTTATGCAAAGGTTTTGTCCAACAATTGCAATGAGCCGTGATGGCTCTATATATACAAACAGATTGATTCTGCGACACTTGCTAAGTGTCACAGATCATAACCCTAGTGCAACACTTACTAAGTGTCGCCTGAATGCGACACTAGATAAGTGTCACTCAAAACAGAAAATTATTCTATTTTCTAATCTAAGCTATTACAGACTCAAGACCAACTGACAGACATACTAATATGACTCAACAAACTCCCCCGTGTCTTCAGCTTGGTCTTTAAAAATATCTTCAATATCAGATCCAGTCTGTCTGGAGATTCCCACCAGCATGAATTCCCTTAGCAATGCAGAGATCCACAACTCTCTGAAACCTCACAGCATCTTCTTGATCAATCATATCAAATTGCAATCTATTACTGTGAAGAGCTTGAAGATCATTCTTTGACATGTTAATCAGGCTAAGAGGATCAAAAACTCTAAGAGTGTAGCCAGTAACATGTTTCCATTCTTTAGCATCACGTCCCGGTCCCTTTTGAGAAAAATATTCAATAACCGCCTCTCCAGTAACTGTGTCATACCACCAGAACCTAAAATTTCCCAGCACATCAAATGGTAACTTTTCAAATGGCACTTGGGTAAGATTCTTGGTTGGAGGATAATGATAACCGTATATGGGTTGGCGTATCCTCGGGTCCAACTTCTTCTTATTTGAAAATCTAATTCCCATTACTGGTCGAATCCATTTAAATTTCTTCGTATTTATTTCTCATTGTTGTCCCTTAACCTAGGATCTAGATTGAATGACTAGAATCAATTGTGTGGCGGAATCACACGATTGAAGTAACGAGCATGAAATATAAATCAACACAATGAGATATTGAATAAGAATGCTTTATATTTCAATAACTAACGAATACTAGCTTGTTTACAGAGGTTTTAGTCGACAAGTTGTGCAAAGGTTTTGTCCAACAATTGCAATGAGCCGTGATGGCTCTATATATACAAACAGATTGATTCTGCGACACTTGCTAAGTGTCGCAGATCATAACCCTAGTGCGACACTTACTAAGTGTCGCCTGAATGCGACACTAGATAAGTGTCACTCAAAACAGAAAATTATCTATTTTCTAATCTAAGCTATTACAGACTCAAGACCAACTGACAGACATACTAATTTGACTCAACAAATTGTTCTTCTGGAAATCGATCTCTAATATCTCTTTCTGCAAGTTGTTCCATCGACGGATTTTCGAGTCGACTTAAATGATCTGCGGTGACATTTTCTGCTCCCTTCTTATCTTTTATCTCGATGTCGAATTCTTGTAGGAGTAGAATCCATCGTAGCAATCTTTTATCTCGAAATGGGTTTGGTTTGGCCCCTTCTCTTTTTAGCCAAGGTATCGGTGTACCGCTTCCTAATGGAACAACGATTGTTTTGTCATTAGTGCAAGAGGATTTCTTTTCAAGTAGGGCAGATAGTAGCTCTTCGGATGTTGTTGGTGAAGTGATTGCAGATTGCAGCCCAGGGTCCTCGTTGTATAACCTCCGAACGGTGACTACCGTGTTAGGTATCGGATCCCGGTGGGATATTGCCAATACTTCGTGGAGATGTTCATCAAAAATGTCCTGCATGGTATCACACAAACCAAGGTCTTCTTCCAGAGGTTGCTTCATTAATCGATTGACATTAAAGGTGACCTCCTTCGTCCCCACTCTCAGTTTTAAAGATTTTTCGTTTACGTTGATCACAGCCTTGGCAGTGTTTAGGAAAGGTCTGCCAAGGATGAGCGGGACATGGGTGTCTTCCTCTATATCCATGACAATGAAGTCTACCGGAAAGATGAACTTATCGACTTTTACCATGACTTCTTCAGCAATCCCTCGAGGGATTTTAACTGACCTGTCTGCTAATTGAATGGTCATACGAGTAGGTAATAGGTTATCTAATCCTAATTTCTTGTAGAGGGAATAAGGCATAAGATTAACACTAGCACCTAGGTCGGCTAAGGCATTACTGATTTGAATATCTTGGAGAAAACAAGGTATGGTAAAACGTCCAGTATCGCCTAGTTTAGGTGGAATACCATATTGTACAATTAAAGAACATTCAGCATCCAGGGGTAAACTAACTATTTGCCTAAGCTTTTCTTTGTTTTAAAGGAGTTGTTTAAAGAATTTGGCACATGAAGGAATTTCTACTAAAGCATCTAATAATTAGACATTTAAGTGTAGGCTTTTAAACATTTCCAGATATTTTCCGAATTTGGCTTCTTACTTTTCCCTTTTAAGCCTTCCAGGATAAGGTATTCTCGTACGAGGTACATTATCCTGAGTTTGAGCTGGTGATGGGTCAGGGATGTCAATTGACTCATGTTCACTAGGTATAGGTGTAGGTAAAGAAGTGTTTTCGGGGGTGTTATCTGGTGGTGATGGATCAACTTTGGTTACTTTTCCTCCTCTTGTCACGATTAACACATCGTCACTTGGTGGATTAGTGCTTTCCTCAATGAAACTTAAGTTTTTCAAAATGGATTCCATGTTAGAGATTAATTTTTCTGAAATTTTTATCATGGCGTCAATGTTATCTTGAAATCCGGTTACTCTTTTGTTTATAAGGTCTTGTTCAAGCATAAAAAGTGGCAAAAGTGATTTTGAGGAAAATGAGTGACTTGTGGGGGAAGAATTATCCAAAAGTTGGGTCCAATCAGGATAAGGTGTTGACATGGTTGGTTAAAAAGTAAGTAAAACTAATCTAATCTAATCCTAAAGGCAAGAAATGTAACTTTTGATTGATGTTAATCTTTCAAAAGAATCGCTAAATACTAAAGTTGCTAAGCTCCTAAAATCGGTCACCGACGCTCCCCGGCAACGGTGCCAAAAACTTGTTGAGCTGCACACCGATCGTTGGAATTTCTAATGGAGATGCAGCACAGCAGTGGGTTTTCAATTTGTAAGGCTGGGGCCTAGGGTTACTACTATTGCTAATCTAAGGGCTAGCAAAGGATAAGTATGACCTAGAGTCGTTCTTCAAAGCGCGGCGAATTGAAACTATGAGGGTTTAGGAACTTTTATGAATTTAGCTGAGGCTCAGGAAAATGGTTTTGATTTTGGGGTTTTCTAAATTAAAGTTAAATTTAAGATAAACTAAAAGGGTGGAGGTTACTTTGGGCGTTCAACAATTAAAGCGATTGTCTATTATGAAGTGGTTTAGGTGAAGTTAAATAAGAGGAGTTCTAACGAGGATAAATTTGTAGGTTAATGTGAGATATTCTACAGTACTTCTATTGGGCTAACGCGAATGTGTCCACAATCAGGTAAATAGAATGTAACATGGGTTCCAGAATATATTAAAACATACACCAAAAGTTCTCTCAAATGCATATCCACATTATCCAACAGTTAATCTCTATTCCTATTCCCCAATCTCGGTCATCAGAGACGTCCGAATCATGGCACAGTTTGTTGAATAAACAATCTTGTAAATGGGTTTTACCCTCGCCGGAATAGGTTGGAAAAACCGGTCTAGACGGTTGGATAGCATGTCATCACTTATTCATACAAATTATCAACATTACTCAAGTATGCAAGAAAACAGGGATGATTTATACTGAGAATAGAAACCTAATTAACACGTTTGTTAATCGATTCATAATATGACTACCTTCGGTCGTTCTTGACTTCCATACATTTGTACTCAGCCATAGGCATTTCCAGTACTATATCAAAGAACAATCGAATAGGGGCCGTCACATTATTTCACGATGATTAAGGCTAAATATATTTCACTATCATGATAATCCTAAGGCAACAATCAAACAAGAACATGCAATAAGACAATCAAGGTAATAGTTCAATTTGAGCATACAAAGATGTTATCTAAGTTGAGGATATTCCGAAAGTTGTCTCAAAAATATCGTCTGTTTGAACTAAATCTTAATCTATCTCTATATCCATGTTCCATGTCTCTTAGATCCTAGTGTGGTCCAGAGAACACCGGCCATGTCGAGCTCAATGATTCAATCTAACATAGTATAACCAAGTGACCGATACCCTATGAGTTAGCTACGTTCATTTTTGGATAAGGTTTTAGTCATAACATGAGTTGGGCAGATAAACGATAAAGATTCAAATCCTACATCTATTTATAATATAAAGCATCTGCGATCTCATAACATACAATACAATCACATATTTAAACTTTCCCTAAACGACTATCATTACAGACAATTGAGTTATTTTGTTAATCATGGTAATTCTAGCATGCATATTTAAATTTATTAAAGAAAGAACGAACATATGAAATATGGAAGATAGATTAACACCTGGAGAGAAGTACAATAACTCGTAGCTAAAATATGCATCCCGGAGCACCTCCGTACAAATCTTCCTTGATTAGTTAATTAGCTAGCCTAATTAACTAGGAAGAATTAAAACTTACAAAGAAAGTAAAAGTATTTAAGTGAATGTGTGAAGATAGTAAAGGATGATATTCAAGATTGCTGCAAATGAGGTCTAGGGGCTGCTATTTTTAGGGAAAATATGGCTCACATTAGCAACCCTAGGCTCACATTAGCAAAAGAGTGAAAGGTGGTGCACCGGGTACGAAAAAGTAGCGAAAGGTGGTGCACCAGGTACGAAAAAGTAGCGAAAGGTGGTGCACAGGGTACATGCAAGGACGAAAAAGCGCAAAAGATACGGGGGGTTGAGGCTGGCGCCGCCCACCAGCAGGCCGGCGGCGGCTGGCTGCCACCCGCCCCGGTCCGTCGTCTTTCGCTGCGTTGCTCGATTCGTGCGTATCTTCATCGTTATGCGTCCGTTTGCATTGATTCTTTTTGCGTTGGATTCGTAATTCAAAAACAAAGACTTTGATGTAAAGATATCTCAAAAATATGCCTCCTATCTCCAGATATTGCGTACGAATCGTTTGGATCTTCCGGCGGGCGTATAATCTTCATCCTTTATCCCATTTTGTTGATTCTTCTTCTGTTGGATTCGTAATTTGAAAACGAACATCTTGGATGAGATGGATGTTGATGATGAGCACTTTCGTCTTGAAATCTCGTTTTGATGCCTTGAATCTTCAAACGTGTGTGGAATCTTCGTTTTTCATCCGTTTTACTTGATTTTTATTGTGCAACCTGGTTTTGACCATCTTGGCATAATATCATTGATTTGTATTGGTTTTGAGTTTAAAATGCCAAGAATCATTCCAGAATGAGAGAGATATCGGTAGTAAAAACATGACTTTTTATGCGATATCAGTGTACAAATAACTCGTAGCTACAATACATCCTAGACCACCTCCGTACAAATTTTCCTTAGTTAATTAATTAGCTATTCTAATAAGTTAAACTATCCTAAAGGAAGAAATACTAATTTTATAAGAATAAGAAAGATATAGAATGTAGAAAGTGTATGGTGTGTGGTGTATCAAAGGTATGTTTGCAAATGAAACATGGGCCTCTTATTTATAGGGGAAACCCGGTGCATTTTAGCAACTTGGGGCACACGTTAGAAAAATGTGGAAAATTTGCTAGCACATGTACCCCAAAGCGCGTAAAGGCCTAACACGTGTACCCTAAAGTTGCGGAAAAGGCCTAGCACGTGTACCCTGCGAGTACGAGCAAAGATGAAAAAGAGGACGGGGGATAGGCAGCTGGCACCGCCACCCTAGCTGCCGGCGGAGGCTGGCTGGCAGCCGGCGGCGGCTGGTAGCTTGCCGCCCCGGTTCACCGTCTTTCGCTTCGTTACTAGATTCGTGCGTATCTTCTTTGTTATGCGTCCGTTTTCGTTGATTCTTTTTGCGTTGGATTCGTTTTTCAAAAACGAAGACTTTGATGAAAAGAAATCCCAAAAATGTGTCTCTGATCTTTTGATGTCTCATACGAATCGTTTGAATCTTCCGACGTACGTAGAATCTTCATTCTTCATCCGTTTTTGTTGATTCTTCTTCTGTTAGATTCGTATTTTGAGAATGAATATCTTGGATAAGAGAAATATCAGTGATGGGGACTTTTGTCTTTAAATCTTGTCTTGAATCTTCAAACGTGTGCGGAATCTTCGTTTTTCATCCATTTTGCTTGATTTTTCTCGTGCAACTTCATTTTGATCTTCTTGGAAAAGTTTCTTTGATTTGAGAATATTTTGAGTCCAAATGCCAAGTATTTCTCTAGAATGAGAGGGATATCGGTAGTAAAAACATGACTTTTTACGCGATATCAGATATCCCACACTTAGAGTTTTTCTTGTCCTCAAGCAAATTTTCAGAAAAACTGCTTCGAAAGTCCGAAAGGGTGTCTTTGTTTTCTTAAAAACTTTGATTCCTGCAGGCTGGGTGAAAAGATTTCAGACGGGGCTTTAACCCTTGATGCTTTCCCAAACTACCGGTTCTAACAAGCTCTCTTTTCACTCTTCGTGATGTAAGATATACATGACTGAGGCCCTCACAGGTGGTCACTCAATTCACTTAGGTGTATCGGGTTTCCTAATTTCTAATTCACTCAGGGGCCAGTCATGTAGCTCCTTTGTCGTTATAAGCTTGGTCGAGAATCAAATCTACAATACTCAAATGGGGACGGTGCTAATTATCCCTAGACATTTGTGAGATGGTAGAGATGGTCATGGAAGAGGGGTTTTGTACTGGTTTTGTGGGGTTTTGATATAGCCTATGAGTTTGTATGTGATGACTTTTCTTTGACGTTTTAGTGATACCTCTTTTTGGATTTCTCTCTTTGAGAGCCTTCTTTTCATGTTTCATTTGAGGAACCTTCCCCTTGGCATTAAATGATCCTTGGGTCTTTTAGTTCTTTGGTTCCTCCTGGCAGCTTTGTTTTTGCTGAATTATGCTTTTCTTTGAAGTTCCCCTTCTCTTTTTTGGATGGTAATTTTTTTTATCCTTCGGGGATTTCAATGTGTTTATTGCAGTAATTCTTCTTGACAGTTAAGAAACTTAGGCTATGGCCAAGAGATGTAAAGGAAGGGTTGGTTTCTTGAAGTGAGTTTTTGAAATGAAAAGGCTAAGGCTCAACAGGTTTTCTACTTGATCTTCAATGCTGAAAGTGAGCATTGCTTGGGTTAGGCTTGAAAACAGGGGTTTTTATGAGAGAGTTTTATCCAAGGAAATGTCAAGATCCTCTAATTGCACCTTCGTCATGTATGACACCCATCTTTGTAGTTTCGAAATATATTGCTTGAGCAAGTTCTAACTTAAAAGGCATACATCAGCACACTCTCAATCAAAAAGTGAAGCATTAAAGATAAATTCTTTTATATGGCTCAAGATTCCTCACTTGTTTTGGTGGTTTAATGCCTAGTCATGCGATTGCTTGTTTTGAAACTTAGTTTGAAATTTTTTCAAAGAGTTTTTCCCGTTATTGTCGATTTCCCAAACCTTTGGAGTTTCGTTGACCGGAAATACCCTTTTTAGACTTTCAAAAATTTGCAAATTTTGCTGAAAATCTGAGTTTGCTTAAAAGATTTGTCAAAATTTTATGTTGCACTTCAGTAGTGAATACTACTGTTATCCCACACTTAAAAGAACATTGTCCCTATTATTCCATTTCTAAGTTAGGTTAATCCCACACTTAGATTTATTAATGAGGGTGAATATTTTCGAAGTCATTCTCTGTTTGTGAGTCATAATCCTACACTTTAGAGTTTTACTTAGACTTTTAGTGTGTTTAATCAAACAAAGTAAGGTTAGAAGAGATACTTCATTATGCTGCATGCGTTGCTACTGGATTTTATGGACCAGGTTCAAGTGTGTGAATTCGCTAGAAATGGACCAGGCTCATTAAAAAATGAACTTGTTCCATAATTTCCACGAAAGTTCTGCATAATAAATATCCTTCAGGAAACACACATGTCAATACACGTAAATACTAAACATAACTAATAATAACCAATCCATGTCAGCGTAGACCGCCTCCCAATCGGTGAAGTCATCATCTATATAGATCGTGTTTTCAACAACTAATGTAGGAGATGCTGACTCCACGATGGTATAGACTGGAGATGCAGTGCCTTCCTCTGGATCCTGAATCCAAGCATCTACTACAACGATCTCCTCCTCTAGTGGGTCCGTAATAGTGGGGTGGTCCTGCGCAGTCAGGTTCCAAGGTGAGAATAGGTCCCACGGTGGAATGTGTGGAGCGGGATCAGGTCCCATCTAAAAAGGCACACAGGTGTGGAAGGAAGGCCCAATGCAGTGTGGATATCAGTGATGGCAGTGTGCTGGTGAGACACCCGTCAAATTAGGACTTGTATTAGTGCCTAATTGATATCGCGAAAAAAGTCATGTTTTTACTACCGATATCTCTCTCATTCTGGAACAATTCTAGGCATTTTAAACTCAAAAACAGTACAAATCAATGATATTATGCCAAAGTGGTCAAAACAAGGTTGCACGACAAAAATCAAGCAAAACGAATGAAAAACGAAGATTCCACGCACGTTTGAAGATTCAAGGCATCAAAATGAGATTTCAAGACAAAAGTGCCCATCATCAACATCCATCTCATCTAAGATGTTCGTTTTCAAATTACGAATCCAACAGAAAAAGAATCAACAAAAATGGATAAAGAAAGAAGATTATACGCCCGCCGGAAGATCCAAATGATTCGTACGCAATATCTGGAGATAGGAGACATATTTTTGGGATATTTTTACATCAAATTCTTCGTTACGAATCCAACGCAAAAAGAATCAACACAAACGGACGCATAACAAAGAAGATACGCGTGAATTAAGCAATGCAGCGAAAGATGATGGATCGGGACAGGTGGCAGCCAGCCGCTGCCGGCCACCTCCAGGCCGCCGCCGGCCACCTGGTGGGCGGTGCCGGCCACCTTCTCCCCCATCTCATTTCCACTTTTCCATCCTTGCGTGTACCCGGTGCGCCACCTCTCCATGCTTTTTCGTACCCGGTGCGCCACCTTTCCATGCTTTTTCGTACCCGGTGCACCACCTTTCACTCTTTTTCTAATGTGAGCCTTGGAATGTTAACATGAGCCACATTTCACCTATAAATAGCATCCCTAAGGCTTCATTTTCACACAATCCTTCCTAGCTTATTTCCTCTCACTCTAGAAATAAGCTCCTACTTTCTCATTCTACATTTTTTTCTCTAGATTAGTTTTAACTAGTATTTAAACTAGTTTAGAAGTTTAATTAGGAATAGAAGGAAAGTGCGGAACGCATTGTAATCTTCGGTGTATGCTCGGAATCGTGTGAATTAATTCAAGTCTATTCTCTCTCGCATTTAATCCTGGTTCTTTCTATCCTTATCTATCTTAATTAATTACATTTATATTGATTATGCTAGATTTAGTTAGTGCCATGATTAGAGAGTAGTATACTTGTTGTGTTTGTTTGCGATGTAGTTAATTAATTATGGGATGATTTATAATTAAATAAATAAAGATCGGTAGTATCGCTTTTATCATCTTATTGCATATTCTTGTTTGATTGTTGCCTTAGGATCATCATAGTGGTAAAAATATAAACGGTCTTAATTATCGTAAAGTAATATGATGGCCCCTATTCGACTGTTACTTGATATAGTACTGGAAACACTTCAAGGTGGAGTACAAATGTATGGAAGTCGAGGAATGACCGAAGGTAGTCATATTACGAAACGGTACAATATTGCGAAGTAATATGATGGCCCTATTCGACTGTTATTCAATATAGTACTAGAAACACTTCAAGGTGGAGTACAAATGTATGGAAGTTGAGTAATGACCGAAGGTAGTTATATTACGGACTAATATATAAAATGAGAAACCTAGTTTAATTAATCTTTCTAAATAGACTTTTAAACTTCAAATTAATCTAATCGCCTTTCCATCAATAAACGTGATTACAACACCTTTTTAACGCGTCCAATTGAAAGGTAGTCAGTCATATGTGTCAATATAATTTGTCAAAAGGTATGAAACTATGGAACAATAAAGGCTACATGGGGGATTATCATAGGACAAGACATGGTCAAGGTTTGAAGCGGCGGAACAACTTTAAGTAAGGAACGCTGTGGATAATTAGGGGATTTATTGGGTAGTATTAAGCAAGGGCTAGTTTAAAGTCATTAATGAACTTTTTAAATACATGAATCTGTTAGGATGACAAGGAATCGTTATATGATTCGGTTATGTCTAGTACCTTAAGATTTTGTTCCCGTTCATATGAAAGTATTATTAAACCATAATTAAGATTTTGCTTATTATTCTAAATACTCTGTGATGTTACCATAACCTAGCTCCCGGAGTGAAATGCTAATGGGATTTTAATTAGTTGAGAATCTAGTGTTTACATCACGAGTATTCAAGATTAATAATTAACAAATATCTTTCAACATAGTTTCTCTAAACATCATCCCATGACTTAATTAACGAAATCTCAGCAAACACTATCTTTATTTTATGTACTTTATCTTTTATTTTAATTTCGCTTTTATTTATTTACTTGCCTAAGTTAGTTAATAAAAAAACCAAAACTCCCCCACTATTTTATAAACCCTTCACTAGTTTGAAAGCCCTCATCTGCCACGTCTTAGTTTCAATTCAGTCGGTTTGAAGAACGACTCTAGGTCATACCTACCACTTGCTCATCCTTAGGATTAGCATTGTTGGGGAAAATTTAGGCCCCGCAATTACAAATTTAAAACACTCACTGATGCCCGTCTCCGGTAGCCGGTGCAACGACAAGGGTTGAAATCCTTACCGACCGCTGGTGGCGCATCAAGTTTTTGGCGCCGCTTCTGGGGAACCAACTGTACGATCCTTAGGCGTTAAGATGAACTTACTTACTAGTGAACCTTTAGGATTTCTTAGACCCCTACATCTTTCTTTATTTTTCCTTCCTTTTACCACTTTTAGAAATGACCACCCCTATCCATTCAACTAGTCAACCACCTGCCGATGAGACTATGACAGCTGCACGTATCACTTTGGCTGATGACTCTAAACCACTGATTGAAGGTCGAGGAGGACCAATCGTCTATCCGGAAAATGATAGAACTTCATTTGAATTAAAGCCCCACATTGTTTAGTTAGTCCAAAACCTCTGTCAATTCCGTGGCCTACCAATTGATGATCCCAACTCCCACCTTGACAAATTCATTTCCTTATCCAACTCCTTTAAGCCGATTGGGGTTAATCAGTACATAGTCTATCTCTACCTATTTCCATATTCACTCACTCTCAATGCACAAACATGGTTTGAGGAACTAGAAATCAACTCTATAACCTCTTGGGTAGAATTAGCAACCAAATCTTTGGCCAAATATTTTTCTCCATCAAAACAAGCCACGTTTAGGTCCAACATCATAAACTTCCGCCAAGTTCACGATGAATCAATCTACGATGCATGGGAACGCTTTAAGAAATTGCTTAAGAAATGTCCAAATCATCATTTTGAGCGCTCAGACCAGTTGCGCATTTTCTACAAGTCTCTTCCCACATCACCGTCCTTTACTTGATACCGCCTCTCAAGGCAGTTTTATGAACTGTATGGCCGATTACGCTTGGAGCCTTATTGAGAAAATGACAATACACAACCATGATTGGAACAGTGAAAATCACCCCTCACTAGTGAATTCACCTACTACAATCGGGAATGAAGCTATCAAAACCCTCACTCAGCAAGTGGAAGAACTAACCAAAGAGATCAAGGAATTGAAAAGTCAAAAACAACAAGTCTGTCAAGTTCAAACCTGCCTTAATTGTGCTAATCCGAACCACTCAGCCTAAATTCCTCAGTCTCATCTAACTTCACCCAATACTAACCCTTCTCTTAACCCACCTAGGAATAGCCCACTAACTTACCAACCTCAACCTTTGGAACCCTCTTCCTCACAAATCTATAGTTTTGACGATACCCTGATACAAGTCATTCAAGGACTCTCAGCTAGACAAGACCAAATTGATATCATCTTAACAGATCATTTGACTTTGTTAAAAGCTTTAGAATCCCAATTAGGACAATTAGCACAGCGTATTAATGCTAAACCTCAGGATAGTCCAACTAGTTTCCATAAGGAGGCTTCTCATATTCAAGACTCTCAGGTAGCACATAGCCCACCTACGATTTCTTCTCCGGTGAAGGAATCACCTATTGTCCCATCGACAATAGATTTAGAGTCTACACCAAATAGTAAAGTAAACATTCCATTTCCGGCTCGTCTTAAACAACGACCCGACAAGCTTAAGTCTTTTATGCTTGATAGGAAATTCCTAGACACTGCCTCTGAAGTTCACTCCAAAAAGTACTTCAGAAGAATTCTTACAACCAAGGATAAGGTACCCGAAGTACCCAATGTCCCGCTGAACGAGGAATGTTCAGCTATCTTGAAAAATATCATTCCAGAAAAACTCGGAGACACCGGACGTTTTAGTCTCCCCTGTTCTATCTACAACTCAGGCATCATCTGTTCTCTTGCCGACTTAGGAGCTAGTGTCAATCTTATGCCATACTTGCTTTTCAAGAGGCTTGAGTTAGAAAATCTTCGACTTACCAAAATGACTATACAGCTTGCTGACCACTCGGTCAAATACCCTAGGGGAATAGCTGAAAATGTTTTAGTTAGGATTGACAAATTTCTTTATCCTGCAGATTTTGTAGTAATGGATATGCAGGAAGACGTACACATCCCAATCATACTAGGAAGACCTTTCATGAATACGGCCAAGGCAATCATCAACGTCTTCGCACAAACTATCAGCTTGCAGTCGCAGGGAGAAACCATCACTTTCCATATCGACAATCCTAACGCTGGGGACCAAGCCGATATGTACATGATCTCCATGAACAAGACCACAAAAGATGAAGAAACTGCAAAGTCAATAAGAGAAAGGAAATCTAGCAAGGAACTGGCAATCATGCCATATTTTCCGATTGACCTCCGACCAATAGGACAAAAGATGAAAAATGCATCAGTGAAAAACTCAACGATGGAAGAAATTGGGATGAGAAAGATGGAAAAAGAAAACAAAAGCAGCATACCGCCAGTTAATCCATTTACCACTGAAGAAATGGCGGGGAGTAACCACAACCATCACATGAGTGGAGAAACACTGGAGGAATATTCCAAACGCACAAGATACCAACCGAAACCATCATAGATCACAAAGTGCTCGAAGAATTGATCCAAAGATTGACAACGTAGTGGGAGGAATAAGCAGCGTAGTCAACATGCTGGCTCTTTCCCCTGCTGAACTGCAATTATGTCAACAACAGAAACCGACTTACGCTAGGATCTACAATGCCCTTAAAAGATCTAACATCCCATTCACCTCAACGCAATGGGAGATGTTAGGATCCATTAGTGCGCATATGGAAGAAACTACTAGACATCCGAGCAGTCGTGCCGACATCTTGATGATGAATGACCTAACATCATTGCTTGACTTGCTAAATAGAGAAGATCACCTTAGTTCCAAAGAAAGCAGATCTATGGTTATCAACTCCACTATTGAAAAGCAAATTGAGTTATTGATTGAAGAACTTAGTGATCTCGTTTGGGAGGAATCAAGGCGTGAATGACCTTTTAGGGCCACACATGAATCACCACTTGATATCGCTACTTTTGTTACGATCCATCTATGGGAGATTCAACAACGAAAAAGTAATTCCAGAAGAAAGTTCATATTCCACTCAGGATGCAAGGAGATACTTCGTCAGCTTATTCTAGTTTTCTCATAATCCGACTTTCCATTCAACAACCATCAACACCGGCAAATAGAGAACTTGTGCACATCCATCAGAAGATTCAACGGAGACCGCAAGATCGAGAATTATGAAGACATTAAACTGCAATTCTTGGCATTTGTATGCTCTCTCTGGTGGTGGGACTGTCACGAAAGCAGTCGATTACATCACCTTCGGACTTCACGGACTTGCAAGGACAACTTCAGAGCACCTTCTGAACTACAAGGAAACATCGAGAGATAGTCCACTTGAATTGATTACGACAATTATCAACCAATTCATGAGAATCTATCCACCTCGTTACACTTTTCCGCAACCTAGGGCACACAACATCAACGGGAATCCCAGGGATGCATCAATCTCCATCTAGCTAGGAGAAAAGAAGTCGAGCTCTCGAAAATAAAGAGCGCTTCTCAGGAGGCAACCCGTGTTTACATTTATGCAATTTTACATTCCAAGAAGTGATGAAGTCTCCCACTATCTTTCACACTTGGATATACGAAGAAGACCGACACATCAAGTTTTTGGCGCCGCATCAAACATCAAGTTTTCGGCACCGGAATTAAGAAAAGTATATCCAACGTGTTCACACCTACGACACAAATCACAAAAGACTTGAAGAAATCGGAGACACAACAGCAACGAAGGGACTCTACGGAAAAGTCAGCAATCATGTGCTTCGGAGCACTCCTCATCATCACCAACAAGCCACATATATAAATGGGGAGTACTTCTGTTCTAATCTCTTTCTTTCGTTTATAAATATACCATATCCACTATGCTTATCACTAAGTGTGGGATTCAAACCTACACACACTGCTGAAAGAATACGTCTTAGATGTTTCAATTCTTAAGTGTGGGATTTTACCCACATCAAAGCTTAGAATAACATCGAGGACGATTTTCCTTTAAGTGTGGGATAGCAGTAGTTACACTACTGTAAAATGGATAATGGAATATGCTTGATTCTAAACTCGTTGCTCTTTAGACCATACCTTCTCCAATAAGCAAACAAAATTTTTCAAAATTGAGTTAAAAATATGTTGAAATGAAAAATTTTAGACAAAGAATAATTTACTTTGGGGAAGAAGGATAAATAAAATACGAATTCCTTTGGAAAATTAGTTTTGTAATCCCATAAAGAGCATCGCATGACTAGGCACACAACAAACCAACTTTTGATTCGTGAGGTACCTTGAGCCATATAAAGCATTCATTTTTAGTGCTTCACTTCTTTGATTCTTGAGTGTGCCGATGTATGTGTTTAAAATCAGAACTTGCTCCTGTTATGCATTTCAAATCCGGATTGGTGAGTAAAGAGGAGATCGAATCACTTCATTCTTAAACCCATCCATATACCCATAAATAAATACGTTATCCCTACCTTCTCGAAAGCATCCCTCAAACTTCATAGTAAGTCCCAAAGATGAAAGAAAAGAAGTTACAAGGATATGACGTCAAAGAAGAAAACCCAAGAAAGAAAATTCGAAGAAAAGAAAATCAATTGGAGAAAAAGACTCATACTGCAAACACCAAAAGAAAAGGGATTCAATCCTCCTAAAAATTCCAACTTCATAAAAAAAAAAAAACAATGAAAAACCAACAAAACCCCCTCTCACATCACCAACACTTCACCCCAAAAACCCTACATCACTTCCCTTAGAATGATTGTGGCTAGATCGACTTCGCGCTCACCAAAAAGGTAACGTTTTTATCCTCGATCAAGCCTATGACGATAAACAATACATGACTGGCGTTCAGAGTGATTGATAATACTAGAATAGGAAACCCTAAACACTTTAAGTGATTGGAGTGACCACCTTGAGAGGATCGCCTAGTCATGTATCCAAGATCAAAGATCAAAAGCATGCTCCCAAAGATTACAACGTTGTTTTACAATGAACAAATATTTCATTTTTTCCAAAACCCCCTTAGTAAAAAGTTCCGCCACAAAATATTTCATTATCTGCTTATTTTTAACCATGTTGAAATTCGAGTTTGCTTGAGGACAAACAAAGTTCTAAGTGTGGGATACTTGATATCGCGTAAAAAGTTATGTTTTTACTACCGATATCTCTCTCATTCTGGAACAATTTTTGGCATTTTAAACTCAAAAATAGTACAAATCAATGATATTATGCCAAGATGGTCAAAACAAGGTTGTACGACAAAAATCAAGCAAAACGAATGAAAAACGAAGATTCCACGCACGTTTGAAGATTCAAGGCTTCAAAACGAGATTTCAAGACAAAAGTGACCATCATCAACATCCATCTCATGTAAGATGTTCGTTTTCAAATTACAAATCCAACAGAAGAAGAATCAACAAAAATGGATAAAGAATGAAGATTCTACGACCCTCGGAAGATCCAAATGATTCATATACAATATCTGGAGATAGGAGACATATTTTTGGGATATCTTTACATCAAAGTCTTTGTTTTTGAATTACAAATCCAACGCAAAAAGAATCAATGCAAACGGATGCATAACGAAGAAGATGCGCGCGAATTAAGCAACGCAACGAAAGACGACGTACCGGGACGGGTGGCAGCCAGCCGCCGCCGGCCACCACCAGGCCACCACCGGCCACCTGGTCGGCGGCACCGGACACCTGCCACCTGTATCATTTCCGCTTTTCCATCCTTGCGTGTACCCGGTGCGCCACCTTTCCATGCTTTTTCGTACCCGGTGCTCCACCTTTCCATGTTTTTTCGTACTCGGTGCACCACCTTTCACTCTTTTTCTAATGTGAGCCTTGAAATTCTAACATGAGCCACATTTCACCTATAAACAGAATCCCTAAGGCTTCATTTTCACACACACCTTCTTAGCTTATTTTCTCTCACTCTAGAAATAAGCTCCTACTTTCTCACTCCACATTTTTTTCTCTAGATTAGTTTTAACTAGTATTTAAACTAGTTGAGAAGTTTAATTAGGAATATAAGGAAAGTGCAGAACGCATTGTAATCTTCGTTGAACGCTCGCAATCATGTCAATTAATTCAAGTCTATTCTCCCTCACATTTAATCCTGGTTCTTTCTATCCTTATCTATCTTAATTAATTACGTTTATATTGATTATGCTAGATTTAGTTAGTGCCATGATTAGAGAGTAGTATACTTGTTGTGTTTGTTTGCGATGTAGTTAATTAATTATGGGATGATTTATAATTAAATAAATAAAGAACGGTAGTATCGCTTTGATCATCTTATTGCATGTTCTTGTTTGATTGTTGCCTTAGGATCATCATAGTGGTAAAAATATAAACGGTCTTAATTATCGTAAAGTAATATGATGGCCCCTATTCGACTGTTACTCGATATAGTACTGGAAACACTTCAAGGTGGAGTACAAATGTATGGAAGTCTAGGAACAACCGAAGGTAGTCATATTACGAAATGGTACAATATTGCGAAGTAATATGATGGCCCCTATTCGACTGTTATTCAATATAGTACTGGAAACACTTCAAGGTGGAGTACAAATGTATGGAAGTTGAGTAACGACCGAAGGTAGTTATATTACGGACTAATATATAAAATGATAAACCTAGTTTAATTAATCTTTCTAAATAGACTTTTAAACTTCAAATTAATCTAATCGCCTTTCCATCAATAAACGTGATTACAGCACCTTTTTAACGCGTCCAATTGAAAGGTAGTCAGTCATATGTGTCAATATAATTTGTCAAAAGGTATGAAACTATGGAACAATAAAGGCTACATGGGGGATTATCATAGGACAAGACATGGCCAAGGTTTGAAGTGGCGGAACAACTTTAAGTGAGGAACGTTGTGGATAATTAGGGGATTTATTGGGTAGTATTAAGCAAGGGCTGGTTTAAAGTCATTAATGAACTTTTTAAATACATGAATCTGTTAGGATGACGAGGAATCGTTATATGATTCGGTTATGTCTAGTACCTTAAGATTTTGTTCCCGTTCATATGAAAGTATTATTAAACCATAATTAAGATTTTGCTTATTATTCTAAATACTTTGTGATGTTACCATAACCTAGCTCCCGGTGTGACATGCTAATGGGATTTTAATTAGTAGGGAATCTAGTGTTTACATCACGAGTATTCAAGATTAATAATTAACAAATATCTTTCAACACAGTTTCTTCAAACATAATCCTATAACTTAATTAACAAAATCTCAGCAAACACTATCTTTATTTTATCTGCTTTATCTTTTATTTTAATTTCGCTTTTATTTATTTTACTTGCCTAAGTTAGTTAATAAAAACACCAAAACTCCCCCACTATTTTATAAACCCTTCACTAGTTTGAAAGCCCTCATCTGCCACATCTTAGTTTCAATTCAGTCGGTTTGAAGAACGACTCTAGGTCATACCTACCACTTGCTCATCCTTAGGATTAGCATTGTTGGGGAAAACTTAGGCCCCACATATACAAATTTAAAACACTCACTGATGCCCGTCGCCGGTAGCCGGTGCAACGACAAGGGTTGAAATCCTTACCGACCGCTGGTGGCGCATCACTAATCATTTTGTTAATATATGTAATTAGTTTTGTAATAGGCTAATTATGTGTATCATTATATATATTTGAGAATATATATACACGTGCGTGATTTATTTAAATTGTATATTTTCCTATCGGACGGATTCTGACACATTTTCATACGGACGTTGGTGGATATTTCAATAAATAACTTAAATCTATTTAACAATTAAATAGTAGTTATTTACATTATATTATTATGTATTAATAATATACGAAACAATGTACGTTTTAATTCACGAGTTAACACGCAAAACGCACCCAACAAACGAGATAAATCAAAGTTATAATTTATAACTCAAAACAAAGCGTTTTTAATAAAATACTTCCACTTTAAATATCATGGTTTAAAGCGAAAATGAAAACGCAATTAAATAACGTTACATATTTAAATAAACGTTTAAACCACCGGGGAAACGAACACCGCACGGAGTGCAAATACAGGGTATTAAACACTTGATTCACCCACACATGGTGAGCCCATGAAAACCGGCCAAGGTGAGGGGGCATCAAGCCCTCACCCTTTGTTCACTTTGACACACAAACACACACACATTCACACTCCAACTTCACCATCCTCCCCACCTTCTCTCTTCCTTTCCTCTCTCTCTCTAAATCAGCCCCAAACACCACCAAAAACCACCACTAAATCACCTGAAATTGAAAGACTCATTTGGAGAAAAACGACCACGACATCGAGCTCTACGATTCCATCTTTTCGGATTTCTTTCGCGTCGATTTGTAAGAAACCTGACACTTTTGAAAAATCTTGCATTTCGTTTATTTTGCTTGTATGTTGTTGATCTAGCTTTGTAATGTCCAAATATGTGTTAAAAACTTGATTTTGAAACATTGTCGAAAAATGTCGGTTTTGGCTATTTTATAAAATCGACACCTAGAATGACTCTCGACATAAACCGATAATTTTTACAAACTCTACTAACTGTTTTAAGACTTGTGTAAAAGTTTTGGGTCAAACCGAGGTCGTTTGACCAAGTTCTTGACATGTTGAAACCGATCAGACCTTTTGTGTCGCTTCTGGCTTGAAGCCTTTGCGATACAAGGCCTTATGTCGTCAAAAATTGATTTTGTCGCACCTAGCGACACAAACCATTATGTCGCAACACTTTCAGATGTCGCATATTGCGACATAGCACCCTACGTCGCATTAAATTGTGGATGTCGCAAATGCGACGCAAAGACCTATGTCGCAGCCATCACCTGCGACACAACAACCCGTGTCACACCCAGTTTCGCACAAATCAGAACCTTAAAAAGATAGATTTTTACCAAGTGTCAAGACTTGAAATTTTATCACTTACGATACCCAAATTCAGATTTTAGATGTGTTTTTTTACTAAAGCAAAATAGTAGAAATAAAAATTTTCCAAGCTCGACCCAGCCAAGGGCTCTGCCCCTTAGACCCCGCCAGGGGTTGCGACCCCTGGGACCCCGCTAACTAGGGGTGCTGCCCCCGGACCCCCGTCACCTATAGTCGGTAAATACTTTATAAGTATAACATCTCAACCTCATAATAATAAAACTTTAGAAATTATTATTACAAACAATCATCAACGGGCCGTACATGTTTTCAAAACACAATCAAATCAACCAAATTGTAGTCATTTGGACATTTTAGTTGGACGAACAACTACAAAGGTAGTCTTTATAGATACCTACTCATATTTTTAACCATCACGTGTCGTGAACACTCTCAGGTTACGAGTTTTCGGACATCACTACTCGGCTAATCAACTCAAGTTTATTTAGTTAAACTCTCAAGACTCAGGTGAGTCTCATGGCCCCTATTTTACTATTTTTCTCAGGGGTGTGATACATTGCTCGATTTATTTACATGTGAACGCAAGTACAATTCAAAATCAAATACTACATGAGTTGTTTTCAACTAATCAATTTAAAGTCCTCCACACACATGGTTTAGTAATACATCTTTAGCGTGAATGTTAGTATATGATATAATATAGGATTGACAATCCTTGTCCGGGTTAACAAGCACTAACTGATCAAACGGACGTATTAGCATTTGGGTAGACGAGTGTGGATTAGGCACTCGTAGGAGGCACCTCGATTGGAATTCTTAAATGTGGATCCGACCCTCAAGTTAAGCTCAGACTATGTGCTCATGGTTGTATAACTTTTAATTTGCTTAATGATAAACGTCAAAATGTACTAGATTATAGAATTTATTATCCCTTTGTTTGATAGATTTCTAATGCATTTTATGTGAATAAGATACTCATCTCGTTCATATTTGCAATTAGGAGTTTAATTGGAGCTTGGATCGAAAAGAAACAGAAAATGAGCTTATTGCGAAGAAAAGTTGCTAAGGGAATTAAACAATAGACATGAGAAGATTAAATGAAGAAAAGAGGCTAAGAGAGTGAAGATAGGAAATATTGGATTGGAATATGTGTATATGAAGCATGAATCGGAAAGGGAACGAAAGATGACTTGAAAATGGAAGAAAAGTGTAAATGCTGAGTTTTCGGCTATGCGTTAGTATTTTGGCCATAACTTCCTCATACAAACTCCGATTGGGGTGATTCAACTTGGAGAACTTAGCTAACAGGCAGGGCTACAACTTTCTTTTTTACCCTCTTGACTAGTTTTGCATCCATACGGCGTATGGAATATCCATACGCTGTATGGAATATCCATACGCTGTATGGATTGAAAATGGGCTGAAAAAAGATAACGCGGGCTGGACTTTATGGGCCTTTACATCCATACACCGTATGGAAATTCCATACGTCGTATGGATCACTTTTCCAGCCATTTAAGTCCGATTTTAGGGTTATTAAACAATAACTTTCAAAAACCCTAAACGAACGAATAGCAACCGACTTGGAGAGGTTTTTCTCCCATTTTGGGAGAGAAACGATGGCGATTTGAAGGTGGAAAAGGCTAGGATCATCCTATTGATTCTACTTCTTTCGGTTTATGATTCGGTTTGCATATCTCTTTCCGATTTCAATTCGAACATCGTCTATGTGTTTTATTTGAGATCTTGAAACTGATTTGAATGATGAATTAGATTATGTATATTGTTTAGTTTAATAATCTTTGATTATGAATGTTTGAAGGTTATAATCGTGTTTTGAATGAATTGTTCGATTGAAGATTGTTATGTTATTCGTAGAACCTTATTTATTGGTGATTATTAATTGCTACTTAGCGTGGTCAATAAGATTATTAAGATTGAGTTCCTTTGATACTATTGATTATTGATGGTTATGGACTTAGGTTTATGATCATTGCTAAATATATTGAGTTAGATAGGCTAAGAGCATAGTAATTAGTTAATCTAAAATGAATGAGCTAATAAGTAATTATTAGATGGTATTGTTGAGTCATACCACGAGGATTAATCGTAACAAGTCGTGAATACTAAATGCACAATATAGGGAAAAGCACACAATAGAGCACCATCCTTGTGACATCGGATCAATGTTTAATGTGGAACCCTAGATTGTAGATATTAGTTGGACCCGGAACGTTGACTAATATACATTTAACTTGGATTCTTTGATTAGTATTTAAGTTAATATGTAAGAAATCACAATCAGACAATCAAAACACATGAACCAGATAATATGAATCTGAGTGGAAGACTCTAAGAAATTACATGTCTATCTCCGATTATTTATCTTTTCCTCTTTACCTTGTTTTATGTTGTTGGTTTGGTTAATTAGTTCATATTGAACGTTCATACGGAACTAAAATGTACCCCCTATGTTGCTGCTTTATTAGTTTAATTAATAATTCCAATTTAATTGAATAACATCGTTCCTGTATTCCTGTGTTCGACCTAGACTTACCATAGCTATACTATTCCGATTGGGTATTCTTGCCTGGTAGTGTGATAGTAGTGATTGGTATATCCTGTACTTTATAAATAATCAAACTAGACGCTTTCACATGCATCACATAATGGCACTTTAAATTCAATTAAATGTTGCGGTTCATACGATATGTTTTGACATACAAATCTGTGAGCTCACCAGCATTTTGCTGACCCATTTTAGCATGTATCACAGGTACTCAGCAGTAGGTTAGACTGCCTTCAGGACATCGTTAGCTCGAGTCATCATGCAAAACATTCAGAGATTTAGCTGCATTGTGATATTTATTATAAATTAATTATGTATGTAAATCTCTCAATTTAGAAACAGAGCTTATGTAAACTATATTTTAACGTAAACTTTGTTTAAATCGATACAATTGTAAAACGACGCATATAGTGGTCGCTCATTATATACCTTGTTTGTTTTGATTATTGATTATTCGTGCCCCGACCCGATTTACTTCCGCAACCCGAATTTGGGGGTGCGACAGATGGACCTCGAGGGCTCTCAGTATCGACCAAGTGACTGCAGGGTCCGCGGTAGTCACCCCATGATGAAAGGTGGGTACTCTGGAGGTCCCTGCGATATGTCCCTCTGATCGGCGAGATGAAGGTAACCTGGCATGGATGGAACGAAGAAGGAATGTCTCCTAAACGTTCACCTCCACCAAGTCTGCCAAGGTCTCGTCCAATCGAGAGGGCGGTGACAGTGATCCCCTGATGGTCCTCATGCTACTACCCGGTGATGAACTCCGGGAGTGATACATGGCACGTGAGCGTCTCTGACTGGGGGCTCGTGCTCTAGCTAGCTGCGAACTCATCCTGCAAAATATAAAAGGTTAATGGTCTAAACATAATCATCAGCCTTTTATAAGGCAAGGTACTGCATAAGAATGGATTAGATCAAAACAAAAGAAAAATTAATGCTGAAAATATAAGATATGCTTGGGGTACCTCCAAGAGCGCTTTGTTTATCGAGTCTCGTAGCTTGACTCATTCATACCTACTATTCGATTAGGGTGGTTCGTAGTTATAGACTTCCTCGGTTGTGGGAAAGTCTTCTACGTAGTGTTTTAAACGGTGACCATTTTCTTTGAAATTACCATTTTGGGCCTCGAGTTCGATGGCACCATAAGGAAATACTTTAGAGATTGTGAATGAACCGCTCCCCCATTTTGGGCCTCTGCTAGCTCGTTCAGTTGCATTTTCCGGTGCGTTCCCGTTACCGTAAGATCTAAGCTACAGTTCTTCAGCACCCAGTAAGCTTTGTATCCGAGTTCAATCAGGAGATGACATGCTTTTCCTTAAACGAGCCTATAGGGGGGTGTTCCTAATGGCGTTTTATAAGTTGTTCGGAATGCCCATAAAGCATTGTCTATCTTATCCACCCATCTCTCCATATGTTGACCAACTGTTCATTCCAAGATCCATTTTAGTGCCCAGTTTGTAATTTCTGCTTGCCCATTTGTCTTTGGGTGGTAGGCCGTAGACGTCTTTTGGGTAAAACCTTATTGTTGCAATAGTTTCATAAACTGACTATTGCAAAAGTGCGTGCCTCGATCGCTGATGATCGCCCGAGGGGTTCCAAACTGGCAGAATAGCTGTTTTAAGAACTTGGATACGACCCTTGAGTCATTTGTTGGAAAGGCTTGAGCTTCGGCCCATCTGGATACGTAGTCGACAGCTACTAGAATGTATTCTTTTCCGTATGATTTTGGAAATGTTCCCATGAAATCTAATCCCCATATGTCAAATATTTCATATGCTTAGATGTTCGTCAATGGCATCTCGTTACGCGTTATGATATTTTCAAACCTTTGACAAATATCGTAGCATTTCACCAAGTCTTGTGCATCTCTGAAAATAGTAGGCCAATAGAATACTGAGTTGTAAACTTTCTTTGCTGTCAAATTGGCTGCGTGATGTCCTCCGGTAGGTCCGTGATGGCTTTGGTGGAGTATATATTCGGCCTCTTTCCCATCGACATATCTTCTGACAATTTGGTCGGTACAGACTTTAAAAAAATATGGATCATCCCAAAAATAGTGTTTGACGTCGCAAAAGAACTTTTGTCTTCGCGATGATATCATCCCCTTTCTTGTGATCCCTCCAACTATGAAATTGGCAATGTCTGCAAACCAAGGATCGTTAGTGAATTGCGAACCTTGCATTTGTTCTCCTAAACTCATTAACTGCTCCTCTGGGAATCGATCTTTAATATCTCTTTCTGCAAGTTGTTCCATTAATGGATTTTCGAGTCGACTTAAATGATCTGCGATGACATTTTCTGCTCCTTTCTTATCTTTTATCTCAATATCGAATTCTTGTAGGAGTAGAATCCATCGTAACAATCTGGGCTTTGCGTCTTGCTTTTTGAAGAGGTATTTTAGGGCTGAGTGATCCGTGTATACTATCGTTTTGGACAGTATCAGGTAGGATCTAAGTTTGTCAAAGGCAAACACTACAACTAGCAGCTCCTTCTCGGTGGTTGTGTAATTTTCTTGAGCGGCTGTGTGTGTCGCATAGTAGATTGGTCGAAAGTGATTCTCCTTCCTTTGCCCTAGAACTGCCCCAACTGCGAAATCACTAGCGTCGCATATGATCTCAAATGGTAGACTCCAATCTGGAGCAATCATGATTGGTGCATTGGTTAGCTCTTTTTTCAGGTAGTTGAAAGCTTTCATGCAGTTCTCATCAAACACAAACTTGATGTCTTTTCCTAGAAGGTGGGTGATAGGTCGCGATATCTTGGAGAAATCCATGATAAAACGGCTGTAGAACCCAGCGTGTCCTAGAAAGCTTCGAATAACCTTAATGTTGGTTGGTGGTGGTAGTTTAGCAATGGTTTCGACTTTTGCTTTGTCTACTTCGATTCCTGACCTTGATATTCTATGTCCTAAAACTATACCTTCCTTCACCATAAAGTGACATTTCTCACAATTCAAGACGAGATTTGATTCTTTGCACTTGGCGAGCATTCTATCGGGGTTGGATAGATATGATGCGAAAGAGTCTCCAAAGACCGAAAAATCGTCCATAAAGACTTCCATGCATTGTTCAATCATGTAATGAAAAATTGCAACCATGCATCTCTGAAATGTTGTAGGTGCATTGCATAATCCAAACGACATTCGTCGGTATGCAAATGTTCCGTATGGGCATGTGAACATTGTCTTCTCCTAGTCCTTCGGATCGAGCGGGATTTGGAAATACCCGGAGAAACCATCAAGGAAACAGTAGAATTCGTTTCCTGATAGCCTTTCGAGCATTTGGTCAATAAATGGAAGCGGGACGTACATGTTTTCAAAACACAATCAAATCAACCAAATTGTAGTCATTTGGACATTTTAGTTGGACGAACAGCTACAAAGGTAGACTTTATAGATACCTACTCACGTTTATAACCATCGCGTGTCATGGACACCCTCAGGTTATGAGTTTTCGGACATCACTACTCGGCTAATCAACTCAAGTTTATTTAGTTAAACTCTCAAGACTCAGGTGAGTCTCATGGCCCCTATTTTACTGTTTTTCTCAGGGGTGTGATACATTGCTCGATTTATTTACATGTGAACGCAAGTACAATTCAAAATCAAATACTACATGAGTTGTTTTCAACTAATCAATTTAAAGTCCTCCACAAACATAGTCTATGATATCATATAGGATTGACAATCCTCGTCCGGGTTAGGCACTCGTAGGAGGCACCTCAATCAGAATTCCTTAAATGTGGACCCAACCCTCAAGTTAAGCTCAGACTATGTGCTCATGGCTGTATAACTTTTAATTTGCTTAATTGCACTTTAAATTCAATTAAATCTTGCGGTTCATACGATAAGTTTTGACATACAAACCTGTGAGCTCACCAGCATTTCACTGACCCATTTTAGCATGTATCACAGGTACTCAGCAGAAGGTTGGACTGCCTTCAGGACATCATTAGCTTGAGTCATCATGCAAAACATTCAGAGATTTAGATGCATTATTATATTTTGTATAAATTAATTATGTATGTAAATCTCTCAATTTAGAAACTGAGCTAATGTAAACTATATTTTGATGTAAACTTTGTTTAAATCAATACAATTGTAAAACGACGCATATAGTGGTCGTTCATTATATACCTTGTGTGTTTTGATTATTGATTAGTCGTGCCCCGACCCGATTTGCTTCCGCAACCCGAATTTGGGGGTGCAACAGATTGGTATCAGAGCCTAAGGTTATAGTGAACTAGGTTGCATTTAGTGGGCCTAGACTATGACCGTTAGACAGTATTTCCTTATTAGGTATGATTGGTTCAGGAATTACATCATATGAGTTTAATTTAACATAGCCTGATCAACTATGTACAATTAAAGGAAGATGATGTGAAACCTGAAATGGTTATGTTGAACAGAGATATACTAGTTGACTCTGACCTCGAGAGAACCGGGACTCAAAACATGTCTGTGGTAGACACTCAATAGGATATTATGTGATATACATATATATACATAGATAAATCTCTCTACAAATCCTAGGCTATATTATATACGAATATATGCCTTATTCTTTCTAACGTTTTGTCTCAGAAATGGCAAACACACCACCCAATATGTCTCGCTCTCATCCGTATGGATCACGAAACTCAAGGGTAGCTAGGAGGAACACTGGGTTGCCTCGAGCTAGCCCATATCCCAATCAAAACCAACTCAATAACCATCCCCAAAGGCAAGCAGCAACTAGTCAATGGCGAAGCCTATGGCTGATATTGCTGCCCTCATTTCCCGAGTTGTGGCCGAAGCCCTGGCTATTCGGGAATCACCCCAAACCTCTAGGAAAAGTGATGACACCACTGACACTACTCCTGTCATCAAATCTTGCTCTTACAAGGATTTTCTAAGCTGCAAGCAGCTAAATTTCAACTGCACGGAAGACATCAAGGTCAAATTCGCTGCTTACACCTTTCAAGAAGGTGCACTCACATGGTGGAATACTCATGCCAGTGTTGTATTGATGTAGCGAATCAACTCCCCTGGGAAGACCTAAAGAAAATGCTAAGGGACGAATATTTCCCCACCGAGGAACTTCACCAGTTGGAGGAAGAATTCTGGCATTTAAATGTTTAAGGCAATGATATCGCTGGTTACACCACCAAATTCTAACAACTTGCCCTTCTATGTCCAGGTTTGGTAGACACGGACGAAAAACGAATCAAGAAGTACATCCGCGGCCTCCCAGAGAACATCCAGGGAAATGTCGCCTCATCCAAGCCAACCACCATCCAAAGTGCTATCCGGCTTGCACATGAACTCATGACGATGATTGTCATCCGTGAGGCATCCACCACACCTTCCAACAACAACAACAAATGTAAGCCCGCTGAACACCACGATCAACCAAACAAGAGACCCAATGCCATCCAAATGTACAACACCAACTTTGAACCCAAACGTGGGTATACTGGGAACAAACCCTATTGTTCCAAGTGTAACCGCCACCACGATGGTCCGTTTAGTACCCCTTGCAACAACTGTAAGAGGTACGGACATTCGACCAAAGATTGTCGAGCTCCCAAATCCACCAACAATACCCCCAACAACAACAACAACACCAGGCCATCAAAATCCTGCTTCAAATATGGGAACAACGGGCACTTCAGGAATGAATGCCCAAAGCTGAAGAACAAGGACAACAACAACTACAACGCAAGAGGTAGAGCCTTCGTACTCAACTCTGGGGACGCCCGTCAAGACCCTAATGTGGTCTCGGGTATGTTCCTCCTCAACAACTTAACTGCTTCTGTTCTGTTTGATACTGGTGCCGATAGAAGCTTTATTTCTGATGAATTGTATCATTACTTGACATCACCCCTGTTTCTCTAGATGTTAAGTACACAGTAGAACTAGCAAACGGTAAACTCATAGAATCCGATAGTGTGATACCTAATTGCACTTTAAACCTAGCCAACGAAACCTTCTCAATCCGTCTTATGCCTGTTGAAATTGGAAGTTTCGACGTCATCATAGGAATGGACTGGTTATCCAGACACCGAGCCGAAATCATTTGTTATAATAAGGTCGTTCGCATCCCTCTCACCGCCGGTAGAACTTTGATCATACAGGAGGAGACCGGTGGAACGAGACTAAACATCATCTCTTGTTTGAAAACCCAAAAATTTCTGAGAAAAGGTTATCTGGCAATCCTCGCACACATCATGGAGAAAAAGTCAGAGGAGAAGCAACTTGAAGATGTGTTCATCGTTCGAGGCTTTCCTGAAGTCTTTCTCGAAGAACTGCCTAGTCTACCACCACCAAGACAATTTGAGTTCTCAATCGACCTCGTGCCAGGTGCTGCACCTGTGGCCCGAGCACCATACCGCTTAGCCCCATCCGAACTTCAGGAGTTATCAAATCAATTACAGGGACTTCTGGAAAGAGGATTCATTAGATCGAGTTCTTCACCTTGGGGAGCTCCGGTTTTATTCGTGAAAAAAAAAGACGGTTCATTCAGAATGTGTATTGACTACCAAGAGTTGAACAAGTTGACCGTTAAGAACCGATATACACTCCCTCGAATCGATGACCTATTTGACCAACTACAAGGGTCGAGTTTTTATTCAAAGATCGATCTTCGGTCGGGTTATTATGAATTCCAAGTGATCCCATTCGGTCTAACCAACGCACCGACTGTATTCATGGACCTTATGAATCGGATGTGCAAACCTTACCTTGACAAATTTGTCATTGTCTTCATCGACGACATTCTCATATACACGCGAAACGAACAAGAACACGTACAACATCTCAAAACCATCCTAGAACTACTTAGACACGAGGAGTTGTATGCTAAATTATCAAAGTGTGAGTTCTGGATGCAAACCGTTCAATTCCTTGGTCATGTCATCGATAGTCAAGGAATTCATGGTGATCCGTCGAAAATCGAGGCTATCAAGTGCTGGCAGGCACCAACCACTCCAACCAAAGTACGCCAGTTCTTGGGTCTTGCTGGGTACTATCGGCGATTTATTGAAAACTTCTCGAAAATAGCCCAACCACTCATGACACTGACTCAAAAAGATAAAAAGTTCGACTGGACTGATAAACAAGAGTCAGCGTTCCAACTTCTGAAACAAAAGCTTTGCAGTACTCCTATTCTATCATTACCCGAAGGCACCGATGACTTCGTGGTATACTGCGATGCTTCCCACCAAGGTCTCGGTTGCGTACTGATGCAATGAGACAAGGTCATTGCCTACGCCTCTCGACAACTAAAAATTCACGAAAAGAACTACACCACCCACGATCTTGAGCTAGGAGTTGTCATCTTTGCTCTCAAGATCTGGAGACATTATCTCTATGGCACTAAGTGCACAATCTTTACCGACCATAAAAGTCTCCAACATATCTTCAATCAGAAAGATCTCAATATGAGGCAATGTCGATGGGTCGAGTTGCTTACCGATTACGATTGCCAAATCAAATGCCATCCAGGGAAGGCAAATGTTGTTGCCGATGCCCTCAGTCGAAAAGAATGATCACAACCACTTCGAGTTCGAGCCCTCAGTATGAACATTCACAATGATCTAAACATTCAGATCCTCGCTACTCAATTCGAAGCTATGAAACCCGATAACATAAAAAACGAGGCCTTGCGAGGCATTGATAAACAATTCGAAATCAAAGCTAACGGAGTTAGATACTTCTCTAATCGAATCTGGTTGCCTAATTTTGGGAACTTGCAGGACTTGGTGATGGACGAAGCTCACAAGTCCAAATATTCTATTCACCCGGGATCCGATAAAATGTATCACGGCGTCAAAGAGTTCTATTGGTGGTCGAACATGAAAGCCGAAATCGCCACATACATCAACAAGTGTCTTACTTGCTCGAAAGTCAAAGCCGAATATCAGAAACCTTCCGGTTTACTTCAAAAACCCTACATTCCTGAATTGAAATGGGAACAAATCTCCATGGATTTCATAACCAAATTACCAAAGTCATCGAGCGGTTGTGATACCATTTGGGTGATCATTGATCGTCTCACAAAATTTGCTCATTTCCTTGCGATCAAGGAAACCGATAAAATGGAATGCCTCACATGAATCTACATCAAAGAAATTGTTTCTTGACATGGCGTTCCAATCTCGATTATCTTAGATAGTGATAGCCGCTTCACATCTCACTTTTGGCAATCACTTTAGAAATCATTAGGTACTCGTCTTGACATGAGTACCGCATACCACCCTCAAACCGATGACCAAAGTGAATGAACGATTCAAAAGCTGGAAGACATGCTACGAGCCTGCGTGGTTGATTTCGGTGTGAACTGGGAACAACACCTACCGTTGTGTGAGTTCTCGTACAACAACAGTTATCACTTTAGCATCAAAGCTGCACCCTTCAATGCACTGTATGGTCGTAAGTGCCGATCACCAATTTGTTGGACCGAAGTGGGAGACAGTCAGTTCACTGGTCCCGAACTCATTCACGAAACAACCGAGATGATCTTCGAGATCCAAAACAAACTCAAAGCCACACGTGATCGTTAGAAAAGTTATGTTGACGTGAGACGCAAACCACTCGAGTTCCAGGTTAGGGATCGAGTACTACTCAAAGTTTCACCTTGGAAAGGGGTCATTCATTTCGGCAAACGTAGAAAATTGAACCCTAGGTACATTGGGCCTTTTGAAATCCTCGAGAGGATTGGTCCAGTGGCATATCAATTACAACTGCCGCCCGAGCTCAACAGCGTGCACCCCACTTTTCACATTTCTAACTTGAAGAAATGCCTGTCTGATGAGACACTTATCATTCCACTCGATAAAATTCGTATTGACGACAAGCTTCATTTTGTTGAACAACCCGCTGAAATCATGGACCGGGAGGTCAAACAACTCAAACAAAGTCGTTATCCCATCATCAAGGCCAGGTGTAATTCGCGGCGTGGGCCGGAATTCACTTGGGAACGGGAAGACCAAATGCGACTCAAGTATCATCAGTTATTCTTTAAAGCTACTCCAAACACGATCTCGAACTAAATTTCGGGACAAAATTCTCCTAACAGGGGGAGAATATGACACCCGTCAAATTAGGACTTGTATTAGTGCCTAATCACTTTCTTAATATATGTAATTAGTTTTGTAATAGGCTAATTATGTGTATCATTATATATATTTGAGAATATATATACACGTGCCCGATTTATTTAAATTGTATATTTTTCTATCGGACGGATTCCGACACATTTTCATACGGACGTTGGTGGATATTTCAATAAATAACTTAAATATATTTAACAATTAAATAGTAGTTATTTACATTATATTATTATGTATAACTCCCTCCGTCTCAAAATTATTGTCCACCAACAAAAAACACACAGTTTAATAAAAGTGGGACCACAACAGTTTTCAACCACTCAAATAGAATCTACACCCACAATACCCTCTTCCTATTGGTTGAAATAAGAAGTGGACCATTATTTTGGGACATCCAAAAAAGGAAAGATGGACTATAATTTTGGGACGGAGGGAGCAATAATATACGAAACAATGTACATTTTAATTGAAACGTAACCGACATGAGTTAACATGCAAAACGCACCCGACAAATGAGATAAATCAAAGTTATAATTTATAACTCAAAACAAAGTGTTTTTAATAAAATACTTCCACTTTAAATATCAAGGTTTAAAGCGAAAATGAAAACGCAATTAAATAACGTTACACATTTAAATAAACATTTAAACGACCGGGGAAACGAATACCGCATGGAGCGCAAATACAGGGGATTAAAAACTTGAGTCACCCACACATGGTGGGCCCATGAAAACCGGCCAAGGTGAGGGGCCATCAAGCCCTCACCCTTTGTTCACTTTGACACACAAACACACACACATTCACACTCCAACTTTACCATCTTCCCCACCTTCTCTCTTCCTTTCCTCTCTCTCTCTAAATCAGCCCCAAACACCACCAAAAATCACCACTAAATCACTTCAAATTGCAAGACTCATTCGGAGAAAAACAACCACGACATCGAGCTCTACGATTCCATCTTTTCGGATTTCTCTCGCGTCGATTTGTAAGAATCCCGACACTTTCGAAAACTCTTGCATATATTTCGTTTATTGCTTGTATGTTGTTGATCTAGCTTTGTAATGTCCAAATATGTGTTAAAAACTTGATTTCGAAATATTGTCGAAAAATGTCAGTTTTGGCTATTTTATAAAAATCGACACCTAGAATGACTCTCGACACAAACCGATAATTTTTACAAACTCTACTAACTGTTTAAGACGTGTGTAAAAGTTTCGGGTCAAACCGAGGTTGTTTGACCAAGTTCTTGACATGTTGAAACCGATTAGACCTTTTGTGTCGCATCTGGCCTGAAGCCTTTGCGACAAAAGGCCTTATGTCGCAAAAATTTGATTTTGTCGCACCTAGCGACACAAACCATTATGTCGCATCACTATCAGATGTCGCATATAGCAACACAACACCCTTTGTCGCATTAAATTGCGGATGTCGCAAATGCAACGCGAAGACCTATGTCGCAGCCATCACCTGCGACACAACAACCTGTGTCGCACCCAGTGTCGCACAAATCAGAACCTTAAAAACACAGATTTTTACTAAGTGTCAAGACTTGCAATTTTATCACTTACGATACCCAAATTCATATTTTAGATGCGTTTTTTACTAAAGCAATATAGTAGAAATAAAAAATTTCCAAGCTCGACCCCAGCCAGGTGCTCTGCCCCTTGGACCCCACCACGGGATGCCACCCCTGGGACCCAGCTAACCAGGGGCTGTATTCATGGCTGGGGTCGAGCTAGGTGAAAATTTTTATTTCTACTAAATTGCTTTGGTGAAAAACGCATCTGGACTTGAATTTGGGTGAAATCGAGTGATAAAATTTTAGGTCTCAACACTTAGTAAAATTTGTGTTTTCTTGGTTCTTTTTCATGCGACATAGCGTGCGACATATGGCTTGTGTCGCTAGGTGTGACATAGTTTATTGTGTCGCAGATCATCTCTGCGACATAAGGGCTTGTGTCGCTAAGTGCGACATCCGCAATTTATGCGACATAAAATGTTGTGTCGCTATATGCGACGGAATTAGGTTTTGCAACATATTCACTTGTGTCGCTATATGCGACATAAGTGAGAGTTTAGTGACATAAGGGCTTGTGTCGCAGGTGGCCTGGAGCCTCTGCGACACAACGAGCTGTTGGGCGGAAAATGAGCTGAAAAGGTGTTTTCCGGCCTCCGTTCGACCTGAGACTTTTACCCAACCCATATTTGGACATTTTAAGCTTAAACAAACTATAAACATGTAAAAATAAGTGAAAACGATGAATTTCGAGAGTTCGCCGGAAACTTACGAAGTGATGAATCAAAATTCCGGAAAGGTAGGAGTGTAGATCGTGACACGGTGGATCTTTTCCTTCAAATGGGCGAGAGAATTCTAGGTGGTTTGGTGGTGGTTTTTAGTGATTGTTTGTGGTGGAGGTGTGGTGAAAGTTGAGAGGAAAAGGAAGAAGAAAGAACGGGAGAGGATGAGAAAGTGAGGGAAAAGGAAAAGGGGGAGGGGTTTTCCCCCCCATTTGGGCAGATTTTCGGTGGGGGCCCACCGGAGTGTTGGTCTCCACTTTTTAACTCCGTGTATTCGCGCTCCGTGCGGTGTTCGTTTCCCCGGTCGTTTAAACGTTAAATAATGGTTTTATGTTTAATTAGAAGTTCCAGAATACGGATATTTGTTCAAAATTATACTTGAAGTATTTCATCAAATACTTAATAATTGAGTCATAGATCGTAGCTTAAATTTTATTTCGGCTGTTCGCGCATTTAACATTTTATCGCGTTGACTTTGTTTGTACGATACAAAATAGTTATGAAATATTATCAAAATAATATTTGTGATATAATAGTGTCCTTAATTAATATTACATTATTTGATAAGAATGTTCACCAACGTCTGTATGATTTGAATCGAATTACATTCGATTTGAAACTTGTACGATTTAACCAAATCGCATATTCATATATATATTCAACAATATATATATCGGTACATTAATTAGCCTATCACAGATCTAATTACATGTATTGACAGAGAATTAGGCACTAATTACTAGTCCTAATTTGGCGGGTGTTACAATTATTATATTTTATATAAATTAATTATGTATGTAAATCTCTCAATTTAGAAACTGAGCTTATGTAAACTATATTTTAACGTAAACTTTGTTTAAATTAATACAATTGTAAAACGACGCATATAGTGGTCGCTCATTATATACCTTGTTTGTTTTGATTATTGATTAGTCGTGCCCCGACCCGATTCACTTTTGCAACCCGAATTTGGGGGTGCGACAGATGGACCTCGAGGGCTCTCAGTATCGACCAAGTGACTGCAGGGTCCGCGGTAGTCACCCCATGATGAAAGGTGGGTACTGTAGAGGTCCCTACGATATGTCCCTCTGATCGGCGAGATGAAGGTAACCTGGCATGGATGGAACGAAGAAGGAATGTCTCCTAAACGTTCACCTCCACCAAGTCTGCCAAGGTCTCGTCCAATCGAGAGGGCGGTGACAGTGATCCCCTGATGGTCCTCATGCTACTACCCGGTGATGAACTCCGGGAGTGATACATGGCACGTGAGCGTCTCTGACTGGGGGCTCGTGCTCTAGCTAGCTGCGAACTCATCCTGCAAAATATAAAAGGTTAATGGTCTAAACATAATCATCAGCCTTTTATAAGGCAAGGTACTGCATAAGAATGGATTAGATCAAAACAAAAGAAAAATTAATGCTGAAAATATAAGATATGCTTGGGGTGCCTCCAAGAGCGCTTTGTTTATCGAGTCTCGTAGCTTGACTCATTCATACCTACTATTCGATTAGGGTGGTTCGTAGTTATAGACTTCCTCGGTTGTGGGAAAGTCTTCTATGTAGAGTTTTAAACGGTGATCATTTACTTTGAAATTCCCGTCTGGGGCCTCGACTTCGATGGCACCATAAGGAAATACTTTAGAGATTGTGAATGGACCGCTCCACCGTTTTTTGAATTTACCAGAAAACTTCTTAAATCGGGAGTTAAAGAGTAGAACTTTATCACCTGGATTGAATCGTGTAGGGCGGAGCTTTGAATCATGGAGCAACTTGGTTCTTTCTTTGAATTTGTAGGAGCTTTCATAGGCTTGATCTCTTAACTCTGCTAGATTGATGCGTGTGAAAGCGCATCTTGTTTTATAATTTATAAATGAAAATCTAATTAAAACTCTTCACACAACCGGGCAAGAATACCTGATCGAATGTAAGTATAGAATCGGTAAGACCGAGTCGATCTCAGGAATGGTGGTTTATTTATATAAATAAGAAATACTAATTACTAGAAAACAATAAATAGGGGGGATGTTTTAGTTCCGTTCGAACAATTGTTTATAAAATAATAAATTAAAATAAATAAATTAAATAAAACTTGAATTAAAATAAATAAATAAGAAACAATAGGAAGGAATAAGTAATTGTATAATTAATGTCACTCAGATTCATATATCCTGATTTATCACGTATTGATTATCTAATTGTGATTTCTTTTATATCAATTTAGTCAATAATCAAAGATCATAAATTGAATGAGAACTAGCCAACTTTCCGGGTCCAACTAATTCCTATAATTCAGGGTCCAACATAAAACAACGGTCCGTTGTCACAAGATGATCAGTCAATTGTGTGCTTTTCCCTAAATCATGCATTAAACATTCACAACTCGTTATAATTATCTCTAGTGGCATGAATCAACAATACCCAATAATTAACTTATTGTCTCATTCATTTTAAAGTGCATAATTATTACTTTCTCAACCTATCAGACTCAACATATTTAGCAATAGTCAAAACCCTAGAATTATAACCATCAATAATTAATAACATTAAAGGAAATCAATCTCATTAACATTATCAACCACGTTGAGAATTAATAATTACCAGTTACCAATAAATAAGGATCCATGAGTAATATAACCATTTTCAATTAAATAACTTATTCAATACGCAATTATAATCATTCAATAATCATTATCTAAGCTAAATCAATCATACAATCACTTTAATATTCAATTCATCATAAAAGCAGCAAACAACAGATTATTCAAGCTTAAAGTCATCAATAAAACTTGATAAAATAAGTTATACCGAATTAAAAAGATAAATCACGAAGAATTATGATGAACTATCCTCAATCTTCACTCTTCGTGCCTCCAAAAAGCTAAAGAAATTCGTAGCTAAACCCTACTGAATGAAACTAGTCGACTTGAAAAACCCTAGAACGAATCTCCCATTTTTGAGGTTAAATACGCGAATTTATACTTCCTGGAAAAACCATCCATACGGCGTATGAATTTCCATACGGCGTATGGATGTAAAACAAGCCCAGCCCAAGTCCGCGTGACCTGGGCTTCCACCGCCTCAATCCATACGGCGTATGGATATTCCATAAGGCGTATGGATTGAATTTTCAGTCGATTTTTGCCTTTTTCTTCTTTTAATGATCCGACTTCACTTTATTTTTTCAATAATGCATCATTTAACTCGATTATTGGCCACTTTCTGTCTCTTTTCTTCAGATGCTTTATCTCCACTGTTAATTGCAAATATGAACGGAATTAATATCTAAACTAAACAATTTTCAATAAAAGCACATAAGATTTGGGATAAAATACTATATAAAAATACTACTTTTACACACTTATCAAATATCCCCCACTTTGAATCCTACTTGTCCTCAAGTCGACTATCAATTAACGTTCAAAAGTAATAACTTAACAAGGAATAATATCACCCTTTCCAAATCAAAAATCCTTACTTTTAATAATCTAATAAAACTAAAATTAAAAATTAAGTAACTATGAGGTATAAAAAATAATCTACACTCAAACTTATTATTATAATGATGTCAAATAGTCCACAATGATTACTGATATTATTGTCCATCTAAACAATCTATATTCAAATAATTGAGCTTAACTTTTTATTATTAATGTAGATGTCCCCTGAAACTCCTAATAGTTATATACCTTCATACTCATAGCACACAAATATACCATATATTGGAAATTCAATTTAAATAATCATTTTTCAAATCAAGATATTGGTGACAGGTCTGTGCATTAACACAACAGAGCAACATAACTTGATTTTGGTTTAGCAATAATGTTTTAGTCAAATCATTGGTGACATGTATGTACCTTAGTACAACAAAGCGACTTAATTTGACTACACTTTCAGGAGTTAATGTAAACTCTTTTTGCTCTTTTTTTATTTTATTTAGATATATTGACGGAGACCAGGTCTGTACTTACGTACAACAGAGGAACAACACCCAGTATATCCCCAAATGATGTTAATTAAAATTCCAAAAATATGACATATTGCACACTAATAATATGAAAATTAAGACATACGTCATACATAACTAAAGTTCATCTAAAAGTATCATCCACTCCTTTATTTTCGTTTCTTAAAAGCTCAAAAATTCTTATTAAGATTTCCTATCAATACATCATATAATGAAACTAAACAACATTTACCAACAAATTAACCTTTATTACGTGTAGAAATGTTTTTTAAAATTCAACCTCCATAATTACAAAATAATATAACCTTAGAAATACAGAAAATTAAATTTAAAAAAAAAATTAATCGAAAATAAGCAACCTATAACCTCGTAGTTATCAAGTTGACAATAAGTGGAATCATAAATTAAAGGTTTCCTCTCCCATCACCCACTTTAAAGTGTACAATGTCCTCATTGTACTGATAATAATTATTAAGGATGAGAGAAAACAAAAAGAATTGAGAACAGAAAACTCCCCTGGAATGTTGTGCAGTTTAATGAGCAAAATTAAATCGATCAGATGCGCTCAAAAAGCCTTGGGTGAACTTCGCTGAACTTACAGCCAGCATCTCACGTGCACAAACAAAATTCTGAGGGATCAACCAACAAACACAATCAAAAGATACCAATATAAACATCCTAAATAAAATTTAAAACAACCAAACCTAAAGCTACAAATCCAACATAATTAAAATCCTACAAACAAAAATAGTCATAATAATAAAGATAGTGTCTGAAATCATAAACCACATAGGATGAACATCATCCTAATCGCTGTCATCATCCTCATCATGCTCCATACTCCGGTACTGGTGAGATGGCTCAGCCCCCTGATCTAGTGGTGGTGGTGGGTAGAACTCCTGTGGCATCTGGTACTGAAATGGCTGGTATGGCAAATGGCTAAAATCAAACAGCTGCGAGAAAAGACCATCTTGATAGTCCAAATGAGCACTGATCTGATGAAAATGTTGCCTCTGCATAAGCTCCATCTGATCAAACCTCTGAGTGTGCTGGATACTCATCTGATCTAACTTCTACGATAACCGATCAAACTCCCCAGCATATCCTCTACTATGGCCTCGTGCCGCTCCTCTACCTGCAGCTGCTCCTCTACTTGCCTCAGCAGCCCTAACCTATCTAGACTGTAGAGTCTGCCCAATCTGAGTGGTAGCTACCCAATAAAACATCTCAGAATCACCACCATAAATACTGCACGACTCGATAATATCCATAGCCTCTAACCTCCATGCAGTCAGCCACTCCATGCCTGGCTGAACAACTGTGCAAGTACCCATCTCAGCCACAGTCTCCAACCCAAAATGCCTAGCCAGTCTAGTAACAAACTGACCACCACACAAACTACTCGAACTCCTCGTACCGTTAGCTCTCTTAGACATCCACCTAGTCAATCTCCAGGGCACATTCACTAGCCTCTTCCTTACAATCGAACTCAGATAGAAAAGATCAGGCTTAGAAACTTTTTCCGGTCCCTCTCGATGGCCAACGATGGTAAATGTCAACAACCGGTGAATGAGACGGTAACGAGGATCTCGAATAGCTCGATAAGAAGGAGCATGAGAACCATAATTGTCCTGAGCAATAGACTGCCACTCCTCCACAATCTCCAAATCAGTTACTGCACCAGTTGAAATATGATCCAGAAAATGTGGGTTGTGGATCTCATTGGGCTCATACAGTCCAACTCCAATGGCAAACTCAACAAGAGACATCCGTCTCTGCTGGCCACCTAACTGAAAAGAAATAGTGTGAGTAGTCCAGTCAGTCGACCGATGATCAAACCGAAATGTACTATAAAACTCCACAACTAGCTCCCTATAGATATGCTCCCGAATACTAAACATCATGTACCATGCATAGGAAACAAACCCAATATTACCATCCTGCAGCCTATACAGAACAGAAAGTAAGTTCCTAATTGTCTCGTGCCCAGTGGCAAATCCGTTTCTCTCCACCACATGCTCCAAAGCATTCCAATTCACAGCATGAAATACCTCAATTGGCTGACCAATATTCTCAGCCAAACGCTCACTAAACTGATATCTTGTAGTCTCCGAATAAGAATCATGAAAAGTAAGATATCTGTGGGTTCTGATCAGGGGATTGCCCAATGCTTGGCCTCCCCTAGTCCTCCTGCTAGACATTGCACTGCTAAACAAAACAATTGTTAATAACTCAAATAAGCAGTTGATGCAAAAAGGTTAAAATTTCGGCAGCATTTTGGCTAAATATGGAATACTCTACCATACAGGTTCAGCCTATGACTACCGCAACAGCACAATTTCATAATCCTATTTTGCAGTCTCAAACAAAAATTACTCAAATTGCTACTAAAAATAATTACTTAATTAATAATCATGGCAATTGTCGATTCAAGGTGAACTATAACAATTTGGTACCAATCTGAACATAAAAATAATCACTTTTTACCATCACTAATATCAGTCTCAGTAACTAGCAATCATTTAATATATTCAACATGAATTATCATAATCACAAAATAGAACAACGACAATTTTATCACAACCGTAATCACAAACATTCGTGTACCACACAAACATTTGCATTAATCATCATTTATCCAGAAAATTAACAAGCATTAAATCAAAACATAGCAAAATTGAGTACATATCATCATCACCTTCTATACACACTAACGGATAAATCGAATCAACAAATATATCACATTATAAAAATTGAGCATGGAATAGCATAATATATGTTATGAAAAACATAATTAAAACAATATATACCTACAAACATACTCACATTCGAAATACCCAAAGTCACATACACAAACCCTAACTTTCAATTGCAAAAATTAATCAACGAAAATTAAAATCGAAAGTTATACCTTGTAGAGAAAAGTGAATGGAATGCGAAAATATAAAAATGAGGGGGAATGTGTGGCCGGAAATGGTGGTTGGGTGGTGTACAGCCGCTGACAGTAAGTGGTGGTGGTTTGAAATTTAAAAAATGGAAAAGAAGGGGGCTGCAACCGGTTTATGCCCTTTTTGATCCATACGGCGTATGGATTAAAAAGGCCCAGGTCAACACATTTTTAACCCAGTCAACTAGGCCCGTTAATCCCTACGGCGTATGGATTGAAAAGCAGAAACTTTTAAAATTCGATCACCACTCACTGTGCAGGCCAAGGACGAATACAACCATTAACAAACCTGGAGTGTTATCATGACTTCAAATCTTCATAATTCCGCACTTAATACATAAATAACACAAATCAATAATCTATAAATAAAAATGCATAATCTTCATTCACACACAAATTAAATGTTTAAACTTCAATCACACAAATGAATAATTAAAACTAGACACAAGAGTTATTAGTAGGTCCGACGAAAAATGGAAAAGTATGAATCACGAAAGTCAACGCAGGGGATAAAGAGATAAGAATCGCTCTGTTATTTTTGCAATAACATTATCCACTCCATGTCCAAAAGTAGCAAAATTCACCAAATGAGCACTCGCCGCCGATTGAAGATTTACTAGCCACCAACTGATATCTCTAACAGTCTTGTTAACAGGACCATTGAGTGCCAACACAACCTTATCATTCTCATCCAAAGTTATCTCACAATCCGGGCTAGCCTCTTCCAATTCACTCATAAACTCATAAATTGCTTCATTAACACTCTCATGTTTAGACATCACCGGACTTCGCTTTAGATCTCTTATTCTTCTTTCAATCTTCTTAATTGCGATGATTAGTAAATCCCAAATCAGACTCCTTGAATATTCCTACCAATTTTGTGTATATCTCTACCAACCCAAAATGGAAATGCTCACGTGGGGTGAGCACCTTATCCAAAACTACCAACGAATCCAGATTGACTACCAGAAAGATAGCTAAATCAATAGTGACATTAGGGTGAATGAAACTAGATTTAGGCCTCTTTCCTTCTTCCTTAGCCAATAATTCCGATTTCTGTATCATATTCTTTAAGTAGTAAGGAATGGTATTATGCAGTATAACTCCATGAGGAGTAGGGTCTCTCAAATGATCATCAAGTTGCAACAACTGCACCAAGTCTCTCAAACTAGTAACAATCTCTTTATCTGCCTCAAAATTAGGATTCCCAGTTGCCAAATACAACGCTTTCAACATCCTATGAAGACATGCCGCCTGATTAGAAGAATAAGGAAAAGAAGACTGCACCAATGCCTCGTAAATCTCTGTGTACCGCTTCTTTTGTGCAGTGAAAAACACTTTTTCTTCTTCAATCCTTGAATCCAAAGATGCCTCAAAATCAATTAGAGCCTCAATAAAATGTTGTTCATACCCAAACTGTCTCTCTATATCCGCAGTATCTAACACATTCTGAATCAGAACCTATTGACTCTCAGTAAAATAAATGGAAGATCTTCTTATCAGTTCAACTGTCAAAAGGAATGTCCCATCTGACTTTCTCAATAGCATTTAACAACTCATGACAGGATGATGTGATGGGTACTTCCCTACATCCTAAACGCGTAAAAGATGCCACTGTGTTATCAGAACTCGAACCAAAACTATCAGGGTTTCTCCTAACAATGTAGTTATTGTTCGCATCGCTCTCGTAACTCCTTGCCATTGAATCAAAACCTAAATAATAATTAAATCTGAAACATAAGCACTATTAACGAAAAACAAGTTAGTTCACACAAAATAAATAAAAAATTAACGACACAAAATTTAACCAAAAGAATTCCAACCGGCGGATGGATTTCCATCCGCCGGTTGAAACTAATTACCTAACAATTTAACCAAATAAAAAGTAATTTGTTTCCACCAAATTTATTAACAAAAACTTATTAACGCACTTAAATAAACTAATTGAACAACTTTACAAAAATCTAATTAACAATTTTTTTTTAAATACAAAACTTTTACAATAAATAATTTCTATTTACATAAACAAACGCAACCGTTCCCCGGCAGCGCCGCCAAAAACTTGATGCGTGTGAAAGCGCGTCTTGTTTTATAATTTATAAATGGAAATACCTAATTAATACTCTTCACATAACCAGGCAAGAATACCTGATTGAATGTAAGTATAGAATTGGTAAGACCGAGTTGATCTCAGGAACGAGGGTTAATTTATATAAATAAGAAATACTAATTAACTAGAAAACAGTAAACAGGGGGGACGTTTTAGTTCCGTTCGAACAATTGTTTATAAAATAATAAATTAAAATAAATAAATTAAACAAAACTTGAATTAAAATAAATAAATAAGAAACAATAGGAAGGAATAAGTAATTGTATAATTAATGTCACTCAGATTTATATATCCTGATTTATCACGTATTGATTATCTAATTGTTATTTCTTTTATATCAATTTAGTCACTAATCAAAGATCATAAATTGAATGTGAACTAGCCAACTTTCCGGGTCCAACTAATTCCTATAATTCAGGGTCCAACATAAAACAACGGTCCGTTGTCACAAGATGATCAGTCAATTGTGTGCTTTTCCCTAAATCATGCATTAAACATTCACAACTCGTTATAATTATCTCTAGTGGCATGAATCAACAATACCCAATAATTAACTTATTGTCTCATTCATTTTAAAGTGCATAATTATTACTTTCTCAACCTATTAGACTCAACATATTTAGCAATAGTCAAAACCCTAGAATTATAACCATCAATAATTAATAACATTAAAGGAAATCAATCTCATTAACATTATCAACCACGTTGAGAATTAATAATTACCAGTTACCAATAAATAAGGATCCACGAGTAATATAACCGTTTTTAATTAAATAACTTATTCAATACTCAATTATAATCATTCAATAATCATTATCTAAGCTAAATCAATCATACAATCACTTTAATATTCAATTCATCATAAAAACAGTAAACAACAGATTATTCAAGCGTAAAGTCATCAATAAAACTTGATAAAAGAAGTTATATCGAATTAAAAAGATGAATCACGAAGAATTATGACGAACTATCCTCAATCTTCACTCTTCGTGACTCCAAAAAGCTAAAGCAATTCGTAGCTAAACCATACTAAATGAAAATAGTCGATTGGAAAAACCCTAGAACGAATCTCCCATTTTTGAGGTTAAAATCGCGAATTTATACTTCCTAGAAAAACCATCCATACGGCGTATGGATTTCCATACGGCGTATGGATGTAAAACAAGCCCAGCCCAAGTCCGCGTGACCTGGGCTTCCACCGCCTCAATCCATATGGCATATGGATATTCCATACGGCGTATGGATTGAATTTTCAGTCGATTTTTGCCTTTTTCTTATTTTAGTCATCCGACTTCACTTTATTCTTCAATAACGCATCATTTAACTCGATTTTTGGCCACTTTCTGTCTCTTTTCTTCATATCCTTTATGTCCACTGTTAATTGCAATTATGAACGAAATTAATATCTTATCTAAACAATTTTCAATAAAAGCACATATTATTTGGGATATAATACTATATAAAAATACTACTTTTACACACTTATCATAGATCGTTCAGTTGCATTTTCCGATGCATTCCCATTATCATAGGATCTAAGCTACAGTTCTTCAGTGCCCAGTAAGCTTTGTATTCGAGTTCAATAAGGAGATGACATGCTTTTTCATAAACGAGCCTATAGGGGGTTGTTCCTAATGGCGTTTTATAAGCTGTTCAGAATGCCCATAAAGCATCGTCTAGCTTATCCACCCATCTCTCCTTGTGCTAACCAACTATTTGTTCCAAGATCCTTTTTAGTGCCCGGTTTGTAATTTCTGCTTGCCCATTTGTCTGTGGGTGGTAGGCCGTAGACGTCTTGTGGGTAACACCATATTGTTGCAATAGTTTCATAAACTGAGTACTGCAAAAGTACATGCCTCGATCGCTGATGATCGCCCGAGGGGTTCCAAACCGGCAGAATAGCTATTTTAAGAACTTGGTTACGACCCTTGAATCATTTGTTGGAAAGGCTTGAGCTTCGGCCCATCTGGATACGTAGTCGACAGCTACTAGAATGTATTCTTTTCCGTATGTTTTTGGAAATGTTCCCATGAAATCTAATCCCCATATGTCAAATATTTCACATGCTTGGATGTTCGTCAACGGCATCTCATTATGCGTTGTGATATTTCTAAACCTTTGGCAAATATCGCAGCGTTTCACCAAGTTTTGTGCATCTCTGAAAATAGTAGGCCAATAGAATCCTGAGTCGTAAACTTTCTTTGCTGTCAAATTGGCTGCGTGATGTCCTCCGGTAGGTCCGTGATGGCTTTGTTGAAGTATATGTTCGGCTTCTTTCCCATCGACACATCTTCTCAAAATTTGGTCAGGACAGACTTTGAACAAATATGAATCATCCCAAAAATAGTGTTTGACGTCGTGGAAGAACATTTGTCTTCGCGATGATATCATCCCCTTTCTTGTGATCCCTCCAAATACGAAATTGGCAATGTGTGCAAACCAAGGATCGTCAGTGAATTGCGAACCTTGCATTTGTTCTCCTAATCTCATTAACTGCTCATCTGGAAATCGATCTTTAATATCTCTTTCTGCAAGTTGTTCCATTGATGGATTTTTGAGTCAACTTAAATGATCTGCGGTGACATTTTCTGCTCCTTTATTATCTTTTATCTCGATATCGAATTCTTGTAGGAGTAGAATCCATCGTAACAATCTAGGCTTTGCGTCTTGCTTTTTGAAGAGGTATTTTAGGGCTGAGTGATCCATGTATACTATCGTTTTGGACAGTATCAGGTAGGATCTAAATTTGTCAAAGGCAAACACTACAGCTAGCAGCTCCTTCTTAGTGGTTGCGTAATTTTCTTGAGCGTCTGTGAGTGTTTTGCTGGCGTAGTAGATTGGTCGAAAGTGCTTGTCCTTCCTTTGCCCTAGAACTGCCCCAACTGCGAAATCACTAGCGTCGCACATGATCTCAAATGGTAGACTCCAATCTGGAGCGACCATGATTGGTGCGTTGGTTAGCTCTTTTTTCAGGTAGTTGAAAGCTTTCATGCAGTTCTCATCAAACACAAACTTGATGTCTTTTCCTAGAAGGTGGGTGATAGGTCGCGATATCGTGGAGAAATCCATGATAAAACGGCGGTAGAACCCAACGTGTCCTAGAATGCTTCGAATAGCCTTAACGTTGGTTGGTGGTGGTAGTTTGGCAATGGTTTCGACTTTTGCTTTGTCTACTTCGATTCCTGACCTTGATATTCTATGTCCTAAAACTATACCTTCCTTCACCATAAAGTGACATTTCTCACAATTCAAGATGAGATTTGATTCTTTACACTTGGCGAGCATTCTATCGGGGTTGGATAGACATGATGCGAAAGAGTCTCCAAAGACCGAAAAATCGTCCATAAAGACTTCCATGCATTGTTCAATCATGTCATGAAAAATTGCAACCATGCATCTCTGAAAAGTTGCAGGTACGTTGTATAATCCAAATGGCATTCATCGGTATGCAAATGTTCCGTATGGGCATGTGAACGTTGTCTTCTCCTAGTCCTTCGGATCGAGCGGGATTTTGAAATACCCAGAGAAACCATCAAGGAAACAGTAGAATTCATTTTGAGAGTGCCCTTGACGTGGATCTAGATGACAATTGACTTACAATTGAAAGGCGAAATCAATCAATTGCATATATTACCAATGAACACAAACCGAAACGTATATAATTAGCAATGTAAACGAAGATGTTGGCTTGTATTATGAATTGGGAACGATTACAATGTTGCTTAGTCGAAAAATGGTGCTAGGGTTTCGTCAACCCTAGCCGGAAACCCGTAGGTTTGTATTTATACTAAAAAGTCAGCCGACATGCGTCACTTATTGGAAGTGTCGCATGTGGCCGCTTTCATGCGTCACTTACCTAAGTGACGCTATGCGTCACTAAGGCAAGTGACGCCTAACCTAAAACTTAAGTGTCGCATATAACAAAAACAATATATTTCACTATACAACTAACGACACTTATTACAACTCGATAGACCAACTGACAGACAACCTAATATGCATCAACAAACTCCCCCGTGTCTTCAGCTTGGTCTTCAAAATCTTCAAAATCTTTGAGTCTTTATTTCCAGCCAGCAGGAAATACACCACCAACGTGTACTCCATTGGCTATGCAGATATCGATAATCTTTTGAAATTTAATCGCTTCAGCTCTATCTCTTTCTTTGAACTGAATCCTGTTCTGATGTAGTCTTTTCATATCTTGTTCAGAAAGATTAATCAAACTCAAAGGGTCAAATACACAAAATCTATCTCTTTTCAGACCCCAAGTAGACCTCTTTTTAGGTTGAACAACATCCCATGCTGTTTTCTCTTCAACCTCCAAATCTACGTCCAAAGACCCCGAATCTGTAGCTGGTTCTGATTTTGGAATAAAAACAATTACAGCTTCACCAGTAATATCGTCATATTCCCAGTATAACAACCTATTCAAAAAATCCAAAGGAATGATCTCTAGAGGTATCTTCTGTAAGCACTTTGCTGGTGGATAGATCATCCTTACAATTGGTTGTCGTGTAACCGGATCCAACTTCTTCTTAAACTTATATCTCATACCCAATGTCGGTTTAATCAGATTATACTTTTTGCTGTTAATCTCCCGACGAATAACCAGTTGAAAGAAATCAGCACGTGAATCTCGAGCACGGTTAATCAAGGGTATTTGAGATAATCTCTGAAGCTCACACTTTGGCAAAGTACTTATTTTATAGAACTTTAGGTTGAAGTACTGAATGCCATCACTCCTTTTAATCATAAACACCAAATTATTCTCATCAAACTTCCAGCTTTTTATCAAACCCGTGTAATCAGTTCTGACTTTGTAAAACTTACACGTGACGGGTACCTCAACTATAGGTTTGAGCACTATGTCAGGCTTTATCATTGAAGATTGAGCTGTAGAAGTTGATTGCTCATTGGTCTCTATCTCAGAATCATGACCTAATTCATCTTCTGAAGAATCCGATTCAATAATAGGAGCATCGTCATAACATTCATCACTTTGAAGTTGCTCCCCCTCAACCTCAACTTCGTCATTTCCTTCAAAGAAATAATCCTCTGCCACAGGATCATTCATCACCTCTTCCTCAGGTATCGTTGTATAATCATTCATCAAATTTTGCAGATATGTAAGATCTACATAAGAATAATCAACCGCTATAGGTCTTGCCTGACCTTGAACCTCAACGAAGTAATCCAAAGATATGTTTTCATTAATAGTAGAAGGAAGTACATTTTTTGGTTCCGGGGAAGGAGTTACATTTGTTTCTAACTCACTAGGACCTACCTCCCCCGAAACATTTGTAACGGATTCCAGCTCTAACAACCTAGATGACAGATTCGTCACTTGAAGCTGAAGAGTGTCAACCGTAGCAGCTCTAGCTTCCAATTCCTTGATCTGAGAGGCTTGAGCTTCAATAATAGCCTTCTGATCATCAAACCGCTTCGCCAAAAGCTACATCTGAGCCAAAACCATATGAAGAGACGGCATGTCAGACGGTGGCTGTTGTCATTGAGATGTGGGTTCCTCAATAACCACTGTCGTCCACTGGCGTCTACGAAGAGGTAGATCAGCATAAGAGGGTGAAGACCCAGCAGGACGTTTGCCTGGATTCCTCGGGACATGGACCCTGCCAGCAGAGATCCATCTCAATATACGCTTAAAGCGTCGAGGATCGGCAAGCTGAATACCATCAAAAGCCGATTGTGGTGGCACATCACCCTCAGAATCAGGAGGAGTGGGCCCACCGTCATCAGAATCAGCCTCAACCTAAACAACACGATCGATATCCTCTAAGTCTTGAGCGATATCGGTATCCACTAAGTCGTCCTCGTTGACCGGAGGCACGACATCATCCAAAAAACCATGATCGCGCGGCGCAACATAGTTTTCGTTCACTATGTGCCCGAAAAGTTCACGATCAGCCAAAACCGGCTCGCCCTTTGGCACGAGCTTGCAGTCGTTAAAGACTCGCAGAAGCATCGGTGTCGGCACCAGAAGGGATCGCTGATCTGGAGCGATATCAAGATTGAGGTCATTCAACAAAAGCTGGACAAACCGAGGATACTGGAGCCATTTATCCTTTCCAGCGCGTATGTTCTCAACCATGTTGCCGAAAATATAACCGTTGAAGTTATACGGTTTGTTGTAGATTAGGGCCAACATGAGAGACAGAGTAAGATGACTCGCAGCATCGTATCCCCCCTTTCTCGGAGATAAACAGACGATCACAATATGGCAAAGGTACCTCCAAACCCGGCAGAGGTACTGTTTCCTGAAATCAAAGAGCTGGTTTGCCGGATAACCCATCCTCTGAAGCCCTCCGTAGATAAATGTAGTTGGGAAGATAGTGGGCATCGTAGAGTTATCAGTGAACTGGAGAACCCGTCTAATCGAGTTCTCGGTGATCTCGATTTCCTCCCCAAACATAGTGGAAACAATCCTGGGAACATCGCCCTGAACTCTTATCACTGCATGATCATAGAACTCCTCTATTTGGTTCATGTAAACCGGAGTCGTTGCAGTAATTGCATAATAGATCCTCGATCTACGTAGAAACTCAATCATTGGCCTGAAAGGCGCTGAATTTGCATGCGTTGATTCTAGAAAAGCCGTAATGTTGTGTCGGGTGTTTGTGCGGCGGTAATAGTTCTGAAGTTCAGCCATCTGTAAGCTAAAAATACAAAGAAAAATAACCGAAATCGTTATAAAGTTAGTCCGAACACAGAAGGGTTAAAAAACGAATTTTGACTTTAGGCGTCACTTAAGGTAAGTGACGCATGACCACTACCGTCACTAAGGAAGTGTTGTAGTATACAGTGTTCAAAATCGAAATTATAGCATAGCGTCACTTAGGTTAAGTGACGCTATAAAGCATCACTGATGTAAGTGACGTTTGTATTTAGCGATTAAAATTATACGACACTTATGAAGTGATGGGTGAAGAACATGCGTCAGTTAGCATAGTGACGGTATCCTAAAAGAGTCACTTAAGAAGTGACGGTGAAAGTGACGTATAGGAATAGGCGTCACTTAGACAGTCACTTGGGGTAGTGACGCATTTAGAGGCGTCACTAGGAGTAGTGACGGTCTTAACAGTGAAAGCAAGTTTATGCGTCACTACACGAGTCACTTAAGAAGTGACGCAAAATCAAGCGTCACTTATTAAGTGACGGTATGGGTTTTCAAAATTACCAAATAGCGTCACTTGAAGTAAGTGACGCACGAAGTGACGCAACGATGAAGATCATCGTGTCACTGTTCATACCCAGATTTCAAAATTGGGGTTTTGCAAAATCGAAGTTAACAGGTTATGCGCAATGTAAAAACGAATAGTACACACCGTTTATTACACAAAAACATTATCAAACAAGCATTTAATCGATCGATTTTCATAGTAAAACCCTAACCGTAACCCTAACTTAAATGTACAGCATGAATAAAGAAGGAAAAAGGTTAAGATTAGTACCAAATAGATCGTAGGAATGAGGGGAACAAAGATATATCGATGGAATGCACAAACGAGCAGTAGAAAGCACAAATCAATCGAAGAAATTCGCACAGAGGTAAGTGACGCAGAGACAGTATAAGTGTCGGTGTGTCAGTGCAAGTGACGGTATAAGTATTAGAAAAGTGGTGAGGTTGAGTGTCGTGGGAAGGAGTATTTATACACCGATCCTAGTATGCGTCACTCAACCCGGCACTTAAGGCGTGGCTTACCCCGACCCTTACTGCGTCACTTAGTAAGTGACGCAATATCGAATGCGTTACTGGTAGCGTCACTTATGAAAGTGACGCTCAGTTCACTTTTAGTGAAAAAATTGCGATTTCATTGATTTTCGCGTTGTGATTGCGATACTCAAATTTGAAAATGTAACTGTAACTTGGATAATAACTAAAATAACACTAACTTAGATAAAATAAAACTCATACAAGAATGTAAATTGACAACTAGAAAATTAACACATTCTTTTTGGTGACGGAGTTGATAAAGTCTGGTTAGGGATCATATTGGAATAACATGCATTTATTTGGAACAGTAAGTGTTATTTCGATCATCAGTATATTTGTCCTCTTTAAATTTACTTGACATACTAAAAACACTTTTTATAAAAATTATTTCAAAACGATTATCAGTATGTTTATCCACTTAAACATGTTATACTCACATCTAGGAGGTATTGTATTATTATTGGTATGTACATTTCGCTGTAGTTCCCACCATAGATATACATCTTAACTTAAAACATAGACCATGTTCCCATTTACAGATAGAATATAAGAAAATCAATTTTAAGAATCAAGTCAGCGGTGACAGGTCTGTACTTACGTACAACAGAGCGACATAGCTTGATTCAGGTTTAAGCAAAACCAGACTTGGTCAAACCATTTTGGCGACCTTGTAAGGTATCTTATTTTGAAAGACTTTGCAAGTTCTTTGACTTGTGTTTGCTTAAGTTTAAAGTATATATTAATAGAAGCCAGGTCTATACTTACGTATAACAGAGGAAACTATCAATATATACCCCCAAATGATATCAAATAAACATCTTTCACGAAAACATGTCTAGTTTAAGTAAGAAATTAAGACTTTTGTCATACATCTAATGGTGTTATACCACTTGAAATAGACAATTAATGATTAAGCTTCTTAAGACTTCTCAAAGAGGTTTGCATACCATGCCTATTAATATATCGTATGATGAAGACAATGTTTATAAAAACTGTTTTCAATACGTCAAATAAATCTACTGACACATCCAAGATAAACCTTAAATTTCCATTTTTTATGCATGTCACCCAATGTACTATCATATCCCAAGTTATTTACAGACACAACTTCAACGTCTATTTTTAAAATGTAGCAACCTTGCATTTCTTTAATAGTAGAAAGTATAAAGAGTGGCAGTTGCGTTGGTTGCATTTTTTTTTTCTTTTTTTTTTTTTTAAAACAATACTTTAAAAATATCCAAGTCACAAATTACTTTTTCGTGGTAAAGAACCTTAGACCGATCATGTTGACTAATTCATCAAAGCGGGCTCTAGAAAAAGCCTTAGTGAATAAGTCAGCATTTTGTTTTAGGGTATCGATATGGACAAGGTCGATAAGGTGTTTCTCATAGCAATCCCGTATAAAGTGAAACCTAATTTCTATGTGTTTGGTTTTAAAGTGTTGTACGGGATTATATGTGATAGATATGGCAGCAATATTATCAATATGTATAGGAGTCATAGTTAAGAGTAACCCGTAATCGCGCAGTTGGTGCTGAATCCAAAGAACTTGAGAACAGCAACTTGCAGCAGCAATGTACTCGGCCTCCGCAGTTGAAGTAGAAACCGTAGTCTGCTTTTTGCATTGCCACGACACCAATCGGGTTCCAAGGAACTGACATCCTCCTGTTGTTGACTTCTTATTGATGTTGCAGCCACCGTAATCTGAATCTGAATAGGCAGAGAGCGTAAAGTTCTTCTCATTGGAGTACCATAGACCGAGAGTGGGTCTATATTTGAGATAACCAAAAATCCGCTTCACCGCCTTCATATGAGAAACCTTTGGTCGTGCCTGATATCTTGAACAAAGTGAAACAGCAAAGACGATATCAGGCCTTGAAGCAGTGAGGTACATAAGAGAACCTATCATCGAACGGTAATCCTTTTCTTTACAGTCCTCATCATCATCAGCAGGTCTAAGATTATGGTTGAGTTCAATAGGAGTTCCATAAGGTTTACAAGTGAGCATATCATATCGTGTCAACATGTCATTGACATATTTTGACTGATGAATATACATTCCTTTGGATGACTGCTCAACTTGCACACCGAGAAAGAAAGTGAGATCTCCCATTGCACTCATCTCGAAAGCTGACTTCATGACCTCTTCAAATTCCTTACATAGAGCCTCATTCAACGACCCAAAAATAATATCATCGACATACACTTGAACAAGTAACAAATCATCCCCTTTCCCTTTTGTGAAGAGAGTGCTGTCGATGTTGCCCCGAGTAAAACCATTTTCCAAAAGATGAGTAGCGAGCCTCTCATACCATAGGCGAGGAGATTGATGAAGTCCATACAATGCCTTATTGAGTTTGTAGACATAATTTGGATGCACTGAATCTTCAAAACCCGGAGGCTGTTGAACATATACTTCCGTATCAATTTGACCATAAAGGAATGCGCTTTTGACGTCAAGTTGCTTGACGCGAATCCCTTTAAATGATGCAAAGGCCAAAAAGATACGAACGGACTCCAATCTGGCAACAGGGGCAAAAACCTCGTCATAATCTAGTCCTTCAACTTGAGTATACCCTTGAACAACTAGTCGAGCTTTGTTCCTCGTAACAACCCCTCGATCATCCTTCTTTACTCGATATACCCATCTTGTGCCTTTTGGAGCAGCACCCTTGGGTAATGGAACTAGCGTCCACACTTGCAGCTTGTGAAATTGCTGCAGTTCATCTTGCATGGCCTCGACCCAGGATGGATCTTGTAAGGCCTCCGTGACTTTCTTCGGTTCGGTTTGGGAAAGATGGCAAGAATTGATGGTAGCCATAAATCCCAAAACCTGATCAGCTGAAGTATGCTTATCTTCAGCGGATTGCTTTGCCTGAGTTCTCGTTTGAACAGTAGAATGAGGATCACCAATTATGTTTTCAACTGGGTGATCCTTATGAATCCGTGTAACTGGAATAGCATCTGGCACAAGATTTAATTCCAAGTTGTTCAAATCGCCTTCAGTGGCAGAAGCATCTTCGTTCTCTTCATTAGTGAAGAAACGAGAATAAACCATGTCTTCTTCGTCCTCTAAGAGAGGCATGTCTGGATCATGTGGAAGATCCTCAGCATTGACAGTTTTTGAAGAAGAAGGGATGGTAGTAGTTGGTGGTGTAGGTGTGGGAGTAGGTGTGGGAGTGGATGCAGATGCAGGCGTTTGTTGTGTGGGAGTAGGTGTGGGAGTGGATGTCGTATCGGGAATTGGATTGGATGTAGGAGGAAGAGAATCGGATGTTTGTTGAAAAACATCGAGTCCATGAAGCATTCTAATTAATTCTTCTGTATCGTCATCCTCCGGAACATTAAAGGAACTGAAGAGTTTCCCATAATTAAAGAACCAATCCGGACCCTTTCCTTGAGGTGGTTCTGTATACCTTAAGCATTTGACCTCAAAGTGTTCCTCGATCTCGTTTGTTGATTTGTTATATACTCGTTTATTTGGAGAGTTGACCGAATATCCAAGAAAAATCCCTTCAACGGCTTTATCACCAAACTTAGAGACATGTTCTTTGGTAATCATTATCAAACAAGGACATCCAAATGGCTCCAGAAACTGCAGATTTGGCTTACGGTTATTGAATAGCTCATAACATGTTTTGTTCCTTTTCTTTACCGAAAGCACCCGATTCAAAACATAACAGGCAGTATTGACTGCCTCGGCCCAGAAGATGTTAGGCAACTTGGAATCTGCGAGCATAGTGCGAGCAGTTTCAATGATGGTCCTATTCTTCCGTACTGCAACCCCATTCTGTTGAGGAGTTCTCGGAGCACTGAATTGATGATCAATACCTCTAGAAGCACAGAATAATTCGAGAGTTGAGTTCTTGAATTCGGTTCCATTGTCGCTTCGCAGTCTCTTCACCTTTAAGTTGCACAAATTTGCCAACTTATCCAACAAGTAGACCAAAATTCCCGCTGTCTCATCCTTTGTTGCGAGAAAGTATACCCACAAAAATCGTGAGTAGTCATCCGTCACTACCAAACAGTAAGAGCGACCACCGATGCTCTTTGTAGAAACAGGACCAAAAAGATCCATATGCAGTAATTCTAACCGAGCATTAATGGAATTCACAACCTTAGACTTATGGGACTTCTTGTGGAGTTTGCCCTTGTGGCAAGAAACACAGTCATCCTTCAAGGCGAAGGACTGTTTCGGAACTCCACGAACCAAATCGTTATTAACAAGAAAATTCATTTTACGGAAATGAATGTGTCCCATTCGTCTGTGCCAAAGGAGTGATTCCTTTTCTGAAGCCTTCGAAAGGAGACAAGTGTACTCGCTGGTTGTCTCCACGGTTCGCATGTTCATTACATAGGTGTCATTTCTTCTAGGTGCACGCATTAACACCCATTCCTCAGGAATGACATACCCCGGCTTCAAGATAACACACTCAGTCTTTGTAAAGGATGTGGTATAGTCCTTATCACAAACTTGTGAAACACTTAAAAGATTATGTTGAAGTTCGGCCACATAATTTACATTCTCAAAGCTAACCCTTCCATTTGTTAGCGTTCCTCTCCACGAAATCGTTCCCCCTGTATCTCCTGCAAAGGCCACATGTCCTCCTGCGTATGGTTTAATATCCACAAGAAGAGACACATCACCAGTCATGTGTCGCGAGCAGCCGCTATCAAGAAACCATTCACTATCTTTTACACGTTCAGACTGCTGCAACACAAAAAAAAAAGAGGAGATTAGTGAGAAACGGTGACCCAAGCCTTTACAGACTTAGGTCGACCATAGTCATCAACAATAAGCACATCAGATAAAACTTTATTTTTAAATAAGTCAGATTTAGTATCTGATGTGTTATCATTGATGACAATAGAGTCCGCAGTAGACTCTTTTCTTTATCAAACCTTTGATGGTTTGGAATTTGGCTTAGTGGTAATGTCGGGCTTTGGAATTGACAAAGAATTTTGCCCAACATTACTTACTTTCTCGGCAGGCTTAGGAGAGTTGGAGTAATGCCTAGAAGGTGATTTTGAAAAAGAATTTTTGTAGAATGATGTCCTAGGCATATCTCTCCCATACCACTGATGAGAAAGTTTGGGACAGTCGCGGATCAAATGTCCTTGTTTCTTGCAGTAGAAACAAGAACGAGTCTCTCTAAACTGTTGAGGCGAAGGATTTACTGTAGGAAGTGGTGAAGCATTTCTAGAACATGAACATTTCGTGCACGTGTTAGAGAATGCTTGTTTTGGTTTAGAAGTTGAGGCAGAAGTTTTATCAACATGAACCTTTTCACTTGTCACCTTTTGTTTTAAAACATTTGCCGGTGACTTTTGAGTTTGAAGTTTCACATTTAAAACTCTATTTTCCTTTTTATTTTGAACCTTTGATACAGGTTCAACTTTTAAAATTTGTTTTTCAGGTTTAGCCTCAACCTTCTTAAACTCAGGATATTCCTGATCAGTAATATCCTCTATCTCAACAATCTCATCAGTATGAACTTGAGACTTACTTTCAGCTTTAACAAACTAAGGCAATGGATACTCTTGCCTCTTGGTTTTCTCCATTGTCAGTTTGTTTAGCTTGGTTTCTTTGGCCTTAATACCATATAGTTTGGTATAATCAACTAAAATCTCCTCAAGGTCTTGTTTAGCAATCGGGGGACAATATTCAGCATTAGAAGGTGGTGGTACTTGGTTATAGCCAAGACCTTCCTTCTTTTTGCCACTTGCCCCTTGCTTACTAACAATCTCATTAAAGACTTGAGTTGCGGATGTTGAACCTAAGATTTTGCTTTTATGATTCTCAAACTCATTTTTCAAATCAGATAATTCTTTAGTCAACAATTCAATTTCAGTAAGATAACTCTTAATTGCATCTTGCTGGCTAAAGACCTTTGCTTTAAAAGTTTCGGTATCTAATTTATGAGCTTCAAGGTGTTGTTCATAAAGTTTTTCATTATCTAGCAAAAAATTATTAGATTCAGAAAGTTTCACTATCTTGTCCCGCATATTTAAATTGTCTTTCTGATAGACCTCAAGGGATTCAGTCAATTTGATACATGAAACACAATTAAAAGGCTCGTTAGGTTCATTTGATACCTTAGGAGTAATGTGAGCCATCGGGCATTGAAACTGTGCAGCTTGAGCACTCCAATCAGAAGCAGTTGGCTCAAAAACAATCAAAGCATTATCTACAGCCAACGATTTAGCTTCTTCTTTCTCATTTGCCTTGGGTGGATCCGGCTTAGTAAGACCCGACGATGGCATCCTGGGTTTCTCACATTCCCTTGCAAAGTGACCAAGGTTCTGACAGTTGTAACATCGAACCTTGCTTTTATCGAACCCAAACCCTGTCTTCCCATTACCTTCCAAGCTCTTGCGTCCCGTCCTCTGCAAGAACTTCTGAACCCGCCTTGAAATCATTGCTATGTTCCAGGTTAAATCCATCTGTTCCAAGTCATCATCATCCAGCTGAGCATAATCTTCTTTGGTCATTTCCAAAGTAGTATTTGGTTGAGTGACCAAATCTTTGTAAGAGCTGAGGAAAGCTGTATAAATTGCAGCTTGCTCTTGAATTGCTGGTGATGCTGAAACCTGCTATTGTGTTCCTTGATTTGTGCAGGTTGTCCCAGAAACATAGGCAGCATGTGTAGCCCCAGCTGAATAGGATGGAGAATTGGTATCCGATATGAATGCCATTCCTCCATAACTCTTACCAGAGTTTACTTGGCTTCCATAAAGTGAAGGATTTTGTACAAATCCATTCGACTTGCACTCCTTCTTCTTCAATTCCATAGCATGGGCTTGAAGAACTCCTATAAGCTGATCCAAGGTCATCCCAGCCAATTCTTGATTTTCCTTCAAGAATTGAACTTTCACATCCCATGCACTTGGTAAAACATCCAACAACTTTTTATTAATCTCAAGTGCAGTGAGAGTATATCCTCCTTCAGTTAATTCACTCACCAGTTGTGAGTACCGAGTAAACAATCCAGACGTCGTCTCATTAGGTAAGGAGTCAAACAGATCATACTGTTTCTTAATCAATTCCAGTTTAGCCTCCTTATATTTCTCATTTCCCCCACACCTCGTCTCTATCGCTTTTCATAAGTCATAGGTTATGTCATGAGTTTTAAACAGTCTCATGACATCCTTTGTCAAACACATACAGATAGCTGAATGTGCTTTCCTTTCCCGTTGATAATCTTTCTTTTCTTGAGGTGTCATAGCAGTGAAAGATTTTGGTGGAGGAACACCGCGATAGTTTCCTTCAGACACTGGAGCCTCATATCTTTGTTTTAATGGACCCCACAGTTCCGGACAATGAAAATCCACAAACTGTTCAAATCTATCTCTCCAATAAGCATAGTCCATGTCTGCAGTGAATAGTGGAGGTTTATTATTGGAACCGATATCATTTCCTTGCTTTATCATCTCTCTAATACCTCTAATATCTTCCTTGTCTGCGGCCATTGAAGATATACCTGAAATTTTACTCAAAAACAAAAGCTTGGAAAAATATTAGTACTGAAGGCGTCACTTAGTAAGTGACGCACCGAAGTGTCGCAATGACTAGCGGCACTTGGCAAGTGATGCTATCGAGTGACGGATGGAGTGACTGATGACACTATAAGTAAGTGTCGCTCAATCAGACAAGTGACGCACTCAAGTGACGTACTTGAGTGACGTGTTAAAACAAATGGGCGTCACTAGTAAAAGTGACGCAGTGAATCAAAAGGCGTCACTAAAGATAGTGACGCAACAAATCAAGCAGGCATCACTAACAGAAGTGACGCTTGAGGGTCAAGTGACGTGCAACAGTGACGCACGTAAGTGACGGTGGATTAAAGGGCACGGCACTTAAGTTAAGTGTCGTATAAACCTCAAATGACGCTTCAAGTGACGCGTTCAAGTGACGGTATAACCCTAATTTGGGATTAGGTAGTGCCGCAGTAAGTGACGCGTTCAAGTGACGGATCGAGTGTCGCAAAACGGCTGCAAAATCCCAAAACCCTAAAAAATTCGAACTTTCGTAAACCAAACAAAAATTCCTTGAACCCTAATGGACAAAACCTGTAAATGATGAAGAATATCGACTGTAATTCACCTTAGCACCTCAAAATCCGTATGTAATCTTGATTAATTGATTCAAACAAACCGAAATCAACCCAAAACACCTTCTAAACGTCAATATTATCACCTAAAGGCTCTGATACCAGTTGAGAGTGCCCTTGACGTGGATCTAGATGACAATTGACTTACAATTGAAAGGCGAAATCAATCAATTGCATATATTACCAATGAACACAAACCGAAACGAATATAATTAGCAATGTAAACGAAGATGTTGGCTTGTATTATGAATTGGGAACGATTACAATGTTGCTTAGTCGACAAATGGTGCTAGGGTTTCGTCAACCCTAGACGGAAACCCGTAGGTTTGTATTTATACTAAAAAGTCAGCCGACATGCGTCACTTATTGGAAGTGTCGCATGTGGCCGCTTTCATGCGTCACTTACCTAAGTGACGCTATGCGTCACTAAGGCAAGTGACGCCTAACCTAAAACTTAAGTGTCGCATATAACAAAAAAAAAATATTTCACTATACAACTAACGACACTTATTACAACTCGATAGACCAACTGACAGACAACCTAATATGCATCAACACATTTCCTGATAGCCTTTCGAGCATTTGTTCAATAAATGGAAGCGGGAAGTGATCCTTACGAGTTGCTTCGTTTAACTTCCGGTTATCGATGCAAACCCTCCAACCGGTAACTATCCATGTTGGTATAAGTTCATTTTCTTCATTTGTAATGACCGTCATTCCTCCCTTCTTCGGGACGACTTGAACAGGGCTAACCCAAGGTGAGTCGGATATTGAGTAAATCAATCCAGCATCAAAGAGTTTGATAACCTCTTGTTTAACCACGTCCTGAATCTTAGGATTTACCCTTCTCTTCCTTTGTACAGATGGTTTGAAATCGTTCTCCATGAGTATCTTGTGTGTGCAATAGTTAGGATAGATTCCTTATATATCAGTAATTTTCCATACGATTGCCTTCTTGTGTGATTTCAGAACTTCGATGAGTTGAGCTTTCTCCTCAGGTTTTAACTCTTTTTATATTATCACCGGGAGTTGTGATGTTCCTTGGAGGTAAGCGTACTCATGGTGGGGTGGTAATTCTTTTAATTCGAGGTTTGGAGGTTCTTCAACAGACGGCTTCATTCTATCTATCTCGTCTCTATTTAGCTTCTCATATTCAGCTTGGAATGGCGCATCGTCTATCTCGGAGATTGACACTATTTCAACCCACTCAGTTTTATTTGAGAATTCATCTGTCTTTAGTTCGTATTTGTTGACTGATGATGAGGAAATTTCATCCTTATTGGTGAAGATGATCTCTCCGTCGTCGGTGAATTGTAATTCTTGAAATTGAGCGGAAGAAGATTGGTTTATGGTGATTTCGGGGTTTGGTAATGGTAGTGGTTCGGGTTGTTTGGCTAATTGTGGTTCAAATGGCTGTGGCTCAACACTTATTCCCTTGAATGAATTTAGGATTTCTTCAATGGAAGGAAATGGGTTTGGACCGTTAAATATGGGTTTATCTCTTTTTAGCCAAGGTATCGGTGCACCGCATCCTAATGGAACATCGATTGTTTTGCCATCAGTGCGAGGAGACTTCTTTTCAAACATGGGAAATAGTAGTTCTTCGGATGTTGTTGGCGGAGTGATTGCGGAATGCAGCTCAGGGTTCCCGTTATATAGCTTCCGAACTGTGATTATGGTGTTGGGTATTGGATCCTGGCTAGATAGTGCCAGTACTTCGTGGAGATGTTCATCAAAAATATCCTGCATGGTATCACACAAACCAAGGTCCTCTTCCAAAGGTTGCTTCATTAATCGATCGCATTAAAGGTGACCTCCTCTTTCCCAACTCTTAGTTTTAAAGATTTTTCATTAACGTCGATTACGGCCTTGGCAGTATTTAGAAATGGTCTGCCTAGGATGAGCGGGATATGGGTGTCTTCCTGTATGTCCATGACAATAAAGTATAATGGAAAAATGAACTTATCGACTTTGACCATGACATCTTCAGCAATTCCTCGAGGGAGCTTAACTGATCTGTCAGCTAATTGGATGGTCATACGAGTAGGCAATAGGTCATCTAGTCCTAACTTCTTATAAGGGAATAAGGCATAAGATTAAGACTAGCACCTAAGTCTGCTAAGGCGTTACTAATTTGCATTCCTTAGAGAAAACAGGGTATAGTAAAGCATCCAGTATCGCCTAATTTAGGTGGGAGACCATGTTGTACAATTAAAGAACATTCAGCATTCAAGGGTAAACTAACTAGTTGCCTAAGTTTTTCTTTGTTTGAAACGAGTTCTTTAAACAATTTGGCACACGAGGGCATTTCTACTAAAGCATAGAATAATCTAACATTTAAGTGTAGGCTTTTAAATATGTCCAGATCTTTACCGAATTGGGCTTCTTGCTTTTCCTTCTTTAGTCTACCAGGATAAGGTATTCTCGTGTGAGGTACATTATCTGGAGTTTTGGATGTTGTGACAGGGATGTCAATTGACACATCTTCACTAGGTGTAGGTGTGAGCAAAGAAGTGTTTTCGGGGGTGTTATCGGGAGGTGGTAGATCAACTTTGGTTACTTTTCCTCCTCTAGTCACGATTAACACATCATCACTTGGTGGATGAGTAGTGTCATTATTGATTGCCGACGTACTTTCCTCAATAAAACTTAAGTTTTTCAAAATAGATTCCATGTTAGAGATTAATTTTTCTGAAATTTTTATCATGGCGTCAATGTTATCTTTAAATCCGGTTACTCTTTTGTTTATAACCTTTTGTTCGAACACAAAATCTGATAAGGACTGTTTTACGAAAGGTAGGTGGTTTGTATGTGAGGAAACGACCAAAAGTTGGGTTAAAGATTCATTTGGTGTGGTGATAGTCGAGTCAAAATAGGGTGTTGACATGACTGGTCAAAAGTGCTTAAACTAAAACTAAACTAATCTTAAAGGTAAAAAGGTAACTTTTGATCGATGTTGATCTCTCAAAAGGATCGCTAAACACTAAAGTTGTTGAATTCCTAAAATCGGTTGCTGACGCTCCCTGGCAGCGGCGCCAAAAACTTGTTGTGTTGCACACCGGTCGTTGGGATTTCTAATGGTGATGCGAGACAACCATGGGTTTTAAATTTGTAAGGCTGGGGCCTAGAGTTACTATTATGCTAATCAAAGGGCTAGCAAAGGACAAGTATGACCTAGGATCTTTCTTCAAAGCGCGACAAATTAAAACTAGGGGATTTAAAAACTTTTATGTATTTAGCTAGGGATAAAAGAGTTGGTTTTGGTTTTGGGTTTTCTATTCTAAATTAAGCTAAAATAAACTAAAAAAAGTGGAGGTTACTTCGGGAGTTTAACAATTAAATCGATTTTCTACTATGAAGTGGTTTAGGAGTTTTTAAATATGGAGAGTTCTAATGGGGATAAGTTCGTAAGTTAATGTGAGCTATTACTGCAATCCTTCTATCGGGCTAACGCAGAGGTGTCCACAATCAGGCAAATAGAATGTCATGTGGGTTGCAGAATATATTAAAGCATACACCGAAAGTTCTCTCAAATATATACCCATATTATCCGATAGTTAATCTCGAATCCTATTCCCCAGTCTCGATCGTCAGAGATGTCCGAATCATGACATAGTTTGTTGAATAAACAATCTTATGAACGAGGTTTACGCTCACCAGAATAGGTTGGACTAACTGGTCTAGGCGGCCGGATAATATGTCATCACTTATTCGTACGAATTATCAACATTACTCAGTATGCAAGAATACAAGGATGGTTTGTACTACAATTGGAAACTTAAGTAATACGTTTATTATCCGATTCATAATATAACTACCTTCGGTCATTCTCGACTTCCATACATTTTTACTCCGCCGTAGGCGTTTCCAGTACTATATCAAAGAACATTCGAATAGGGGCCGTTATATTACTTCACGATATTTAATGCAGTTTTTATTTCACTATTATGGTAATCTTAAGGCAACAATCAAACAAGAACATGCAATAAGACGATCAAAGCAACAATTCGATATAAGCATGAAAAGGTATTATTTAAGTCGAGGATATTCCGAAAGTTGTCTCAAAAATATCATCTATATGAATTTAATCTTAATCTACCTCTATTCCCATATTCCATGTCTCTTGGATCCTATTTTGGTCTAGAGAACACCGACCATGCCGAGCTCAATGATTCAATCTAACATAGTATAACTAAGTGACCTATACCCTATAAGTTAGCTACGTTCATTTTTGGATAAGGTTTTAGTCACAACATGAGTTGGGCAGATAAACGATAAAGATTTAATTCCTACATCTATTTATAATATAAACCATCCGCAGTCTCATAACATACAACACAATTACGTATTTAAAAACTATTTAAATGACTATCATAGCGGACAATTGAGTTATCTAGTTAACCATGGCAATTGTAGCATGCATATTTAAATTTATAAAATATAGAACAAACATATTTAAATATGGAAGATAGATTAAAACCTGGAAAGGTGTACAAATAACTCGTAGCTACAATGCGTCCCGGAGCACCTCCGTACAGATCTTCCTTAGTTAATTAATTAGCTATTCTAATCAATTAAACTATCCTAAAGGAAGAAATACTAATTTTACAAGAATAAGAAAGATATAGAATGTAGAAAGTGTATGGTGTGTGGTATATCAAAGGTATGTTTGCAAATGAACCATGGGCCTCCTATTTATAGGGGAAACTCGGTGCATTTTAGTAACTTGGGGCACACGTTAGAAAAAGGTGGAAAAGTTGCTAGCACATGTACCCTAAAGCGCGTAAAGGCCTAACACGTGTACCTTAAAGTTGCGGAAAAGGCCTAGCACGTGTACCTGCGAGTACGAGCAAAGACGAAAAAGCAGACGGGGGACAGGCAACCGGCGCCACCACCCTAGCTGCCGGCGGCGGCTGGTTGGCGGCCGGCGGTGGTTGGTAGCCTGCCACCCTGGTTCACCGTCTTTCGCTTCGTTACTTGATTAGTGCGTATCTTCTTCGTTATGCGTCTGTTTTCGTCGATTCTTTTTGCTTCGGATTCAGTTTTTAGGACTGCTGATGTTGTTGCTTGTGCCTCTTGAGCTGGTGGTACAGAAGAAGATTCTTGAGCAGACTCTGCATTAGTTGATGTTGATTCTCCATGAGTAGCTTTAGTAGGCTCTGCCTCATCTTCACTAGAATCAGTCTCAATAAACGGTGGATCATCATAAACTTCATCAGAATCTAACTTTTCATCTTCAACTGACACATCATCGTCCATATCAAACACATATCCTAATTCCGTTTCAGTACCAGTTTGATTAACCATTCTCTGAATATATGTCAAATCAGCAAAAGAATAATCTACCGCTAATGGTCTCGGCTGGCCTGGAATGTCATCAACACTGAAATAATCCAAAACATGAACATTTTCATTAATAACATTTTCAATTACAGGGGTTGGAGTTACAGACTCTGGTCCTATTGACTCAACATTGGGTACCCCGGACCCAAACTCCCCCGAGGCAATAGACCTAGCCTCCAAAACAGTAACCCTAGTCTGCAATTCTGCAATCAACTTTAACTGACCTTCAATGATAGCTGACTAAGAAGCATTTCTTTTAGCTTGTTTCTTCATCTACTGCTGCATCTTCTGCATATTTTCCATCATCTGTTGCAAGAATGCAGGAGTGGGCTCAACAACCATTTCTTGTGATGGTTGAGGAGTCGGAACAGTAGAAGTACGACGTGCACGACGAGAAGATGGTTGAAAATCAGTATCATCGATATCATCGCTGGCACGGGGACGTTTGCCCATGTAACGCTTGCCTTCACGAATACGGCGTTGAATTCTCAAATAAAATTCTTATGCTCTTGATTGCCTGGTGTTGTTGTTGTTGGAGGTATTGTAGTTGCATTTGGGAGCTCAACAATCTTTGGTCGAATGCTCGTACCTCCTGCAGTTGTTGCAAGGGGTATTGCATTGACCCTCGTGGTGGCGGTTACATTTGGAACAATAAGGTTTGCTCCTAGTATACCCGTGTTTGGGTTCAGTGTTGGAGGTATAAGCTTGGATTGCATTGGGTTTCTTGTTTGGCTGGTCGTGGTGTTCAGTAGATTTGCATTTGTTGTTGGAGGGTGGGAGAGGTGTCTCACGGCCGACGATTAGTGCCATGAGTTCGTGTGCCAACCTGATTGCACTCTCAATAGTGGTTGGTTTAGATGAGGCAACATTCCCCTGGATATTCTCCGGGAGGCCGCAGTTGTATCTCTTGATGCATTTTTCCTCCGGATCGACCAAACCCGGGCATAACAAAGCAAATTGCTGGAATTTGGTGGTATATCCAACAATGTCAGTTCCCTGCACTGTCAAGTGCCAGAATTCTTCCTCCAGACGGTGCAGTTCTTCTTCGGGATAGTATTTTTCCCTTAGCTTCTTCTTCAATTCAGCCCAAGGATGTTGGTTTGCTATCTCGATGCCCACAGAGTTGGTGTGGGTATTCCACTATGTAAGTGCACCTTCTTGAAAGGTGTAAGCAGCGAATTTGACCTTGTTATCCTCAGTACAGCTGCAGAGGTTGAAGACGGATTCCATACGTTCAATCTACCTAATTAGACCAATAGCACTTTCCGTGCCTTTGAAGTAGAACGGTTTGCAGCTAAGAAAATCCTAGTAAGAGCAAGGTTTGATGACAGGAGTATTGTCAGCAGTGTCATCACTTCTCCTAGAGGTTCGGGGTGATTCCTGAGTAGCCAGGGCTTCGGCCACAGCTCGGGAAATGAGAGCAGCAATTTCAGCATCGCTGTAACTTTTCTTCTTTGGCGGCATGATTCTTCAAGAAAGAAACAAGAGGTACATGAGGGGTTGCACCAGAATGATAATTAAGGTAGATGTATATATAAAAGCGGTAATATACACATCAGAATGTAAAGACTAATAGTGTCGAGTCATACAGAGAAATTGTCAATTGATATTACAGAGTTAAATGATTACAGACAATTTTGAGTTACGAGTTTCAAAAGTTACAGACTTAGGTGGTTTGCAAAAGATGCCGGGAATTGCTACATCCGGTCGAATTACATAGATCCTACGGAAGTACAATAGATTACTAGATATTTACTACACTAATCTTGGTGTAGATTGAGTTGTGGAAGCAGTGAGGTGAGATGGTCCACAGACTCTGCAAGTCTACTAACCATTCTGAGAGCATCCTCGATCTCCTGCAGGCGCGTCTCACATTCTTACAACCTTGATTGTAAAACGGAGATCCCATTTCGGTTACTGATTACTTGGTTATGAACGATCTCCATGGTTTGTGTGGTATCTTCCATTTGGTCGTGAGTTCGGGTCAAGGTTTCAGAGATATCCGCTTGACTTAGGTATAACTGGGCGATACCGTCTTGAGTTTGCTCCATCCAGTTAGAGCAAATATTGTGTTGTTTGATTTCCATGTTGTGTAGCATGCTTTCGTGATGGTGCACTCGAGCAGCTAACATGGGAACCGTGAAGTGAGTAGGTTCTTGGGTATAGGGAGAGACTTCCATGTTGGAAAACCCTCCATTAGTTGCGGGGAGTTGGATTCCTTCCTCGTCCCTCCAAGTGTCGAGTCGGTCTGATAACCATCGCCATTGGCTCGTTGTTGTTTGCCTTTGAGGTTGGTTATTGAGTTGGTTTTGAGTGGGATATGAGCTAGCTCGAGGCAACCCAGTGTTCCTCCTAGCTACCCTTGAGTTTTGTGATCCATACGGATGAGAGCGAGAAGAATTGGGTGGTGTGTTTGCCATTTCTGAGACAAAGCGTTAGAAAGAATGAGACCTATATTCATATATAATATAGCCTAGGATTTGTAGAGAGGTCTATCTATGTGTATATATATATATATATATGTGTGTGTATATCACATAATAGCCTATTGAGTGTCTAGCATAGACATGTTTGAGTCCCGGTTCTCTCGAGGTCAGAGTCAACTAGTGTATCCTGTTCAGTCATGACTCCTTTCAGATCTCACATCATATTCTTTTATTTATACATAGTTGATAAGGCTATGTTAAATTAAACCAATACAATGTAGTCACTGAACCTAATCATACTTAATGAGGAATACTGCCTAACGGTCATAGTCTAGGCCCACTAAATGCAACCTAGTTCACTATAACCTTAGACTCTGATACCAATCTGTCGCACCCCCAAATTCGGTTGCGGAAGCAAATTGGGTCAGGGCGCAACTAATCAATAATCACAGCATAAAGACATAATGAACGACTCTATATGCGTCATTTTACAACTTGTATTGATAAAATCAAAGTTTACATCAAAATATATTTACATTAGCTCAGTTTGGAATTGAGAGATTTACATACATAAATAATTTATACAAAATATAATAATGCAGCTAAATCTCTGAATGTTTGCATGCTGACACGAGCTAATGATTCTTGAATGTAGTCCAACCTACTGCTGAGTACCTATGATACATGCTAAAATGGGTCAGCGAAATGCTGGTGAGCTCACAGGTTTGTATGTCAACACATATTGTATGAACCGCAAGATTTAATTGAATTTAAAATGCAATTAAGAAAAATAAAAGTTTTACAGCCATGAGCACATAGTCTGAGCTTAACTCGAGGTGTCAGGTCCACATTTAAGGTATCCTGATCGAGGTGCCTCCCACGAGTGCCTAATCTACACTCGTCTAAACAAATATTAGTACATCCGTTTACCCAGTTAGTGCATGCTAACCCGGACGAGGAGGGTCAATCCTATATGGTACCATATACTAATATTCAAGCTACAACGTATTACCAAACTATGCTGAGGAGGGCTTTGAAAGATTAGTGAGATAACTCATGTAGTAACTGTTTGTTTTCATACTTGCGTTCATATAGTTAAAATAAAATGAGCAATGATATCACACCCTTGAGTAAAACAGTAAAATAGGGGCTATGAGACTCACCTGAGTCTTGAGAGTTTAACTTAATAAACTTGAGTGATTAGCCTAGATGAGTCATCCGAAGACTGGTAACCTGAGCGTGTCCACGACACGCGATGGTTATATATGTGCGCAGGTATCTATCAAGACTACCTTTGTAGTTGTTGGTTCAACTAGAATGTCCAAATTACTACGATTTGGTTGATTTGATTATGTTTTGAAAACGTGTACGGCCCGTTGGTGATTGTTTGTAATAATAATCTCTTTATTGTTATCATGATTTTGAAGTGTTAAGTTCAAAAGCGTATCCCGATGTGTTTTAAAAGTCGTATCGTATAAGTGTTTGTAGTTACACAAGTTGACACTTAGTGTAAAAATGGTTTGTAAACATTCTGTTTTTAGCGTCACTTATAGCGACACTTAGGGTTTATGCGTCACTCAAGAAGTGACGCATAAAATTGTGAATTCTATATTAGTAGCATCACTTGAGGAAGTGACGCATCAAGGGCAACACTTAAGCAAGTGTCGGTCGCAAGTGTCGGATAAGGATGTTAGACGTCACTAGGTAAGTGATGGATTAAATCATAATTCAATTATAGGCGTCACTTAGGCAAGTGACGTTAGAAGCTTCGGTTTGGAGTGCCGGTATTGAATTTGAGACACTTAGGCAAGTGTCGGGAAAAAGGGGTTTTATGCGGCACTTAGGCAAGTGACGCAAAGTTAGGGTTTTTAGAGACACTCAGTGCGTCACTTAAGTGACGCTACGCTGCACTGGTCTATGCGACACTTACGTCTGTTGGCCGGATTTTGAGCCGAAAACGTGTTTTCCGTATTCCGTTTGGTCTGAAACTTTTACCCAACCCATATTTGGACATTTCAAGCTTAAATAAATAACTTTTATGAAAAATAAGTGAAATCTAAGAGTTTTTCGAGAATTGTCGGAAACTTACGAATCGTCACAAGAGAGATCCAAAAATATAGGATTGTAGATCGTGACTCCGTGCACGTTTTCTTCCAAATGAGCTTGATGATTTGTGGTGGTTTGATCGTGTTATTTGATGATTTAAGGTGGCGGTGGTGGTGGAAGTTTTTGAGAGGAAAAAAGAGGAGAGAGAGATGATGAAGGTGATGATAACGAGAAAATGGGGAAAAGGGAGGGGGTTTTGGGGTGGAAGGGGGCCGGCGAAAGGTGGGGTCCTCATGGGTGGGCTTCACCAATTTTTGTTTCCCCGTGTTTGCGCTCCGTGCGGTATTCGTTTTCCCGATCGTTTAATCGTTAAATAATATTTTTACGCGTTTAAATATACATTTTAAAATACGAATAATTACTCGATATTTTTGGTTGTAGTATCTCACCAAATACTTAACAATTGGGTTATAAAATATAACTTAACTTTGTTTTGGTTTTTTGCGCGTTTACATTTAATCGCGTAGATGCTTGTTTATACGATACAAATTAATTACGAAATATTATCAAAATAATATTTTGAATAAAGTAGTGTTATTAAATAAGGTTGTATTATTTAATAAAAATGTTCACCAACGTCCGTATAAATTGAATCGAATTACATTCGATTTGAAACTTGTAAGATTAAATCAATCGCATACTTGTATATATTCAACAATATATATTCCGATAAATCAATTAGCCTAACACAGAACTAATTACATGTATTAATAGTTGATTAGGCACTAGTCACTAGTCCTAATTTGGTGGGTGTCACAATTGGGATGTGAATCGACTATCCCTATTAGAGATAATCGAGATTGGAATGCCGTGTCGAGAAACATCTTCTTTGATGTAGATTCGTGTGAGGCATTCCATTTTATCGGTTTCCTTAATCACAAGAAAATAAGCAGATTTTGTGAGACGATCGACGATCACCTAAATGGTATCACAACCGCTCGATGACTTTGATAGTTTGGTTATGAAATCCATGGCGATTGGTTCCCACTTCCATTCAGGAATTTTGGGTTGTTGGAGTAAGTTGGAAGGTTTATGATACTCGGCTTTGACTTTTGTGCAAGTAAGACACTTGCTGACGTATGTGGCGATTTCAGCTTTCATATTCGGCCACCAATAAAATTCCTTGATGCCGTGATTCATTTTGTCGGATCCCGGATGAATAGAATATTTGGACTTGTGAGCTTCATCCATCACCAAGTCTCGCAGGTTCCCAAAACTAGGGAACCAGATTCGGTTAGAGAAGTACCTAACTTCGTTAGGTTTGATTTTGAATTGTTTATCCATGCCTCGCAAGGTTTCATTTTTTATGTTATCGCGTTTCAGAGCTTTGAGTTTAGCAGCGAGAACCTGAATGTTTAGATCGTTGTGAATGGTCATACTCAGGGCTCGAACTCGAAGTGGTTTCGATTGTTCTTTTCGACTGAGGGCATCGGCAACAACATTTGCCTTACCCGGATGGTATTTGATTTCGCAGTCGTAATCGGTAAGCAACTCGACCCATCGACGTTGCCTCATGTTGAGATCCTTCTGATCGAATATGTGTTGGAGACTTTTATGGTCGGTAAAGATTGTGCACTTAGTGCCATAGAGATAGTGCCTCCAGATTTTGAGAGCAAAGACAACGGCTCCAAACTCAAGATCGTGGGTGGTGTAGTTCTTTTCAAGAATTTTGAGTTGTCGAGAGGCGTAGGCAATGACCTTGTCTCGTTGCATCAGCAAACAACTGAGACCTTGGTGGGAGCATCACAGTATACCACGTAGTCATCGGTGCCTTCGGGTAATGAAAGAATAGGGGCACTGCAAAGCTTTTGCTTCAGAAGTTGAAATGATGACTCTTATTTGTTCGTCCAATCGAACTTTTTGTCTTTCTGAGTTAGAGTCGTGAGTGGTTGAGCTATTTTTGAGAAGTTTCCGATGAACCGCCGATAGTACCCAGCAAGACCTAGGAATTGCTGCATTTCGGTTGGAGTTGTTGGTGCTTGCCAGCACTTGATAGCCTCGATTTTTGAAGGATCAACATGAATTCCTTGACTATCGATGACGTGTCTAAGGAATTGAACGGTTTGCATCCAGAACTCACACTTATAAAATTTAGCGTACAACTCTTCGTGTCTAAGTAGCTCTAGGATGGTTTTGAGATGTTGCACGTATTCTTGTTCGTCGCGCGAGTAGATGAGAAGGTCTTCGATGAAGACAATGACAAACTTGTGGAGGTGAGGTTTGCACCCCCAATTAATAAGGTCCATGAATACACCCGATGCATTGGTTAAGCCGAATGGCATCACTTGAAACTCATAATGCCCGTAACGAGTTCGGAAAGCAGTTTTCAGGATATCGGTGTCGCGAACTCGGAGTTGATGATAACCTGACCCAAGATCGATCTTTGAATAAAAACTCGACCCTTAAAGTTGGTCAAACAGGTCATCAATACGAGGAAGTGGATATCGGTTCTTGACGGTTAGCTTCTTCAACTCTCGTTAGTCGATACACATTCTGAAAGAACCGTCTTTCTTTTTCATGAATAAGACCAGAGCTCCCCAAGGTGAAGAACTCAGTCTAATGAATCCTCTATCCAGGAGTTCCTGTAATTGGGTGGACAGCTCCTGAAGTTCGGATGGGGCTAAGTGGTATGGTGCTCAGACCACAGGTGCAGCACCCGGCACGAGATCGATTGAGAACTCAACTTGTCTTGGTGGTGGTAGACTAGGTTGTTCTTCGGAAAGACTTCTGGAAAGTCTCAAACGATAGGCACATCCTCAAGTCAATTCTCCTCCGACTGTTTCTCCATAATGTGTGCGAGGATTGCCGAATTACCTTTTCTCAGGAATTTTTGGGTTTTCAAACAAGATATGATGTTTAGTATCGTCCCACCGGTCTCCCCTTGTATGATCAAAGTTCTACCGGTGGCGAGAGGGATGCGAATGACCTTATCATAACAAATGATTTCGGCTCGGTGTCTGGACAACCAATCCATACCAATGATGATGTCGAAACTTCCAATTTCAACAGGCATAAGATCGATTGAAAAGGTTTCGTTGGCTAGGTTTAAAGTGCAATTAGGTATCACACTATCGGTCTCTATGAGTTTACCGTTTGCTAGTCCTACTGTGTACTTAACATCTAGAGCAATGGGGGTGATGTCAAGTAATGGATAAAATTCATCAGAGATAAAGCTTCTATCGGCACCAGTATCAAACAGAACAGAAGCAGATAAGTTATTGAGGAGGAACATACCCGAGACCACATTCGGGTCTTGACAGGCGTCCCCATAGTTGAGTACGAAGGCTCTACCTCTTGCGTTGTTGTTGTTGTTGTTGCCTTTGTTCTTCAATTTTGGACATTCATTTCTAAAATGCCCGGTGTCTCCACATTCATAACAGGCCCTGGGTTGTTTGGTGTTGTTGGTGGAGGTACTGTGGTTGGATTTGCAGGCTCGGCAGTATTTGGTTGAATGTTCGTACCTCATGCAGTTGTTGCAAGGGGTACTACACTGACCCTCGTGGTGGCGGTTGCACTTGTAGCAATAGGGTTTGCTTCTAGTGTATCCCCGTTTAGGTTCAGAGTTGGTGTTGTAAGCCTTGATGGTGTTGGGTTTCTTGTCGGGTTGATCGTGGTGTTCAGAGGATTTGCGCTTGTTGTTGGAAGGGGTGGTGGATGCCTCACGGCTGACAATCATCGCCATGAGATCATGTGCAAGCCGGATAGCACTTTGGATGGTGGTTGGCTTGGATGAGGTGACATTTCCCTGGATGTTCTCCGGGATGCTGTGGATGTATTTCTTGATGAGTTTTTCGTTCGTGTCTACCAAACCTGGACATAGAAGGGCGAGTTGTTGGAATTTGGTGGTGTAACCAGCGATATCATTGCTTTGAACAGTTAAATGCCAGAATTCTTCCTTCAACCAGTGGAGTTCCTCTGTGGGGTAATATTCGTCCCTTAGCATTTTCTTCAGGTCTGCCCAAGGGAGTTTGTTTGCTACATCAATGCCCACAGAACTAGCATGAGTATTCCACCATGTGAGTATTCCAGCAGCGAATTTGACCTTGCTGTCTTCCGTGCAATTGCAGAAACTGAAGACAGATTCGATCCTTTTGATCCACCTGATTAGATCGATAGCACCTTCCGTGCCCTTGAAATTTAGTAGCTTGCATCTTAGAAAATCCTTGTAAGAGCAAGGTTTGATGATAGGAGTAGTGCCAGCGGTGTCATCGCTTCTCCTAGAGGTTCGGGGTGATTCCCGAGTAGCCAGGGCTTCGGCCACAACTCGGGAAACAATGGTAGCAATTTCGGCATTGCTGTAACTTTTCTTCTTTAGCGTCATGATTCTTCACGAAATAAACAAGAGGTACATGAGAAATTGTACAAGAATGATAAATGAGATAGAGGTATGATTTGACGTAAAAAGTCACGTTTTTGCGTACATAATCCCCACCTTTTTAGCCTCAAAATGGATGAAATCATTCAATATCAATACTTTTTCACCAAAATTCATTATTAAGGCTAAAAATAAGGCATTGCTTCAAAAATCAAGTAAAATGGCTAAATAACGTACAAAACAAAGCATAAACGATACAGTCACGTTCTACGAGAACTTTTTTACATATTATGTTCAAATTATTTTTGATTAGTTCATTATGATCTTCAGGTAATTACGATCACGTGGATATAAAGAACGCTGAAAATGGACCAAGAATGAAGAAGTAATGGGCAAACGAAGTTCGACCAGTACACAAGACTTACGATCCAGTATACAAGACCACGACCCAGGGTACACCACCCTCACAGGGGCCGTATACCACCCTCTAGGGGCCGTATACGCCCCTGTAGAGGGCGTATACCCCCTCTATGGGGCCGTATACCCCCCTAAGGGGTGGTATACCCCATCTACGGTGCCGGATATGCCCCGTTTGCTACCGAATACGCCCTATTTGCTACCGAATACGCCATATTTGGTGTCGAATACGCCCTCTTTGGTGTCGAATTTCATAGCTCGGGGGTGTATTTCAGTATTAAATTGGAGCGAGGGTGTTAAGTGTAAAATCGAATCTTGGATGCCTATAAATAGAGGCTTAAACCTCCTCATTTCTCACCATTCACACCATTCAATCCAACAACACATTTCACTACTTTCACACACACTTTCTAGTTTAGGTTAGTTAGTTAGCAGTTAGTTTCTCATTAATATTTAACGGGACAAACGGAGAGGCTATTTTGTAATATTTGTTGAAGATACTTAGAGGGGTGCTTTTGTAATATTCGAGGCTCTGCTCGTTGTAATCTTTCAGCTTATATTCAAACTACGCATTTATCACGGTTATCTCTTTCCTTACCTGTTATAATGCATGCTATTGTTATTATGCTAGATTTAGGATTCGTTACCATGATTAGTGAGTAGTTAGCTTGTGTGTTTGTTGTGAGGTAGTTAGCCGTTATAATGGGGGATGATGTTAACGTAAATATATAACTGAAAACTATGTATGTTCAACTTTTCATCTATGATTATAAACTTTTCATCAAACTATCGCCTTTCCTCCAATAAACGTGGTTAAAACCCTAGTTATAGTAAAACTTAGGTCCCCAGCCCTATAAATATAAAACCACCCGTCCGATCGCGCAGTCCCGACTAGGAGGTTAGCAACGACAAGGAAGCGATTCCTTGACCGACCGTCTGGGACCCAATCAGGTTTTTGGTGCCACTGCCGGGGAATCAATCGTAAGACTCTTAAGCATCTTGACGAACTTTTCTATTTAGTTCCACCTGTAAATACCCGTAATTTTCTTTTCCTTGTTCCAACCGAAAATTCCTTCCCACAACACACAATGACAATCGACCAGATCATCCAGGACTGAACCACTTATCTTCACACCTGATCCTGAGTCGATTATCCGAACAATTCGCAAAGAAAGACGCTCTCGCTTCCGACAGATTGCCGCACGAATCACTCTCGCCGACCACACCAAACCATCTATCGAAGGACGAGGAGGACCCATCAGCTATCCGGTAATCGAAGGCGCATCTTTCAAACTTAAACACCACATCATTCAACTCATCAAAGACAACTGTTAATTCCACGGTTTACCCCGTGATGACCCCAACGCCCACATCGACAAATTCATTCAGATTTCTAACTCTTACAAGCAGAACGGGGTTGAGCAGGATATAGTTCGCCTATACTTGTTCCCCTATTCTCTCGCTCTACATGCCCAGACATGGTTTGAGGGACTTGAGACCGGCTCAGTCACCTGATGGACGGATATGGCTACCAAATTCCTAACCAAATACTTCCCTCCGTCCAAACAAACCAAGTCCAAAAATGACATCACAAACTTCCACCAAGCTTGTGACGAATCTATCTATACGGCATGGGAATGATTCAAGATCCTTCTGAAGAAATGTCCAAACCACCAACTCGAAAAAATTGCCCACTAATGCACATTCTACAATGGTCTTGTTCCAAACCAACACATCACCCTTGATGCCGCTGCTCAAGGCAACTTCATGCAACTCATGGATGGAGAAGCTTGGAACTTGATCGAGAATATGACGATGCACCATCACGACTGGAAGACGGATGAGCAATCCTCATCACTACCTCTATCATCTTACAACCAAATCCAACCCGAGACAATCAAATCCTTAAGTGAGCAGATTGAGTCGTTGACGAAATATCTAGGAGAGCTAAAGAAGTAACCGCAACAGATCCACCAAGTTCAGGGTTGCAAGAACTGTGCTCACCTTCCCATGGAAGAATATCAACTTGAGTATGAAGGTCCAGCTGACGGCACTGTCTACTACGCACAATTCCCAGCTCGACCACAAAATCCGCCTGGTTTTGCATGAACTTCTCAACCTAGTACACGAGGCACTCAATTTCCTCCATTAACACCCAACCAACCTTCCAACCCAAATACCAACCAAGATACCCAACCTACAAACAACAACCCCAACTTACCTACAACCAACCCTTATCCTTAACCGCACCAGATGTCATCCCACCTAGTGATACCACAAAGACCATTGTGTCTATCACTAGTCAAGATGATAATCTCACCAAATTTATCGAGGGTCGGACACAATTCAATCAGAGAACCACCGCCAGACAAGACCAAAATGACTTGTTCCTTAGAAACCAACTCTCGGTTCTTAAAAGACTTGAGAACCAAATCGGTAAGTTGGCTCAGCGTCTTGACACTAGACCCTAAGGAACCCTTCCAAGCTATACCATTCACAACCCACACGTGGAAGAGGCCAAACAAGTAACCTCCAAGGACCTAAAGGTGGCACCGAGCCAGCCTAATACTTCTTCTCCAGTGAAGTAAGAATCTCCTATCCCGAAGACAGTTGAGACACCATCCATACCCACTCCTGCTAGAGAAGTGAGGATCCCATTCCCTAATCGTCTTAAGCAAAGGTATAAGGTTAACTCCTTCAAACTCGATGCTAAATTCTTAGACACCATGTCTAGAATTCCTACCAGTGCTAAGCATATTAGGCGAATGCTTTCCACCAAAGATAAGATACCCGACGTATCTACTATCCCGCTGAACGCAGAATGTTCAGCCGTCGTAAGCAACCTGCCCGAAAAGTTAGGAGATACTGGTCATTTTACCTTGCCCTGTTCTATCTATCAGTCAGGCATGATTCGCTCCTTGGCCGATCTTGGAGCCAACATCAATCTCATGCCTTACTCTCTATACGTCAGATCAGAATTAGGAAACTTTAAACCTACAAAGATGAGCATGCAACTTGCCGATCTATCCATCCGATATCCACGAGGAATAGCCGAAAATATAATGGTTAAGGTTGATAAATTCTTTTTTCCCACTGACTTCATTGTGATGGATATATAGGAAGATATCAATATACCAATCACCTAGGCAGGCCTTTCATGAACACTGCCTGCGCTATCATAGATGTATACTCGCAGACTATAAGCCTTCGAGCCAACAGAGAGACTATATCCTTCCAAGTTGATCAGGCTGATAGTTCTCGTCTAGAGCATACTGAGATATACACCAAATCCACTGGCAGAGTCACATTTGATGATGATGCATCCGAATCAGGCCTTCAAACACATATGTACCCGATGACCATACTCGTCTCATCTCATCAACAGAAGAATCTGAATCCGAGACAGAAGAGATGGAAGACTCAGAGTCAGAAGACAATGAGATGGAAGAATCTGAAGAGGAGGAAGAAGAGGATGAGCCAGAAGTAGAAGAGCAAGAGGAGGACGTTTATCAATCCACACCACCTCATGAATACTTCCCTGATTCTCAGCATCCGATAGAAGAGATCATGCAACTTGAATACATTCTAATCACTCTGTCAGATAACGATTCAGATGAAGGCCAACCGATTGATCACTCCTGACCTGAAGAAAAGGACATTGAAATGGACTCTTCTCAGCCTATATCACAAATCATCGATGCGACTCAGCCACCATCCGATACTGTTGAGTTCCCTGATTCTAAGTACACGGACACTCTAGTAACGGACAGTAACGAGGATGACATCATCTTTTTAGATGTTCCAATAGATGTCCGCTCCATCCATCTTTGTGCATCCCCAGTTATTCCTGATCCTCCTCTCGAGATCATCTAGGTTCAGGTCGTCCCTACCCATGAAGGGATGATCAGTGCTCTCGAAAGATTTGAGGATGATTTTCCTATGATCATGGTTGTCATTAGAGACTCGACTAATGAGTACACTCCAAGACAAAGAGAGTTAATCGAGGAAATCAACGTTGAGTATACGGTCTATCATGCTAATAACTCTAGGAGTCCTCAATTTCTACTAAACCGCATTCATGCCTTCGCCGAAGATCTAGCGAGTCAACTTCTGCAAGAACATCATATTGATGAGACACCTGCTGCAGACGAGCTAGAATTCTTCGAGGAACAAAAAGTGATATATGGCAAGGTTTATGAAGCCCTAATCAGGTCCGCATTTCCATATTCTAACCAACAAATGAGTTTGCTACATTCTTACAGGTACAATTTGGACTATGCATCTGGGAACCCTGAGGAGGAAGTAGACATTCAGATGATGAATGATCTCAGAGGATTGATGGATTCCATAGCCGGTAACGACCATATTGATGATACCTCACCACATAGGTTTTACATCGACTGCACCATTGAACATCACGCCCACAAGATTATCGAGAGGCTCGAATACGTGAGTTTCGATGAAAGAACACGTGCCATCCCTTCTTCCATCCCAAATGGAACAATGGTCAACACTAAACTTTGTCACGGAATGTCTCTCAGAGATCTTTGGTACTGTTCCTCCAGAAGAACCCAGACAACTATTTCATGACGGTCTACGTGAAGTCTACTACAGAATCTTAAACATCTTTAGGAATTCTGACCTCACGTACTCCAGTCACCAAAACCAGCTTCTCCAGGGTATTCAAGAATCCATCCATACACTAAAAAGAAACCCAGAAAATCATGAAGACATACATCTACGCTTCTTCGGTTTCATGGATTCTTTAAGGAGAGAACGACCTGAGCGTGAGGTTGTCAGATCCAATGGGACCCTCATCTTTGATCCCAACGGAGTCATAACAAAGTCAGTCGATAATATCACCTGGGACCTTCTTCACTTGCAAAGGGTGGCTGAAAAACACTTTCACAGCTTCCATCTTCATGTGGAAAGGATCCCAAACATCACTCAGGTTATCACCCGCCACTTCTTGAGATTCTATTCCAGGGTCCCACCTTCCAGCTCCATTGGCCCTGGAAGTTTCATCACCCACTGATTCTGAATGAAGGAAAGTCGAGCTCTCAACTCTAAAAGCAGCGCTTCTCGGAAGGCAACCCGAGTAATAAAAGGTGTGTTGATTGTGTGTTAATAAGTGAAGATAAATCTCTAAATATCCTTTACACTTGGATATACCTCAAAAATATTTTCAAATAATTTTAAAGTCACAACTCATCTTTTGCAAAAATCACTCATCTCAGATAAATAGGAAACACTTTTCAAAAATTAGTTCATATGTTTCGAGCATTTGAGGTACTTGCATACTACTTTTATGCATTATGCTCCAACTCGTTTAAAAACATATGTTCTACAAAATGATTTGTAATAGAAAACATCTTTTCATTCTGAGACCATGATTCTTTTTTTCATTGCAAAAATATGGAGTTAAAAGGTATATCCAACGTGTTCACACTTAAGAGATTGATTCACAAATGATGGTTGAAATGGAAGGCAAGGTTCTCATTTAAAGGCAATCCCCCTAAAAGCTGAATAAATCCTCATGGAGCTGCTGCAAAAGAAAGACTTTTCTTATCGGCACATATTCAGACCTTCAGTTTTTAGCTATCTGGGGAGTTTCTTCATCCTTTCTCTGTTTCTATCTTTTTGCTTTATTGAGTACAGTTAATTAATAAAAGTAATCTATACCATATCCTAAGCTAATCACTAAGTGTGGGATTCCAACCCAAATTAACACCTAAGAAACATTTTCTTATATGTTTAAACTCTAAGTGTGAGATTTTACTTCCAATAAAATCTCCACTGAAGAGAACATTAGGGACAATGTTCCTCTAAGTGTGGGATAGTGGTATAGAATACCTTAGATAGATTTTTGTGTCCAAATAGCAACTCAGAAAATGTTCCTCACTTTAAATATTGATAAAAAATTTAATTTTTTTGCATAAAACAAAGAAAAGCATGAGCTTGACTTCGACAGTAGATAGCTACTCATTCAGTTAGCTCTGCTATTTCTTTGAATTTTAATATTTCTAAGAGGAGCCATTTTAAATATGATTAAGTTATTTTGGAAAGTAGTGTAAATAAGGTAGGAATTTCTCAAATTAAGAAATGATAGGAATTTCTCACATACAACCCATATTAATTGCAGTGAGGTATCTTGAGCCTATATAAGCATTCATTTTAAATGCTTCACTATTCATTTGTTGTGTATGCCGATGTATGCATTTCTGAATTAGAACTTGCTCCTGGTATGCATTTCGAGACCACATTGGTAGAGTACCGTGCGCGGTATTGGTGCAATTAGATAACATTGATATTCCCTAGGAAATAAACCCATTTTCTCATATCTCTTCAAGCCTAACCCTGCCGATACTCATTTTTAGTATCGATGATCCGCTTAGTAAACCCTATTGAGCCTTAACCTTTTTGTTTCTTAAAAACCCAAGTTTTAAAACCCACTCACTTCCATACCCACCAAAACCTTATCTTGGAATTTTTAAATTTTTAAAAAATGCTATTTAGGTATCCTGTTTGCTTTCACTCAAAAATCATAAATCTCGTGTTTTACTCAAAGTTTCTCATGTGCGTTTCAATAATCAAAATCTCAAAAATATCGAGAAAGTCTGAAGGTGTGAAAAATTGACACCAAGTAAAATTCAAAATGTCAAAAGATTAAAAAAATGAAAGTAAGAAAGGATCTCAAAAGGGAGAAAGAAAAAATAAAAATCTCTTAGAATTTCCTTGGCAAAGAAATTCTAAGCCAAAATTATGTCATAGAAATAAAGCTATGTGATTCAAATCTCTCAAAAACTCCGATCTCTGAAAAATATATATATTCCGTGTATTTTCAAAGATAGAAGTCAGCTATCTTTACTTCCTTACCGATATCCGTTTCCATTTTCATTAAAAAGCGTATCTAAATAAAGTTTTTCATAAGTTTAAAAGTCCTGAGATAAGCATACCCCCTTTAAAACTAAAAACATCCCACTATCCGTACCTTTAACCCTCACTTCACACTACAACCCGATGAATGTCTTGGGATAATTACAGTCGTCCTCACCTAAGTGGTGGAGATTTGATTCTCGATCAAGCCTATGATGATGAATGCTACATGACTGGCTTTTGAGCGATTTCGTTTGTTTAGAATGATAGGAAACCCAATACACTTTTTGAGTGAATTGAGCGACCACAGTGAGATTGCCTAAGTCATGTGTATGCCAATGATCACGAGAATCATAAGCATGCCCAAAGATATTCGTTTCTTATTTCTGGAACAATTATCTTATTTATCTCGATTTTCTAAAACAGGTTACCCATATGAGGAATGATTGTTCTAAGAAATATTTTATTTCGCAAAAATTGGACCTAAAACATCTTTTTAAAATGAGGATAGTTAAAGTATTACTTGAGGACAAGCAATGTCTAAGTGTGTGATATTTGATTTGACGTAAAAAGTCACGTTTTTGCGTACATAATCCCCACCTTTTTAGCCCCAAAATGGATGAAATCATTAAATATCAATACTTTTTCACCAAAATTCATTATTAAGGCTCAAAATAAGGCATTGCTTCCAAAAACAAGTAAAATGGCTAAATAACGTACAAAATAAAGCATAAATGATACGGTCACGTTCTACGAGCACTTTTTAGTATATTACCTTGAAATTATTCTTTGATTAGCTCATTATGATCTTCAGGTAATTACGATCACGTGGATATAAAGAACGCTGAAAAAGGGCTAAGAATGAAGAAGTTATGGCCAAACGAACTTCGACCAGTACACAAGACTTACGATCCAACACACAAAACCATAACCCAGGGTACACCACCCCCACGAGGGCCATATACCACCCTCTAGGGTCCGTATACGCCCCTGTAGAGTCCGTATACCCCCTCTATGGCATCGTATACCCCTCTATGGGGCCATATACCCCCTCTAAGGGGTGGTATACCCCCTCTACGGTGCCGGATATGCCCCGTTTGCTACCGAATATGCCCTATTTGATACCGAATACTCCCTATTTGGTGTCAAATACGCCCTCTTTGGTGTCGAATTTCATAGTTCGGAGGTGTATTTTAGTATTAAATTGGAGCGAGGGTGTTAAGTGTAAAATCGAATCTTGGATGCCTATAAATAGAGGCTTAAACCTCCTCATTTCTCACCATTCACACCATTCAATCCAACAACACATTTCACTACTTTCACACACACTTTCTAGTTTAGGTTAGTTAGTTAGCAGTTAGTTTCTCGTTAATATTTAACGGGACTAACGGAGGGGCTATTTTGTAATATTCGTTAAAGATACTTAGAGGGGTGCTTTTGTAATATTCGAGGCTCTGCTAGTTGTAATCTTTCAGCTTATTTTCAAACTACGCATTTATCACGGTTATCTCTTTCCTTATCTATTATAATGCATCCTATTGTTATTATGCTAGATTTAGGATTCGTTGCCATGATTAGTGTGTAGTTAGCTTGTGTGTTTGTTGTGATGTAGTTAGCCGTTATAATGGGGGATGATGTTAACGTAAATATATAATTGAAAACTATGTCTGTTCAACTTTTCATCTATGATTATAAATTTTTCATCAAACTATCGCCTTTCCTCCAATAAACGTGGTTAAAACCCTATGAGACAAGGAGTCGCGAACCTTGTTCGAGGGTAATTAATTATCTGTGCTATCTATGCATGGTCTGATTTCGAAGCGTTGGAAATACCGCTAAACCAAATGTATAGTACATCGTGAATAAATCAGGGATTTATTGGGTAATACTAAGTGAGGGCTGGGTTTATATCATAGATGGGTACGCTTTAATACAAACTGAGTTTAAAAGGGTTCAGAATGACCCAAATGTGCAACATGTTTGGAACACCGTAAAACGACCTATTACTTAGTATAGTGCTGGAACCACCTCTGGTGTAGTACAAACACATGGAAGCTACGGAACGGTCGTCGGTGTGTACACCCTAACTTGCATTAGTGCGCAAGGCATGATATGCCGTAAAATGTTCTAGTACCTCGTGTAAGTGTCGGAACCATCCTTTGGGAATGGTTCCCATACACCTAAGCTATGGAACGGGACGTCGGTGTATATATTCTGAGCAGCACTGGGTCACTTACCATCTCTGAACCTAACAAACCATCGATGAAAAGTTAATAGACGCTTTCCGAATTAGTTCTTAAATGCTCTATTTTGAATTAGAATACTTTATGATATCAAAGAATGGTCAGAGATTAAATATTGGTCTGTTACCTTATTCATGCGCCCGAGAGTTAACTCCAAGAAGGGTCACTAGTCTTCATAGACAGTGTTGAGGGTAGAGCAGCCTGATCTGATCAGAATCATGACAACCTAGTACTCAGTGACATGCTATCTGAGGAATCAGATAGTAGGGTGCTAGTGTTGACACCATAAAGTACCTAAAATAGTAGAACACAAATACTTAGAAAGAACATTTTCAAAATATCAAACCCAAACATCATCTCCCCTTTAGACTAATGAAATCACAACAAACACTCCTTTCCATACTGATTATCACCTATTATTTTATTTTGTTGTTTATTTAGTTTAATTTAGGACCTAAGTAAAAACCCAAAAATCAAATCTCTTGTTTACAAACCCTACTAAATCGAATCGATCATCTTGACTGCTTGGTTTCACAATATGGTTGATCTTAAGAACGACCCTGAGTCATTACTTGTCGCTAACTACCGTTAGCTATAGTAAAACTTAGGTCCCCAGCTCTATAAATATAAAACCACCCGTCCGATCATGTGGTTTCGACTGGGAGGTTAGCAACGACAAGGAAGCGATTCCTTGACCGACCGTCCGGGACTCGATCATGGTATATATAAGAGTGGTAATATACACTTCACAATGTAAGGACCAATAATGTAGAGTAATAGAGAGAAATTGTCAATTGATATTATAGAGTTAAATGATTACAGACAATTTAGAGTCACGAGTTTCAAAAGTTACAGACTTAGGTAGTTTGCAAAAGATGCCGGAAATGTTACATCCGGTCGAATTACATAGATCCTACGGAAGCACAATAGATTACTAGATAGTTACTACACTAATCTTGGTGTAGATTGAGTTGTGGAAGCAGTGAGGTGAGATGGTCCACAAACTCTGCAAGTCTACTAACCATTCTGAGAGCATCCTCGGTTTCCTGCAGGCGCGTCTCGCATTCCTGTAGTCTTGATCATAAGACGGAGATCTCATTTCGGTTACTGATTACTTGGTTATGAATGACCTCCATGGTTTGTGCGGTATCGTCCATTTGGTCGTGAGTTCTGTTCAAAGTTTCAGAGAAGTCTGCCTGACCTATGTATAACAGTGAAATCCTGTCTTGAGTTTGCTCCATCCAGTTAGAGTGAATACAATGCTGTTCAGTTTCCATGTCGTGTAGCCTGCTTTCATGACGGTGCACTCGAGCGGCTAACACATGAACAGTGAAGTGAGAAGGTTCTTGGGTATAGGGAGAGACTTCCATGCTGTAAAATCCTCCATTTGATGTGGGGAGTTAGATTCCTTCCACGTCCCTCCGGGTGTTGAGTCGGTTTGATAACCACCGCCATTGGCTAGTTGTTGTTTGCCTTTGAGGATGGTTATGGAGTTGGTTTTGAGTGGGATATGGGCTAGTTCGAGGTAACCCAGTGTTCCTCCTATCTACCCTTAAGTTTTGTGATCCATACGGATGAGAGCGTGACAAATTGGGTGGTGTGTTTGCCATTTCTGAGATAAAGCGTTAGAAAGAATGAGGCATATATTCGTATATAATATAGCCTAGGATTTGTAGAGAGGTCTATCTATGTATATATATGTATATAACATAATATCCTATTGAGTGTCTAGCACATACATGTTTGAGTCCCGGTTCTCTCGAGATTAGAGTCAACTAGTGTATCCCTATTCAACATAACCGTTTCAGGGCTCTGATACCAATATGTCGCACCCCCAATTTCGGGTTGCGGAAGTGAATCGGGTCGGGGCGCGACTAATTAATAATCACAGCACAAAGATATAATGAACGACTCTATATTCGTCGTTTTATAACTTGTATTGATAAAACCAAAGTTTACATCAAAATATAGTTTACATTAGCTCAATTTGAAATTGAGAGATTTACATACATAATTAATTTATACAAAGTATAATAATGCAGCTAAATCTCTTAATGTTTGTATGATGAAACGAGCTAATGAATCCTAATTTGGGAAGTCCAACCTACTATTGAGTACCTGTGATACATGCTAAAATGGGTCAGCGAAACGTTGGTGAGCTCACAGGTTTGTATGTCAAAACATATTGTATGAACCGCAAGATTTAATAGAATTTAAAGTGCAATTAAGCAAATTAAAATTTATACAACCATGAGCACATAGTTTGAACTTAACTCGAGGTATCAGGTCCAAATTTAAGGTCACCTGATCGAGGTGCCTCCCACGATTGCCTAATCTACACTCGTCTGAACAAATATTAATACATCCGTTTAACCAGTTAGTGCGTGCTAACTCGGATGAGGATAGTCAATCCTATATGGTACCACATACTAATATTCACGCTACAACGTATTACCAAACTATGTTGAGGAGGACTTTGAAAAGATTAGTAAGATAACTCATGTAGTATTTGTTTGATTTCGTACTTGCGTTCATATAGTAAAATAATACGAGCAATGATATCACACCCCCGAGTAAAACGGTAAAATAGGGGCAATGAGACTCACCCAAGTCTTGAGAGTTTAACTTAAAAAACTTTAGTTGATTAGCTGAGTAGTGATGTCTGAAGACTTGTAACCTGAGGGTGTCCACGACACGCGATGGTTATAAATGTGAGTAGGTATCTATAAAGACTACCTTTGTAGTTGTTCGTCCAACTAGAATGTCCAAATTACTACAATTTGGTTGATTAACTTGTCCAAGTTACTACGACTTGGTTGAGTTGATTTTGTTTTGAAAACGTGTACGGGTCATTGGTGATTGGTTGTAATAATAATTTCTCTATTATTATTATGATTTTTGAAGTGTTATGTTCAAAAATGGTCCCAATGTGTTTTAGAAGTGCTATCGTACAAGTTTTAGAAGTTATACGAGCTTGACACTTAGTATGAAAATAGGTTGTAAACATTCCGTTTTTAGCATACCTTATAGCGACACTTAGGGGTTTATGCAACACTCAGGAAGTGCCGCATCAAATGGGAAATTTTTAGTTATTAGTGTCACTTAGGGACGTGTCGCATAAGGGGCGACACTTAAGGAAGTGTCGGGTACAAGTGTCGGTATTCAAAGTCATGCTGGGAAGTGTCGGGTACAAGTGTCGGTATTCAGAGTCATGCGTCACAAGGGTTAGTGTCGGATGAAATCAGATTTCAATTATAGGTGACACTTAGACAAGTGTCGCTAGAAGTGTCGGTTAGGAGTGTCGGGTATTGAATTTGTGACACTTAGTCAAGTGTCGGGAAAAAGGGGTTTTATGCGGCACTTAGGCAAGTGACGCAAGATTAAGGTTTTAAGCGACACTTAATGCTTCACTTAAGGAAGTGACGCATCATTGTTTTGGTTCGTGCGACACTCCCGTCTAGTCGTGGTTTTTGAGCCCAAAAACGAGTTTTCCGATTTCCGTTTAGTCCGATTCTTTTACCCAACCCATATTTGGACATTTTAAGCTTAGATAAACCAAAAACAAGAAAAATAAACGAAATCAGAGCGTTTTCGAGATTTGTCGGAAACTTATTAGTTAACGCGGGTTGAATCCAAAAAGATGAAAATGTAGATCGTGATGACGTGGTTCTTTTTGTTCAAACGAGCGAGAGGATTCGAGGCCGTTTGATGGTAGTTTTTGGGTGGTAAAGGGTGATGGTGGTAATGGAATTTTGAGAGAGAAAGGGACAGAGAGAGAAAAAGTGAGATGGTGAAATGAGAAAAGAAGAAAGAGGTGGGGGTTTTAACCTCCACTTTTCCGTTCCCCGATATTTTTCTGCGTGTGGTGTTCATTTCCCCGATCGTTTAAACGTTTAAATAATTAATTTATACGTTTAAATATACGTTTTAAAATACGAATGTTTATTCAATATTTTTGTTGAAGTATTTTACCAAATACTTGCAGTTGAGTTGTAAAATATATCTTAAATTGTTTCGTTTGTTTGCGCATTTAACATTTTAATCGCGTAGACGTTTATTTGTACGATACGAAATATTATCAAAATAATATTTTGGATATAATGGTTGTATTAAATAATATTGTATTATTTAATAAAATTGTACACCAACGTCCGTATTAATTGAACCGAATTCCATTCGATTTATAAGGAGTACGATTTAATCAAATCGTATAACTGTATATATTCATTAATATATAATTCGATAAATTAATTAGACTAACACGGAACTAATTACATGTATTAACAGTTGTTTAGGCGCTAATCACTAGTCCTAATTTGACAGGTGTCACATAAATGCGGTCATCTCGCTGCCTGAATTTAGAACAACCATGACTCTTTTGAGTGATATAATTTCATGTCTTTGAAGTGATCATGTCGTTTTTGCACGATGGTGTTTCGTGTAATTCTCGTTTAATTTTGGGACGTTGAAACTTTGCATTACCTATTTCTCCCATTTTAATGGCGGAAGGCAATTGTGCCGCTTTGATTGATGGTGTTTTGCATCTTTTGAGCGGATTTGTATGCTTTTGCGTAATTGTTGCACCCCCAAATTCGGGTTGCGGAAGCGAATTGGGTCGGGACGCGACTAATCCATAATCACAACACACAAGGTATAATGAATGACTCTATATGCGTCATTTTACAACTTGTATTGATAAAATCAAAGTTTACACAAAAATATAGTTTACATTAGCTAAATTTGAAATTGAGAGATTTACATACATAATTAACTTATACAAAATATAAAATGCAACTAAATCTCTGAATGTTTGCATGCTGACATGAGCTAATGATTCCTGAATTGGGCAGTCCAATCTACTACTGGGTACCTGTGATACATGCTAAAATGGGTCAGTGAAATGCTGGTGAGCTCATAGGTTTGTATGTCAACACATATTGTATGAACCACAAGATTTAATTGAATTTAAGTTGCAATTAAGAAATATAAAAGTTTTACAACCATGAGCACATAGTCTGAGCTTAACTCGAGGTGTTAGGTCCGCATTTAAGGTATCCTGATCGAGGTGCCTCCCACGAGTGCCTAATCTACACTTGTCTGAAAAAATATTAGTACATCCGTTTACCCAGTTAGTGCATGCTAAACCGAACGAGGAGGGTCAATCCTATATGGTAACATATACTAATATTCACGCTACAACGTATTACCAAACTATGATTAGGAGGGCTTTGAAATGATTAATGAGATAACTCATGTAGTATTTGTTTGTTTTGTACTTGCGTCCATATAGTTAAAATAAAACGAGCAGTATATCACACCCCTGCGTAAAGCAGTAAAATAGGGGCTATGAGACTCACCTGATTCTTGAGAGTTTAAATTAATAAACTTGAGTTGATTAGCCGAAATGAGTTGTCCGAAGAATGGTAACCTGAGGGTGTCCACGACATGCGATGGTTATACATGTGAGCAGGTATCTATAAAGACTACCTTTGTAGTTGTTCGTCCAACTAGAATGTTCAAATTCTACGATTTGTTTGTTTTGATTATGTTTTGAAAATGTGTACGGCCCGTTGGTGATTGGTTGCCATAATAATCTCATTATTATTATTATTATTATTATTTTGAAGTGTTAAGTTCATAAACGTATCCCGGTGTGTTTTAAAAGTCGTATCGTATAAGTGTTGAAGTTATACAAGTTTGACAATTAGTATAAAAATGATTTGTAAACTTTCTATTTTTAGCGACACTGGGCTAGTTTCGCTACATGCGGCACTAGTAAAGCGACACTATGGTCAGTGTCGCTATATGCGACATTTAATGGATTTTTAGCGACACTAAGGTTAGTGTCGCTATATGCGACACAAATTGATTTTGGCGACACTAGGTTTAGTGTCGCTATCTGCGACATTCAATCGAGTAGCGACACTAGGGTCAGTGTCGCTATATGCGACACTAAATGGGGTTTAGTGACACTAGGCTAGCGTCACTATAGGATCTGAGCCTTTAGCGACACTAAGGGCCTGATCGAATTTGAGGCTTGGGTTTGTGGTCAAACGACCCCGGTTTGACCCATTACTTTTACACAAGCTTTAGAATGGTTACTAGAGTTCATAAAAATTATTTGTTTGTGTCGGTTGTGTTCGAGAGGTCATTTTCTTTAAAATGGTCAAAATCGACATTTTCTGACAATGTTCCGAAATCGAGTTTTAAACATATATTTGGACATTTATAGCTTAGATAAACAACATACAAGTGAAAATGGACGAAATCTAAGAGTTTCAAGATTTTTCGGAAACATACAAATCGTCATGCGAGAATTTGAAAAGATAAAATCATAGATCGTGACGCCATGATCATTTTCCTCCAAATACGCTAGATGATTTAGGGTGATTTATGGGTGTAATTTGGTGGTTGAAGGTGGTGATTTGGAGGTGGGTGGTTAAAGTGGAAGAAAGGAAGAAAGGGAGAGAGAGAATAGATATGTGTGTGTGTGTTTTGTGTGTTGAATGAGACAAAGGAGTGAGGCGTTGATGTCCCTCACCCTTGGGCCGGTTCATGGGGGCCCCACCATGTTTGGGTGTTTCCAAATTTTAATCCCCTGCGTTTGCGCTCCGTGCAGTGTTCTTTTTTCCGATCGTTTAAACGTTTAATTAATGATGTACGCGTTTAAATGTATATTTTAAAATATGAATATTTATTCGATATTTTTGTTGAAGTATTTCGTTATATACTTTGGAATTGAGTTATAAGATATAACTTAAATTTGTTTCGATTGTGTTGCGCACTTAATATTTTGAATCGCGTAGACGTTTTCTTATACGATACGAATTAATTACGAAATATTATCAAAATAATATTTTGAATAAAATATTGTTATCAAATAATGTTTTATTATTTAATAAAATTATTCACCAACGTCCGTATTAGTTGAACCGAATTACATTCGATTTGATTTGCGTACGATTTAATCAAATCGCATAATTGTATATATTAAAAAATATATATTTTGATACATTAATTAGCCTTAGACGGAACTAATTACATGTATTAATAGTTGATTAGGCACTAATCACTAGTCCTAATTTGGCGGGTGTCACATTCTCCCCCTGTTAGAAGAATTTCATCCCGAAATTTAGTTCGAGGTCGTGTTTGGAGTAGCTTTGGCGAATAATTGAAGATACTTGAGTCGCATTTGGTCTTCCCGTTCCCAAGTGAAATCCGGCCCACGCCGTGAATTTCACCTGACCTTGACGATGGGAATACGACTTTGTTTGAGTTGTTTGACCTCACGGTCCATGATCTCGACGGGTTCTTCAACAAAGTGAAGTTTGTCGTCGACATGAATTTCATCGAGGGGAATAATAAGGGTTTCATCGGGCATGCATTTCTTCAGATTAGAAATGTGAAAAGTATGGTGCACGCTGCTGAGCTCGGGTGGCAGCTGCAATCGATATGCCACTGGACCAACCCTCGAGGATTTCAAAAGGTCTAATTTATCTAGGGTTTAGTTTTCCGCATTTTCCAAAACAAATGACACCTTTCCAAGGTGAAACTTTGAGTAGTACTCGATCCCCAATCTGGAATTCGAGTGGTTTGCGTCTCACGTCAGCGTAACTTTTCTGACGATCACTTTCGGCTTTGAGTTTGTTTTGAATCTCGAAGATTTTCTCGGTTGTTTTGTGAATGAGTTCAGGGCCAGTAAGCTGATTGTCTCCCACTTCGGTCCAACAAATCGGTGATCGGCACTTACAGTGCCTCGAAAGGTGTAGCCTTGATGCTGGTGTGATAGTTGTTGTTGTACGAGAACTCGCACAATGGTAGATGTTTTTCCCAGTTTGCACCGAAGTCAACTATGCAAGCCCGTAGCATATCCTCCATTGTTTGAATAGTTCGTTCAATTTGTCCGTCATTTTGAGGGTGGTATGCGGTACTCATGTCAAGTAGAGTACCCAATGATCTCTGAAGTGATTTCCAGAAGTGAGATGTGAAGCGACTATCCCTATCTGAGATAATCGAGATTGGAACACCGTGTCGAGAAATAATTTCTTTGATGTAGATTCGAGTGAGGCGTTCCATTTTATTGGTTTCCTTGATCGGAAGAAAATGGGCAGATTTTGTGAGACGGTCGACGATCACCCAAATGGTATCGCAACTGCTCGATGACTTAGGAAGTTTGGTTATGAAATCCATTTTATTGGTTTCCTTGATCGGAAGAAAATGGGCAGATTTTGTTAGACGATCGACGACCACCCAAATGGTATCGCAACCGCTCGATGACTTAGGAAGTTTGGTTATGAAATCCATGGCGATCTGTTCCCACTTCCATTGAGGAATTTCGGGTTGTTGGAGTAAACCAGAAGGTTTTTGACACTCGGCTTTGACTTTTGAGCAAGTAAGGCACTTGCTGACGTATGTGGCGATTTCAGCTTTCATATTCGGCCACCAATAGAATTCCTTAATGCCGTGATACATCTTGTCGGATCCCAGATGGATAGAGTATTTGGACTTGTGAGCTTCATCCATCACCAAGTCTCACAGGTTCCCAAAACTAGGCAACCAGATTCTGTTATAGAGGTGCCTAACTCCGTTAGGTTTGATTACAAATTGTTTATCCATGACTTGCAAGGCTTCGTTTTTTATGTTATCGAGTTTCAGGACTTCGAGTTGGGCAGCGAGGATCTGAATGTTTAGATCATTGTGAATTGTCATACTTAGGGCTCGGACTCGAAGTGGTTTCGTTCGTTCTTTTCGACTAAGGGCATCAACAACAACATTTGCCTTACCCGGATGGTATTTGATTTACAAATCATAATCGGTAAGAAACTCGACCCATCGACGTTGTCTCATGTTGAGATCCTTCTGATCGAATATATGTTGGAGACTTTTGTGATCGGTGAAGATTGTGCACCTAGTGTCATAGAGATAATGTCTCCAGATTTTGAGAGCAAAGACAACGGCTCCAAGCTCAAGATCGTGGGTGGTGTAGTTCTTTTCATGAATTTTCAACTGTCGAGAGGCGTAGGCAATGACTTTGTCCCGTTACATCAATACGCAACCAAGACCTTGATGAGAAGCATCGCAGTATACCACGAAGTCATCAGTGCCTTCGGGTAAGGATAGAATAGGAGCACTGCAAAGCTTTTGCTTCAGAAGTTGAAATGTTGACTCTGGTTTGTCATTCCAATCGAACTTTTTGTCTTTCTGAGTCAGTGTCGTGAGTGGTTGGGCTATTTTCGAGAAATTTTCAATGAATCACCGATAGTACCCAGCAAGACCCAAGAATTGGCGTACTTCGGTTGGAGTTGTTGGTGCTTGCCAGGACTTGATAGCCTCGATTTTTGATGGATCAACATGGATTCCTTGACTATTAACAACATGTCCGAGGAATTGAACGGATTGTATCTAGAACTCACACTTGGAGAATTTGCCATATAACTCCTCGTGTTTGAGAATTTCTAGGATGGTTTTGAGGTGTTGCACGTGTTCTTGTTCATTTCGCGAGTATATGAGAATGTCATCGATGAAGATAATGACAAACTTATCGAGGTAAGGTTTGCACACCCGATTCATAAGATCCATGAATACGGCTGGTACGTTTGTTATGCCGAAGGGCATCACCTGAAATTCATAATCCTGTAACGAGTTCGGAAAGCAGTTTTCGGGATATCGGTGTCGCGAACTCGAAATTGATGATAACCTGACTGAAGATCGATCTTTGAATAAATACTCGACCCTTGTAGTTGGTCAAAGAGGTCATCGATGCGAGGGAGTGGATATCGGTTCTTGATGGTCAATTTGATCAACTCTCGGTAGTCGATGCACATTCGGAAAGAACTGTCTTTCTTTTTCACGAATAAGACCAGAGCTCCCCAAGGTGAAGAACTCGGTCTAATGAATCCTCTATCCAGGAGTTCCAGTAACTGGGTGGAAAGCTCCTGAAGTTCGGATGGGGCTAATCGGTATGGTGCTCGGGCCAAAGGTGCAGCACCTGGCACGAGGTCGATTGAGAACTCAACCTGTCTTGGTGGTAGTAAACGAGACAGTTCTTCCGGAAAGACTTCTGGAAAGTCTCGAACGATGGGCACATCCTCAAGTCACTTCTCCTCTGACTTTTTATACCATGATGTGTGCGAGGATTGCCGAATAACCCTTTCTTAGAAATTTTCGGGTTTTCAAACAAGAGATGATGTTTAGTCTCGTCCTACCGGTCTCCCCCTGTATGATCAAAGTTCTACAGGCGGCGAGAGGGATGCGAATGATCTTATCGTAACAAACGATCTCGGCTCGGTGTCTGGACAACCAGTCCATTCCTATGATGACGTTGAAACTTCCAATTTCAACAGGCATAAGATCGATTGAAAAGGTTTCGTTGGCTAGGTTTAAAGTGCAATTAGGTATCACACTATCGGTTTTTATGAGTCTACCATTTGCTAGTTCTACAGTGTACTTAGCATCTAGAGCAACAGGGGTGATATCAAGCAATGGATAAAATTCATCAGAAATAAAGCTTCTATCAGCACGAGTATCAAATAGAACAGAAGCAGTTAAGTTGTTGAGGAGGAACATACCTGAGACCACATAAGGGTCTTCGCAGGCGTCCCCAGAGTTGAGTACGAAGGCTCTACCTCTAGCGTTGTTGTTGTTGTTGTTGTTGTTGTTGTTCTTCAGCTTTGGGCATTCATTCCTTAAATGCCCGGTGTTCCCACATTCGAAGCAGGCTCTTGATGGCCTGGTGTTGTTGTTGTTGGAGGTTTTGTTGTTGGATTTGGGACCTCGACAATCTTTGGTCGGATGTTCGTACCTCCTGCAGTTGTCGCAAGGGGTATTACACGGGCCATCATGGTGGCGGTTACACTTGGAACAATAGGGTTTGCTCCCAGTATACCCGCGTTTGGATTCGGTGTTGGAGGTATAAGCTTGGATGGCATTGGGTTTCCTGTTTGGTTGGTCGTGGTGATCAGAGGATTTATGTTTGTTGCTGGAGGATGGGAGTGGTGTCTCACTGCAGACGACCATTGCCATGAGTTCATGAGCTAACCGGATTGCACTTTCAACAGTGGTTGGTTTAGATGAGGCGATGTTCCCCTGGATATTCTCTGGGAGGCCGCGGATGTATCTCTTGATGCCTTTCTCCTCCGGATCAACCAAACCCGGGCATAACAAAGCGAATTGCTGGAATTTGGTGGTATATCCAGCAATGTCAGTGCCCTGCACTGTCAAGTGTCAGAATTCTTCCTCCAGACGGTGCAGTTCTTCTTCGGGACAGTAACTTTCCCTAAGCTTTTTCTTCAGTTCAGCCCAAGGAAGTTGATTTGTTATCTCGATGCCTACAGAGTTTGCGTGGGTGTTCCACCATGTAAGTGCACCTTCCTGACAGATTCCATACGTACCATCCACCGGATCAAACCAATGGCACCTTCCGTGCCCTTGAAATATAGCGGTTTGCAACTGAGAAAATCCTTGTATGAGCAAGGTTTAATGACAGGGGTATTGTCAGCAGTGTCATCACTTCTTCTAGATGTTCGTGGTGATTCCCGAGTAGCCAGGGCTTCGGCCACAGCTCGGGAAACGAGAGCAGCAATTTCAGCATCGCTGTAACTTTTCTTCTTTGGCGGCATGATTCTTCAAGAAAGAAACAAGAGGTACATGAGAGTTTGTACCAGAATGATAATTGAGGTAGACGTATATATAAAAGCGATAATATACACATCACAATGTAAAGACCAATAGTGTCGTGTCATAGAGAGAAATTGCCAATTGATATTATAGAGTTAAACGATTATAGACAACTTCGAGTTACATCCAGGAATTGTTACATCCGGTCGAATTACATAGATCTTACAGAAGTACAATAGATTACTAGATAGTTACTACACTAATCTCGGTGTAGATTGAGTTGTGGAACCAGTGAGGTGAGATGGTCCACAGACTCTACAAGTCTGCTAACCATTCTGAGAGCATCCTCGGTTTCCCGCAGGCGCGTCTCACATTCTTGCAACCATGATTGTAAAGCAGAGATCTCATTTCAGTTACTGATTAATTGGTTATGAACGATCTCCTTGGTTTGTGTGGTATCTTCCATTTGGTCGTGAATTCGGGTCAAGATTTCAGAGATGTTCGCTTGACCTATGTATAACCGGGCGATACCGTCTTGAGTTTTCTCCATCCAGTTAGAGCGAATATTGCGACGTTCGATTTCCATGTTGTGTAGCCTGCTTTCGTGGTGGTGCACTCGAGCAGCTAACACGGGAACAGTGAAGTGAGTAGGTTCTTGGGTATAGGGAGAGACTTCCATGCTGGAAAACCCTCAGTTAGTGGCGGGGAGTTGGATTCCTTCCTCGTCCCTCCAAGTGTCCATTCGGTCTGATAACCATCTCCCCATTGGCTCGTTGTTGTTTTCCTTTGGGGCTGGTCATTGAGTCGGTTTTGAGTGGAATATGGGCTAGCTCGAGGCAACCCAGTGTTCCTCCTAGCTACCCTCAATTTTCGTGATCCATACTGATGGGCGCGAGACGAATTGGGTGGTGTGTTTGCCATTTCTGAGACAAAGCGTAGAAACAATGAGGCCTATATTCATATATAATACAGCCTAAAATTCATAGAAAGGTCTATCTATGTATATATGTATATCACATAATAGCCTATTGAGTGTCTAGCAGAGACATGTTTGTGTCCCGGTTCTCTCGAGGTCAGATTCAACTAGTGTATCCTGTTCAGTCATGACTCCTCTCAGGTCTCACATCATATTCATTTAATTGTACATAGTTGATCAAGCTATGTTAAATTAAACCCATACAATGTAGTCACTGAACCTAATCATACTTAATGAGGAATACTGCCTAACGGTCATAGTCTAGGCCCACTAAATGCAACCTAGTTCACTATAACCTTAGGCTCTTATACCAATCTATCGCACCCCCAAATTCGGGTTGCGGAAGCAAATCGGGTCGGGGCGTGACTAATCAATAATCACAACATACAAGGTATAATGAATGACTCTATATGCATCGTTTTATAACTTGTATTGATAAAATCAAAGTTTACACCAAAATATAGTTTACATTAGCTCATTTTGAAATTGAGAGATTTACATACATAATTAACTGATACAAAATATAATAATGCAGCTAAATCTCTGAATGTTTGCATGCTGACACGAGCTAATGATTCCTGAATTGGGCAGTCCAATCTACTGCTAGGTACCTGTGATACATGCTAAAATGGGTCAGCGAAACGCTGGTGAGCTCACAGGTTTGTATGTCAACACATATTGTATGAACCGCAGAATTTAATTGAATTTAAGTTGCAATTAAGCAAAATAAAAGTTTTGCAACCATGAGCACATAGTCTGAGATTAACTCGAGGTGTTAGGTCCACATTTAAGGTATCCTGATCGAGGTGCCTCCCACGAGTGCCTAATCTACACTTGTCTGAACAAATATTAGTACATCCGTTTACCCAGTTAGTGCATGCTAACCCGGACGAGGAGGGTGAATCCTATATGGTAACATATACTAATATTCACGCTACAATGTATTACCAAACTATGATTAGGAGGGCTTTGAAATGATTAGTGAGATAACTCATGTAGTATTTGTTTGTTTTGTACTTGCGTCCATATAGTTAAAATAAAACGAGCAGTATATCACACCCCTGAGTAAAGCAGTAAAATAGGGGCTATGAGACTCACCTGATTCTTGAGAGTTTAAATTAATAAACTTGAGTTGATTAGCCGAAATGAGTTGTCCGAAGAATGGTAACCTGAGGGTGTCCACGACACGTGATGGTTTTAAATGTGAGCAGGTATCTATAAAGACTACCTTTGTAGTTGTTCGTCCAACTAGAATGTCCAAATTACTACGATTTGGTTGTTTTGATTATGTTTTGAAAACATGTACGGCCCATTGGTGATTGGCTGCCATAATAATCTCATTATTATTATTATGATTTTGAAGTGTTAAGTTCATAAACGTATCCCAATGTGTTTTAAAAGTCTTATCGTATAAGTGTTGAAGTTATACATGTTTGACAGTTAGTATAAAAATGATTTGTAAACTTTCTGTTTTTAGCGACACTGGGCTAGTGTCGCTACATGCGACACTAGTAAAGCGACAATATGGTCAGTGTCGCTATATGCGACATTCAATGGATTTTTAGCGACAGTAAGGTCAGTGTCGCTATATGCGTCATACATTGATTTTGGCGACACTAGGTTTAGTGTCGCTATCTGCGACATTCAATCGGGTAGCGACACTAGGGTCAGTGTCGCTATATGCGGCACTAAATGGGGTTTAGCGACACTAAGCTAGTGTCGCTATAGGATATGAGCCTTTAGCAACACTAAGGGCCTGATCGGATTTGAGGCTCGGGTTTGTGGTCAAACGACCCCGGTTTGAACCGATACTTTTACACAAGCTTTAGAATGGTTACTAGAGTTCATAAAAATTATGCGTTTGTGTCGGTTGTGTTCGAGAGGTCGTTTTCTTTAAAATGGTCAAAACTGACATTTGTCGACAATGTTCTGAAATCGAGTTTTAAACATATATTTGGATATTTCTAGCTTAGATAAATAGCATACAAGTGAAAATGGATGAAATCTAAGAGTTTTGAGATTTGTCGGAAACTAACAAATCGTCGCACGATAATTTTGAAAAGATAGAATCGTAGATCGTGACGCTGTGATCGTTTTCCTCCAAATATGCTAGATGATTTAGGGTGATTTATGGGTGTAATTTGGTGGCTGAAGGTGGTGATTTGGAGGTGGGTGGTGAAAGTGGAAGAAAGGAAGAAAGGGAGAGAGAGAATAGATGTCCCTCACCCATGGGCCGGTTTATGGGGCCCCACCATATGTGGATGTTTCCAAATTTTAATCCCTTGCGTTTGCGCTCCGTGTAGTGTTCAGAAACCCCGATCGTTTAAACGTTTAATTAATGTTGTACGCGTTTAAATGTAGGTTTTAAAATATGAATATTTATTCGATATTTTTGTTGAAGTATTTCGTTAAATACTTTGGAATTGAGTTATAAGATATAACTTAGATTTGTTTCGATTGTGTTGCGCACTTAATATTTTAAATCGAGTAGATGTTTGCTTGTACGATACGAATTAATTATGAAATATTATCAAAATAATATTTTGAATAAAATAGTGTTATATTATTTAATAAATGTTAAAACTAAGCATATGTTTATGATTCAATCTTTTCCTTGTTTGATTTGTGTCTAACTTAATTTGGTTAAGTGCATAAATAAGTGCAGGGGTTTGTTTGTCATATTCTTGAAGTTATAAGCTGGTATTTAAAGTTTGGATGAAATATGTCAAGATTATATCTGCAAGGGGTGTTTGTGTAAATTGATTTAGGTTTTATATGTATTGTTTATTTTATTTTAGGATTATTCATTTTTATCAATTCTGTAGTTGTTGCGGCTGTATATCGAGCTCTCAAACCCTAGTATTGTTCTTGATCATCTTGATCAGATTCCGAGTGATTATTGATCATTAACTATTGTTGATTGATCATTGAGTGTTTTTGTGTCTGTAGAGAGATTTTTGTCTTTTTTTTTGTGTTAACCCGGTTTGGTTAATCGAGTATCATTCAGTTTGTTGTTTATATCTTCTTCTAGTATTAGTAATTGTGATTTTGTACATGGTATCAGAGACACGGTACACTATGTGGATTATTGTGGTGTGCTTTGAGGTTTGATTTGAAATTCAGAAGTTAGGGTTTTGAATTAGGGTTTCGTGGTTTACGAAGTTCTGGTTGTTTTTTTAGGTTCGATTGTGATCTGTGGTGATTATTTCATCGATTTATTGGAGGATTCTGCTCGGCTCACTATTCTTCTTCTATAAACCCTAATTTTCAAATTAGGGTTTCTAGGGTTTCATCTTGAAACCTGTTGCTGATTGATTCACTCTTGGCTATTCCAGAGTGAATATCTGAAGTCTTCCGCTGTTCTATTCTCTATTTTCTTTTAGCTTTGCATGAAGTACTCTGTGAGACGTTTCTAACTCTTTCTCTATATTCCTGTTTTGAGAATAACTGGTTATTTGTTATTTGTTAATATCTGCTCATACTTGTGTGTGATATTATCTAGGTTCACTAATCTTGATTGTTTTTATTGGTAGAAGAGAGGTCCCAAAGAAAGACCTAGGACAGAGTCCCTTGAGAATCTATCTGTAAGGATCCCTGCTTTGGCTAACCTTTAGGGTTTATTATTCTGCATTTTTATTAGACATATGTGTGTATTTGATTGTTAATTGATTATTTGTGATATTACTTGTGATTTGTTTGATTCTGTGTTGTGATTATTTGTGGTATTTGATTATTGTTTGTTTGCTAATATGGTTGGTGAAGTTGGTACTGGTTCTAAGGTCACTTAAGTGAGTGATCTTGATTTTGTTGATCCTCTATACCTTCATGCTAGTGATACTAGTACAACTGCACTAATATCACTTAAGCTAAAAGATACAAAGAATTACAATGTTTGGAGTAGGGCTATGATGCTTGCATTACAAACCAAGAACAAGGTTGGTTTTATTGATGGTTATGTAACCAAACATAAAACTGATGTTGTTCTTAGTTCTCAATGGGATAGATGCAATTTTGTTGTGTTATCATGAATTCTAAATTCCATATCTGAAGAACTGTTTTCAGGTCAAGTTTTTTCTCAACTTTCTAAAACTGTTTGGGATGAACTAAAAGAAATTTATGATAAGATTGATGGTTCATTCTTTCTAACTTGTCAATTTGTTCTTTCCTTTTGTTGCATCGCGGTTGCTTCCCGTAACCATCTATTGCCTTTGTGAAGCCGACAGTGTGACCCACCGCCCTTGTCCTTCCGGGGTGCTCTTTTCCTACAACTTTCTATATGGCATCTTTTCCTTGGGGATCCGGAACCTCATGCAACTCCTCGTCCTTCTTGATCTGTTTGAACCAACAAAAAGTTGATGTTCTAATTTTACCAGAAATATAAATAAGTAATAAAATTCAAAGTAAACATAGGTCATCATACCAATTCCTTCACAGTTGGAACAATAGCCTCAGGGTATAATCAACCGTCCTTGATTGCATCCACAGCGAGCCCTGATGTACATAAACACCGACTTACTATGAACCCCGTATACACGACCAGCAAGAGATGTGGTATCCAAGACTTTGACAACTTTTTCTTTCTCCTTCATCCACTCTTCTTCGCAACCGCAATTTCCCTGTTTAACCTTGAGTGTGGAATTTCTCTATGCATTCTAAATTGATCACCCTCTTCCTCCAGGTTGATCTTTTTGGTCGTCAAACACTCACACACAATTGGAGACATAAAAGCCATGATCAAGCAGGAAGGCGTTGCTAAATGCTAGATCAAGGCTCGGATTTGCTCCGGTTCAACCAGTTCACTCGGAAATGGGCACAAATCCGGGTTAAAACATTGTCTTTAACACATCTTAAACCATGGATCAAATCTAGAAGATTCAAGTCATCATCATTAGGTGATGGTCAAGGATTTCGATCTGTTGAACATGGGTACAAAATCTGGAAGATTCAAATTAACTTATCGATACTCTGTGTCTTTCTTTGATGCAGCTAAGTAACAACAACCTTCAATATACAATCGCAATTTCTCTGTTTAAATCATTCCATGTTAAAACCTTTGCAGATATGATATAACAAAGGGAAGAAATTAAAAATAAAAGTCGAGATGAATCACCAGCTTCTGACTATGTCTGTATCTTCTTTTTCATCAAATCAATATGATATTCAACCCCCTAATATCATGATCGCCAAGCGATTTCTTCTCCGATATGGTCATAATATTTCATTTTCGTTATCAATTTTTTTCACAACAAAAGTATCAATACTTCCTCTCAACTGAGATTTCTCTGTTTAAACCTTCCGGACTCCTGTAAGTAATATCAAGTTCTTAATTAGTTATGAGTGTCTCGATATCATTTCAAAAAGTGTCAAAAACTTGATACTCTCTCTGGATACTAGATTCTGTTATTACCAGGATGGAATCTCGAAGAAAACTTTACGCATCTCGGTGTTGTAATGATCTAGAGATGTAATCGAGAAAGATACGACTAATGCAGCCTTTATCAGCCTTTATGTGGTTTCCGTCGATAAAGAAGGATTGTGGGTTGGGAAGATTAAGAAAATAAAGGGATCGATATATCATGTGTATTTTAAAGGGTCAAATGGCACCTAAACCCATCATCAACAATATATACGGAAAGGGCCGGTGTTTCAAAACTTCATGTTCAAGCTTCAAAGTATATGACCGAAAACGATTGACGGAAGATTTAAACAGAGAAATTGCGGTTGTGAATGAATATTGTTCTGAAAGAAGATCATCAACACGTGAGAACTTCATATGGAACTGCTTCATTTTGTTGTTTGGATGATGCTAGTTATTAGTTTGTTACTAATTTAGGTGATTGTGCCGGATGTTTGTATGCAAAAGTGATTGCCAAAAAGTAAACTACTATTGATATTTGTGTTAAATGTTAGTACTGGTTAAACCCCCAAAAAGGCAAAAACCTATATAAATCTATTTTTCCCCTTAATTCTTGTCCCCATAAAATTGTTTACTTAAATAAATTTTATCAAGTCGATATTTTATAAAATGAAGGAATTGATAGCTTTTAAAAACCGTATAAAAAAGAATTATAAAAAAGGTACTACAATTGTATTTTTAATAAAAAGTTTTATTTTTAAACGAGTATTGAATGATTAATTAAACACAAACACAAATAATTATCAATTTTTCTGTATATTGATTGAATATGAACGTATAAGATTTACAAAAATATTCTATCGATCGACTATCACACTTTAGGGTTTTGTCACCTTCGAATTGTAACCCTAATGCTCTATTTATTCTAAACTCTTTCTGACCCTGTGACACTAGCTAGTCCACTGCCTCCTTGCGACACTTGACTTAATGTCGCAATTGCGACACTGGCTAAGTGTTGCAAGTAAAAATGTAGAGTTTTTTTCCTAACTTTCTAAAGTAAGTTTCATTACAAATCTATATAAAGGCAAAAACCTATATAAATCTATTTTTCCCCTTAATTATTGTCCCCATAAAATTGTTTATTTGAATAATTTTTATGAATTCGTTATTTTATAAAATAAAGGAAATAAATAGTTTGAAAAGTAAGACTATTCAAATAGCTTTTAGTACCGTACCCATGAACAAAACGTGATAGTACAAGGACGATTCAAACAATTTACTCATAATGTAAAATTAGGATTATATTATGGCCCACGGTTCCAAATTAAAACCGTGTTCCATTATAGCATTAACAATGGTTCATTGTCACATAACCATTATTATTGTTTACCATTATTTACCTAGGTTGGAGTAGGCTGCCTAATTCATTAAATATGCGGTACATATTCTCATTCAAATCCAATATAAATACAACGTATATACATACATATAGGGTTCACCATTTACATCCAAACCCCAACCCTAATTATGAAATTCCCTTTTCGTGATCACAGTTTTCACAACAAAAGTAACAACACGTATGTCCTCGCGACCGCAATTTCTCTGTTTAAATTCACTTCTTTTTAACCATCACCTTGAGGGTGCAGTTTAATTAATTTGTCTTTGGAAGTCAAACACTCTAATGAGTATATGAGACATCAAAGCCAGATTAAGCATGCATGAAGAAATTCCTGAATGCTTGATAGAGCATAAAGGATTAAATCCGGAAGATTCAAATCATTATCATTAGGAATTCGATCTGTTGAACATGGGTACCAAATCTAGAAGATTCAAATTAACTTATTGATGCATATGTATATGTCTTGTGTTTTTAGATATATATTTTTTACGATTTGTATGCCTTTTTGGGTTTTTTAAAGTCTATGATTTATGATTTATTTTGAATAATATTAATTATTATTTAGCTTTCTTTTCGAGCCAACTTTTGGCTATTAAATAGTCATATTTGTTTAGGGTTAGGATTAAAATAAGAGCTTTGCTTTAGCTTAAGAATTGCATCATTTAAATTCTTATTATATTTCTGCTTAGTATTTGACTTCTCGTTGATCACTGCATACGTTAGAAAGTACACTGAAAATCGAAACAACGAGATTGAACAAAAGTACACACACCGATTAATATGGAACTTAAAGATCATATATGTGTATATTTATATTATCGAGCATCTCCAATAATAGGTTTATTTGAGTTTTGTTTGTTACAAAAAGTCTTTGGAAAGGTTTATTCATTGGAGCACAAAGCTTTTTCAGGCAAAGGGTTTTTTTCCAAAATTAAGCTTTTGATGTATAAAAACATGTGCAATGTGATGTGGCACTACAAAAACCTTTTGAATAAATCAAACTAAAAGCTTAATTAGTGAAATGATAGATTTGTCATGAAAAAACCTTTTGAATAAATGAATCCATTACGTACCGACATTTAATGAATATGTGAATTCCAACACCAATCAACTGAGCATCTCCAATGGGTTAGATTCATTAGGGTTGTACAATGAGTTCAGCACAGTACGAATTAATGAAATATTTATGTTTTTTGAACAAAAGTATAATATCGCGAACAGAACCAACCGTGGTTATAATTTGTAATGTGTAAACCACGGTCAAAATACCCAGCCCGTGGTCAACACATTGGACCACATACCAAGGTTTGTAGTTTTGTTGAAGAACTTGAGAACCGTGTATATAACTTGGACCAAAGTCATTAATAGTTTAACAGTTTAGGGTGAGGTTCAAATGAGAATAAGAATTTGTGTGAGAATGAGAGAACCAATAATATCATGCCATGTGTGGAAAGAGATTGCTCCACATGTACAAAATCCATTTACCCCCAACATCAATTATCTCACAAATGACAAATTGAAAAATCATGAAAATTGCACCATTAAATTCGGCGTTTTCTCCTCTTCGATTTGCCATCCATCAAGGCATACTTTCGATGAGATTTTTTTTTCCATTTTTTGGGGGGTTTCACATTTACTAACACATGTGTTAAAGTGTTACGTTTAGGGTTTAGGGGTTAAGGCTTAGGGTTTAGGGTTTGAGGTTTAGGGTTTCTCCCCGAAACCCCAAACCTCAAACCTTAAACCCTAAACCCTAACCCCTAAACCCTAACCCCTAAACCCCAAACCCTAAATGCTTTATAAAACTCTAAACCCTAAATCATACTAAACCCTAAACCTTAAACCCTACTAAACCCTAAACACTACTAAACCCTAAACCATGCTAAACCCTAACCCTAACCCTAAACTCTAACCTTAACCCAAAATTAAATGTATAACCAATCACTAACGCATGTGTTACTAATTTGTAAGACCCACCAAAAACTGGAAGAAAAAAAAAGTTATCGAAAGTATGCCTTGAGGGACGGCAAATCGAAGAGGAGAAAACGCTGAATTTTATGGTGCAATTTTCATGATTTTTCGACATACCGTTTGTGAGATATTTAATTTTTAAAAATGTGGAGGAAAGAGAATAAAGTGATACATAGCAGAAATCTGTGGGTTCCCTCATTCTCACTCAAAGTTGGTGTACTCATTTGAACCTTACTCTAACAGTTTAACAGTATTTCGGTCAATAAAGCATAATTTTTTTCTTTTCGGTCACGTCGAAAAAAAGAATGGGTAGACCACACACTCCCCAAGTTAATTGCATGTTTAAATTTATCGTAGTCATAAAGATTACATTAACATTTACAATTAAAAGTCAAAGTTAGCGTACACTATTTTGAAAGTGTTTATAGTTGTTTATGACTTTAAAATTGATTTTTAAGTAAATAATTATGTTGGTAGCTTATAAAATAAAACAAAATAGAGATAAAAATTGAAGAGTTTCTTGTAAATAAAATTGCATTGTAAAATAGTAAAAGTAATAAAGTGCTATAATAATGTAAAATTACGATTATATTGTGGCCCCGGTTCCATTCTAACTTAACCACGGTTCATTGTCACAGAGTCTTTTTCATTGCTTAGGTAATTAGGTTCCTCATTTATAAAATATAGATAATTAACCACTGTTCAGTTACATAGAACCGTGTTCATTCTTTACAATTTATACTTTAATCAAATTCATTATTAAAAATAGCAGGTACATGTTCTCGTTTAATTCCAATATAAATATATAGACACACATAGTTAGGGTTCATCGTTTACATCCGAACCCTAAACATGAGTATCGGATTCGCTTTCCCTGATCGCAGTTTTCACAACAAAAGTAACAATACGTATATCCTCGCGACCTTGATTTCTCTGTTTACATCCACTTCTTTTACGCAGAACTGTTATGGTGGATGGTTTAATTAGTCTGTCAATGGAAGTCAAACCCTCCGACCCTAATCCATCAGTGACGTCAAAGTCAAGATTAAGCATAGCAACAATCACCGTTCTTTGCTTCTGATTTTAAAAACATAGCAACAAAATTTACAGAGCATGAAGAGGTCATGAAAAGAAAGTATAATGAGCTTAAAAAGAAGTGTGAAGAATAAAAGAAATTGTTGCTTTCTAAAAACATGAAGTTAAAGAAAGATTTAAAGAAAAAAGAAACTGAAGCATTGAAAAAGAAAAATGATGAAAAAGAAACTGAAATTGAAGCTTTGAAAAATAAAAATGATGAGTCTGAGGAAAAAGCTAGGGTTTGTGAAAAGAAATATATGGATCTAACAAAAAGGTATTTGTTGATGAGTCTGAGGAAAAAAACCATAAGTGACGTCGTCGTCAGTGTCAAGATTAAGCATTCAAGAAGGAATTCCAGAATATATGCTCAATAGAGCATAGAGGATTAAATCCGGAAGATTCAAATCATTGTCAGTTGGAATTCGATCTGAGAAGATTCATATAAACTTATCGATGCATACGTATATGCCTTTTCGATCTTTTCCTTTTTTGATATGATGTAGCTATGTATGTTTCACGATTTGTTATTTAAAAGTGTATGTATATATTTCAGTTTATATGTATATACAAATAAAAGTATAAATTAAACTGATATCTATCACCGCATAGTTAAATCGATGTTAAGTTCTTAATTAATTTATATATATTCCACATTTTCACTATATATAGATAAATGTTCAACTAAGAACCAGAAAGGTAGATCGAATTCAAGAACTTTTAAATTATAGATATTTTAACATATATAATGATTCAATTAAATGTTAACATTGATCTAGATTTAGTTTAAAATTAAGAAAAATAGTTTGAGAAAATATCACAAATAGCCTTGTAAATCAAGTTTATATATTGCCTTCATTGTTCGATTTGATTCAGTTTTTGGCAAAATCGAACGGAATCGAATATTTCATTTTCTTAAATCTAATTGGTGGGTTTATTGGTTTTTTCGAATTCAATTCGCTTATTTTCGGTTAATATTCAAATTCTAAACTTTTAATATCCTAAAAAAAATAAGTAACCATGATAGGGGTAGTAACTAAATGAGGTAGTAAAGGTATGGTCAAAGTATATTAATACAGGGTATTTCGGTAAATTCAATAGAATTTTTTTTTTAAAAAAAGAACTTTTATAGATATTGGGGCATAATATATACAAATACAATCTTACAAAAACATCTAAATACATATTTATTAGTACTAGGAGTCGGTCCAATGGAAAAGGAAATTTCGGTGGAGAAGAGCCAAAAGCAAATATATATGATTCGGTATTTTTATTACTATGATTCAACTTTTTATTAGTTGAATTATAATAATAAAAAATGAATCATAGTAATAAAAAGTTGAATCATATTGCTTCTCCATCTTCTCCACCTATTTTTTCCTTTAGTATGATCTCGTTACGTACGTACATTGGAAAATGGGTTTCCGATAGTATTCACAGGTGTATATACAATAAGTTTGACCGACGTCTCCTATTTCTTCTTGCTTTCAATACCAATAATAGAGAATCTACCATCACGTACTCTTGAGTTCAAAAGGGAAACAACGCTCAAACTACTGCGTAAAAAAGGTAGATACCTCTAAGTATGCTGAAAATTTTAAACAGGGAAATCCCGGTTGAGGAGTTATTAAGTAATATTGTTACTTTCTTTTTGAGAAATCTAATCACGAAAACTGAATTTGATATATATTGGGAATTATATGAGAGAAGAGGAAGAAGATCTGTCTCAGCCCATTAGATTTATGAATGAAGCTGATCATATTATATATTGGGAAGTTAATTGATGATCAAATTTAAGCTTTTGATGAAATTGGGAAGTTAATTTTATGTTTAATATAGCGGTTATCACTTAAAACCGCTATAACTTAACCTTGCGCTCTTTATATTCGTTTTTGTACTAGTGCCAAACCCTAATAATGCATACAATATCATAACCAACCATTAATATCTTAATTAAGTGATAAGAATAAAAGTAAAAATAAAGCCCTGAGTTAATTACATGGATGGTTAAGTGTTAAATACAATGAAATGACCATAATACCCTTATTTTTTAATTTATACGAGTAGTTTATTCTCTTTTTAGTTAATAACACCGACATCGTTCTAACCAAGCCGAAAATATTGGGCCTAAACGGCGCCGAAGATGATGGCCGGATGGTAACATTGGCCGGAGTTTCTTCACATTCGAGTTATAACATCGTTGGTGGTGACACCGAGGAGTTATCTCCGTTTGTTGTTGTTTCGGCGCTATGAATGAATTGGGTTGTGTTTAACACTTAAATATTAAACTTAACAAATGAGGGACTAAATGCGCAACAACTTTTAGGTTTTTGGACGTACTGCCCTTGCAAAAACTAAAGTATATGGACAAAGTGTGTTACTGTGTGTAAACCACAGGGAGTATCCATGCAATTAACTCTAAAACCCTACTAAACTCTTGTTAGGGTTTATTAGAGGGCAGTGTTTGAATTGATTGGAAAAATCAGAACATACTTGGACATTAATAAGTTCGATCGATTGAGAAAGTAACTTTGATTTTACGAAATAGCAACACAACCGAGAAGAAACATGCCTATAGCATGATTCATTGGCCAGGCAAAAGAGAGCGGGAAGTTGAAGATGCAGCTTAGGCGGGAATTGAAAAGTGCAAGATTAGTAATTAGGTTAAAGTAAGTAAAAATTGAATTTTCCATATAAATTATGTAATAGTACATGGGTATTTTGAGAAAGAACTAATAAACGTGTTTAAAAAAAATAAAAAAAATGTGTGATATTGAATGCATGTACTCCAAGTTTATTTTTATTTTTTATAAAATAAATTAGTATATATGTTAGTGTGTTAAATACTTAAATGTAAAGTGTTATAGTTCATATATGTATAGCTTCAAGACCCGCAACAACGAAAGCGACTAAATTGACCATGGTTATAAATATTCAATTGAATATGAGTGTAATGTATATATCTAAAAAAATATGTTTAATTAAAAATGCATGATTCATACCTTTCGATTTGTTGAACTGTCCGGATCTTGAATAAAAGTAATTAATCGACTTGTATACATAATAATAAAGGGTTGTAAAAAAACTTAAGGTAAAAGAAAGAAGAAATAATATTGGTACTTTTGTTCTTGAAAACGTACATAAAGGGTGAAAGGGCTGGCTTGTCTCGATTCTACCGGTTCAACACACCTTTGCTAAATTGAAAATGTTTAAGTTTGCAATTAAAGGCCAAGAGATTAAAATTTGTTAAAAATGTCTATTTCACTTCCATTACTTCATTTTATTACTAAATATTAAAGTATTTTATTGAAACAACTGGTAGAACTTAGATATGAGACGTTGAAGAAAAATACGGTTTATATCGACGAGTTGTTTAATCATTTGGCGTGACGATTGAAACTCAACAGACTCTTGATAATATTTATGAACAGTTGACCACGGTTACTTATGGGTCACAGCTAGTTTATGGGGAACCGTGGTCACTATTGAAGCAGTATATTGAATAGACAACGGAAATTGGAGCCTATACATGACCACGGTTACTTATTGACCATGGGGAAGCTAGCGTTGTCAGTGGTCACTATAGCATGCAGAGACTATATACAGAATAGACTAGACTAGATGGAAATTGGCGCCTATATATATGACCACAATTACTTTATGACCGCGTCTAGTTTATGGGGAACAGTGATCACTGTCAAAGCAGTAAATTGAGTTGACATATGATGGTTTTTTATGGTTACTTTATGGTTGTGGATAGCTTAAAAGTAATTATGAAGATATAGAGTAATATTTAATTTAATACAATATACGCCAGGTGTAATTATTTTAAAGACATTGCAATCCAAATTTTGAAAGTAACTTTATTTGTCAAAATACAAAGATTTATAAAACAAAGATTTTTTATATATCTATATCTATCATTCTATCTAGATTTATAAAACAAAGATTTTTCCTTGCTTTTTAGCCATGCCACATCATCTCATTACCTTTTTCTAAAACCCTCCTAATTATACCAAATCATCAATTTCATTTTTCCTTTAAACAAATATTATTCCTTAGTTTTTCCTTGAATAGACAACGGAAATTGGAGCCTATATATGACCACGATTACTTATTGACCATGGTTTGTTTTATGGGGAAGCTAGCGTGGTCAGTGGTCACTATAGCATGCAGAGATTATATACAGAATAGACTAGACTAGACGGAAAATTGACGCCTATATATGATCACGGTTAGTTTATGGGGAACCGTGATCACTGTTAATAACACCCATCTTATGGGTCTAGTAGTATTTTAATATTTCTTGACTTTAAATTAATTGTTTAATGAGTTAGGAAATAATCTCGTATGGTTTACTTGAAAATAATTGGAAAAGAGTCAAATAATTTATCGTAACTGATAAATTGTAACTGATAAATTATTATTCGTTTTTAAATTAATATATATATATATATATATATATATATATATATATATATATATATATAATAGTTTTGTCTCGTAAATAGTTTTTAGGTTCCAGACAATTGAGTTAAAAGAGGATTAAAATTTTTAATAAATAATAATGAGTCGGTTGATGGGACCGACCCCATTCTTTTTACTTTCCCCAATTGTTGATATTTTCTTATTTCCTCATTACCACAAGTTAAAAACACACAATAAGAAATAAAGGATGAATCGTTCATGTGAGTATGTATAATCAAGAAACCAAGTGAAGAATCCTCATCATCATCGTAATCTACTTCTTTTTAACTTGTAAGTATATTATATCTCATATTTAAATAAGGATTTGGTAGAAATTATATGAGTGATGATTATGTATGAAATTAAAGTCTCTACTTGATGTTATTAGGTGTCAGTTGATGTTGTTAAAGCTTGTTAATATGGCAGTAACACTTAAACATAAACTTGATTCTTGGATTGATTATATTAAAGTTTGATTTTATTGAATTCTTAGGGTTCATGATTTGAGTATAAAATTAGTGCTTAGAAGTTGTAGTGTGGTGTTATATAATGTTTATTGGGGCTTGATGCCTTTGACTGATTGGAAAACTGAGTTGTTTAATGTTATTGAGTGTTGGGTCAGATTGGAGCGGGTAACAGCAAGAACTTGCAAGTCGATGGGGACAAGAAGGAGCCGGCTGGTTCCAATGAGAACCGGCAGCTTCTTGTTGAGAGAATCCGGTTGGTTCCATCACCAAGCCGGCGGGTCCTATTCATTATTTGTGAAGTTAGTTTTCTTCATGCATTATGTAATTACATGTTAGAGTTAAATAATAATATAAATGATCATGAATTAAAGAATTGTATATTATTGTGGAAGTTGGTTTAATTGAGTATACTATAACAATTACTCACAAATTGACTATTAATTGTTATATCTATATATATATATATATATATATATCTCGAAACATTGATTTTAAAATGTTATTAAGTAATCATCAGTTTGGTATATAATATATATGGAATAATAAATAGTTTATCATTATTAACTAATAATTTTACCAAGTTTTAATAACTGGTTATTGTTTAGTACTTTAATATTAAGTATTGGAATATGATTTGATTAACTAGTTATGAATGATGCTGTAATTTGGTAATTATTTAGAGTTTGATATTATTAAATTAAATTAAATAAGTTGTATATTGTGAACTAGTACTAACTCATTATTTATATTGTATTCTCAGATATGGAGAAGACTCAGTGACATTAGACTACTGAGTGGACGACTGAGGTATTCGGTGAGTGTATGTGTACCCTTGGTGTGATTTAGTTGTAACAGGTTTGGTTACAACGAGTAAATGTATTATTATTGTTTTATTTTGCCATGATGATTATGGTTTAATAATAATAATCCTGTAGATAGACTGTTGAATCTGACATAATAAGTGTGTGAATATGTGATCACTTGATATATTACTTTTGTGCATTGTGTATTGAGGTCAGCAGGATGCTGGGATTGGTTACTAATGTTGAGCGATAGGAATTTCCTTGTACATATCATTAACAAGAAATTAGGTCATGTGAAATTAGTACCAAGCTATCGGTATATTCTGTATAGGCCAATACAGATTGTGATAAGCATTCTTGGTGGGCCACCGCGGCTGTAACACCCTCAAATTTATCGTTTAGCGGAAGCAAGATTTGGGTGTTACTAATCAATAACAAAGCACATAAGATAAAGTGAACGACTCTAAATGCGTCGTTTTAAACATTACATAAATAATATAAAGGTTTTACATTGTTGTTCTTGTTACAAAAGCTTGCAGCTAAATGTAAAAGATTCTAAGGCATATCTAATTTTACAAAATGTAGAAATGCATGTGAATCTTCTGTAATCTGAATGCGACTCGAGCTAATATATCCTGAGCAGATCTACTACTGCTGGGTACCTGAGAATACATGCTAAAAGGTCAGCTAAAAAGCTGGTGAGCTCACAGGTGTAAGTTGATGAAATCCATGTTATGAACCACAAGATTTAGTTTAGTGATTTGCAAACATGCAAATAAAATATGAGTGTATATTATTGCCATGAGCACATAGTTTGAGCTTAACTGAGTGTGCCAGGATCCACATTCAAGGACCTGATCGAGTTTGCCCCCGGCATGTGCCTAATCTACACATGTATGAACAAATGATAATGCATCCGTTCGACCGCAGTCGTGGTAGCGCGACTACCCCGGACGGGGATTGTCAATCCCATATGGTACCATACACTAACATTCACGCTATCGCAATATAAACAAACTATGTTGTGAGGGACTTCATGATTAGATAAAACAAACTCATGCAATCAATATATCGATGTTTCGTACTTGTGTTCATATGTAAAACAAATCTGAGCATGTATTCCCACCCCTGGGTTGAAAACAGTAAAAATGAGGGGCTATGAGACTCACCTGAGTCTTAGGTGTTTGCTAATCAGCAAATAATGATGAGATACTATGAGGTGTCCGAAGATTGTAACCTGTCGGGCGTTCACAACGCTCACAGTTAGTAAATGTGTAGGTTTCTCTAGAGAGCACCCATGCTAGTTGTTCATCCAACTAGTTATGTCCAAATAATTTGGTTGTTTGATTGATTAGTTTGAGTTTTGAAAATATGTACGGCCCGTTGGTGACGGAGGTGTAATAATAATTCAAACATTATTATTATTATTTGTTTTTGGCTGTGATGTATACTTATTAATGGATTTGTTTTTGGTTGACCAATTGTTGTACCAATGTATAAGGATTTTCGGAAATAAAAATTCATGCGACAATTGTGAAAAATACTTGATTATCCGACAATAGATTTATGCGACAATGGGGAATTCACGGATACTATTTATGCGACACTAAGGGATTCACGGATACTATTTATCCGACAATCAGAAGTGTCGGGTACTGTTTATCTGACAATGAGGATTGTCGGATTTACTTATGCGACAAAGTCGAAGTTCATGGCTTGGGATTCACGGAAGGCATTATCCGACAGTGGCATTGTCGGATAATGGGATTCACGGACTTGGTTAAGTGTTAATGATTATTCACGGATTTGTTACGCGTGAATGATTATTCACGGACTTAAGATTTCATATGATAATTGTGATAACCCGAGAATTTCTGTAAATTCCGTACGTTTTAACGCATGCATATTAGACTAATTCCCTATCTAATCAACGTGAATTTAATTTCATTTCAAATAAAGTCTAGCACAAGCCCGTTTTTTTTACGTGATTTAATATATTTGCTTTAATGCGCGAAGCGTTCGCGTACGTAATTATTATGAATTACACAAACATTCGGTAGAGACCGACACCCACGAACGATTGTGATCAAGCCAAGTATATAACATAAATCTATTTGAATAAAAATAGTAGTCATTATAAAACGAATAGCAATTTACATATATGTATACGCGTAACCACGTTAATTAACTTTTAAACATGCGTGTGAACCGAGAGACACACAACGGCAAGTTAAACACTGTAAGTAATCAAACAAACAAATGTTAAAAAGGCATAAAAATTAGTAATGTCAAATTCTAATATTCTAATGACCTTAATCTACCTTAATTATCACTAAATCACTATAAGTACAAGATTAGCACCTAATTAATCAAGATTAACACTTAATGACCTAAATATCTAACACTTAACCACAACATGGAAACCAAGAGGGGCCCCCCTTGCTCCCCTCCCTTTGGCCGGCCACCAAGAGGCCCCTAGGGCCCCCCCATGGTGACTTACTTCTTGATTCACTTACACACCCATGCTTAAGCCATATCTTGGTCACTTGCTCACTTCATGCACTCATTTCTCACTAGCATTCACTCACAAACTCTCTCCCTCCTCCCTCCTTGAAACCTACGGCCAAACCCCCACCCCCATCACTCCCACCTTATTTTTCAAGATCACCACCACAAATCCACCACAAACCACCATGAACCACCACCTCAAACCATCAAAATAACACACTTTAAACACACAAACACCTACAAACACTTACACCATCATACTACCATCAACAAAACAAGTTTAAAACAACATCCAAGTTAGAGAAAATATACTTTCAAGAATCAAGTTCAACCTTGCTTCAAGAACAACAACAACCTTTGTAAGGAAACTTTTCTTAAACTTTTATTTTCTTATATATATGTGTTTATACTAAGTATGTTCACTTACACTAAAATATATTTTAAAACACTTACTACATCTTTTAAAAATGTTAACTAGCAAGTTTTATAAAAATAAAGTTTATAAACAAGTCAAGAAACCTTAAAAGTGTAAAAACATGCATTATATACTTTAAACTTCTCAAACATGTAATGAACTTTCATTTATGTTGAAATAATTATTTTGAACTAAGAAACACAATAAACTTGTAAAAACATAAACTTTGTAGTTTAAAAGTTAGCTAAACACACTTTTGGGTGAAAAATGACAAAGACAAAACTTAAGGGACTAAAAGTGTGAGATCTAACTTTGGAGGACAGAAATGTTAAAAATAATATTAATGATGTATTAACATGTTAAAACATGGATCTAAGTGTTAAAAACCAAACCATTGTGGTTAGAAACCAAGAAAACTAAACTATGAGGTTAAAAGTGGAAAAATAGAAACTAAGAGGATCAAACTTGTTAAAACAGAAAGTTACTGACCTTGAACGTGAAAATCAGTAACTTAAGTGTATTTAAGCTTAAACCATGACTTAGAACAATGATTATATGGTCAAACCCTAATAAACCGAAATCTTGCGCTAGGAATGAAATAAATAAAAGTAAAGGGACTAAACATGTAAAAATGAGAAATCTTGGACCTGGACTGACCATATCAGTAACTTAGACTTAATTTAATGTTAATGATGTTTTAAAACAATAGCCATACGATTAAACCCTACTAAACCGAAACATGATGCAAGAAACGACAAAAATGAAAGTAAAGGGGTTAGAACCGTACAAACCTAAAACCTTGGACCTGGACTGTTCATATCAGTAACATACACATAAAATAATGTTAAGAATGATTTAGAATAATACTCTTGTGGTTGAGCACATACAAACCAAAGTATCATGCTAGATATGGACTAAACACAATTATAGGGACTAAACGTGTACAAACTATAAGTTATGGGCTGAGATGATAAAAATCAGTAAGTACATAAATATAAAGTCAAATTTATAGTTTGGTGTATTAAAACCAAAGATTGTATAGTTACAAGTCAACAAACCGAACTTTTGAGCTAAAAATGAGATAATTGAAACTTTAGGGACTAATAGTGTAAAATCAGAAAGTTGGGGATTATAAACTTAATAATATTAACTTAAGTGACCACAAGCTTAAACCATGATAAAAATTGTCGGGAACCTAAGGCACACGGTAGAAATCAAAGGAACCAAACATATTAACCGAAAACGACAAAATATAAACTACAAGGACTAAAACTGTCAATTCAAGAAACTTGTGAACTGATGTAAACCTTCTGTAAATCAGGGGACTTTATGATAAAAATATACTTTAGATATCATGATTAATATAAATGCCGAGAAACCGCAAGGACCGATTTATTACAAATTAATGTTACATATATGCTACAAATCAAAAATTAACATATTATATAGTGAATAATAATATGTTGAGGCTTTATACATAACTTGAACATTGTAGCAAACTATAATTGATCACATCGTGTCGTATACACTCTAAGTGAAGTGAACACTTAGTATAGACGGTCTATTAAAACGTCTACCGTCATTAATTTAACCTTACGCATTTAGGGCATAAAGAGATTATATTGGGATCAAATACTTAGACTTGATTTGCTAGCACGCTCGGACTCAGGTGAGTTCACAGCCCCTATTTTACTGCTTTTTAATGCTTTCAAATGTTGGGGTGGAAAACATATAACCGATTTATGCGATTATTGGAAACTGACTTGTATCTTTATGGGAGCCTAAGTTCGCAAGTTGTAGCATATAAGTCCTTTGCTTACAATGACTATAACCATTAACTAGGTGACTCTAGCCACTAAATATACGGATAGTACTATCGGATTGACATTCCCCCACTGATTATCTTAGTTAGTCGCGCTAACTAGCGACATTGTTCGCGACCAGGATCGTATATTTACTTTGTCCAAGGCAACGATTGTTATGTCGTGGTTTGGTTATGGGCTTAGTTTCGGCATATTAACTCTTTAGGCCTAGCTAGCCTTTGAGGGATCACAGTCAGCGTTTCAACATTTAAATAATCGTACAAGAGGCCTTCGATGCCACATATTGAATTACTGATGCATTTTTATCAAACTGATTTACGATAGAGTCTTAAACCTGTGAATTCACTCAACAATTATGTTGACGTTTTAAATATGTTTTTCAGGGAATTAGCCATGCTGCGAGACCACATGCATTTTGGAACCGTACCTGCCCTGTAACTTAGGATGCCATCTTTTGAACAATGTACTTTTGTAAAACTGTGAAATTTATAACACTGCTTCTGACACCTCGATGAGGCTGTAATGTTTGTAAAACTTTTAATGGCATCTTAATGTATTAGACGTTCTGCGATAACCATATGCTCTTGTATTATTTATTGGGATCGAGTCACGCCCCGCTTAATACTAATGCTTCCGCTAAACGAAATTACCGATTTTTGGGGTGTGACAATAATAATGAGGATTGACGGACTAAATAACTCACGGGTTTTTGTTTATGCGTGAATGGTTATTCATGGATTCTATCCTACAACAATGGTATTCACGGATTTCTACTCGTGCGTCAATATGTATTCTCGGATTATTACTCATGCGTCAATAGATTAGTTATTCATGGAATGTTATTTACGGATTGTTATTTATGGATTATTATTCACGGATTGTGACAGTGAGTAGTGCGACATTAAGTTATGCGGCATTGAGTTACAAAGTATATATGTTATGTATCACTAAAGTTATGGTCCGAAAGTGTAAATTTTGAAACTTAGGGTCCAAAAGTACAGTTTTTCGAGAGTTAATCCGACAGTCAAAGTCAATCCGTGAGTCAAAAGGTCAAATTGTCGGAGTCATTGTCGGATTATTTTACTATTGTCGGACTTTTACTATTGTCGGACTTAGATTTTTACCCGTGTTAAGACATTAATTTGGTTAAGTAAAACTAAACGAATCGTTCTGAAATTTTTACACAAGATTCCTCTATGTCTTAGCTTTCCAAAACGTATTTTTGCATCGATTTTAACCAAGCACAACTCGAGATATAATTTTACAAAGTGAAAGTGGTCCAACAGCTCTTTTAGTTGACATATGTGTACCAATCTGGTCATATCTCAAGTTTTACAAAACTTCACAAAACGTTCCAGTATGATTTGGAAAGCTAACAAAATTTGTAATCTTTTCCCATTGGTCTAAAGTTCTAATTCGTTCCATAGCCCAAGATCTACTCATTTTGATTTGGTCAAGGTTCTGGTCAGATTCATCAGATCTGCTATGTACTTTTATTTCAGTAACTAAAAGTAGCAAATGAACTTATATTTTTGTGAGGCTTACGGATATGAAAAGTAGACTTCTTAAAGTTGATTTTAGGCTCAAGAAATGTTCAATTTCATGTTGTAATGATTTTTATATAATTTGTTGAAGTGAGAACAGAAATCTGGGCAGAAAACAAAACTCAAGATTGCAAGTTCTAAAATGCGATCCGACTTATGTTTTGGACATTTTCTAGTTAAATGAGCAACTAAACATTTATACAAGTGTATTCCAAGTAAATCTAGCAAAAGATCAAGAGTTCTTACAAGGAAATGATGGAGAGATGAACAAACAAAGCCGAAGATTCGTTTTATCACGTTTTCTTGATTTCCGGCGTGGCGGTTCGTGGTGGCACTATGGTGGTGGAACGGTGGACTTGTGGTGGAGTGAGAGTGGTGTGGTGACTGACCCCCTGGTCGTTTTTAGAGAGAGAGACAAGTAGAGAGAGGCTAGAGGAGGTGTGGGTTGGTTGATGATTGAAATGAAAGAGTGTGGGGGTGTTGGAGTGAAGTAAAAGGAAGGAAAGGAGATCAAAGGGAGTATGGGTGGAGATTTCCAGCAGAATTACAGTGGGTCCCACCCCCATGTAATGTTTAAATCATTTTTCTAAAGCTATGCTACGCGCGGTGTTCGTTTTCCCGTTCGTTTCGACATTAAACGTTTGATACGCATGTTTAACTAACGATTTAAATCTCGATATTTTTATATGAAAGTATTATTCTAAATACTTTACTTTGAGTTACTAAAATGTTGTCGGGTCTCGGTTTGCGGGTTCGTTGCGTAGTTGTACGTTTATTTAATTCGTGTAACGTTTTTAAACGTTTTATTCGTGCGCGTGTAATCGTAATATTTTTATTCGAAGTATTTTGTCAAAATACTTAATAATGGATAATAAAAATATAATTTGTGTTTATTTCATTTGTCGGGCGTGTTTCACGCGTTTTTGGTCGTTTCTGAGCATTATATGTGATACGAAATGTTTATGAAACATTATCGCATTAATATTTGGAAATAAGTATGTTTATCAAATAATCTCATGTTATTTAATAAATAGAGTTCACCAACGTCCGCATTAATGTATCGGGATCCGCCCGATATGAAAATGCACGATTTATCAAATCGCGTACGTGTGTATTTATATAAATATATCAATACACATAATGATACATATAATTAATCCTAATTACATGTATTTACACATATGATTAGGCACTAAATATAGTCCTAATTTGACGGGTGTTACAGCGTCTGAGGGTGCCACAAGAACCACCGATCCTCATTGATATGTTGTGTTAATGAGATGTTACCTCATTGATATTATGTGTTTACGAAGATCTTGTTGTAAGATTCGTTATTGCTAAGTTAGACTGGTGATTACATATCTACTCACTTAGCATTGAGCTAATCCCCCACATTAATCCTTTTTGCAGGTTATAGATTTAATAATGGATGGGCAAGAAACTGGTATTCGGATGTAATGTTTGACAACAGAGCGTCTACTCTGATATTAATTTGATTAAATCAACGTGTCTTTGGGAATTATATAACACCCAACGGTAGTATTTTGGTTTATATAACTATAACTTGTCTGTATATGGTTTGAAACAATTGGACTTTATATATGTATCTTATTTAATGTAGCCTATTAATGTGGTTGGACTTACGCTTCCGAGTTATAAAAAATTTTAAATTGATTCAGAAATGAGAGGTGTTATAAGTTGGTATCAGAGCATAAGTTTGAGTGAATTGGACATTGTAAAATGTTCAATCCCAAATCTAGAATTGTGTCAAGTCAAACATTCCAGGGTGTGGGATTAGTTGTTGTATGAGAATAGGTTAGTTGGATATGTACTAACACATAATAAAATGCAAGATTGTTGTTTTGATTGCAGAGACGGATGAACATGAGTAACCGACTGGTATTCTCAATGATTCCTCTATATTCGTTGGCATAAGAGTATCAGGTAATTCTCGATAAACTTGTTGAATTTAAATAAGCTTGAATAGTTTACTTTGCTATGATAATTATAATTAGTAGTAAAGTAAATTGAGTCAGACTGATATGATTCCCCAGTTATGAGCCATGATTGATTGTACCGTTCATAGTGTCATATGAGACATGTCTGCATAATTTAATCGTCATTGGGCTTATCGTTTTTGAAATAGGTGAGTTTGAAATTCGTAAAATGGTAATAAGTAGAAACAGGCCTGGATCTGCTATAGGAACAGGGAACCGGCGGGTCCTTCAACTAGCCGGCGGGTCCTGGTTCTGACCCGGCTGATTCTTGGCCACAATGGCTGCTCCTCCAGCACAAATACTTCAACTTGCTTCTGTTTGTGTCCCATTTAATTCACCCAGATGAATTGATGTCAACCCGGTTGTTTGTCTTCATTGCCCGGCGGTTCATGCATAGAACCCAACGGGTTTTACCGATCCATTTCAACTTTCATTTTTAGGGTAAATACAGGAAATTATATTAAAGAATGTGGATATATTCTTGAAATACATAAATGATGATATGGTTTATTTGATTGAAGACGAGGTATGTCTTTTGGGTCAAATGTAAACTGGTAAATAATGACATAATCTTATATGTTTTTATATCATTTTTAATATTTAATAAAAAATTATTTTTTATAAAATTATTATTAAAATTATTTATATAAACCAGGGTATTATTTGATGTAACTAAACCAAGGTATTATTTGAAAATATGTATTCATATATTTTGCTATATAAAGACGTCAAGTATTCATTTGAAATCACAAATATTTCTTTTTCTATTTCACTACATCAAAAACACCTTATACTTTGTGAAAATCAATGTCTGAGTGTTAATAAAAATGATATAATATCGAGTGTAAATTATGTGGAGAATTTTGCTTCTATGTATATTTATATATTTTTTTTGTTATTATATTATTATTGTTACTATTTTAATATATACTATATATGTTGGAAGAAAGAAAGAAAAACATAAAAAGACAAAAATGATGACTTGTGATGATGCAGAGGGTTTCTCAAGTAAAAAAAGGGTGGCTAAAGTTTGAACCTAAATTGAATTGAAAGTAACTCGATCTATTTGTCAAAAATATAATATTTCTGAACCGTGGTCACAACTAAACCGTTGTCACAACTATTAAAGAAAACATATCATATTATCTTTGTTTCAAGTGTAATTTTAATTCAAATTCAAATTAGTCATTAATAATTTTATAATTCAATACATAGATCGCATCTTTATAAATAATTCCCATATTCCAAATTCTTTTTTGTTTTACTTCAATTATTACGTCAAATAATTTGCGGAACTATTTGGGCTTTTTTAGTATGGAGTATTTAATATCTTTTCGTATATTATATTCAACTAAAATAGTAATAACACGAGTTTTCAAAAAAATAAATAAATAAATAAAATGTTCATATATGGTAAGTGGTAAGTGGTAATCACATGAAATAAAACAATTATAGCTTTAATATACTAATAACATAAACTCCGTATAACATTAAAGTACAATCACACCTTAAAATTACATAACAACGTATTGTACGATATACCATTACATACCAATAAATCTAGCATGTTTTACAATCACGTACTCTACTTAATCTCTGTTTTAATCTCTTTTGAATCCTAGTTCCAATGATGATGATTGCATAATAGTGATTTCAAGTGTACCTCGACATTGACAACAAAGCAGGTCTCAAACAAATGCCTGGTATCTTTGTAAACAAGGGACCAGATTTACTGGATTGTCCCATTTGATAATAGTGATTTCAAGTGTACCTCGAAATTTGAATGCCAACTCCAAACTACTCATTTCTAATATCATACTTAATATTAATAACTGAATGTCTTGAAAGTTGAAATTATATTTGACCGTTTCCACAAGATATATATTAAATTAATAGTGGAGCGGTTACAATTTACTTGAATAGACAATGGAAATTGGAGGCTTGGAGCCTATATATGACCATGGTTACTTATTGACCATGGTTTGTTTTGTTTGTGGTGATTTGTACACCACCACTTTTTTACCATACACCACCAAAATTATATTTTGAACATTTTTGCCCTTGAAGTTGTGAATAAGTGTTTGAAGTATTTTAAGTTGCAAGGGGTAAAAGGGTCTAAAAATATATTTTAGTGATGTATGATAAAAAAATGGTGGTGTACGAATCACCACCCTCTAGCTAGCGTGGTCAGTGGTCACAATAGCATGCGGTAACTTGTATATATAGACTATATAAAGAATAGACTAGACTAGACGGAAATTGGCGCCTATATATATGACCACGGTTAGTTTATGCGGAACCGTGGTCACTGTCAAACCAGTAAATTGAGTTGACGTACGATAGTTAGTCTTCTGTGGTTACTTTATGGCTGTGGATAGTTCAAAAGTAATTATGAAGATATGGAGTAATATTTAATTTAATACTCTGTACAATATAATCCAGGTGTAATCATTTTAATGATAGTGGAATCCAAATTATGAAAGTAAAAAATCTATTTTTCAAAATACAATATTTGATGAACCGTGGTTATAATATAACTAGCCACAACATGTTCATTCATGGTAAGTGGTAAGTGTAACCGGTAACCACATGCAACAAATTGATTTAATATACTACGGAGTAACATATATAACATTAAAGTACACAACATACGTATAGTACAATATAATACCATATGATTGAGTAACATTTAACCTAGCTAGCTAGCTAGATTATGATCATAACCCCGTGTTATTATTATATATGTTTTGAGTTGATATATTGTTGTTATTGTAACACTTTCTTAAAATTACTTAACAACGTACGTATAGTACAATATAATACCGAGTAACATTTAACCTAGCTAGTTTATAATAATAACCCGGCCCGTGTTGTTATACATATGTTTTGATTTGACATATTGTTGTTATTTTAATGGATAAAGACATCTGCTTAAGGATCCCAATCTTATGTCTTTTAATTTTAATTTGAATCTTTGAATATTTACGGCTTCAATAGTGTTATTAACTTATTATAATTATTTTAATATAATGTTGTTATTGACAATTTGGTATTGTAATATTGTAATGTATATAATTTTTCCCTAAAATATAGTAATATGTCATATTTAAGAGTAAATGATTAAAATGAGGTTTAAATGTTTAATAGTTTATGGCTCTATGCATTGTAATTTATGGTGGGCACATCTAATATTGTTAACGATAAAGTATTATAAATAATAAATGAAATGACTAGCTTCAAGACCCGCGATAACGAAAGCGACTAAATTGAAATTGTTATAAATATTCAATTGAATATGAGCGTATACATTGTTGTAGATTGAAATTGTCACATATAAAAAAAGCTAAGCTTTAAAATGCATGCATCATACCTTCCATTTTTGTTGAAATGTTGGGAGCTTGAATAACAAGTTGTGTGGTGTTTGATCGGAGGGATATTCAACTACACTTATGAACAATTTTTTGAGATCTTTGTGGATCCAATGATAACGATATGGGGGAATGTATTGTTCGGCGTTTGCTGTTGAATAAAGAGACCACGGTTTTTTAATAGAAACTGTGGTCTATTTCATAAATTGAAGTGCAACGTTTACATCTATAAATACAAAAAACATCCATGACCTTTTTGCACATAAATAAACAAAGTAACAATATGAGACACTCCCTTTTCTATGATCATGTCTTCTTAATTCCCATGATGGTTCCTTCGCAACCGCGATTTCACTGTTTATGATCATCTTTTATTATTATAACCGTTAACCACACAGATTTAGCAAATAGATTAGATCGTGGAACTTGCTCGTTGTTCTGTTATCATCTAGTTCACCGATTGAACTTGCGTCTCGAGTTGAAGCAGCGTTCGTTCCTCCGATGGATTAGTTTTGCAAAACAGCGTTCGTTCCACCAAAACTTTTGCTTTTTGTTGGTGAATATAATGTCGCATACTCTGCGACACTAAACCCGAATGTCGCATACACAGCGACACTGACCCTAATGTCGCTAAACCTGTGACACTGACTCTAGTGTCGCTAAAAATAGAATGTTCGAAAAGTGATTTTACTAAGTATTAAACTTGGATAACAACTTATAACCACACATAATACATGTTATTACAATGTGTACAATGAAACAAACTCGATAATAATGTCTTGAAGAATTATTATTATTACAAACTTTCACTAACGGGCCGTACACGTTTTTGATAAACGAACTTGAACAACTTATTTGGACATACTAGTTGATGAACTAGCTTTAGGTGGACATAAATCCCCCACCTACCCGATTGTCTTAAGTGGACATTAACCTCCACTTATACAATCGCTATAGATGGTCTTTTGAGACATCTACTTATACAACCTCATACGTTTAGGGTGTTAGGAGGTTGCACACGGGACGAGAACACCCACTACTCGATAATAATTGATATTGCTTGCTACCTGCTTAACTCTGGTGAGTATCATAGCCCCTTTTTATTGTTTTTCAATGGGGTGAGAATACATACAACTGTTTTATATAAACTGATTTATGATCACAAGTACTGGCAATAACTTTTTGTACGGATTACATGAGACCTTATGATAATCCACTAAAGTCTTCTACCCATCATAGTTCGTTAATATATGCGTGAATATTATTGGATAGTACTATCAGGGTTTGACAAACCTCGTCTGGGCTAGTCGCGCTAGCCAACCTACGGGCGCAATATTATTTGTAAATTAGAAATGTATCGGATTAGTACACTAGCTTTAGTATGTATTTCTCAGGTAACCCGCCACAGTAGGAAGCTTATGGATAGCTTAGCTCGAGTTGCATTGTTTTCAAACATCAAGGAACTAGATTGCATTTACTGTAACACCCGGTCAAAAAGGTCAATTTTCACGCCCAATTTTTACTTCAATTAATCATACTTAGTACGCAATTATAATAAAGTATTCAAAAACTTTATATATATATTGTTGGTACATTTAGTGTGTCAGTCAGTTGGTCTATCGATTTGTAAGTGTCGTTTATTAATTGTAAGAGAAAAGTCATTTCTGTGTTAGCGACACTTAGTTTGGTCTAGGCGACACTTGCCTTAGTGTCGCATAGCGATACTTGGGTAGTGTCGCATGAAGGCGGTCACATGCGTCACTTAGTGAGTGTCGCATGTCTGCTGTTGTGTATAAATATGAACCTACGGGTTTCAGGCTAGGGTTGACGAAACCCTAGCACCATTTGTCGAAATTGCAAGTCTGTAAACAAGCTAATAGGTTACGATTATCAATACAAAGTTGATCTTAATTCGTTTATTCGATTTCGGTTTGCAATTATATTTGTTTATTGTGATTGTGTGTTTCCGCCACTCAATCGTTGTCATCAATCACTAATATCCACAGCAAGGGGCACTCACAACTGGTATCAGAGCCTCAAAGTGGTTTGATTGACGTATTGATCACGTAATCATTTGTTTTTTGGTTTGTTTTGTGAAGAGAATCAAGAACAATCGAGTTATTTGGATCAATTGGGTGCTATTCAGACGATTTTAATCAACATTTACAGGTTTCGTTCGATTGGGATTTAAGAATTTTCGTTACGTCTATGAAAATTCGAATTTTAGGGTTTTTGGGACATCACAGCCGTTTTTGCATCACTCGTTGCGTCACTAGATAGCGACACTTCATGCGACACTCTGTAAGTTCCATTTAGGGTTTTACCAACACTCTGGTGTGTCACTTTGTACGTCACTAAGAGCGTCATTTGTGAGTAGTGCGACACTTGCCTCTAGTGTCATCTGCTTTAATCTAGCGACACTCACGTACGTCACTTCAGCACGTCACTTGTTTGTCATGTGTCACTTCCACTAGTGATGCTTGTTTGATTTAATGCGTCAATCAAGTACGACACTTGGGTGCGTCACTTGCTTGATTGAGCGACACTTGCTTCTAGTGTCATCAGTCACTTTATACGCCACTCGATAGCGACACTTATTGAGTGTCGCTAATCGTTGCGACACTTCGGTGCGTCACTTACCAAGTGACGCCTTTGTTACTAATCAGTTTTCTAGTTTTGGTTTTTTGAGATATTTTTTTAGGATATTCTTTAATGGCTGCTGCTGATAAAGAAGATATTAGGGGAATTAGAGAAATGATCAAACAAAATCATGATGTTGGTTCTAACAGTAAACCTCCCTTGTTTACCGCGGATATGGATTATGCATATTGGCATGACCGATTTGAACAATATGTAGATTTCCATTGTCCGGAGCTTTGGGGTCCACTTAGAGAAAGATATGAGACTCCAGTAGCCGAGGGAAATTATCGTGGAATCCCTCCAGCCAAGACGTATAAAGCTATGACTCCTGAAGAGAAAAAGGAGTATGACATCGGGAGAAAGGCTCACTCTGCTATCTGTATGTGTCTAACTAAGGATGTTCTACGAGTTTTCAAGACTCATGATATCACATACGATCTGTGGAAGGCCATTGAAACAAGATGTAGAGGAAACGAAAAGTATAAGGAACCTAAACTAGAACTAATCAAGAAACAATATGATCTGTTTGATATTCTTCCTAATGAAACTGCATCAGGGTTATTCACAAGGTACTCATAGCTGGTTAGTGAGTTAACCGAGGGAGGTTACAATTTCCCTCAGATTGAGGCGAATAAGAAGCTGTTAGATGTTCTGCCTAGTACTTGGGACGTAAAAGTACAATTTCTAAAGGAGAACCAAGAGTTAGCAAGAATGAATCTGGATGAGTTAATTGGCGTTCTTCAAGCTCACGCACTGGAGTTGAAGAAAAAGGAGTGTAAATCGGGTGGGTTTGTTCAAGACCCGACATTATATGGAGGAAAGGTAAACACCGGGAAGACATATGGTGGAATGGCCTTTATTTCTGATACTAGTTCTCCATTGCAGTCTACTGGTGCTCATCATCCATTCTTTGCTTCTAGACCTTCACTAGGTTCACAACAGCAAGTTACGATTTCCCCATCTATTGAAGAACAAGCTGCTATCTATACAGCTTTTCTGAGCTCCTACAAGGATTTGGTTTCACAACCAAATTCTACACTAGAACTTGCTAAAGAAGACTATGCTCAACTGGATGATGATGATCTTGAGCAAATGGATTTAAATTGGAATATTGCCATGATCTCAAGAAGAGTTCAAAATTTTTTACAAAGGACTGGACGCAAGAGTTTGGAAGGAAACGGCAAAACCAGCTTTGGTTTTGACAAGAGCAAGGTCCGTTGCTATAATTGTCAAAATTTGGGACATTTCGCAAGGGAATGCGAGAAACCCAAAGTTCCTCCATCGGGTTTTACGAAGCCTGATGCTCCTAAAGCTCAAGAGAAGGATGAAGTGAAATACGCGACGACAGCTGATGCTTTAGTTTTCTTCGAGCCTACAAACACAGACTGGAGTATGTTTGCTGAAAAGTACCAACAGTGTCTTATGGCTCACATTACAAATGAGGTACGCAATGAACCTGATGAGCCTTTGAACTGTATTTCATCCATTAAGTTAACTGAATCTTTAAAGTGCTTTCAGGAAGAAAACGTAGAATTAAGAGAAAAGGTTGCAAAACTTAATGAGTCCAATAAATACTTAAAAGCTAATGAACAACTTTACGATAAGAAGATTGAGGCTTAAAAGCAAAACACTCAAAAGTACAAATCAAAGGTTTTTAGTCAACAAGATGTTATTAACAACTATCTTGCTGAAATTGAATTGTTGACTAAGGAACTCTCTGATTTAAAAATTGAGTATGATAACTATAAGAATAAGATTCTAGGTTCCTCTTCCTCTACAATTGCCTTCAATGAAATCCTTAATAAGCAAAGGACAGATAACAAAACTAAGACAGGACTAGGCTATGCTGAAGTCCCGCCTCCCACTGAATACTGTCCTATGCCTGTTAAGGAAGGAACTGAAGATATTCTTGTTGACTATGCATTATTATATGGTATCAAGTCAAAGGCAACTAAGAAAAACAAACAACAAAGGAGAAAACCAAGCGGCCAGAGTATCCTTCGCCTAAGTTTGTTAAGTCTGAAACTGTATCTCCAGTTAATGTTGAGGAGATAGTTGAGATTGAGGATATTACCGATCAGGAGTATCCTAAGGTTGAGAAGGTTGAGGTCAAATCAGAAAAGGTGATTTTGACGAATGAAGCTGTCCTTAAAGTACAAAATGATAAGGGCAAGAAAAAGGTTTTAAATGAGAAAACTCAAACTTTACAGACACCTGTAAAGATTTTGAAAAATAACTTAACTGTGAACAATGAAAGAGTTTCATGTAAAAAACCTTCACCCTCAACCAATCAACCGAGGTTGTTGGTGCATCTTAGTGTGTCTGTCAGTTGGTCTAAGTCTGTAATGCGTTTGATATGTAATTACGTTAGTTATAACATTTGTATTAATTACATTTGGTGTTTTGGCGACACAAGGGTTTTATGTCGCAATAGTCAACTTGGTGACACATCTTGTGTCGCATGAGTCGGCTTAGCGACACAGCTTGTGTCGCATAGATCAGATTAGGTTTGAGTATAAATAGTCGAGTTCGGCTTAGTTGTGAGGGTTAAAGAATTTAGGTATTGTGAGAGCATATTGTAGTCAGGCTATTCAAGATAATCTGATTGTTATTCAATTGAGTATTAATATACTTTGTGTTTGTGTTGTTTAATTCGTTAAACGTTTATATATTCAATCCTTGGATTCCGCACTTGGATTGGATATTTGGGTTCAGTTAGGTCCGACTACAGGGGTCCTACAAGTGGTATCAGAGCCTAAATCTAAGGATTTGGCGTTATTGAATCCATTTTAATACATTTCTCGGGAAAAACAACTTGTTTTTGGTTAAAATCTTCAACAAAAAGGTGCTTCAAATTTGGTATTTGGCTCTTCTAGAAGATTTTGGGTTTATTATTCGTCCTCCATTCGTGAATTTTCGTTAGGTTATCGAAAATTTTCGATTTTAGGGTTTTTTGGTCGCTGCTTAGCCGTTTCTGTGACACAAGCTTGCGACATATCTTTTGTGTCGCGACTAGGGTTACTACGACATACGCCTTTACTTAGGCAACATAAGCTTGCGACTCAAGCTTATCCTGGTTTGCGACATAATCCTTCTCTTAGGTGACACAAGCTTGCGACATAAGACACGGTTTTCTTCTGTCGCAGTCACTGTGCGACACTACTTTTGTGTCGCTAGACACTCTGAAACTTACCTTCTTCTGCGACATAATCTTTTTGTCGCTTAATCTTTCTGCGACACATACTTGTGTCGCATAACAGTTTGTTTTTTGTGTCTTTGATTGTTTTGCAGGTACTTTAAAATGTCATCATCTTCAGCACATTCTATTCAATCAGTTGGAGCAATGTTGAAACAGAATAATGAGGTTGGTTCAGGAAACAAGCCTCCTATGTATATGCCTGGAATGAGTTATTCTGATTGGCGTCAATGCTTTGAGTCATATGTTAGACTTAATGAGCCGGAAATGATGATCTATTTAGAGGAAAGATATGAACGTCCTCAAAGAACAGGGGTCTTTAATGGCCCAGTTCCTGAAAAGTCGATTAAATCAATGACTCCAGAGGAACTTAAGGCATTTGACATGGAAAGAAAAACTCATGCTGCAATTACTATGGCATTGCCTCAACCTATCATGAGACAATTGAGGCAACATAAGATTGCTTATGATCTCTGGAAAGCTTTTGAAAAGAAGTGTGGTGGTAGTGATCAATACAAGAAGAAAAAGATTGATTTGATCAAGAAGCAGTATGAAGTCTTCGATATGCTTCAAGATGAATCATTGGAAGATCTGTGTAGCAGATATTCCCAATTGGTCACTGAATTATTGGAAGGAGGTGTGACTCTGGAACGGACTGATGTGAACAAGAAACTTCTGAATTCACTTCCCAAGAAGTGGCATACTCGGGTCCTTTTAATGGAAAGAGATGAGGATATCATGGACATGGAACTCGAAGATCTTATAGGTCACATTGAGGCAGAGCTTCTTGAAATGCAAAGAAAGGAGACCAAGGCCACTTCCCATCTCCAAAATCCAAAGTTGTATGGTGTAGATGTTCCAGTATCATCAACCAAATCTACAGGTACCGCATTTATCGCTAGCAACTTTAGTGGAAATGCATCTACAAGTATTCCATCAGGTGGTACCTATTTTCAGAGTTCAGGCATGTCTTATGGTGAAGATTATTCCTCTACGTTTTCAGCATTTCTAGCCTCTGCTGGTGATTTCTCAGATGAAGACTTTGATCAAATTGATCAAGAGGAATTAGAGAGGTTAGATCTAAAATGGAACATGGCTATGCTGACAAGGAGGGTAAAGAACTTCTTGCATAAAACTGGGAGAACCTCTGTGAACAATCCAGGTGAAAAAGGCTTGTGTTTTAATAAAGGCAAGGTGAGATGTTATGATTGTCAGAACTATGGACACTTTGCTCGTGAGTGTGAAAAGCATAAGACTCCACCTTCGGGTCTTACCAAGCCTTCTCCAACTAAGGCAGAAGAGAAAGCTATGGTGTCAGCTGCTTTGATGCTGACAGAAACTCCATGGGACAACAGCTGGCTAGATGCAGCTGATGATGAAGAAGAAAACACAGCGCTAATGGCCGAGGTTCATGAGGTAGATGATGAACCTTTATCTTGTGTTTCATGCATTAAACTTACTAACCAGTTTAACAGGTGTAGAGAGGACAACGAACATCTTAATGCTACTATCGAGTAATTAACAGAAAATAATGAAATGTTAAAAGAAAGTTACAAGGCGTCTGAAAAGAAATTAAAGGCTATTTTTGAAGAAAAGAAAGAACTTAATAGCCAAAAATTTTGAACAGCAAGATGAAATAGGAAGTTATGTAGATATGCTAACTTTTGTTAAAAAGGAACTTGTTGATTCACAGGCTGAAGTTCTTACTTTAAATCGGAAACTATCAAAATTTTCGACGTCCTCTCTCGTCTTTGATGAAATTCTTCAAAAACAAAGGGCAGATACTAAAAGTAAGGCAGGACTTGGTTATCACCATGTCCCACCTCCAAAAGATTATCTGCCTATGCCTCAACAAGAAAACATCAAAGATTTTGTATCTACTGTTCCTCAAGTAGATATAAAACCTGTTAGAGCTGTTAGAGTAAGGATAAGTAGGCCTGAGGTTGGGAAGGAGGGACTAGTATGCCTGTAATGTTAAAGATACGGCCGAAAATGTTAAAGATGAGTCTGAAAAACCTGTAACTAGTATGCCTGAGCCAGTTAAGGCATCGACTAGTGAGTCTGAAACATTGAAGGCTCATAAGGTTGACTCAGTTAAGAAGATTGATGTCAGGGCTAAATCTTTTAAGCCCATGACTAATGAATCAATTGAGAAACTAGAAACTAAGGCTGAGACTATTAAGCCTATTGTAGTTTCCAAGTCTGAGAAACTTTTTGATAAGTCGATTCCTCCAGTAAGTTTAAAGGAGGAAATTGAGATTGAGAATATAACCGATGAAGAATACGGTTATTTGAGAAAGAAGAATGTAACCAACGACCATCATATCTTCACCAGTGAATGTTATGAGGAGATTTATAAAATGAAAGGTAAAGCCAAGACTAAACCTTCAAAGAAGATTTCTCAACCAGATAATTAAAAATCTATTAAAAAATCTTCGAAAAATAATTCTCAAGGTTCAACTTCTGCTTGTACACATCAGTGTACATGTTCAGCACATCCATCTTTTGGCCGAGCTCAAAGGTTTATACCTCAATCTCATGATAGTGTTGAGCAACGATCTTGTTTCTATTGCAAGAAACAAGGTCATTTGATTAGTAAGTGTAATTGCTTGCTAAAAAGTATGGTCGAAGGGGAGATACACGAACCTCACACTCTCAAAATTTTTCAAAAAAATCTATGAGAGGTTTTGCAGTTCCACCAACTACTTCTGAGAATAACAGTATTGAGCTAAACAAAGTTAAACATGATAAGCTCAATAGTGTTAACAAGCAATCATCCATATCTCAAAAAGTTTGGAAGATCAAGGAGTCATGTTCTGACTCTTCATCTGACAATGATTCATTAGGCAATAATTTCGATTTGCTAAAAAATAAAATTTTGACTGATGTAATCATTGTGGATGATGCTACTGGGTTACCCAAGTATGTTAAGGCTTGGGTCTCCCTTACTAATTGATTTCTTTGTTTGTGATGTCGCAGCAATCTGAAGCAGTTCAAAATAGTAGATGGTATATCGATAGTGGTTGCTCACGACATATGACAGGGGACTTATCTCTGCTATCTGAAGTTAAAGATTATGATGGGGGATATGTTGCTTTTGCCGGTGATAAAGGAGGAGTTATTACCGGACAGGGTACACTCACTAATGGGCAAGTGAGTTTTGAGAAAGTTAATTTCGTGGAACAGCTTACCCACAATCTGCTCAGTGTGTCACAAGTGTGCGACAAAGAGTACACTATGGCATTTACCAAAACTGAGTGTTGTATTTTAAAACCAGGATTTGTTATTCCTGAGGAATGGGTGCTACTGAGGGAACCTCAGCAAAAAGACACGTATATTCTGGATATGAAGACTGTTGAAACAACTCAACATACGTGTCTACTATCAAGAGCTCCTGAAAAAGAATCAATATTGTGGCACAAACGTATGGGTCACCTGCACTTCAGAAAGATGAATTATTTGGTGAAGCATGATCTTGTGCGTGGAGTTCCGAAGCAATCCTTTGGAATTAATGATCATTGTGTTTCCTGTCAAAAGGGGAAACAACACAAGAAGTCCCATAAGTCAAAAGTGGTGAATTATGTTTCAAGTCTATTGGAGCTATTGCATATGGATATTTTTGGACCAGTAAGTAAGAAGAGTATGGGAGGGTCTAAATACTGCTTGGTAGTAACTGATGATTACTCTCGCTTTTCGTGGGTGTATTTCTTAACTACTAAGTATGAAGTTCCTGAAATTCTCACTTATTTGTTTGATAAGCTCGAGAACCTGTGCAATTTGTCAATCAAGAAACTGCGATCGGATAATGGGACTGAGTTTAAGAATTCGACAATTGAGTTCTACTGTCTAAGAAAAGGCATTGATCATCAATTCAGTGCTGCACGAACTCCTCAACAGAATGGAGTTGCTGAATGTAAAAACAGAACACTCATTGAAGCCACACGAACAATGTTGGCAGACTCCAAACTGCCTATCTCTTTCTGGGCTGAAGCGGTGAATACTGCTTGTTATATTCTTAATCGGGTTTCTGTGGTTAAAAAGCACAATAAAACATCTTATGAACTGCTTAATAATCGGAAACCTTCGCTACAGTTTCTTGAACCATTTGGCTGTCCCTGCACTATTATGTACACAAAAGAGAGAGTTTAACTTCATCATCAAATAACTCTCCAAATAAACGTGTGTACAACTTGGCAACTAAGCGCATGGAAGAACACTTTGAAGTCACGTGCTTTCGATACTCTGAAAATCCGGAAGGAAAGGGACCAACACATCTGTTTAACTATGAGGCAATCTTTGATTCATTTAATCTTCCTTAAGAAGATGATGAAGTTGATCAGGTGGTTACACTACTCCATGGCTTTGATTTGTCTTCCAATACTTCACAGCCATCAACATCAAAGACACTGACTGTCTCTGCTACTCCACCTCCTTCTCAACAAAATGTCGATGTTCCTGAATCATCAACTAGAAATCCAGAAACATATACTGATGTTCCTGAGTTGTCTGATGATGAAGATGAGCAGCTTGAGAATACGGGGGAGTTTAATTCAGCACAGGAAGCTGATTTCACAAACTTGGACTCTGTCATTGTGCCTGACGAGATTCCAAGTTCTCGCATCAATAAGGACCATCCAGTAGAGAATATTATCTGTCCTTTGGATAAGGGGATTCAGAAGTCAAGTTATTGCTGATGAACATCCTGCATCCCCTTCTGAATCTTCTGAGTCTGCTTCTCTTGCATGTCTTGCTGCTGATGTTAAATCGTGCTTTCTATCTCAGGTGGAGCCTAAACGGACAGAAGATGCTTTGAAAGATCCACACTGGGTTGAAGCAATGCAAGAGGAGTTGCAGCAATTCAAAAAGCTGCATGTTTGGGAATTAGTGCCATTACCTAAGGGTGCACATCCTACCGACACTCGATGGGTTTATCGAATCAAGAAAGATGATCGAGGGGTAGTCATTAGAAACAAAGCAAGGCTAGTAGTTCAAGGTTTTCATCAAGTAGAGGGATTGGACTATGATGAGGTTTTCGCTCCTGTTGCAAGATTGGAGTCGATTCGTATCTTCTTGGCCTTCGCGTCCTTCAAGGAATTTATTGTTTATCAGCTTGATGTAAAAAGCACTTTTCTGTATGGACAGGTTGATACCGATGTTTATGTGAAGCAGCCTCCCGGTTTTGAAGATCCTTTGCATCCAGAATATGTCTGTAAACTCAATAAGGCATTATATGGTTTGCATCAGGCGCCACGACTGTGGTATGAGAGGCTAGCCACTCATCTTGTTAAGAATGGATTCGACAGAGGTAGTATTGATAGCACTTTATTCACAAAAAGCAATGGAGACGACTTGCTGCTAGTACAGGTGTATGTCGACGACATCATTTTTTGTTCTACAAAAGATTCCATGTGTAAAGACTTCGAACATCTCATGAAGTCAGAATTTGAGATGAGTGCAATGGGGGAACTCACGTTCTTTCTGGGTGTACAAGTTGAGCAGTCTGCCAAAGGAATTTACATTCATCAATCCAAATATGTTACTGATTTGTTAACCAGGTATGACTTGCTTAACTGTAAGACCTATGGCACCCCCATTGAAATTAATCATAATCTCGGGCCGGCCATTGAAGACGAGGATTGTAAAGAAAAGGACTATCATTCAATGATTGGTTCTCTCATGTATCTGATCGCATCCAGGCCGGACATCGTATTTGATGTGTCTATCTGCTCCAGATATCAAGCTAGGCCAAGGTTTCTCATATGAAAGCAGTAAAGCGCATCTTTGGGTACCTCAAACATAGGCCAACTCTTGGTCTATGGTATTCAAATGAAAAATCATTTGTACTCACTGCTTACTCGGATTCAGATCATGTTGGCTGTGGCATAGATAAAAAGTCAACAACTGGTGGATGCCAGTTTCTTGGATCGCGTTTGGTCTCGTGGCAGTGCAAAAAGCAGACTACAGTGGCTACTTCCACTACGGAGGCTGAGTATGTTGCTGCGGCTAGTTGTTGTTCCCAGGTTCTGTGGATTCAGCATCAATTACGCGATTACGGGTTACTTCTTACTATGACTCCTATACATATTGATAAAACTGCTGCTATTTCTATTACACGCAATCCCGTACAGCACTCTAGGACTAAACACATAGAACTTAGGTTTCACTTCATACGGGATTGCTATGAGAAACACTTAATAGACCTTGTCCACATAGATACCCTTAAGCAGAACGCTGACTTATTCACCAAGGCCTTTTCTCGTGCCCGATTTGATGAACTAGTCAACATGATTGGTTTGCGCTTCTTTCAACTAAAGAAGTAATTTTTGGACTTGGACTATTGCTTTATTATTTAAAAAAAAAAAATGCAACAGCCACTCTTTATACTCTTTGGTATTAAAGAAATGCACGGTTGCAACATTTGTAAAAAGACGTTTAGTTGTGTCTGTAAGCAACTAGGGAAATGATAGTACATTAGGGTACATGCACAAAATGAAAATTTTAAGATTTATCCTTGATGTATCAGTAGGATTATCTAGCATACTTACCACAACATTCATAAATATTAGCTTCATCATATGATGTATTGGTAGGCATGATACACCGGCCTTTGAGCAATTAAAAAGTAATTCTAATACATGTCTATTATCATGTGGTCAACATCCTGTGATGTATGACTAAGTGTCTTAATTCCTTAATACAGCTCGACATACTTCCACTTTAGTTTGTAATATAAAATCATTTGGGGGTATATATTTCTTGTTTCCTCTGTTGTACGTAAGTACAGACCTGGTCTCAAGTTGTATATACTTAAAAGTTAAGCAAACGCAAGTCAATGAACTTGAAAAAGTCTTAAATCATAAGATACCTAACAAGGTCGCCAAAATGGTTTCACCAAGTCTGGTTTTTCTTACACCTGAATCAAGCTATGTCGCTTTGTTGTACGTTTGTACAGACCTGTCACCACTGACTTGATTCTTAAAAATGATTTTCTTCTATTCTATCTATATTGGAAGATATGTTCTTGTCTAAATTATAGGGGTATGTCTATGGTGAGGACCACAGATAATTATTCATACTAACAATAAAAGGTTCGCTCATAGCCGCACATGTAACATGTTTAGGTGGTCAAACAATACCATTAATCATCTTGAAATAATATTTATAAAAGGTGTTCTAAATATGCTAAGTAAATTTAAAGAGGACAAATATACTGATAATCGAGATGACACTTACTATTTCCTAATAATTGCATGTTATCCTAATATGATCCCTTAACAGACAAAATAACTACGTCACCAAAAAGAAAATTAATTTAAGTCTCATTTTAGGTTTAGTAATTAAGTTATTTTTATCTTCAATTTTGTATATTTATTTTTACGAGTCCATTAGTTACTCTTTCATCGGGTTACAAAACTTGAAATTAAAAAATCAATTTTTTCTGGGCACTGCGACATAAGTATTGTCCTGCGACATAACTTATGTAGCCTTCTATGTCGCTAAATTATGTCGCTAAGTGGGGCTAAGGTATAAATACCCCACCCCAGTCGCTTTCCCTATTCACACTTTTAGCGACACAAAATCACAATCCGGCGACATAAAAGTTGCGTGTGAATTCTTCTTCTGATTTCGAATGTCTGGTGTTTTCCCTGGCAATCGATCTCTTGTTTCTCGTTCCCCAACTTCTACTCGATCGATAGGTACTAGTTTCACCTTATTTTACCATATATTATAAGCATTAATCATTGATTTTAGTTACGGATTTTTAAGGGTTTCGGGTTTGGGTTAATTAGACACGAATATCTCACTCTTAGTTGTTAATATTTATGTTTTCGTGCTCCTAGTTTGATGGCGTACCCTAGGGTATGTCTCGTTTTTGAAAACCCCAAATTAGTGGTTAGGGTTTCTGGGTTGGGACTTGCTGTTCGTCACTGCGACATAAGTTTTTATGTCACAGAGTTTCTGAATTCTAATTTATGTCGCTAAATAACAATGCGACATATCTTATGTCGCTTAACTCAGTTTGACCTATTCCTCACTTTCGTCCAATTATGGTATAGCCATGGCAGGTGATTTCGTTCAGGACAATGGTGTTTTACACTCCTGTGTTCACTGCTTCTGCCCAAAGACTATCATGTCTTGCACTTCCACGACTTCGAGGATCACCTTTCAGTCGTGGAAGCTTATGTGCATTCAGGTTTCGTGATAGCATTCTTGCTTGATCGATTACCTTTCGTTTTTGATGGTCTGGTGGGATCCCTCATTATCACTCTAATTTATGTCACAGACATTTGCGACACAATATTTATGTCGCTGGCATTTGCGACATAACTATTATGTCACTAAATAACAATGCGACATATCTTATGTCGCTTAACTCAGTTTGACCTATTCCTCACTTTTGTCCAATTATGGTATAGCCATGGCAGGTGATTTCGTTCAGGACAATGGTGTTTTACACTCCTGTGTTCACTGCTTCTTCCCAAAGACTATCATGTCTTGCACTTCGACGACTTCGAGGATCACCTTTCAGTCGTGGAAGCTTATGTGCATTCATGTGTCATGATAGCATTCTTGCTTGATCGATTACCTTTCGTTTTTGATGGTCTGGTGGGATCCCCTCATTATCCTGGATCTTTGCCTGTCCTTGTCTTGAATTTTGGCCTTTTATGTATTAATAGTATCCGAGGATACTATCTTAGTTTAGGGTTTAGGGTTTAGAATGTGATACTTTGTAATCATAACAATGTATTTATCTTTATTAGCAATTAAACCCTTAATTTGTGCAAATTTGATTTCTTTACTTGTTATATATGTAATTTTGCACTCTGCTGTGCGACACAACTTTTATGCCGCCTACTCTTTGCGACACAAATTATTTATGTCGCATAAATTCGATTTAATTGAAAAGGCGACACAACTCTTTCCGTCGCATTAGTCATTGGCGACACAATTCCTTATGTCACTTGCTTTGTCAAAATCAATTTCGTTCTTTTTGCGACTCAAGCCAATTATGTCGCAACTTTTCTGCGACACAATTCTCTATGTCGCATACAACACGATACTAAATTGATTTGTTTGTTTAGATTGAATCTGCTTACGCTAACCGTTTTCGAGTTTTATTGTTATACTTTGTACAACAATGGCAGATGGTGATATTCTTTGGGAACCACGTCACAACATTGTGGCATTTTTGGATGATTCGAAGGAGACGGCTGCTCCCTACAGGCCAATGGTGGCATTTCTACGCCGGTCTCGTATCCATACTGCTATCACCGCAACCACCAACATTTACAAGGATCAGGTGGGTCAATTTTGGGAAAATGCGGTGATCAACTCCGAGTTGCCATTTACCAGGATTATCTACACTTTGGGTGATCGTCAACTCATTATCTCCGAACAGGCTATTCGGGAATTCTTCCAGTTCGGTGATACTCCAGAAATGCCTACACTATCTGGAAATGAGTTAATTGTTGGGGCTATGACACATCTCGGTTATCCAGGCGTGCCAAATGACCAATACCGAAAGGCGAATCTGCCTAAGGTTTGGAGATATTTGATGCATGTTCTTATCGTCTGCCTTTCTCCTCGTAAGGCTGGTTTTGACGGTATCAGTCATTCTACGGCCTCGGCCATGCTAGCGTTGGTCTACAATAAGCCCTTCAACTTTTCTGGGTATATCTTCAGGGCGATGGTCGACAACGTTAACGCCGGGGACAAGCGTTGGAATTTATATCCACTCATTCAGCTTTTTCTTGATAACCAGCTTCCCGGCCTTCTGCAAAATGCTCGAGAGCGCTTGCGTCCAACTCCCATGAACGTCCGAATCTGGACGGTTTGTGTGGCAGGTGCGAACGCGAACAACAATTTTTCATTGTTTGGGCACATAATTGATGAAGCTTATGTTGTGCCGCCCAATGACGGTTATATGGATGTTTTGGCTACACCTGGGCAGCAACCTCAGGAGGAGGAATTATACCTCCATGAGGCACAGATACAGGTTGATGACCTGTTACAGGAAATTGACAATTTCGAAGCTAGTGAACAGGCTGATCAGCCTAATTTTGAAGATCCAGTTGCTGAAGATTGAGATGGAGGTTCTACTCCTGAGACTTCTCTGAGGGTTGTCCCCTCAGGAGATGCGTTGAGGAATATTCAACGGTTTGACCCATGTCGGTTCAAACGAATTCAGCGTCGTATTCGTGAAGGTACGACTTCAGTGCGAACTGATCAGGGCAAACGACCAAGAAGTGATGATCTCGTTGATGAAGATTGGGTTCCACCTCAGTCTATTCGTCGTACTTCTACGTCATCTTCGAGGCCACGGGTCGACATTCCCCGTGTTGAGGTTCCAATTCAACCTCTGCCTTTGGTTATCCAGGAACTTTTGAAAAGGATGGATCAGATGCAGCAGACCATGGACAATCAAGCTCAATTGATTCAGTCTCAGGCATCGGTTTTGGAGGTTCAAGCTGCTCAGATTAAAGCGTTAGAAGAACAGGCAGCTTTAGTTCCTACTTTGAACTCTACGGTTTTAGAATTAGACTCCCTAGCTGCTGTTCCGGGGGAGTCAGGCCTGCGTGCCATAGAAACAACATCTAGGGCTTCAGCCGGAACACAGACTGACAATGTAAATGATAATGTAAACATTTCTGATGATAATGAATCTCTTCGTTTGGATTATTTCTCGGTCGATGATATTCCAGGTCAACCAAGACCGTTAGCTGTAGATTATTCAAATGCTAATCTATCTTTTATTCAGCGAATGGTTAATGAGGAAAGTCAGGCATCTGAACCTGAATTTGAGATTAATGATGATGTTGAGATTGAGGAAGAGGAGATGCGTCCTGATGAATTCTATGATGATGCTCCGACAATCGAGTCTTATTCTTCAGAAGATGAAGCAGAGCCAGCTGGAACTTCGCAAACTGTTCCAGAAACTACACCGGCTTCTGATGCTGCTTCTACATCAACTTCTGAACGACCTGTGATAAGTTTTATTCCTGGTGAACCTATTCCTGTTACTTGCAAGACATATAAAGTTAGTGGGAATTACACAGGAATTATCAAAAGCTGGAAAACCTACAAAGGTATTTTCATGATTAAGAGAAGCGATGGTATTCAGTATTTTAAAAGATCATTCAAGAAGCTGAGTACATTGCCAAAGGGAGATAAAAATCGTCTAGCTCAACTGGAACTGATAAATCCAACCAGGGATTCAAGAGCTGATTTTGTACAGACGGTTTTGCATCATGAAGTGAAGAGCAAAAGATATAACTTTATCAAACCGACGCTTGGAACGAGATTCATACTCAAGAAGAGACTTGATCCAGTAACAAGACAGCCGATTTACCAAGTACATTATCCGCCAGCTGATTGTTTGACTGAGATTCCACTTGAGACTGTTCCCTTTAACTTTCTTAGAAGATTTCATCATTGGGAACTTGATCCACATACGGGCGAAGCTATGTTTATATTTGTTCCAGAATCTGAGCATCCAGAGAGGACTTCGCTCTATGGTTTGAAGAAAGCTCAATTTAAAGTTTTTGATCCTATGAGCTTGATCAATATGTCACAGAAAGACTTGAGGAAATTGTTTGATAATCCAATTCGCTTCAACGTAAGAAATGTTGCGAATTCGATTCTTGCTAGACAATTCCAGAGAGTTGTGACTGTGTGTGTTACGCATGGGATTCATACTGGAGGCAGGTTTCCTGAAGGCTGGGCCTAATTAAAGAATTTTGAAGACCAAGCTGAAGACACGGGGGAGTTTGTTGGTGCATCTTAGTGTAGCTGTCAGTTGGTCTAAGTCTGTAATGCATTTGATATGTAATTACGTTAGTTATAACGTTTGTATTAATTACATTTTGTGTTTTGGCGACACAAGGGTTTTGTGTCGCAATAGTCAACTTGGAGACACATCTTGTGTCGCATGAGTCGGCTTGGCGACACAGCTTGTGTCGCATAGATCAGATTAGGTTTGAGTATAAATAGTCGAGTTCGGCTCAGTTGTGAGGGTTGACGAATTTAGGTATTGTGAGAGCATATTGTACTCAGGCTATTCAAGATAATCTGATTGTTATTCAATTGAGTATTAATATACTTTGTGTTTGTGTTGTTTAATTCGTTAAAAGTTTATATATTCAATCTTTGGATTCCGCACTTGGATTGGATATTTGGGTTCAGTTAGGTCCGACTACAGGGGTCCTACAGAGGCAAACATCTTCTCAAACTTGCACACACTGTGCTTGTTCTAAAAATGCCTCACCATCTACTCCAGTAAGTCCTCAGCCTCAACCGATTGTTGAGAATCGTTCCTGTTTCTACTGCAAGAAGCAGAGACATTTAATTCGTGATTGTCCCAAGATTTCTCATCAGCGCTATGGGAGAGATATGCCTAGAACTTCTTTTTATAGAAATTCATTTTCACCACCTAGGCGTTATTCCAACTCTCCCAAGCCTGTTGAAAAGCAAAAGTAATGTTGGGCAAAAACCTTTGCCAAAACAAAAGCCCGACATTGCTCACAAACCAACTTCCAAACAATCTAAAGTTTGGAAAAGTAAGGAGTCTGCTAGTGACTCTTCCATCATCAACAATAACACATTAGATGAAAATTCTGATTTATTGAAAAATAAAGTTCTGTCTGATGTGATTATTGTTGATGACCTTGGTCACCGTTTCTCACTAATCTTCTTACATTTATGTGTTGCAGCAGTCAGAACATGTTAAAGATAGTGAATAGTTTATGGATAGTGGCTGCTCGTGACACATGACTGGCGATGTGTCTCTTCTGACGGATGTTAAACCACACGCCGGAGGACATGTTGCCTTTGCTGGAGATACTGGAGGAACGATTACTGGAAAGGGAATGCTAACCAATGGGAGAGTTAGCTTTGAGAATGTGAATTATGTGGCTCAACTCACTCACAACTTGTTGATCGTTTCACAAGTCTGTGATAAGGATTATACCACAGCCTTCACAAAACAGAATGTGTGATCTTGAAGCCGGGTTTCGTTATCCCTGAAGAATGGGTGCTTATGCGGGCGCCACGGAGAAACGATACCTATGTGATGAACATGCGAACTGTGGAGACTACAAATGAGTACACTTGTCTCCTGTCAAAGGCTTCAGAAAAGAAATCACTACTTTGGCATCGACGGATGGGACATATTCATTTTCGCAAAATGAATTTTCTTATAAATAATGATTTGGTAAACGGAGTTCCAAAACAGTTTTTTGCTCTAAAAGATGACTGTATTTCATGCCACAAAGGGAAACTCCACAAAAAGTCCCATAAGTCCAAGGTAGTGAATTCTATTGCTGCACCACTAGAGCTCTTACATATGGATTTGTTTGGTCCTATTTCTACTAAGAGCATTGGTGGCCGATCCTACTGCTTAGTAGTCACTGATGACTACTCCTGATTTTCGTGGGTATACTTTCTTGCTGCAAAGAATGAAACAGCAGATATTTTGGTGTACCTGTTGGATAAATTGGCAAATCTGTGCAACTTAAAGGTGAAGAGACTGCGCAGTGACAATGGAACTGAATTCAAGAACTCAACTCTCGAGTTATATTGTGCCTCGAAAGGCATTGATCATCAGTTCAGTGCTCCAAGAACTCCTCAATAGAATGGCGTTGCAGAACGTAAGAATAGGACCATTATCGAGACAGCTCGGACTATGCTGGCTGATTCTAAGCTACCTATCATATTATGGGCTGAGGCAGTCAGCACTGCTTGTTACGTTCTGAATCGAGTGCTCACGGTTAAGAAAAAGAACAAGACCTGTTATGAACTGTTCAATAACCGTAAACCAACTCTGCAGTTTCTAGAGCCGTTTGGGTGTCCGTGTCTGATTATGATCCCAAAAGAAAAAGTCTCAAAGTTTAGAGATAAAGCTGTTGAAGGGATTGTTCTTGGTTATTCAGTTAATTCTCCAAACAAAAGAGTCTACATTAAATCAACACACCAGGTGGAGGAGCATTTTGAGGTAAAATGCTTGCGTTACACGGATCCTCCTCAAGGAATGGGTCCGGAATGGCTGTTCAACTAAAAGGACGTTTTTAAATCTTTCAACTTGCCAGAAGAAGATGAAGAGGATGAGTTGGTCACCCTACTTCATGGCATCAGTTTATGTCAAGACACATCTGATGCAACACTCACTCCAACACCCACTCCCACACCTATAACATCACCTACTACAACCGAACCATCTCCTATTACCCCATCATCGAATGCTCCTTCGACTTCAAGAACATTTAATGCAAAAGATCTTCCTGATGATCCTAATATGCCTCCTTTAGAGGAAGCCGAAGAAGAAGAAACGGTCTTCACCCATTTTAACGCTCATGATGAAGAAGATGAGGAACCACAACAACCCGCGCTTCCTGAAAGTTCTGCTACTCCTGAGACTACAACTGTTCCTGAAGAGGATATGAACAATTTGGAGTTAGTACTTGTGCCGGAAATAATCCCAGTTACACGTGTACAAAAGAATCACCCCATTGATAATATTATTGGTGATCCTAATGTTGTGGTTCAAACAAGACAACAAGTGAAACAAAATCCAAATCAACAAATGTTGACTCTGGTTGCTCGGATAAATTCTTGTCATTTATCTCAAATTGAACCCAAGAAGGTTGATGAGGCCTTAAAGATCCATCCTGGGTTGAGGACATGCAAGAAGAATTACAGCAGTTTAACAAGCTACACGTTTGGGATATAGTTCCGTTACCCAAAGGTGCTCACTTAACTGGCACTCAATGGGTATTTCGAAATAAGATGGACGATTGAGGCATAGTGATTTGTAATAAAGCACGGTTGGTTGTTCAAGGTTTTAGTCAAATTGAGGGTCTGGACTATGATGAAGTATTTGCTCCTGTGGCAAGATTGGAGTCTATTCGTATCTTCCTTGCATTCGCTTCTTTCAAGGAGTTTCGTGTTAACCAACTCGATGTTAAAAGCGCCTTCCTGTATGGACAAGTGGATACAGATGTGTACGTTAAGCAGCCTCAAGGTTTTGAAGACCCTGAGCATCCAGAATATGTTTGCAAATTAAACAAGGCGTTATATGGTCTTCATCAAGCTCCAAGGCTTTGGTATGAGAGGCTCACTACTCATCTAATCAAGCATGATTTTGTTCGAGGGAACATTGACAGTACTCTGTTCATCCGTAAAGAACAGACTGGGGATCGAGAAGATATGTTACTCGTGCAGGTTTACATGGACGATATTATCTTTGGCTCTACAAATGAGGCAATGTGCAAGAACTTTGAGGAAATCATGAAGTCTGAGTTTGAGATGAGTGCGATGGGGGAGCTCAAAATCTTTTTTGGTGTACAAGTTAAGCAGTCTGCAAAAGGTATTTATATTCATCAGTCGAAATATGTCAATGACATGTTGACTAGATATGACCTGCTCAATTGTAAAACCTATGGGACTCCTATCGAACTTAATCACAACCTTAGACTTGCTGAGGATGAAGAAGATTGCAAAGAAAAGGACTATCGTTCAATGATAGGTTCTCTGATGTATTTGACTGCCTCTCGACCGGATATTGTGTTCGCGGTATCCATTTGTTCACGCTTTCAAGCCAAACCCAAGGTGTCTCACATGAAGGCGGTAAATCGAATTTTTGGTTATCTCAAACATAGACCCAATCTTGGTCTATGGTATTCAAATGAGAAATCATTCGCTCTTACTGCCTATTCGGATTCTGATCATGGCGGCTGCAGCATAGACAAGAAGTCCACCACTGGTGGATGCCAATTTCTCAGATCTCGCTTGGTCTCGTGGCAGTGCAAGAAACAGACTACAGTTTCTCTTTCAACTGCAGAAGCTGAGTACGTTGTTGTTGCCAGTTGCTGTTCTCAGGTTCTATGGATTCAGCATCAACTGCATGATTACGGGTTACTTCTTTCTATGAATCCTATTCACATAGATAACACTGTTGCCATATCTATCACACACAATCCCATACAACACTCTAAGACTAAACACATAGAACTTAGGTTCCACTTTATACGGGATTGCTATGAAAAATACCTGATAGACCTTGTCCACATAGACATCCTAAAGCAGAATGCCGACCTTTTCACCAAAGCTTTTTCGCGTACTCGATTTGATGAACTGATCAATATGATTGGTTTAAGGTTCTTTGTGACCAAAAAGTAATTTGTAACTTGGAACGTAACTTACTTGCATTTTATGTGTTTTAAAAAAAAGCAACAGCCATTCTTTATACTCCTTAGTATCAAAGAAATGCACAGTTGCTACATCTTGAAAAAGACGTTGAGTTGTGTCTATAAACAACTTGGGATATGATAGTACATCGGGTGACATGCACAAAATGGAATTTTAAGGTTTATCTTGGATGTGTCAGTAGATTTATCTGACATGTTGAAAACAGTTTTTATAAACATTGTCTTCATCATACGATATATTAGTAGGCATATTACGCAAAACTCTTTGAGACTTCTTAAGAAGCCAAATATACAATTTATATTTCAAGTGGTATAACACTGTTAGATGTATGAAAAAAGTCTTAATATCTTACTTATTCTAGACATGTTTTCGTGGAAGAAGCTTATTTGATATCATTTGGGGGTATATATTGACAGTTTCCTTTGTTATACGTAAGTATAGACCTGCTTTCTGTTAATATATACTTAAAAAATTAAGCAAACACAAGTCAAAGTACTTGAAAAGTCTTTAAAATTAAGATACCTAACAAGGTCGCCAAAATGGTTTGATCAAGTATGGTTGTTGCTTAAACCTGAATCAAGCTATGTCGCTCTGTTGTACGTAAGTACAAACCTGTCACTGCTGACTTGATTCTTAAAATTGATTTTCTTATATTCTTTCTGTAAATGGAAGCATGGTGTATGTCTTAAGTTAAGATGTATATCTATGGTGGGGACCACAGTGAAATATACACACGAATAATAATAAAATTAGCTCCTAGATGTGAGTGTAACTTGTTTAAAAGGACAAATATACTGATAATCGTTTTGAAATAATTTTTATAAAAAGTGTTTTTAGCATGCCAAGTAAATTTAAAGTGGACAAATATAGATGATCGAAATAACACTTACTGTTCCTAATAAATGCATGTTATTCCGATATGATCCCTAACCAGATTAAATCAACTCCGTCACCAAAAAGAATATGTTAATTTTGTATCTGTAAATTTGCATTAATTTTGTGTTAATATATTTTATCTTAGTTTTATTTTGTGATTATAACCAAGTTACAGTTACCTTTAAATTTGGGTACCAAAATCAACACGCAAATAATCGAAAAGTCTCAAAATTTTAAAAAAATTTCGCAAAGTGACTTTATGCGTCACTCACTAAGTGACGCCCTTAGTGACGCTGCAAGTGTCGGGTTAAGTAACGCTACAAGTGTCGGGTTGAGTGACGCACATTAGGGTTTTGGTATAAATACCCTTTCAAACGACACTCAACCCCATCACTTTCACCATTCAATTAGCGTCACTTACTCTGACATAGCGTCACTTCTGTTCGTGCTGCGTCACTTAGACTGTGCGAGTTTTTCGATTTGTCTGTGGATTTTCAAGCTTTGTTTGTGCAATCGGACGTTATATTCTTGTTCCCCACACTCGTATGCCTCATTAGGTATAAACTTTAACCATTTTAATTACATATACATGCTTTACTCGTATATTAGGGATACGGGTTTAGGGGTTCATCAAAATCACACAAATTGAGGGTTAATACGTTTATGATTGATGTTAAAATCTGGTGTGTTTTGATCATAATCAACACACGCACACTTTGGTTAACTCGTTTTTCAAAAACCTCAAAATTGTTCGTTGTGATTTATGGGTATGAACTGTGCCGCAATGATCTTCATCGTTGCGTCACTTCATGCGTCATTTCCTTTAAGTGACGCTATTTGAAAATTTAGAATCCTTACCGTCACTTCTTCAGTGACGCCTTTTACTGCGTCACTTCATTAAGTTACTCCCTAAGTGACACATATGCCTGTATCATTAATTAGCCCGTCACTCGACTGAGTGACGCCCATCTATGCGTCACTTCCCTAAGTGACTCCCTTAGTGACGCCCTTATCTATACTGACACTTATACCGTCACTTCCTAAGTGACTCACCTAGGTTACCGTCACTATGCTAAATGACGCATCCTTTTGTACCGACACTTCCTAAGTTTCGTATTTAATGACGCATGATTTTTCCACGTCACTTACACCAGTGACGCCTGATAGCGTCACTTACACTAAGTGACGCTATACTTGCTTTCTGATTTTTAAACACTGTTTCATGCGACACTTCCTAAGTGTCGGTAGTGTTTATGCGTCACTTCCTAAGTGACGCCTAAATCAGATTTTTGTTTAAATTTTGTGAATATTTGTGCTAATCCTATAAAAATGTTTCTGGTTATTTTTTCGGTATTCTAGCTTACAGATGGCAGGTCTGCAAAATTACTATCGCCGCACCAACACACGCCACAACATTGTTGCGTTTCTGGATTCAACGCATGCGAACTCGATCCCATTCTGACCGATGATTGAGTTTTTACGCCGATCGAGGATTCACTACGCTATCACTGCTTCCACTCCAGTGTACATGAATCAGATCGAGGAATTTTATGATCACGCCTTTATCAGAACTCATGGTGATGTACCAAGGATTGTTTCCACTATGTTTGGCGAGGAGATTGAGATTACTGAGAATTCTGTTCGTCGAGTTCTCCAATTCAACGATACACATGCGATGCCAACTATGTTTGAGACAACCTTTATCTATGGTGGTCTTCAGCGGATGGATTATCCTGCAAATCAGCTTTTCGACTTTAGAAAACAATATCTATGCAGGGTTTGGAGATATCTATTCCACATTGTGATTGTCTGCTTATCTCCAAGGAAATGTGGATACGATACTGCGAGTCATTTGACTCTATCTTTGATGTTGGCACTGGTCTACAACAAGCCCTACAATTTCAGCGGATATATCTTTGGTAATATGGTTGAGAACATCCGCGTTGGGAGAGATAAGTGGCTGCAGTATCCGAGGTTTGTGTAGCTACTATTAAATGATTTGAATCTGAACATTGCTCCAGATCAGCACTCGCTATTGGTTCCGACGCCAATGCTCTTACGAGTCTTCAATGACTGTAAGTTAGCGCCAAAAGGTGAACAAGTGTTGGCAGATAGGGAGCTATTTGGGCACATAGTAAATGAAAACTATGTTGCACCACCAAATGATGGGTTTGAGGATGTCGAGATCCCTCTGGTAAATGAGGATGATTTGGTCGATACAGAGGTAGCTCAAGATTTAGATGACATTGATCAGGTTGAGAATGTTGATGTCGAGGATGATGATGATGGTGGTCCCACACCACCCGATTCTGAGGGTGATGTGCCTCCCCTATAGGCTTTAGATGCAATTCAAATGGTTGATCCGAAACGATTTAGGCGTATTTTGAGACGCATTTCTGAGGGTAGGGTTCACGTCCCGAGGAATCCGGGAAAACGACCAGCTGGGTCCACTCCCTCTTACGCTAACTTACCCCACAAAAGGCGCCAGCGCACATGGGTGGTCATTCAGGAACCTGGTCAGCAAACCACTCAGCAACAACAATAACAACCTCCATCTCAGCTGCAGCTTCCTTCGATTCAACAACTTTTTGCTCAGATTGAACAGATGAAAAACGTTTTGAAGATCAATCTGCGATTATTCAAGTTCAGGCTGCAGAGATCAGGGAATTAAAGTCCAAGGCTGATGAAGTTGATGACTTAAAGCTTCAAGTGACAGATCTACAGTCTAGGTTGTTAGAGTTGGAGTCTGTTACGATTGTTTCGGGGGAGGCTGGTCCCGGGACCTTGGAAACAAATGTAACACCTCCCCCAGAACCAGAAAATGTACAACCTTCTTCGATCAATGAAAATGTATCTTTGGATTACTTTGTTGAGGTTCAAGGTCAACCGAGACCAATTACGGTTGACTATTCATATGTAGATCTTACATTTCTTCAACGTATGATGAATGAAAATACGTCAATACCTGAGGAAGAAGTGATAAATGATCCAATGGTAGAGGATTGTTACTTTGAAGGGAACGATGACATTGAAGTTGAGGGGGAGGAGCTCCAAAGTGATGAATGTTATGATGATGCTCATATTATTAAATCTGATTCTTTAGAAGATGAAGCGGATCATGTATCGGAGGCTAAAACCACTGAGCCATCAGTTTCTACAGCTGAACCCTCAATGATAAAACTTGATCTAGTGTTTAAACCTAGAGTTGAGGTACCCGTTACTTGCCAATTTTACAAAGCCAGAACTAACTATACGGGTTTGATCAAAAGCTGGAAGTTCGATGAAAATAATTCAGTATTCATGATCAAAATGAGTGATGGCATTCAGTACTTCAACTTGAAGTTCTATCGAATAAGTACTCTGCCAAAATGTGAACTTCAAAGATTATCTCAGATACCCTTGATCAATCGCGCTCGAGATTCACGAGCAGATTTCTTCCAAGTTATTTTTCGTCGGGAAATCAACAGCAAGAAGTACAATATGATTAAACCAACGCTCGGTATGAGATATAAGTCTAAAAAGAAGTTGGATCCGGTTACAGGACAACCGATTGTAAGGATGATCTACCCACCAGCAAAATGCTTACAGAAGATACCTCTAGAGATCATTCCTTTGGATTTTTTGAACATGATGCTATATTGGGAATATGATGATATTACAGGAGAAGCTGTGATCATTTTTGTTCCTAATTCTGAACCAACTACGGATCCAGAGTCTTCAACAGATGCAGATTTGGGGGCTGAAAAGAAAACAGCATGGGATGTTGTACAGCCCAGGAAAATGTCTATGTGGGGTCTGAAGAGAAACAGATTTTGTGTATTTGACCCTTTGAGTTTGATCAATCTTTCTGAACAAGATATGAAGAAACTACATCAGAACAAGATTCAGTTCAAAGCAAAGGATAGAACTGAAGCGATTAAGTTTCAGAAGATTGTTGATATCTGCGTAGACAATGGGATACACACTGGTGGTGTACTCCCAGCTGGTTGGAAATAGTTTGAAGATTTGAAGATATTTTTGAAGACCAAGCTGCTGACAAGGGGGAGTTTGTTGGTACATTTAGTGTGTCAGTCAGTTGGTCTATCGAGTTGTAAGTGTCGTTTATTAATTGTAAGAGAAAAGTCATTTCTGTGTTAGCGACACTTAGTTTGGTCTAGGCGACACTTGCCTTAGAGTCGCATAGCGACACTTAGATAGTGTCGCATGAAGGCGGCCACATGCGTCACTTAGTGAGTGTCGCATGTCTACTGTTGTGTATAAATATGAACCTACAGGTTTCAGGCTAGGGTTAACGAAACCCTAGCACCATTTGTCGAAATTGCAAGTCTGTAAACAAGCTAATAGGTTACGATTATGAATACAAATATGATCTTAATTCGTTTATTCGATTTCGGTTTGCAATTATATTTATGTATTGTGATTGTGTGTTTCCGTCACTCAATCGCTGTCATCAATCACTAAGATCCACAGCAAGGGGCACTCACACACACACACACACACACACACACACACACACACACATATATATATATATATATATATATATAATTATAATTATATATATATAATTATATATATGTAATGCAAGATTATTATTTCATAATCACTAGGAAACAAATATGATAAAACGCGCGAAATTTAGTTATAAAACTTTAACCCAAACATTTTATTTTTATAAAATATTTCAACTCAAAAATATTCAAAAATATATAAAAGAATATTATAAATTAAAAATATTACATTTTATACGATCGGGCAAACAACCACGGGTATTTTACACTGCAATTTGAGAGGCAGTGTACTCCCCACCTAACATAAGCCAATCCCAAACTAACCCCTTTCTCATTTTTATCATTTCTTCTTCTTCTTCACCTTTTCTCATCTTTTTTCTCTCTCAAATCCAAACAATAACAACAATAATCAACAACATCATCATCATCATTTTCAGAATCATCATCATCATCTCAAGGAAAAGGAAGCAAGCTTCATCATCATCTTCATCTTCTTCATCACCAAGTTCATCATCATCATCCAAAAATCCTCAATCTTCAAATCGTAAGGAATTACACCCTCTTTCTTTGTTATTTCGTGTTAATAATATCTATATTATCATATACTAGCTTTGTACAAGCGTATTTAGCCTGAAAATAGGTTAGATCTTGGTTTTGGGTGAAAAATCATCGAACAGACGTAAGTGACGCACGGCCAGATCCAGTATAGCGTCACTTCCTTAAGTGACACATTAAGTGTCGCATAAAACCCTAATCTTGGGTCACTTGCCTAAGTGTCGCATAAAACCCTCTTTTTGCATCACTGCTGTTGATCCCAGTTAGGATCTTAATATGTATTACTTTGATTGATTATTAATAAGCTTGCGGAATAGTTTATTAATAACTTGAAGAACAAACTTGTAACACAGAATATTAATCAAAAGCTTCAATATTATTATCAACAATACGAACACACAATTGTGTTAGGGTTTACAACCTTGAAGCTAATAACTAGTAATCGTCTATATCTAGGGTTTCACAGGATCTCTATTTATAACACATAGAGTCCTTTACAGAATCAAACTATTATGGAAATTCTATCTATTCCATAATTCTCTCTAACCGACTACTAACAGTGGTTGAACTATTCACTAACAGGGGTAGTACTCGTATATTACTAACAGTGGTTGAGTACTTGATACAAAATACAAACTCATGTCAACAGTGGCACTGTTAGACTAATTCTAACTGACAGTGGCACTGTCAATACAAAACTAAACTAACAGTGGTAGACTACTTCTAGCAGTGGCACAATACTTGTTTTCTGAGCAAATCTGGCAGTGGCTCAGGACTCAACAATCTCCCCTAAACTTGATCATTCTCAGCAATGAATCAAGTTTCTTCATCTTTCTTTTCATCTTTAGGAGCTTGATTCTGTTTTCTCTTTTTCTCCTCCTCTCTTACTCTTTCCAACTCCATTCTTTTATGAAACTGATTGAACACCATATATAAAGCATTGAATGCACCTTCTGAAATCACTGTAGTTCTTAGTTGAGATGCAAGCACATTTCTTAGAATCTGAGTCCCCAGAACATATTGTCTTTCATCAAGCATGTAGATTAAGAACAAATTGTCTCCATGTATTCACATGCTCAATGCAGTTTAAGAACAAATTAGTGAATGGTTCAGGCTCAAACAACATATTCAAACATCTTCCCAAATCTCTTTCCATTATTACCAGGGAAGCCTGCCTGTTTCTTTGACTGTTTAGCTCATACAGATCTAGAATGTCTAACCTATTCACATTCTTGAGCACATCAGCAACAGATTTCAAGTATTGCTCATTCCCATCCTCTCTGACAATCTTGATCTGTTCTTTGACAACATCAACAACTTTTGATTTTTGTCCTTCCCATTCAACTATCCTTGATGATCTATCATGATTGATGTGAATATTTTCTTTGCTATCCTTCACCTCTTTGATATATTTTCTCAACTCTTCTGCATCTTTCTCCAAATCAGGAACTACACTATCACAAGCAAGAACTCCATTCCATCTGATCTTTAGATTTCGATCAGAAAGCCTTTTTAATTCTCTTTCTTCAGCTTCTGCTTCCTCTTGCTCTTTCTTTTCTATTTTGTCTTGCTCCTCTTTTCTCACCTGCTCAGCAATCCTCTTTCTATCCTCAGCCAACTTTTTCTCAATAAATTTGTCTTGCATGAGCTTTTTCTCAAAATCCTCATTTCCCTCATTCTGATGTTTTTCATAAACTTTCTCCAACTTCTCTACATCCCATCCTTCAAGCACACTTCTTGGTGCATATCTTCCACCAAGAATTCTGAGCAACTCCTTTTTCCTCTGAGCAGCATTTGGTGGTTTGTTTCTTTTCTTCTCAAGCTCAGCTTGTCTTTTCCTTCTTACCTTTTCTTCATTAGCTTGTTTGAGCTTTGCAAACCCTGGATTCAAACCATCATTGCCATCCTTTTTGTTGATCATGTCATGGATCTTTTGAGCAGACAACCCTCGACCTATTACAGCCATATCATTGAGCATCTTTGCAGCCTTCTGAGATAAGGTTACCACACTCATATCTTCCAGTACAACATCAACATCAGGACCTTCTTGTCTCTTGGACTCAACAGCCATTCTTAACATTCTCTCATCATGCTCCTCCTGAGCTCTCCTGGCCTCATCTAAATCAATTGGAGGCTCTACAACCTTCTTAACCTTTCTTTCTTCTTTCAATTTTCCCTTACCTTTGTCCTTTGAATCAATCTTTGGAAGATCAGACTTAGGTTTGGGTGATGATGAAGGTTCTTCGATAATGACAGGGGGTTGGATAAATCTTGGTGTAGTTGTGGTGACAGTGGTTGTTATGACAGTTGTTGTGGGAATACTTGAAGTATTAACAGGGGTTGATGTAACAGTGGTTGACTCTGTGATAACAGGGGTAGGTATTATAACAGGGGTTGCTGCTGAAGTACCAACAGGGGTAGATACCTCAACAGTGGTAGAAACCAAACTACTAGCAGTGGTCATTGGAAGAGTTGTAACAGGAGTTTTGTTCTTGGCAGAGGTAGACTTTCTTTTTGGAATTGATTTCTTTCTATTATAATTCTTCACTCTTACCTCCTCTTTAGCTTCAGGTTTTGACTCTAAACACTCCCCCTCAACCTCTACATTTTCACCTTCCATCTCCTCTGTTTCAACAGATTTATCAACCTCACCTTCATTTTGCTCATACACCATCCTATCACTAAAGCTCACTCTTTTGCCCATATCAAGATTTTCTCCCATAACATCCCAGAAATACAAATTAGCCACAGCCTTAAAAGGTAATCCTTTGTTTAATGGAAAAACATTCAAAGCTGGACCACTTTGTGCATTATCATCTGCAACATTCACATTCTCACTGTCTGAACCACTTGTTTGCACATTTTCACCCACATATACCACCATTCTTCTATCATGCTCAGCATTCACCATTTCATCATCCATGCCTTCATTAACCACATAATCTGAAACATTCAATTTATCCTCAACACCTCCATCACTCTTGTCATTAAACTCAGATGTATCCATGAAGCTAATACCACCTGCACCTCCATCATTATCATCATTATTCCCATCAGAACCATCATTATCATTTCCCTTATCTTCAGGCACATTGTCTTTCTCTTGATCTTTATCTTTTCTCTCCCCCTTGCCTGAAGATTTCTGTAATTCTGAAGCAACCACAGCCAATCTTGTTTTCAAATCACTGATTTCCTCCTGCTGCTTCTTTATCAATTCATCCTGGGCAGCCATCTTGACTTGTTGCTCCCTTCTCAAATCTCTTTCCCTCTCAAATTTGGTCCAAATCAACCTGACATCATGTACCAGATCATCAATCGTCAATTCCCTAGTTACATGACTAGTCTCATCAACATTGGAGTGTGACCTCCTAGATGAATCATTGACTACATCTGTTACTTGCCTTGCAAGATTTTCAGATGCCCCTTGGTTCGCGGTACTGGGACCTTCATGTGAATCATTACCCATAGGTTCATCAAACAAAGTTGCCTATGGTTGGGTCTTATTGATGTTACCACTGTCCTGCCCTGCCAGTGGGCTAGAGACAGTAGTGGCAGCCCTTCCAGAATGAACATTTTCATCAAGTATGTTCACCTGTTGTGGTTGATCATTTGACTGAGACTGTGGAGAAACAGGAATCTCCATAGCCTGTTTAGTTTTCTTGGATTTCTTGGCTTTGCTTTGGGTAGGCTGTTGGTTCCCTTGTTTTCTTTTTGTGCCACCTCCTGATGTGTGATCAGAACCAACTTGTGTTGTTGTCCTGTCATCATTTGGTCCAAGTAGTGTTGGTAATACACCACCAGTGGCAGAAGGAGCAACTAACATTGTAGATAACAATGCAGTTTCCTTCTTGGAAAAAGTATTCTGATACTGGTTCATAGCTCTAATAGTCTTCAAGGATAGAGTAGAACTAACTATTACACTATTATCTGTTGGCAAATTTGGCAATTGCTTATTCAACAAAAGCTGAACAAATCTAGGGTACATAATAAATGTATCACCCTTTACATTCCTGATCATATTATCTAAGATAAACCTAGACATATTAAATTTAAGACCTTGTGCCAAGCAGATTATAGGATATGCAATACTAGAACTAAATTCATTAAAACTAGTCCTCTTTTGAGACAAACATACCAGAAAAGTATGAATGTAGAACTTCCATTGAGGACAGAACCATGACTTCAAGAAAGTGTATTCAGACCTTGCTTTTCCAGTACCTTCATAACCCATATCCTTTATACCTTGAAACAAATCCGCTCTTGATAATTCCAGAACTCCTCCGTCATCATCAAACTGCAGAAGTTCTCTAAGAACAATCTCAGTCACCATTACCTTCTTTCCCTTGACAGTGGAATGAATGTGAGTAATTCCATTAACATTCCCTTCCTTTGCGTTCTTCCAGAATTCTTGAATATGAGATCTTATCAATCTTGGGGTGACAGTAAGGGCATATGTAACTGGACAGTTACTCAAGAAATCGATAATTGGGTGAAAATACTCATCTGCGATTTCTTTGTCCAAGAAAGCCCTCATGTTGTGTTCAAATAAAGTTTTTAAGGGGAAGCTTAATTTGAGGGATAAAGGTTTCATCACTACTTCTAGTTATATATTATTACTGCTAGTGTAATTTTCTATTGCTTAAATTCATTATTCTTATTATGCGTCATGGAGGGAATTTGAGACATTAGAAAATTGGATTAGTGGTGTATTATATAGCAAGTGGTTGTAAAGGTTCAAAGTTGCTTATCTTCAAGAAGATTCCTATTGGATAATGACAAAAAGGGGAAGAAGAATTGAAGATCAAGATTTGCAGCTTATTATTATGCATGACATGGTTTAAAAGAAATCAAGAGTTAAGGGGAAGTTTGTGCAAGAAGATCGATATTTTGTCATCATCAAATAGGGGAAGATTGTTGGGATATTTTAATTTGATGATACAAAATAATTAAAGATGAGGGACTAAAAGTGAATATTGTTTAATTAGTTTCCTTGTATGACTATGATTTCTTTGTAACCCTAGATGTTTCTATTATATAAAGAGACATTAGGTGTAGGGTTTAGAAAGCACAGAAAAGATGTAGACGTCTAGAGTTTTGTTTTAGCCCTAAGGTTAAGATATCTTTGATATCTTTAATCCTTGTTATAGGTAGATAAGATGTTCTATATTGATCATATAGAATTCGGGCTTGGTTTGATTGTATTGAATAATATATGGTGAAATCTTGTTATGATAACATTGATTCATTCTTATTCCACTGCATATTATTATCTTTGTTATTATTGATCCAAGATTAGATCTAAACAATCTGAGCTTAATCGATCATAAGTTTTATCAATTGGTATCAGAGCAAGGTGTCTCGTTATCTAGGATCTACAAGTTTTACAAGCAAGAGAAGCCATATCGAAGAAACCCTAGAAGATTGTAAGAAAAACTCGTAATTCGTCACTTTCTGCACAGCCATGGTAAAAAATTCGGATCTCCTTCGTTAACCGTTAGATCGTCGTGAAATTTGAATTGGAGCTTTTTAACATATTTTCGCACATTCTGACCAGAGGAATTTTTGATCTGAGCTTTTGATTGAGAGATATTCATTGTCGAAATTGGTTGCTGAAAGTTTAGGGTTTTTCAGAACGGCAGAAGTAAAACGGTCACTGTGTCTTCGTTATCCAACAAAAGTTTATGATTTTTGGATATGTTATAGAAGACATATATTTCTACAGTGTGTAAAAATTTCATCATGATCGGATGTCTATACAAAGAGATATTGAAATTCGAATCTGCTGCAGTACATTTTTGGTTTCTGTTTGCGCAGCTGCTGTAAATTAATTGTTCTATGTTCGTTAACCGTTGGATCGACTTGATTTTTGGATATATGGTTCACGACACATATATTTACAATGTGTAAAAAATTTGAGAATGATCGGAGCTGTGTAAGAGGAGATACATAATTGTTTGAATTCTGCTACAGAAAAGTTGATGGCGATTTTGGTGGTAAAGGAGTAAAAACGAAGACATGTGCAGTGATTACTTAGATTACTACTGTTAGGTTCAAGATTACCACTGTTTGTTGCTGCTAGTACTCCAAGATGATTAACACTGTTAGTGGATAATTGTTACCACTGTTTGTAAAGGTGTTGGCGATTACCACTGTTTATTTGTTTTTGGGAGAAATTACCACTGTTAGTCATGCGATTACCACTGTTGTGAAGATTACCACTGTTCGAAATTTTTAAGTGGTTATTACTGTTGGAGTTAATCCACTGTTAGTGGTATGTGGTTAAAACTGTTAGTGCAAAACAGTTACCACTGATAGCGTTGGATCTCGATTGGAATTGTTTTCATAACAATTTATTCGTATTGATTTTATGGCTCGTTTTTGAAGATTATTTGAAGATGTGATTACGAAAAAGATCATAGCTTATTTGATATTGTAGTTGAGTTTGACAGATTTGTATCTAATCATATCTCAAAGTGGAGGATGAAGAGCTTTGAAGATAACTTTTTTGGTTTGTATGGTGACGACGAAGACTTGACAAAATCTAGCAAACGTGTGAGATTAAACTTAGGATGCTCAATGCTCACATTCGCTATCACTTGAAAGAGTTATGGTGGGCTCGGTGACTTATTATGGAGAATAAGGATTTTTGTCAAATAGATCTTAAGGGGAGATTGTGATCTACTTATACATGGAATATAAGTTCGACGTCGTGAATAGTACAAGATATAAGGTACAGGTTTGGAAGATTCGACTTCTTCATCAAGTTTGTTATACTCTATTTTCTTCATCCGTGATTATTACATAGAGCCGATAGAATTCGAGGTTCAAGAGATGGTGAATATATTTTAGGGGAAGCTTACTGTTTAAAGTTTCATCATTTACATGTACCACTTGAGGGGAAGTGTTTACAAGTTGCAAAAGATTCATATTTGATTATTACAAAAAGGGGAAGAAGGATATTGTTTAGTGATTTTGCAGCTTAGTATGGGTGGTGACATGTTCAAGAAGATATTAAGTCAAGGGGAAGCATTGAAGATGGTTTCATTTATCGAGATTGTTTTGTAATATCAAATAGGGGAAGATTGTAGGGATTCTAGATTTGATGATTACAAAACAAAATATGCATAAATAAAGAATGATGAAACTATAAGAACTTAATGTGTAATATTAAGTTTAATTCCTATGCAAGTTAGGTTTTCTTGTAACCCTAATATCTCTAGTATATAAAGAGATATAGGGACGTAGGAAAAGGTGTGCACGAAAATATGTAGACGTCTAAAGTATTATCCCTAAGGTTCTTTGTAACCCCGATGCAAAAGTGTATCCGTCTTTATTATTGATTAATAATATGATTAGGGATTTGGTTTGTGATAACATTGTTCTTATTGTTATTCCGCTGCAAATTATTATCTTTGTTATCATTATATCCTAGATCGAGATCTAAAAAATCTGAGCTAGATCTGAGCTAGATCGATATTGGGTTTTATCAACTTCCTAAGTGACGCAAATGCAACAACCGACACTTGAATCCGACACTTACACCCGACACTTGCTTAAGTGTCGCCACTTATGCGTCACTTCCCCAAGTGACGCTAACACTTCAGAATTTCCTATTTTATGCGGCACTTCCTGAGTGTCGCATCAACCCCTAAGTGTCGCTATAAGTGTCGCTAAAAACATAAAGTTTACAACTCATTTTTCACTAAGTGTCGAGACTCAAATTTTACCAGCTAATTTTACTCCGAAATGGAATTCCGGAGCCAGGGGCTCTGCCCCTTGGACCCCGCCACCGGTTGCCACCCCTTGGACCCTGCTACCAGGGGCGCTGCCCCCGGACCCCATACACGGGTTCCAAACTTGAACGACAAATGAATAATTACACAACTCGCTTAGACAAACTGATTTGTCTCGTACTCATATAGCTTCACGTGTTTAGGACACTAGGAGGTTACCCATCGGATGACGCGCGTATCGTAGGATCGCTAACTCCTCAAGTGAGTTCATAGCCCCACTCTTTCAACTATTTTACTGTTTTCGGGGTGAGACGCATGCACAACTGCTGTTTTCGAATTATAATGATAAAACCTTTATAATTCACACTCAACTATGTTACTGTTATGTAATACAAAATGTGTAATACTTAGGAATTACACCCATTATATTGTTGTGGAACAATACCACTACTTAGCCTAGATAGTAGGTTGCCATTGTAAATTGTTAGATTGTTGAAAAATAATCACCATCACATAACTTGACTAAGTTATCATTATGCATTGACCATATTGTCGCGGGACAATACTATCAAACACACTAGAACTAGTTAGTTCTACCTACGCTGGACAATGACTAGACTTTTATAGGATTAGTTCCTTTTAGGAACTAAGACTTGTGACATCCGTCATAAAAAATGTAATTCGGAAATCTCAATTCAAAATCATTTCTTATTTGTATTCAAGCTCGTTAATGATAACTTATATATTCGCTTTGGGCATGAAAACATTCCTTAATTATTTATGGAAGTTATATGATTAGATAAATATACGCGAATACGAAAACAATTAATTGTGAGTATTAAATCTTAAAACATCACGGGCCAACTTAGTTCATGATTTGTTAATTTTGGCCCAAAGAAAATGATCCAACTCTCAAAAGCCCAAATCCAACTCAACCCAACACCCCTTTAACCCTAGACCTATAAATATAACCCTAAACCTAACCCTAAAACTCTTTAATCACAAAAAAATCACAGATTATATCCCAAAAATCACCGTCAACTTCAGAGGATATTTTGACTGTAACACTCGCCAAATTAGGGCTAGTCATTAGATCCTAATCGTTTTTGTAATACATGTAATTAGTACTGTGTTAGGCTAATTTGTGTATCAAATAATATATATTGTTAAATATATACAGTTGTGCGATTTGGTTAAATCGAGCACGTTTCAAATCAAATGTAATTCGGTTCAAGTAAATATGGACGTTGGTGATCAATTTTATTAAATAGTATAAAATTATTTAATAATGATATCATACCCAAAATATTATTTTGATAATATTTCAATTTCATTTCGTATCGTATAATAAACGTCTACGCGACTTAAACATTTAGCACACAAACAAACGAAACCATTTAAGTTATTAAGTATTTGGTAATATACTTCAACAAAAATATTGAATAAACACTCGTATTTTAAAAATATATATTTAAACGTATAAAATAATTATTTAACGTTTAAACGATCGGGAAAACGAACACCGCACGGAGCGCAAAAACAGGAATTAAAATTTGGAGCCAACCACACTTGGGTGGGACCCAAGTGGGTCGGGGCCCTTCCCCCTTTCTTTCCCTCCATTTCCCTTCCTCCTTCTCATTTCATCACCCATTATTCCTCTCTCTTTCCCCCTTTTCTCTCTAAATCACCATCCACCACCATCACCTTAAAACATCAAATAACACCCTCAAACGTCATCGAATCGTCAAGCCCGTTTGAAGAAAAGTGACCATCTCGCAACGATCTACATTTTCATCTTTCCAAAATTCTCACGCGTTAACTTGTAATCTTCCGACAAAACCCGCAACTCCTCTATTTTTAGTGTTTTTGAGTTATAGTTGTTTCTTTAAGCTTGAAATATCCATATAAGGGTTGGGTAAAAGAATCGGACCAAACGGAAACCGAAAAACTCATTTTTTGCTCAAAAATACGTCAACAGCTTTAAGTGTCGTAACGAAGACTGCAGTATAGTGTCACTTCGTGCGTCACTTAAGTGACGCATTGAGTGTCGCTAAAAGCCCTAATCTTGCGTCACTTTCATAAGTGCCGCATAAAACCCCTTTTTCCCGACACTTACCTCCGTCACTTGTTTAGTGACGCCTAGAAGCCTTATCCGACACTTATACCCGACACAAATGGAGTGTCGCCACTTTATGCGTCACTTACCTAAGTGACGCCCTAAACTCAGAATTTCCAATTTTATACGACACTTCCTAAGTGTCGCCCAAGCCACCTAGTGACGCCTCACTATGCGTCACTTCCATAAGTGACGCCATAAGTGACGCCCTTACCCAGATTCTGCTATTTCATGCGTCACTTCCTAAGTGACGTCTAAGACCCTAAGTGTCGCTATAAGTGTCGCATGAAACAGAACCCAGATTTTTACTAAGTGTCGACACCTGAAATTCTATCACTTGATTTTACCCAAATTCAAATCTTAGATGCGTTTTTCCCTATAACAATATGGTAGAAATAAAAATTTTTCGAGCTGACTTGGCATCTCGACCTCAGCCAGGGGCCATCCCCTTGGACCCAACCAGGGGTTGCCACCCCTAGGACCCCGCTAACCAGGGGCGCTGCCCCCGGACTCCCATCACCTAAAGTTTGTAAATACTTTTTAAGTATAACACTTTGACATAATAATGGTTATCTTTTAAGATACCTACTTATTGCAAATGGTCACCAACGGGCCGTACACGTTTTCAAAACTCGAACTTACCAATCAAATCAAATCATTGGACATTACTAGTTGGATGAACAACTAGCATAGGTTATCTTTTAAGATACCTACTTATTTTATTTAAACTTGCACGTTATAAAGGCCCGGCAGGTTACAGTCTTCGGACACCCCATTTTACTTCACCACATTTGCTTCATTGCAACTCTTCGGGCTCAGATGAGTCTCATAGCCCCGACTTTTTACTGTTTTTACTCCCGGGGTGGGAATACATGCTCTAACTGTTTTACACGTGAACACGAGTACAAAACTCACTATATTCTGCATGAGCTATTTTCTAATCACTTTTAAGTCCTCTACGATCATAGTTCTGGTAATACTTTATGTAGCGCGAATGTTAGTGTATGGTACCATATAGGACTGACCATCCTCGTCCGGGTCAGCAAGCACTGATTGGTTAAACGGACGCATTAACTTTTGTTCATACGAGTGTGGATTAGACACTCGCTCGGAGGCACCCACGATCAGGCACTTTATTGTGATCCTGACACCCACGTTAAGCGCAGACTATGACCTCATGGCAGACATATACATCATTTGATTCATTTCAAATGGTTACCATTAAATCTTGTGGTTCATACTTACATATTTATTATGCAAACCTGTGAGCTCACCAGCGTTAGCTGACCTTTTTAGCATGTGTTCTCAGGTACCCAACAACAGTAGGACCTGTTCACTCAGGATGCCCATAGCTCGAGTCAGCATACACATCAGGAGATTATTTTGCATTACTATATTTTGTAACTAAGTTATGCCAATTAATCTCTAAACATTATAATTATTGGGCTTTTGTAAACATTTATACATTGTAAAACTTATATTATCAATGTATTTGTAAAACGACGCATATAGAGTTGTTCATCATATGCCTTGTGTGTTTTGATTATTAATTAGTAGCACCCCAAATCTTGCTTCCGCTAAACAGTAAATTTGGGGGTGTTACATTGACCTACTTAGATTCGTTTTCAGGCTTCAGCCAAAACTAAAAGGTTGTAGATCTTGATGTTTTACTCAAACTCTCATTGTTTCGGCACGTACCAGATTATTTTATAAAAATTGTTTTGTAAACTGCTGCAGTGTATTACGAATTTTCTGAAACTTTTGGCCCATATATAAACGTATTTAAAACCCTATTTCGTGGTTACAAACCCTAAAACCGATTTTCATTGATCATAGACGACTTTTGCATCTCATAATCGAAAACCAAACCCAAAGAACTCAAGTTTTGATCTCCTCATTCAATCTAGCAACCGAAATCCTTTGGTATTCGTATTCGTGAGTAAGTTTTCGATATCAAACACCTATATTTACTGATTTCTTTCTTTAAAAACATGATCAAGGTACTTATAAACATGTGTTCACAGATTATAAGAAGTTCTCTCGCGTTCTCGATCGTTAGTTAGTATAAATTCCTTTCCGAATCATTCATTTAAGCATATTCGACTATTTGGTATTGTCGGTTTACATTCGGTTAAATCCATTGTATTCCGGGTGCATGAAATCTTTAGGGTGTCATTAAAAATCAGTTAATAAGTTGTTGGATATGAGATATACGATTATAATAGCATTTTGGATTGGTTATATGAATATTTGGGGTTGAATGTTCATAAACCCTAATCTGATCAGATTCTATTTTCGATTTGGGAAGCTTGTAACTTGGTTGTTTCACGATGATTTTTGATGAAACAGGAGTCTAAACTTAATTATTTTGAGTCTACTTTCAAATGGCATTGGTTTCATGGCTAAATGTTGAGTATAAGTCGGTCAAAACAATTTTACAAGATCGAGTGTCATTTCTGAGTTTTTCGGTTCCTGATTTTGGTTAACTTGTCAAATTTTTAAACGTAGGTTAAACTAATAATTGGGTCTTGAATTTTTACTGGAGTATTTTCTAAAGTGTAAAATATTTTCTGTAAAAATATTATAGCTCTTGTAAGTATTAAAGTAATTTAAATAAATTTTCACTTTTGTGTACTCAGAAGTCATTGTTGTTTCCGAGCAGATTGTTTTAGTGAATTTTTAAAAATATTTCATAACACATTGAAATATCACTGGTTAAATTTGTAGAGTCAAATGACTCCATTAAGTCATGTTTAAAAATTCGTAAAGTGGAACCAAATTTCTGGACAGAATCTGAATTTCTCTTTAGAGTTGATTCTTGTAAAAATACACTAGGATGGGTTGTAAGATAACTTAGTGAAGGTGTTTTGGACTTGGGATACAATGGAATGACTTAGTTATGTCTAGGTTGTGACCCATATGATTATATGATAATTGTAGATTGCGAGATTGTTTGGTGGATACACTTAAGGGAGACACTTACTTTAATACTTAAGGTGAGTTTTCGTTGCCCCATTTTCATATACTTATTTTCAAATTGGGGGAAAAGTATGCTCACATGTTTATCAATGGTTTTCATGCTGTGAATTTTATTCATTACTATTTTTGGACATATGCTTGAAATGTGTGACACTATGTGACTTAGGTGCATTGATACTTATTTCTTATAGTCGTGCTTTACTTCCTTGTGAAGTATTTGCCGTACATTGATACTTGTTGCTTACAGTCGTGCTTTACTTCCTTGTGAAGTATTTGCAGTACATTGATACTTGTTGCTTAAAGTCGTGCTTTACTTTCTTGTGGAGTATTTGCCGTACATTGGGATTTGTTGTGTACAATCGGTTTCACTTCCTTGTGGGGTGATTTCCGTGCATTGAGACATATTGGTTGCATTATTTCACATTTGTGTACATTTCTATTGCATTGTCCTACTCAATTATCATCACAACAAAATGTTTATTTCTGGTGTCTTGTCTCAAACCTACAAAACTCACCAACATTATTGTTGACGTTTTTGAGCATAACTTTTCAGGTAACACTAGTGGATTGAGGATCGAGGACAAGAAAGCTTAGTGGACCATTAGGTTGCATTTAAGCTAAAACTTTGAGATTGCTTGACAAGATGATGACTTTTACATTTTAATAATTTGGGAAAGGCGTGTTTTGCCTTAACACTTGAATTGAGAATTATTGCTTTATTGTTTAAATTCACTGTTGATATGTACGCGTAGCGTGAACCCTTATTCATGTTACAGCTATCATAACACATTGGAAATTTATTTCATATAGACTTCTTTATAATAATGTGTTGTGATCCTATCGTTGTTGTACCCTGTTGTTTCCGCTTTAGACGAGGTGTGACAAGACTGCCTATACATTCCAGGACATCCGTATTGGGTTGTATGTAAGCAAACATTAACCACGAATCCCCATATACACTTGCTAGGCTGAGGCTAGGAGTATACGATAGTAACATACATTAGTATAGCTCTTTATATTATTACAAAACAACTAGGTGATGAGTTATTCATACCTAGGCTTATCGTGCTAGACCTAATATTTAAGTATTGTATATACATGCTTAGATACACTAAATCACCATCATGGGTTACATGATACTCGGTAGGACGTGTATGTTGATTTGACTTATATATATACATATATATATATACACACATACTCGTACTCTATCTCGAGTACTTGGTGCTACCTAAAATCTACATTTGTATTTTGGTATACATACACTTATACAAACATAATTACTGTCGCACCCCCAAAACACGTGGCAGCGGAAGTAGGAGGTGTCGTGGGGGCGCCGACCAAATCGGATATCACAACACAAAAATTAAAGCAAACGACCTCTATATGAGACGTTTGAAAAATAGTTACGTTACAATAATTCAAATGTTTACAATATATATATCTGGAGTTCGCATAAACCGTTTAGAGATTTCTAATACATTATTGAATTTATAAAATACAGCTACATGCAATCTAATCTCTTGATGTTTTGAAAACAATGCGACTCAAGCTAAGCTTTCCAAAAGCTTCCTACTGCGGCAGGTTACCTGAGAAATACATACTAAAAAGTCAACATAAAGTTGGTGAGTTCATAGGTTTGTTAAGTAAACAGTTGCTAATATGATCCACAAGATTTCATAAGTTTGCATCATTCAACAATGATAAGCAAAAGTATCGTTAGCCAACGACAAGTAAAAGTATTGCATATTGCAATATAAGTATACCATTTGCATGAGTCTCATAGTTCGAGCTTAACGTTGTTTACCCCCGGTAAGTGTACTAATCCGATACACTTCTAATTCACAAATAATATTGCGCCCGTGGGTTGGCTAGCGCGACTAGCCCGGACGAGGTTTGTCAAACCCTGATAGTACTATCCAATAATATTCACGCATATATTAACGAACTATGATAAGTAGAGGACTTTAGTGGATTATCATAAGGTCTCATGCAATCCGTACGAAAAGTTGTTGCCAGTACTTGTGATCATAGAGCAGTTTATAAAACAGTTGTATGTATTCTCACCCCAGTGAAAAACAGTAAAAAGGGGCTATGAAACTCACCAGAGTTGAGCAGGTAGCAAGCAATATCAAATATTAGCAAGTAGTGGGTGTTCTCGTTCCCGTGTGCAACCTCCTAACGCCTTAAACGTATGAGGTTGTATAAGTAGATGTCTCAAAAGACCATCTATAGCGATTGTATAAGTGGGGGTTAATATCCACTTAAGCCAATCGGGTAGGTGGGGAGTTTATGTCCACCTAAAGCTAGTTCATCAACTAGTATGTCCAAATAAGTAGTTCGAGTTCGTTTATTAAAAACGTGTACGACCCGTTGGTGAAAGTTTGTAATAATAATTATTTAAGACATTATTATCGAGTTTGTGTTATTGTATACATTGTTATAGTATGTATCATGTGTGGTTATAAGTTGTTACCTAAGTTCAATACTTAGTGAAAAACAAGTTTCATACTTTCTGTCTTTAGCGACACTAGGGTCAGTGTCGCAGGTCATGCGATACTAGGGTAAGTGTCGCAGTGTATGCGACATTATGGTAAGTGTCGCAGTGAGTGTCGCATGATAGCAACACTAAGTCTTGTGTCGCAGGTTCAAATCAATTTTTAAATAAGTTGCGACATTAGTCAGCGACACTTAGGTAGTGTCGCAGGTAGTGTCGCAGGTCATGCGACACTGAGGTCTGGTCAAATTTCAATATTTATCCCAAGTGTAATCAAGTGTCGGTTTTTCATTCGGGAAACTTGCTAAAATTAGTTTTTGGTCTAAGTTACTAACTAAGTCACCCAAACCCATTTTTGTTACCATTTTCCAAATATAGTATGTTTTTAGACATCGGGCCGTTTTTGTTGACTTGGTCAAACTTACTCGGTTTGATCCGAAACTTTCACCCAACCCATATATCAGTTTATAGAGTCCAAATAAATTTTCGGTTCATGTCGGAGTTCACCAAAAGTGTTGGTTTTTACAATAGTTCCAAAACAGCCCCTAGTTATGTTTTCGATTTTTGTCGGTTTGTTTCGCAATAATTCTTACTAACTTCTAGTCCAAATCAGGTCTCACAAATTTTACCAACTGATCATCATGGTTTCTAGTCTAACATATAACTTTTACAGCAACTATAGTGTCCATTTACATAGGTAATTAATTTTGCTAAGGAATCGAACTCGGTTTTCAAAAACTTTCAGACCAGGCTCAAAGATCCGGTTATATCTAAAAATCTATACATTTATGAAAAGAGCTAAAGAAGAACTTTTTGTATATCTTTTCAATACGCAACTTTTAAAAAAAATTCATTGTCTAACTCTTCCTAGAACTCAAGTTATGAACGTTTTTGTAAGCTGTAACATTCTAGACAGAATCATCACTTTTATATAAAAACTTCAAAAACGTATTTTAACATATATCTTGGACATAATCTTGTTAGATGAACTTGAAAACATATAAATAAACATAAAGAGAGAAAGAGTATGTCCTCACAATGATCCTTGAAGAGAGAAAGGTAGGAATGAGATGAGAAGCTCTTGAGGTCTTGTTTTCTTGAAACACTTTTGTAATTTGATGAAGATGAAGGTGGTGGTTGATGGTGGTTTATGGTGGTGATGTGGTGGTGGAATGGCTGATTATTTTCAGTTGTTTTATTGAGAGAAAAGTACAGAGAGAGCTTGAGAGGAAATGATGGTGAAAGGGTTAGAGTGAAATGAGAGATCTGTAAGAAATGCATGAAGTTTATGTGGTGTAAGGGTTAAAAAGCAATCATGATAATGCATGAAAGAAGAGAGGGGAAAGAAAGGGGTGGCACATGGGGTGTCCGGCCCCCATGTGGTCCCACCAAGGGCATTTTAGTCATTTTATTATTCCTCCGATTTGTGCTTCGCGCAGTGTTCGTTTCCTCGTTTGTTTCGGTGTTTATATATACGTTAATCGTTTTAAGCACGCGTTTTTAATAAAAATTAAATCTTGATAATTTCACTTGAGATATTTATTTTAAATACTTGGAAATACTTATCGGTCTTGATTTGCGTTAGCGTTTTACGGTTCTAAATCGTGTGACGTTTTATTTGGACGTTTTTCGTTATTGCTAAAAGACACGATATTTTGATTGATAGTTTTATACTAAATGTTATATTTTAAATTCTTAAATTTATTTTGACTTTCGTTCGATTGTCGGGCACGTTCTGCGCGTTTTCGTCGTATTTTTGTTACTTTATACGATATAATTAACGTGTTAAATATTATCAACATAATATTTACGAGTTTTTGAGTTTATTAAATAATTTCATATTATTTAATATTTTGTTCACCAACATCCGTATTTATACTGTGTCGGACTCCGTCCGGTTGTTTTGCACAATTTTACCAAATTGTGTAAGCGTAATTACAACTAATTACGTAGCGTAATATAAATCAATTACGGGGGTGTATATTCACATAAATATACAAATAATTACAAGTAATTACAAGTATTTAGCCTAATACTAAACTAAACACACGTAATTAGGGTTTCTAGCAGGTTAATCAGTAACCCTAAATCGTCGGGTGTCACAATTACTATAGTCGGGCATGTCGTGGTACTGCCGGCTCTCAATTACCCTGGTCGGACATGTCGTAGTACTGTCAGCTCTCAATTATACTAGTCGGGCAAGTCGTAGTACTGCCAGCTTTCGATTTTATACATTGCTTCCGAAGCAACCAGTCGATGCTGAGGAGGCAAAAAATGATGACACGGTAAAGTGGGCACAATTACGATATCACGGTAAAGCAATACAATCGATGGATCAGCAAGCTTACACTCGGGGTTCACACTTAATCGATGGATCAGCGAGCTCACACTCGGGATTCACACTCAATCACGGGTCGGCGAGTTTACACTCAAGATTCGCATTAGGTAACGGATCGGTGAACTTTTACACGAGGTCATTAACTCAGTATTTGATTAAATACTCAATCATAGTGTCACACCCCCAAATTCGGTAAACGCGATTAATGCGCGATTAGCGGAAGCATTAGTATGTGCGGGGGTGCTAACGTTAACGTAGAACATCATGCAGATCAGAGCGTATGATTATTGCGGAACAATTAAATTAAGATGCCATTTAAGAAAATAGTTTGTTTACAAAAGAACTACGACTCATCAAGTCGTAGAAATAGTATCAGTTGTACAAAATAAATCCTGATTTGTACCCAAAACGTGGCATCCTAAGTCGTCATGGGTCACCTAACTCCGTAAGTATGTGCTCTTACTTGCGCTGTGAATTACCTGAAAAACATAGTAAAAAGTCAACAAAATTGTTGAGTGAATTTATAGGTTTTATGTTTGTAAAGTGGTTTGTTAAACCATGTCCATTTGAAAGTTATTGACATGAGTGTCAAATACAGTTGCTCATAACAGTCTGTAGGAAGGTAAGTATCCAAATCAAAAGTACCTATAGGAAAGTAAGTATATTAAGGTAAGGTTTGCTTAGGATGGTAAATCCTAGGAGTTGTTTGTACAACAGCATGTAAATATGCACTAATAGTTCTCAAACAGAATATGAAATCATTCATAAAACCAGTAGTACATAAGCCCCTAAAGCAATCAGTAACAGATGTTGCATGTTAAAGCAAGACGGTTGTTATGTTTTTTACCCCAAGTTTTAAAATCAATAAAATAATTGAAAGTGGGGCTATGAACTCACCTAGTAAGCTAAGTAAAGTGCGAGTGCTAGCAAAGCCTATGCCCAAATGTTCCCCTAGTTGATAATCTCCTAACGCCCTAGATGTAAGAGATTATAAGTATAAGTATGTAGACGTCATATCAGACCATCTCTCAACCAAATTATATCTAAAGTATTTGTTCGTTTTTTAAGTTTATAGTTTTGATAACGTATACGACTCTTTGGTGTCGGTTTGAAATCAACATCTCAATAATATAAGTATGTTTCATAAAGTTTGTACAGTCCGCGTATCGTATCATATATAATGTGTGAAATTGTGTACGGGGGTCCGGGGGTAAGGCCCCTGGTTAGCGGGGTCTCAGGGGTGGCAACCCCTGGCGAGGTCCAAGGGGCTGGCCCCTGGCTGGGGTCGAGATGCCAGGTTAGCTCTAAAAAATTTTATTTCTATGTATATTGCTTTAATAAAAATGCATCGAAAACTGAATTCGGAATAAAATCAAGTGACAAAATCTTGGTTCCGACACTTAGAGAAATAGTATTGCTGGTTGCTGAGTTTGTGTCGAATCCGTCGGATTCGTTGCTGATCCGCCGGATCTGAGTCATTTCGGGTGAATCCGCCGGATTCACACCCAATCCGCCGGATTCGAGTTATTTCGGGTGAATCCGTCGGATAGTATGATGGATCCGCCGGATCCTAGTGTTTTCCTGTGGAATCCGTCGGATTCGGGCATTTTAATGGTGATCCGCCGAATCTGATACCTGATCCGCCGGATCCTCTGCGTATTTCAGGGTCTGTTCGAACGATCATCAAACAAAACCCATTTTAAACCCAATTTTTGGACACAATCGATTTATAGAACACAAATACATGATGTTATAAGTAATATAAACATGAAAACTTAAGGAAAAACGTTTGGAATCCTTACAATTTATGTGGTGATCGTGATGATGAAAACGATGAACACGAAGAAGAAGAAGAAGATGGTGAGGATGATGATGATTGTTGTTGCTGATCTTGTTAATTGTTCTATTGTTATTGATGATGAAATGCCGAGAGAGAACGAGGGAGAGATTGATTCGGGTGTGTGTGTGTGAGTGATGAACCGAGCTCCAATAATGGAGTTAGGTTTGGGCCAGCTCATTTATATAATGGGTCGGTCCGTCTCCCATTCGTAGTATTTTTGCTCTGTGTTCTCGTACCCGATCGTTAAGTGGGGTAATATTTTCAAATGATAATTTCGTAAATATATTCTCGAATATATTTTCAATTGTAGTATTTTATAAAAATACTTTGGTTGAGTTATAAAAATATAACTTTGTTTTGTTTCAGTTTGATGGATAGATTTTGCGTTGTATCGTTGTGTATCATTCGTTTTTCACAGTACGAAATACTTTGTAAATATCATCGACATAATACTTAATGAATAATAACGTTATTAAATAATTTAATATTATTTAATAAATTTCGTTCACCAACAGTCGTATATTTTGTCGCGTCTGTTCTAAATGTTTTGTACGTACTGTGTAATACTACACGTATTAACTAGTTGAGCTTTGCTAGACTTACCTCTAAAAAGGTGTTGTGCATTCACTATAGTCAGGGAGTTAGCCTGAATTGCATGTAATTACTGTTCGTAATTATATCGAAAATTGAGGGGTGTCACACATAGTTCTGCGGGACTACAACTTCATGTTTCTGGAGGCAACACAATATGCCAGGAGGACACACTAACAACTTACTACTGAATAAATAATATTAGTACTTGTTACCATATGACGTAGTCATACACATACTCAAATTGTACTTAGGCATGGATTGTCACACCCTCGATATGACTATGTCATACATACACTTGTTAGTATCTAGGCATGGATTGCCTGACATCATCATAGACATACCATTACCTGATAGGTAACAAGGCATGGATTGCCGTTTTCTTCGATGTATTTATGTACACTACTAAATCACTTAGGTACGAGATACCTCGATAGGTGTATTACACACGACAATACAAATCAAAATCATGGATTTTGAATCAAATTTTCAAAACATATAATATTTATACTTTATGTTTTCAACTAACAATCCTATGAACTCACCAGCTTTATAGCTGACTCGTTTTAGCATGTGTTCTCAGGTGCCCAGCAGGATTAGGATTGCTACAAGATTATGCTAGCTCGAGTCGCTTGTTTTCACACAACTGGATTTCTATGCATAACTTTTGTATTTAGATTATGTATTGAAATTGTTTTGCGAACTCGCAACTTGTATACACTTTTATTTTGGAAATGTATAACTATTTTCAAACGTCTCATTTAGAGTCGTTCATTATGTACCTTTGTGCTTGTGATATTTGATTTGGTAACACCCCGACCCGACCGCTTCCACAACCTGAAATTTGGGGGTGTTACATTTACTATATTTTGAAATCATAGTTATGTAATTCTACTTTTGTTATGCGACATTGGGTTTAGTGTCGCAGGTTCAAATCAATTTCGATTAGGCAGCAACATAAGCAGCGACACTTTCATAGTGTCGCATATAATGTGTCTTCTTTGGCACAAAAAGTAAAGGATACTGACCAACATTTAGAAAGTTTGAAAGAAAGCCTTGTTTATTAAAGTGTTCCGCACAAGTGCAATTCATAAACATAATTTCTTTCCCTCGTCGCTCCTGTCTGGTGGTAAGCATTTTTGTGTTTAGTATCATATCATTGAAGCACTGAGCTTGGTCGTAGTAGTGTTTTGAAAAGATCATTTTTTTCAAACTTTTAGGCTTTTGGTTTTTTGCTTCAATGTCAGCTATCTTTTTGTGCTTCTGCTCTTCTGTTTAAGCGTTGGATATTCTTGGCTTTGTTAGAGAATGAGCATGAAAAGTCATGTCCCAACATGGACCTCAAATTTCTTAGCTTTTGGTACGTAACTCGCTACAAAATATACGTTCGTTGCTCGGTACCTAACTCGCCGATATCGTTGACGAGAGATTATTTGTTTTTGTATTATACTAATATGTATGGGTAAGATATCACCTTTCAAGCGGATTGAAGATTTTGTAGGGGAAGGGTTCAAAGTCACAAAATGTATGATTATGACTCATAACTTATGGTCCTCTCGATATTACATTACTCGCTACAATATATACGTTCGTTGCTCGGTACCTTGATAATCTCTAGATACTCAACTCTTGATGACCGGGCCTAATGATGTTGTTATATATTCTGAGTAAATATATACTCACTATATATATATATATAAGACTTAGTCATGTAGCTTTGGGACAAAACATGCACCCAAATAGTAAAAAAAAAAAAAAAAAAAAAAAAAAAAAACATGAAGTTGTTGATCACTTCCTCTACTTATCGTATGTTTGACAAAAGAAGTAACAATTATTTAACAATCAATATTTCTCTGTTTAATAAATTTGTTTGTTATTGCGATGATATGAAAATTATTTGTTAATCTTTGTTTTGGATGGTAATGATATAACACTTGAAGCTTTATATATCACACTATAACAATGTGACATAATAAAAACTCTCATGTATTATTTATGTGGGTTCAAAATTAATTCAATACGGTAGGTAGTGCTCTAAACAACTTACATCTTGGCCCAAAACCTACAGCCCACACCCCACGGCCCAGATAGAAATGCATTTTACAATACAATATATATTTGTTTACTGATCATATTTTCGAAAGAACCACGGGTTATTCAAAAACACCGCATTCCGATTAAATTAACTACGGTTTGAAAATAGGAACCTAGTTCGTGTCAAAAACATAGACCACCCCTCGTCAGTTGTAACCGTGGTTTATTTTTAAAAAGAAGTGGACCACGGATTTAAATCTAGAATCGTGTTCCGCTAAATCTTTGAACCGTGAACAATGGAAAGGAAAGTGAAAACGCGCGAAGTTTTACAAATGGATCACGGGTTTTATATGATTTTTACCATTTCTGTGGTCTATTGGGGGTGGGCTATAGTGGATTGTGTAGTAGTGTTTATAATTAGGATGATGAATTAATGGATTTATACTGGTAAATAATATTTGTGGAACTGTATGGTAATGGTAGTATGCTACTGGTTCGACAACAAGGGGAATGGATGAGACGTAGTGAAATTGAGTATATTTGTGACTTGTACCTTTTGCATGATAAGTTGTAACAAGGTCTTTATAAAATAAAATGGTTTTTCATATCTTTATTTTAATGTTGAAAACAATGGTAACATGGTAAACTGACATTTTCACCCTCACCTGCAACTCACGTGACATTGCTTAACGGATATAACTAACGGTTGTGAGACTAAAGGATTATTCACGAAATAAGTTTTAAAATAAAGGAAGAGCGACGTAAATAAAAAGTTCAAAGGACTAAACCAGTAATTTTTACTAAACTACAAGGATGAACGGCGTAATTAACTCTTATTATTATTCACTTTCAAAAATAGAAGGAACCAAAGGGTTCATATATTACCCCTCTTTCATATGTATGTGATAAAAAGGTGGGTGAAAAGTAAAAGCAAAAATTGTCATAGTATTTCAGTGTGATAATTGTAACTTCCTAAACAACGTGTTTTTATTTGTAAATAATAACTTTGAGACGGGGTAGTATTAATATACGGTCTGTTAGTTGTGTCAACTCAACGCAACCTAGCTCAACATTTCCAAACTAACTAACAAATAAAACGGTGTCGTGACACGGTCACTTCAATTTATAGGTCCACATTTACTAATATACATTCATTTCTATACAATAAACATAAAAGAAAAGATAAGAAAAAAAAAAATATATATATATATATATATATATATATATATATAATGTTGCTGGCTCCACATCTTCGTCGCTTCACTTATTTCTATACAATAAACATAAAAGAAAAGATAAGAAAAATATATATTTAATGTTGCTAGCTCCACATCTTCGTCGCTTCACTTGTTAGATATCCTACCGAACCAACCGATAGCCCTATTGTCGTGCCAATAGCGTCGGTTGAAACAGACGACGACGATGGCTCAACTAATGTACCGTTGGCACCGATCTTATGTGAAAAGAACGTAAGTTAAAAAAGTAGATATTTATTTGATATGGGGTTGTGTTACAATTTTAAAATAAATATTTAGTAATTTATCACTTTGTTTTATACTTTCTCCTATTCTATTTATAATAACTTTTTTTCACGTAAGTATTATTTTATATATGGTAGAACAACTTGACCCACGTGTCCATTTTTTTTTAAAAGCAGAAAATATATTATAACACCCCATGTTTCACAAACCCCTTATTATATTATAAACAGTGGAAGCACGTCCCCAAAGCACATTTACCGATATTACATATACTAACATGTAGCAAATTTTAAAACATCACACTTATAAATAAGTATTTACAAACCATTTACTAAAGGTCGGATGTTATATAACTTAACAAAACATAATTCTAATTTTCCCAAAAGGATCGGAGTGTGCGCGGGGTCATAATCAAACATTCCATCTCATTCCTAATCCCGATCCATACTTACCCAAAACCTGCAAAATGTTAAACACGGTGGGATTAGCTCACAGCTAAGTGAATGGAACTGTATCCGACAGTTCAATTCAGAGATAACAATTCATACAACAAATAAACATAATCCAACACAATCAAAGAGGATCGGCGGTTCTTGATATGCCATCACAATAACACTTTAAACCACTAGTATGCCATCACAGTGATTTACCGATAGTTTGAAGCTATCTTCACTTACTAGGATTCATCCATCAACGATGTGTATCGGAAACCCCGCCAGCCAAACAATAGCACCAAACCCAACCAACGTTGACCTCTGAATAATTCACATAGTCAAATATGCCCAGCGGTCAAGAATCACACATTATACAATAATCATGCCAATACCGAATAAATAACCAATCAACAATAATTATAACCCAATAAACTAAACAGTCAATAACCAATTACCAAAGTGTTCATCCATTGTACCAAACTTGTTACAACGGAATTGAACAGAAGAATACAGTTACCACTCACCGATAATCCAGTCTCTAAACTCAGTTGTCTAATGTCACTGAGTTTCCTTCTGCTTATCTGAGAACACAAATAATAACAAATCAGTAACTCATCCCATAACCATTATGTTAACATATTTATCATATCATGTAATCCCTAGAGTCTAGGCAAACAACAGTTCAATCAGATAAGAAATCAGAAAATCCTGAAATGACGTTTAAAAACCAAAAAATGTCATTTTCGGGCCCTAGATGATCCCGAATGGCCAAAAAGTGCCTAGACTCTTAGAATAGAGCCGGGATCATTAGGCCGTTTCTGAGTGACCATGCGAATTTCAATCCAATCCGAGTTAGTGAAATTGTCACATGTCCGTTACCCCGAAGAGACTTTACGCACTTTCAAAATTTGTGAAATAAAAAGTTGTAAAAAAACTCGGTTCGCAGTTATCTCAACTCGCAAGGTCAATTCGGTTCGCAGAAACTCGGTTCGCACCGCAGTTTCAACTCGCATTGCTAATTATCTCAGTTCGCAAGCAATTCAACTCGCTTCGCAGAATTCGGTTCGCAAAGCAAAACTCAACTCGCAAAGCAATATTTCAGTTCGCAAGAGTTCGGTTCGCTTTGCAGCTCTCAACTCGCTTCGCAACAAGAACTCAGTTCGTCCTGCGAGTTTCGCTGTTCTTACGAGATTTTCGAACCAAAACTCAATAAACTCGATTTCTATGGTTTCTAACACTTCTACTAACATCATATATCAACTAATATCACCAAATAACAACATAACAAACTTTAATTTGATTCAATCATTCAAAATCCATTTCCTATCAATCAAAATTAAACTCACTTTCTTTTCTAGATGGTGATAAAGATGACAAGATGATGATAGTTCTGATGTTTTGAATTCGAAGTCACAGAAGCACTAGCTTGAATCAAATTTGGTTATGGTGTTAATTTGAGTTTGCAAGTTTTCAAATTGAAAAGGGAAGAAAATGTTAAAAACTTGAGAATATCTGAGTTGCAAAGTTGGTTTACAAACCGACTCACATATTTAAATGGTATAATTTTATACCCGTCCTAAATCTATTATCTGGAACCCAAAAACAATTTGCGAAAATATTATTTTATTTTACTGTCAGGTTCAACAATTTAAAACAAGTAATATTTTATTAATCACAATAAAACCTGTGACTCTTTTACTTATTTATTTTCAAATAAACCAAATAACTATTTCTCGTTATTTAAATAATCATTCAATTTTTCAGGCCCAGAAACAGGGTGTTACAAATCTTCCCCCCTTTAAAAGATTTCGTCCCCGAAATCTAATCATACCATTTTAATTCCGAATTCTAATCTTAACAATCTCTACTCAATAAATGACTTATAGATCATTCATATATATAAAACATACATTAAATAAAGTTTAACTCAAAGTGTACCTGTTACATCATCGTCAAGACCAAGAGCTTCTCCCACGGTCATCTGAAAAGCTCTAGCAGTCGCTTGTGGTATATTCTTCCTCTTCTGCCCCATAGATGACGAGGAACCCGTGCCTGAACTCCCTGCCAAACCTGAGCCTTGTCTTGCCTTTTCCGGACACTGGCCTACTCTATGACCCTCTTTCTGACAATTCCAACACACAAAACGTGGATAGGCACAATCCCTAATGTTATGTCCAAACAATCCGCATTTCCCACATCTCGCGGTCTCAGGCGTACACGGCCCGGTATGTCTTGACTTACAATTCACACACCATGAAGTTCTATCAGCTGAATCACTACTGAAACTCACTCTCCTACCTTGTTGATTCCCTTTATTTCCAGATGAACTACTCTTAGATTGCTGCAAAATCTTATCCTTATTCAATTTGTCCCCAGCCCGAATGTCACCATCCACTGAACGAGCTAATGTAAAGGCCTGAGTAAGGGTACCTGCTAATCTCACACTAGTTCGATAATGAGGTGGTAATATTTTCACAAAATGATCAATCTTTGTTCTTTCATCTGGTACCCATTGTTGAACAAATCGCAATTTTTCAGAGAATTGAGTAATAAGCTTATCCAAGGACATCCGATCAGTTAACTCCAAATCCAAAAATTCTTGTCTAATCCTTGCCATGTCAAACTCTGAACAGAACTGTTTACATACCTCATTATGAAAGTCAATTCATCGAATCGAGTCTTTTTGCTGTGGTGTCAAATGAGCAGTAATAGAATCCCACCAAGTCATAGCCGGTCCTTTCAACAATTGCACAGCATAAGGAACTTTTATCTCTTCCTCACATTGGCAAACCTCAAATTTTCTCTCAACGTCTCTCAACCAGTCCAAAGTCACTGTAGGGTTAGTACTTCCCTGAAATACTGAAGGATTACTGGACATGAAAGTTTTGAAAGAAACAAACTTTTTCTGCTGCTGAGGTGGTGGAAACTGATAACCATAATCTCTCTGTTGAGATGTTCTAGCTTGATGATCCTGTAAGTACTGTTGTTCAATTCCTCTAAGTCTTAATACCTCATCCTCTAACTGCAATAGATAATCCTCTCGAGTAGTTTCTCCCTGATTAATATTTGAAGTACCAGCCTGTCCATGATTACCATCATGAGTTTCTGGAGGTGGAACCTCATTTCTAGATACATCATTGGGAGTCGGGTTCTCGTGATCTGCCATTCCTGTTACTCAAAACAACAATAACTCACAATTCGTTAATCGTTAGTACAAACTATACTAACTAATCAATCCCACTAATAGCTAATCCCACATACTGGAATGTTTGACTAACACATAATAGATTTGGGATTGAACATTTGTCAATGCCCAATTCACTCAAACCTATGCTCTGATACCAACTTATAACACCCCATGTTTCACAAACCCCTTATTATATTATAAACAGTGGAAGCGCGTCCCCAAAGCACATTTACCGATATTACAAATACTAACATGTAGCAAATTTTAAAACATCACACTTATAAATAAGTATTTACAAACCATTTACTAAAGGTCGGGTGTTATATAACTTAACAAAACATAATTCTAATTTTCCCAAAAGGATCAGAGTGTGCGCCGGGTCATAAATAAACATTCCATCTCATTCCTAATCCCGATCCATACTTACCCAAAACCTGCAAAATGTTAAACACGGTGGGATTAGCTCACAGCTAAGTGAATGGAACTGTATCCGACAATTCAATTCAGAGATAACAATTCATACAACAAATAAACATAATCCAACACAATCAAAGAGGATCGGCGGTTCTTGGTATGCCATCACAATAACACTTTAAACCACTGGTATGCCATCACAGTGATTTACCGATAGTTTGAAGCTATCTTCACTTACTAGGATTCATCCATCAACGATGTGTATCGGAAACCCCGCCAGCCAAACAATAGCACCAAACCCAACTAACGTTGACCTCTGAATAATCCACATAGTCAAATATGCCCAGCGGCCAAGAATCACACATTATACAATAATCATGCCAATACCGAATAAATAACCAATCAACAATAATTATAACCCAATAAACTAAACAGTCAATAACCAATTACCAAAGTGTTCATCCGTTATACCAAACTTGTTACAACGGAATTGAACAGAAGAATACAGTTACCACTCACCGATAATCCAGTCTCTAAACTCAGCTGTCTAATGTCACCGAGTTTCCTTCTGCTTATCTGAGAACACAAATAATAACAAATCAGTAACTCATCCCATAACCATTATGTTAACATATTTATCATATCATGTAATCCCTAGAGTCTAGGAAAACAACAATTCAATCAGATAAGAAATCAGAAAATCCTGAAATGACGTTTAAAAACCGAAAAATGCCATTTTCGGGCCCTAGATGATCCCGAATGGCCAAAAAGTGCCTAGACTCTTACAATAGAGCCGGGATCATTGGGTCGTTTCTGAGTGACCATGCGAATTTCAATCCAATCCGAGTTAGTGAAATTGTCACATGTCCGTTACCCCGAAAAGACTTTACGCACTTTCAAAATTTGTGAAATAAAAAGTTGTAAAAAAACTCGGTTCGCAGTTATCTCAACTCGCAAGGTCAATTCGGTTCGCAGAAACTCGGTTCGCACCGCAGTTTCAACTCGCATTGCTAATTATCTCAGTTCGCAAGCAATTCAACTCGCTTCGCAGAATTCGGTTCGCAAAGCAAAACTCAACTCGCAAAGCAATATTTCAGTTCGCAAGAGTTCGGTTCGCTTTGCAGCTCTCAACTCGCTTCGCAACAAGAACTCAGTTCGTCCTGCGAGTTTCGGTGTTCTTACGAGATTTTCGAACCAAAACTCACCAAAACTCAATAAACTCGATTTCTATGGTTTCTAACACTTCTACTAACATCATATATCACCTAATATCACCAAATAACAACATAACAAACTTTAATTTGATTCAATCATTCAAAACCCATTTCCTATAAATCAAAATTAAACTCACTTTCTTTTCTAGATGGTGATAAAGATGACAAGATGATGATGGTTCTGATGTTTTGAATTCGAAATCACAGAAGCACTAGCTTGAATCAAATTTGGTTATGGTGTTAATTTGAGTTTGCAAGTTTTCAAATTGAAAAGGGAAGAAAATGTTAAAAACTTGAGAATATCTGAGTTGCAAAGTCGGTTTACAAACCGACTCACATATTTAAATGGTATAATTTTATACCCGTCCTAAATCTATTGTCTGGAACCCGAAAACCATTTGCGAAAATATTATTTTATTTTACTGTCATGTTCAACAATTTAAAACAAGTAATATTTTATTAATCACAATAAAACATGTGACTCTTTTACTTATTTATTTTCAAATAAACCAAATAACTATTTCTCGTTATTTAAATAATCATTCAATTTTCCAGGCCCAGAAACAGGGTGTTACATATATTATATATATAAAGACTACTAGCAAGTTACTAGATAGTCTTGAGCGTACAATTTTCATACACAAAGATCCCTATTGTTGTTTAACCACCCTTTCTCGGATCTTAACTGCTGCTAGAAGAGATGAATAAAAATCTGGGAGAGCCCAGGAAAAAATCTCCGAAAAATAGGGGCTAAGCCATCACTATTCACCATATTTCGTTTTTGATAGATCCACATATAGATCCGGGACATCATAATGTGTTCATTATTATTATTATTATTATTATTATTATTATTATTATTATTATTATTCATTTCTTTTTTGATATCGTAAAAGGTCCATGTAATACATCAGTCTGACCCATTCTCTTTGTTAAGTAGTGGAAAAAAAGGATAAAGGTTCTAGTAGCCTGCAGTAAATTAATTATAGTTTCATTATATTTAGTGAACTTTATATTTTATTGGTAATAGATATTTTTGTTACATAACAACTTATAAAGCGTCATGTGTTAAAATAACACCCGTAAAAATATCATAAATTATATCAATATTCATTATATATAATGTAAATACGAATAATTTATTACACGAATACAAGCCATTTTCTTTGCCTTAATTCAACAGGGCAATCAACTAAAAAAACTCATTTATCTCTTATTGGGCTCTAAGATGGTAAGATACAAAACCACACATCTTTTATCTTTATTGGGCTCCAAGATAGTAGGATATCTAATTATCTATGACATATATGTCATCTTCGTTGCTGTAATCTGTCTCTGAATTCATTTATGGTTCAAATATATTTAATTCACATTGTTTATCACGGATTTCTTGTGTTATTTTTATTGAGGTGCGCAATTTAAGTTTGTATTCTACTTGGTAGAACATATAATGGTTCACAATATTTTTGGTTGTTAAAATAAGTGTGCAACTTCCTATTTTCACAAATCAAACAAGATTTTAGTGAGTATTTTGATACCTGATTGATGTAGTATATAATTAACGTTAAAGTCTAAAATGTATGTAGTTTCAAAGTGAACGTTTTAACTGCGAGGAAGAAATATGACAAGTATTGGGCATCAACCTCAGCAAGCGATTTTTTCAGTGACACATTTTCAAAACTAAAAACATGTAGAAAATCAATCTATTAAAATCCAGTGTCAAACTGAGAAATTTAAAATGTAATACATTCGTAACATTGTATACAGAAATAAATAAACCTTAAAAAAATATATTCTTTAACCAAATACACTCCAAATCAAGCCTACATTCTACTCCTTTCCTTTGGTAAAGACATCCGACCATCAAGACAATTCTCGTGAAAATCTTTCATATCCTTTGCTATATCTCGCAACCTATATTTCTTAATTTTTCCGGTGGCTGTTTTTGGTAGCTCGTCCATAAACACCACCGTCTTTGGTACCATATAATGTGGCAATCTTCCCCGACAAAACGTCATTATGTCTTCAGAATTCGCCTTTCCCATTAAACTCACAAATGCACAAGGTGTTTCTCCCCAAAACTTGTCCGGCCGAGCAACCACCGCAGCCTCGTGTACCACCGGATTTGAATACAACACCGATTCCACTTCCACACTACTCACATTCTCACCTCCGGTTATAATCACATCTTTTGACCTGTCTTTAATCTCTAAATAGCCGTCGTGGTGTATCACCCCGACGTCCCCGGTATATAACCACCCATCTTCTCGCATACACTTGGCGGTAGCATGTGGGTCCTTTAAATACCCCAACATCAAACACGCCCCTTTTAAGACAATTTCACCCTGAGTCAACCCATCGTGTTTCACGCTGAGTCCTGACTCCGGGTCTATAACGTTGACTTCAGTCAACCCTAAAGTTCTGACACCTTGTCTTGATTTTAAACAAGCCCGGTCTTCAACCAATAACCGGTTCCATTTCTCTTTCCAAGCACAAGAAACCACCACCCCCGCCACCTCAGTCATACCGAACCCATGACTAACATTAAACCCCAACGACTCCGTTCGAAGGACTACGGCAGCCGGAGGCGGAGCTCCGCCAGTCAAGAAATTAACCTCTTTTTTTAACGGTTTCGCATCTGGTGAGTTTGCTATCATGTTAAGAACAACCGGTGCACCACACATGTGGGTAACATTGTGGCGGTCCACGGTGGAGAAGATGTCATCCGCCGTAAACTTGTGGAGACAAATGTTGGTACCACCAACGGCTGCCATTCCCCAAGTAAAACTCCACCCATTTGAGTGAAACATCGGTAGGGTCCATAAATAAACCGGCTTTTTTGGTACGGACCAATCGATCAACGAATCAACAGTCACGATGAAAATTGCACGGTGAGAATGTACAACACCTTTGGGAGATGACGTCGTTCCAGAGGTGTAGTTTAATGTGATTGGATCCCATTCGCTGACCGGCCGTACCCACTTAAAATTTGGGTCCCCTTTCTTCACTAATTCTTCGTATGTCATCAGAAAATCAATGTCATTCATCACTGGTTGACGAGCTACAGTATCTGTAGTACAATAAATTTCTAATTAATTATATTAGTCTAATTAGTTTTAAAAATATTGGTAACATTTTTTCATCATTGCTTTGTAGTTTATACTGATTTACTAGAAAGTGAAAGCATTCTGAGATACTTGTCCCCTAAAACTGAAGACCAAGTTATACAAACAGTTTACAGAAAAACAAACCCTGTTTGACCATTTTATTTAAAAACGGTTAATTCAGTTTCGGTCACCATTCACATTCCTACTTTATCATAATAATAATAATCTGATACTCTGTTTGACCATTTTATTTTACATTTTTTTATCTAATTTCAATCGAAATTTGTTTACTTGGTAAAAATTCTTAACGTAACGTTATGGGTTCGGCGTTCTTACAGAAAAAAGAAATAAAGAAAGAAAATAGTTCAGTACTACGAAAAGAGAGATGACCGAGGCACCTGTTAACTTCTCATTGGCAGCATATTCCACATCATCCCTAATGAGAACGATCATCGGCCGTTGTATTCCAGGCGGGAATCTCAACACAGCCTCTTGTGCAATAGCCCGAAGATGAGTATCAACCACCAGTATTTTGGCCTCAGAGTGACGAAGCATAACAGAAATTGTTCTCGCATCAAGACGAGTGTTAACATTGTTAAGTACTGCACCAGACATTGGTACAGCAAATTGTAGCTCGTACATAGCAGGAATATTAAATGCTAAAACTGACACAACATCACCTCTATGAATTCCCATTTCAACAAGGGAAGAGGCCACTTGAAGGCATCGACGATGGGTTTGTGTCCATGTGAAAATGGTGTTATTGTAGACGATTGAAGTGCAATCGCCATATACAATAGCAGTTCGTTCTAAGAAGGTGAGAGGTGTAAGTGGGCATGAATTTGCAGATGTGGGCTTTAGATGATTCATGTTTGTTGTACAGGTTCAGTTGCTGTGTGTTGGCAAAAGATGATCAGTGGTATGAAGATTGTTATAAATGCTGCAACTAGTTAAACATGACGTACTTATGGGTTGTGCCCTGATGTATTGTTACTATCTATCCACCCTTTTCTTTTTTTATTTATTAACCGAATCAATATATAGAGGTGGGAGAATATGAAAACTGGAATGGTGGACCGGTGGGTTAGAATTTATATGGAGTTATTTTGGTGGACCATTATTTCGCAGGAATCAATTCAAACTCACTTATACACATACTCGGTGGTTTGGGTAAAACTCTTTTTAAGGAAAATGACATGACGCCTAAATATTGTTTGGCGACAGTAAACTTTGAACCTTGAACCACCGTACATGTGAAAGAGTGAGCTCTAGAATTAAGCATATGGCCAACTCAAAGGGGTTAAAAGAAATGGCATGTTAGGTTGCATTGGCATAATTTGGCATTGACTGATTAACATTGACCCATATCACCTTTTAATCACCAACAAGTAGGTATCTAAACTCGGATGAGAGTCTTTCAGGAAAACAAACACGTTTACAAAACTTTAGGTGAAATTGTGTTTGGATGTTTTCTAGCCAATGTGCCAAATCGTTTGTGAAAAATACATTAAAACCCCTTAGTTTCTTTCTTTCTGTCTGTTTTTCGGTAAAACATGACGCCAATATGCAAAGTATTTACAGATGACCAGCTACACATATACATAGATCCTTGTTAAATGTTTAGTTGACTTACACATCATACATAACTTTTATGAGTTTAACTCTTTTCTATTGATAATACGGTAAATATATCAACATGTTTCTAAATATAAATCTCTCCTATTAATTTATTTACAGTTTTGATGTTGCCATGTGTTATTGTCATATTACGTACGGAGTATCAGACACATTGTTAGACAGAACGAGTATGAATGTATAGATAAATCATTTCCATTTATGAGAGTACGTTGATAGTATATATTATCTACTTGCGAAGGCAGCGATTGATGGGTATGTGACCATGTGCAGCTGATGTTGCAGAAGTTTCAAGTACAATCTCCATACATAAATAGTAGCATCTCATTCTATGAACATGACAGTGTTATAGAGTGTGATGATTGATTCATTGGACAATATAAGGTGCGGAGTGCACACCTGGATAACTTTCTATATTCTAGACCCGGAATAATAACGTGGCCACGGGTCTACTAGGTCCTAGGGGCAGTGCCCCTAGCTGGGTTGTAGGGGTTGGCCCCTAGTTGCGGAAGGCCGAGTTTACCAGCTTGTGAAACCTCAAGCTGATTGGTAAGCTGAGGAACACTTAATTATCGGGATTGTGCTGATCAACGGCTAGATTGATGTTTTTCCAACCGCCATGTAGTCAGCTCCTAAATTATTGAAAATCGCCTTTTGTACAGTTTTAACTTTCAATAACTTACAATATGTCGGGTTATGTATACGAAATAAGAGGAATTTGAACTTACAAACATTCTGAGTCTACATTTTCTTTCCAAAAACCACAAAATTTAATTTCAGCTCAGAAATGATCCTAAAGTAAATTCCGCGATAGCCAACGATTCAAGGGTCAATTAAAGCTAGGCAATTGATGGTCGATATATTACTTTTGTAAAGTTCTCTGTATACTTTTCATAAAATTCATGCTGTTATTGACACAATTATAATCTGTTCCTCACAATATATATCCAGCTGATTTTTAACAGACAGGTATAAAAGGAGATCATAACATATGCAGATTTGGGGTTTAGGTGATCCATGTTTGTACAGTTTGTGTGTTAGCAAAAGATGATCATTGGTGACAGTCGTCATAGCTTAGGTTGTTATAAATGTTGCAACTAATAAACCATGAGTACTTATTTGCATTTATGGGTACGTTGATGAAGTGGTGCTACCCACCTTTTCTTCTCATTTATTAGCGGATTCAATATATAGAGGTGGGAGAATATAAAGGTTGAGAAGGTAGGGTACGTTAGGTAAATAAGTTTTGTTGTATGTTGGCATATTGGGTTTTAGTTGTTGATATATGACTTATTTGGTTAGGATTTCAGGAGAGGTCAAGAGAAAGAGGGAGATATATAAAAGTCTTTTTGCGTTCAATATAATGTAGTGAGTCTTTGGTGTCTTTGGTGATTTAATAACGTTAATGACGGCTCCGTTAAGAGAGTGCTGTGAGTCTTTAGCAATTCAATAACTTGCTATAACTTTCATATATGGTGGCATGGATTTTAAGGTGGAAGATCATACGTGAGGCTATTTGAGAGGAAGGAGAAGAAGAAAAATTATATCTTTCATTTTGATCAATTGTTACAAGGGGTGATATTTTTGTAAATAGTGGACAAAATTGAGGGTGAAAGTTAAGAAAAATACATAAAAATAAATTTCACTTCACACCCTTTTCACTATTTTACTTTTCACAATTTAGCCCATCCACTTTCTTTTCTTTTAAATGTTTTCATAAAATTTTTTGTATTATATACAATATCTTTTTTCTACTGCATTTTGAAAAAAGACATAGTGCATTTTTTGCATATATGTTCGGTACATATTGTTTGTTTTGTACTGCATTTTGTATCACATATTATTCTTTTTCTACCACAATTTATTTTTGTTTTTACTGCATTTTGTGTATAACTTTTACTACATCATCTCTTTTTGGATATATGTTAGCATTTTTTCACCGCATTGTGTATATACTATCATTTTTAACTGCAACTTGTGTATATATATTTTACCGCATCTTCTATATACGACTTCAGCAAAATGCAATACAAGTGGATAATATGTATAATACATAATGCAATAAAACCGAACAATATATACGAAATGAAATATATATCAAATACCATAAAAACAACAATATATAACATACTTATATACAAAATGCAGTACAAATGGATAATATGTATAATACAAAATACAATAAAAACAAACAATATGTAATAAATAAACATGTGCAAAATGCAGTAAAAATAACAAAATTCAATACAAATAAATTATCTCTCTTCTCTATTAAAAGAGAGTGTCTATTAATTAATCTTAGTGTTTAAAAATTAATCCTTACCATTCATATTTTAGGTTAATCTAATCTAGACCATTGATTCAAAGTAGCTTGATGATTAATTAAGCTTGAAATTAATTTTCATGTAAACCCACTAATACCCTTATTAATTACATGTTTAAATTAGTCAACACACTCATTTAGTACATTTAATTTTAATATTTAATGTTCTAATTTAATGGTGTTCAAAATTCATCCTAATTTATTGTCTATATTTTGTTTGTTGTTTTTTACAGAATATACATCCACATTTTTAGAAGATGACAAAAGTATTCAACTTAATTTCAATGGATGATATTTTTTTCAACTTAATTAAATTTACTCTCATCTATTAATCAAAAGTACAATTTTATTTATATAGCCAAATTTACAATCCTAATATTTTGGTATAATACATCATCTTAAATATACCTATATATGTAATACCATTATATATATACATATGCAAAGATTCATGGATGAACGTGAAACACATTTAGAATTGCATGGATATATTCTTATGAAATAAAGTAGTTATTATTATTATTATTATTATTATTATTATTATTATTATTATTATTATTATTATTATTATTATTAATTTTATTTTTATTATTTATCATATTTAGATAATGATTTAAATTTGAATACTTGGTTAGTTTATATTATTCGTAGACGTTGTAGGTCTCCTTGTGTCACCAAATTCTACGAACATCAAATGTGAAAACGGTTATGAAAAGAAGTCAATGCAGTTTGAACTGCAGGATATCAAGTAACATTTTTATATTATTAAATATTATATATTATCTCTACAACTATTCATTGTAGTTTGAAAATCTTACGTTTTAGTAAACAATCGTAGGTAACCTAATGTGCTACTACCTTCGTCCTAAAATAGTTGTTCAGTTTCGTCATTTTGAAGTCTTTATTTTTAACTTTGACCTTAAATATTTTTAAATGTGTTATATAATACTTGCTAAAAATTATACCAATGAAAATACATTTATAACCGAATTCATTCATATATTTTACATCAAGTATTATATAATACAAACAAAATATTTAATGTTAAAGTTGAAAAAGAAAGACTTCAAAAAGTCAAAACAGGACAATTATTTTGAGACGACAGGTAGTGTTATTTAGACTTTGTAGTTCTTATTTTGTTTGTTTGTAGGCATCGTCAAATGAATGCATTAATTCTAATGCTACAGACTCTCATGGTGTTCATGAAGACCAATCCATGTTAACTGAACAAAAGGTACACATAAAACCGTTAAATTTTACAAAGGAATATCACAGTGCAATTACTTTAATTAACTAATATACATTGATCTATATAAAAGAAAAAAAGAGGCGTGCACAGGTACTTCAAAGCTGTGAAGAGGTGCAATTTTGAAAAATCGGTAACCTATTTGAATATTTAGTCATTCCACTTCTATTGATTTACATTTTATTGTTATATATGTTTTTAATAATACGATTATAAAAACTCCAACTTCGTTTATTATGCTTAATTGTTATCAATCTTATTATAAGTTGTTGATGTTGTAAAATTGAACATGTGTGTAACACCCAGTTTTCGGGTCTGGAATTAATTATGTATTATTATGTTTTAAAATGGTTTATTTGAAAATAAACAAGTAAAAGAGCCTCAGGTTTTATTGTGACTAGTAAAAAGTTACTTGTTTTAAATTATTAAAGTTGACAGTAAAATAAAATATTTTGACTCGCGGGTATTTTCAGGTTCCAGACAATAGAATTAGAGGGGATAATATTAACACAGATAAAAAAAATTGAGGCGGTGGGGATTAAGCTGATTCATTTCTCACCTAACATGTCATTTCTTCTTTGTGTTCTAAAAACTCTCTCAAACCCTTAGCAAGGAATCAAAAAGGGAATTTAATTGTGTGGAAGATTTAGACTAGTAAAAATCTGATTATCCCTATCATCATCTTCATCTTATTAACTTAAAGATTGTAAGTATTTCATGTTCTTATTTTGAGTTTGAATTGAGAAAGGAAGGATGTTTGCTAGTAATTATATGATAATATTGATGATTTTATGAAGATTTGATGTTAGAATTTGTATATGTTCTTCAAGTTTGAGTTTTGAGTTAGGGTTTGATGAAATTGTGGATTTGATGATGATGCATACTTAAGATTGAAGTTGGATAGCTTGTTTAGTGTTATATTATGTTAGTGTTTGATGTTTGTGATTTTTCCTTTGGTAATTTCGTGTTTATAAGCTGATTTCATGAAAATTGGGTTTTTGGTTCGTAGTATATAGTTGCAGAAATGTGCAGGTCTGGACGACCAAAGGAATCCGGCGGATTCAAGGGAATCCGACGGATTCTGGCCAGTTTTGGGTACCGGATTCAGGTTAAATCCGGCGGATTCTTGGGGCGGATTCGTTAATAATTTTCTGGTCAATTTCTGGGTTGGGAAAAATGGTTGAATCCGGCGGATTCATGGTGAATCCGACGGATTCCCCTGTTGTCAGAAGTTTATTTTATTGTTTTGATTACTTATACTTGTGATAATTGATAGTATATTACATGTATAATGTGATTAGTATATACATGATGTTGATTTTAAGAATACATGTTTTGAAGAATGTTATTATATATGTGATGGAATAAGATACTAATTTGTTATTATTGTATTCTCAGATAAGCAGGCGGCAACTCAGTAATATAAGACCACTGAGTTGAAGGACGGGTCATCTTGGTGAGTGGTTACTATAATCCTCGGTTCAACTCAGTTGTAACGGGTTCGGTTACAACGGGTAAACCGGGATAGTTTTGGATATATTATGTTATTATTGTTTGGTTTATATTGTGATATTGGTTAGTTGATTTGTAGTTGATGATTGTTATTGGTTGTTGATTGTTGGTTGTTTGGTTGGTTGACTATGTGGTTGATTCAGAGGTCAACGTTGGCTGGTTGGGCTTGTGTACTACTGTGTAGCTGTCTGGGTCTTCCGATACACATAGTTGAGGATGTACTTATGTCAGTGAAGGTAGTACTCAAGCTATCGGTAGGTTTCTGTGATGGTATACCAGGAACCTCCGATCCTCTTGACGATACTTGCTTATGTGTTTACTTGTTGCAGTTTATTAGTTGTAAGACTTGTTATGATTGGATTGAACCGTCGGTTACGGTTCCATTCACTTAGCGAGAGCTAATCCCCTCGTTGTTGAATCTTTTGTAGATTTTGGTTAGTTTTTGATGTAGATCGGGATATGGTGGTTGACTGGATGTTTGACTGAGTTATCGCGCGCTCTGACCCTTTTGTTAATATTATGTTTGAATAGTTTTCATAACACCCGGTTTTGTTAATATGGTTATGTAATTATTTAATAGTTATGTTTTGAGAATCTATAAATGTTTAGTTACGATAAATATGTTTTGGGACAACGCTTCATGATATCGCGTAAAAAGTCACGTTTTTACTATCGATATCTCTCTCATTCTGGAACAATTCTTGGCACTTTAACTCAAAAACATTACAAATCTGTAATTATGTCAAGATGGTAAAAACAAGGTTGCATGATGAAAATCAAACAAAACGGGCAGAAAACGAAGATTCCACGCACGTTTGAAGATTCCAGACATCAAAAAGAGGTTTCAAGACCAAAGAGCCCATCACCAACATCTATCTGACCCAAGATGTTCGTTTTCAAATTACGAATCCAACAGAAGAAGAATCAACTAAAACGGACGAAGAACGAAGATTCTACGCACTCCGGAAGATCCAAACGATTCGTATGACACATCTAAAGTTCAGAGACATATTTTTGGGATTTCTTTTCATCAAAAGCTTCGTTTTTGAATTACGAATCCAACTCAAAAAGAATCAACGCAAACGGACGCATAACGAAGAAAACACGCACGAATCGAGAAACGAGGCAACGGGCAGCGATCGGTGCGGGTGGCAGCCAGCCGCCGCCGGCCACCACCCAACCGCCGCCGGCTGCCATGGTGCCACCGCCGGCTGCCACCCTCCCGCACGGGCTGCACTTTTTTGTCCTTCTTCGTACCTGGTGCTAGACCTTTTCCTACTTTTCGTACCTGGTGCCACTACCTTTTTCGCCTTTTGTACCTGGTGCCACTACCTTTTCCACCTTTTGCTATCATGAGCTTTGGGGTGCTAACTTGAGCCAAATTTCCTCTATAAAAGGCAACCCCTAGCTCTCATTTCAACACACCAACTCATACACTCATATACTCTCTCATATTCACACTCATACTTACACTCTCATTCTCCCATTTTCACTTTCTCACTCTAAAAATCTCTTATATTTTAGTCTAGGGTTATTGTAATTAATCTACGGATTAACATAGGGGTTAGAGCGAATGTTAGGAGTTTGGAGATTCATCTTTGTACGTGTGAACGAGTTGTCTGTCATAATAATACGCTGCTGCGCATTTATTTCTTGGTGATATCGAAAGCTTTATCATACTTGCTTTATTTCATATTTTAATTATGTATTATTACCTTGTATGTGATTTGTCTATTGCCATGAATTGCGAGTAGTTTATTATTGTGATTGTTGATGATGTAGATAATTATAAGTAAGGATGACGTTATATAATCAAGTGTACGACAATTGTAAACGTGATGTAACGGCCCCTGTTCGACAGTTTATCTGATATAGTACTGGAAACGTTTTATATGGAGTACAAATGTATGGAAGTCGATAAACGACCGAAGGTAGTTACATCACCGGAATCAGCTCTGGTTTAACAGTTGGAATTCCGAAAGGATAATACAACTTCACAACTAACTGGTATATCCTACGACAGTCAATGCACAATAAAATAATGTTCGAAAACGCGTTCAAATAAAACAGGAATCAATGACCTTTGTATTGTTAAGACTTTATGAACGAGAGTTTGATTTATGGAGTACCCTTTCCGGTTATCCACGTGACTGCAACCTAGTAATTAGGACTTGATCAATCTTAGATATGGTAAGTAGTTATCTGTGCCCATGAGATGCAACAAGTAAGACACAGTGGACCCACTCGTTGTACATATTAGGTTTACATTTCTGCATCGCTTTACATTTAGTTAGTTTAGAGTGTCACATTCACCGTTAATTACTCCTGACCGCATGTCTGATGTAAGAAGCAGTCGAACTACCATGAAAAGTACACTGTCCGATTACTGAAAGGCATGGCCTGCATATGAAACACGTTTTTATAAACTGCGAATAATCTAGGGATGTATAACTGTTTGAAAAGGAGAACTCAAGTCATAAGTTGAATTAACCAAGCCTTAATGCGTAAAACAAGACTTAGGAATAAGGATAACATCCTCGTGATTTAAATACCTTAAAACACTAAGCCTTACAAAATCAGCGGTCAAAACATACGAAGTTATTAATCTGCTAAACTATTTTAGGGGTTAAGAAAGGTCGGACCTATGAGACGATACGCTACTGATTCATGCACCTCGGCGTCAAGCCAAAATAGGTTATTTATCTTTCAACTAGATAAGTATTGGAAGTTTGCGTATTGCTCCGATCAGAATCACGATAACCTAGTTCTTAGTGACATACCAATGGGAAATTTAATTGGTAGGGTTCTAGAGTTTACACCTGATAGTTTAGACCATTACATTTAGCATTGTCCCTGTTTAATCTGTCATCCTGAAACATCAATTATCGAAATCTCAGCAATCACATGTTTATCTTTATCTGCTTTCCTGTAATTTACTTTTCTGCATTTTAATTACCTGTCTTTAGTTTAAAACCCCCAAACCTACCTACTTTGTTCCATCCTAAATATCTCCTACCGAAAGCACCAACTTTAATCGCCCACACGTTTGGATTCATAGAACGATCTTAGGTCATACTTACCGCTTGCTAACCAGAGTAGGTAGTACGTATAATTTAAGCCCAGCAAAATATAAATTTTAAAACCCCTGCTGCGCCTGCATCACCATCAGGAATCGCAACGACACTGAACCGACAGTTGCCGGTGCAACAAGTTTTTAGTTTAAAACCTCCAAACCTACCTACTTTGTTCCATCCTAAATATCTCCTACCGAAAGCACCAGCTTTAATCGCCCACACGTTTGGATTCATAGAACGATCTTAGGTCATACTTACCGCTTGCTAACCATAGTAGGTAGTACGTATAATTTAAGCCCAGCAAAATATAAATTTTAAAACCCCTGCTGCGCCCGCATCACCATCAGGAATCGCAACGACACTGAACCGACGGTTGCGGGTGCAACAAGTTTTTGGTGCCGCTGTCGGGGAATCACAAACGTACGATTAAAGCCGCCTTAAGTAGTAATATTTAGGAGACCTTTCCGATTGAAATCTTCTTAGAAATCTTTCGAAAGTTAGTTTAAGTAATTAGTATTAATTAAGTATTATTTAGGTAGGATAACTTTAAAAATGACAACTCGAAAACCCACTTCTTGCTTCATTTCAATGGATGATACGGAATTCTTTGACTACTTAGAAAAAGAGTTAGGATCTGATTTCTTTTCACCTTCTTCTTCTAAAACTAAGGAAATCTCCGACACCCTAGAAGAATATAGGACCTCACTTTCAATTCCAAAACATTTCCTGGATTTTGATGACACGTACCAGTTACCTGACCTTGCATCATCTCCAGAAGATCACTCGCCAACTTTACACCTACCTGATCTACCAAATTCTTCCCACTTCGATTATTTTCTCGAAGATAATTCCGAAGAAAAACCTCCGAAGTCTTGTGACTTAATCACCCTCATTCCTGAAACATCCGTGTATTCTCAAACCACGCCCGACTCTCGGAATTACAGCATCTTTCCATTCATTTCACACAAACACCAATACACCATTTACCGAGTGGTGGACAAGGTTCCATCAGTCGAGCCAGAACAACCTTGTTTTGAAGAACGCCACCTCGGTGCTGTAACACCCGCCAAATTAGGACTAGTGATTAGTACCTAATCAGTTGTTAATACATGTAATTAGTTGGTTTAAGGCTAATTAATGTATCGAATTTGATATATTGTTGAATATATACGAATATGCGATTTGAATAAATTGTACAAGTTTCAAATCGAATGTGATTCGGTTCAAATAAATACGGACGTTGGTGGCCAATTTTATTAAATATAAAAGTATTTAATAACGATATAGTACCCAAAAATATTATTTTGACAATATTCTAGACCCTTCTATATTGTATGAATAGACGCTTACGCGATTAAATACGAAATGCGCTAACAACCGGAATAAAGTTGAATTGTATTTTATGACACTATTATTAAGTGTTATCGATAAAACATTCGTATTTTAAAAACCCACAATTAGACGTGTATTAAATTATTTAAAAAGTTTAAACAATTGGGAAAATGAACACCGCACGGAGCACGACTGCAGGAGCTGAGGAAGTGAGGCTTTCAACAAACCCCACTCCCTCCTCATTTCTTCTTCATTTCCACCCACATTCCTTCTTTCTTCTCTCTCTCTCTCACCCTTTTTCCTCTCAAACTACATCACCACCACCATCACCTAAATCTAGCAAATAACACCACCAAATGGCTTTAAATCACTGGATTCTTTGGAGAAAAATAATCACCACGCAACGATCTACACTCCTACCTTTCCGGAATCTTGATTCATTAACTTGTAAGTTTCCGACAAAAACTCGAAACCTCTCGATTTTAAGTGTTTTTAAGTTTTAGTTGTTTCTTTAAGCTTAGAATGTCCTTATAAGGGTTGGGTAAAAGAATCAGACCAAACGGAAACCCGAAAACTCATTTTTAGCTCAAAAATTCGTTAACAGCCCTAAGTGTCGCAACGAAGGTGCAGTATAGCGTCACTTTGTGCGTCACTTAAGTGACGCATTGAGTGTCGCTAAAAGTCCTAGTCATGTGTCACTTGCATAAGTGCCGCATAAAAACCCCTTTTTCCCGACACTTACCTCCGTCACTTGCTTAGTGACGCCTAGAAGCCTTAACCGACACTCATACCCGACACTAATGGAGTGACGCCACCTTATGCGTCACTTACCTAAGTGACGCCCTAAACTCAGAATTTCCAATTTTATGCGACACTTCCTAAGTGTCGCCCAAGCCACTAAGTGACGCCTCACTATGCGTCACTTCTATAAGTGACGCCATAAGTGACGCCCTCACTCAGATTCTGCCATTTCATGCGTCACTTCCTAAGTGACGCCTAAGCCCCAAGTGACGCTATAAGTGACGCATAAAACCGAAGGTTTCAAACTAATTTTACACTAAGTTTTGAGGCCCAAATTTGACGCCCCATTTCACCCAAATTCAAGTCCATATGCGTTTTGAGGCCCAAATTTTGAGGCCCAGCTCGACCCCAGCCAGGGGCTCTGCCCCTTGGACCCCGCTACCAGGGGCGCTGCCCCCGGACCCCCGTCATTAACGGGCTTCGCCCTTACCCTAGGTTCACGAGTAACCGTGTTACATCTAAACTTTCACACAAAGTGTTAAACTTGTATAACATCAAACACGAATGCGACACAACTTCTAAAAACACATTGGGACTTACTTTTAGGTATAACACTTCAAAATCATCAAAATGATAATGTGGGATTATTATTACAAACAATCACCAACGGGCCGTACACATTTTCAAACACTTAAACAAACAACCAAATCATGGTAATTTGGACATTCTAGATGAACAAACAACTACAAGGGTGATCTTTGAGATACTCAATCATATCATAACCATCGCGTGTCGTGGACACCCTCAGGTTACAAGTCGTTGGACTTCGATTCTTGGCTAATCAATCTAAGTTTATTAAGATAAACTCTCCAGGCTCAGGTGAGTCTCATGGCCCCTCTTTTTACTGTTTTACTAGGGGTGTGATACATTGCTCTGTTTTTAACACATGAACGCGAGTACATATTTCAATATACTACATGAGTTGTTTTCAACTAATCAAACCAAAGTCCTCCGTCAGTATAGTCTGGTAATACGAAAGTAGCGTGAATATTAGTATATGGTACCATATAGGATTGACCCTCCTCGTCCGGGTTAGCAAGCACTAACCGGGTAAACGGACGTACTAATATTTGGGAAGACGAGTGTGGATTAGGCACTCGTGGAGGCACCTCGCTCGGAATTCTCTATATGGGACCCGACCCTCGAGTTAAGCTCAGACTATGCGCTCATGGTTGTATACATTATCTGTAACTTTATTTGCTGGATGCAAATCAATACTTAAATCTTGCGGTTCATAGAATATTATTTGATACTCAAACCTGTGAGCTCACCAGCGTTAGCTGACCCATTTTAGCATGTATCACAGGTACTCAGCAGTAGATTTGGACTGCCCATCAGGATGCATCTTAGCTCGAGTCTTCATGCAAACTTCAGAGATTTCATTGCATTATTAGATTTTGTATAACTAATTATGTACTTAAATCTCTCATATTACGAACACGAGCTATGTACGAGTTCAAACTGTTGTAAACCTTTAATATTAATATATTTTGTTAAAACGACGCATATAGAGTCGTTTACTATATATCTGTGTGCTTTGATTATTGATTAGTAACACCCAAAGTATGCTTCCGCGAATCATTAAATTTGGGGGTGTTACAGGTGCTTCTTTCAATCCTTCCCGTAGGGTAGATGTCTATAAAGCATTCGTCAGGCAGTTAACCTATGCCGATCTCCCGTATTATTACGAACAACGAGAAACGATTTCCACATTAGAAAAACAAGTAGAATTCCTTCTTCGCCTGTCAAGTCATGAATGCGAAAGCATTTCCACAAATTTCAGAGACCAAGAACTAAATTTTATAGCAGATTTAGATCTACTTTTTGAATCACTCGCCGACATGGATTTTCTTCCAACATCTATGATGTTAATCAATCACAGTGTCGCCGCAATGATCAACAAACTTGAGTTCTGGGAAGAACAAGATCCGATGATTTCTATCATCATTCCTGGTAAAATTCCTTTCTTTGTTGACCCCGCCTCTTACCTGATCTCCAAATTACGAGACGTTTTTCCTGATTCCACCAAGGAAAGAATCAACACAGTTTTCTTCGCAAAAAGAAAAGACCTTCACGTTAAGCTTACTCGAATCTTTGCCTTTACCAAATACCCTTTCACTTCCGTACAAAAATCCACAATCAGTGAACTCTGTAGGATAGTTAAGTCTACGACCAGAGACCCTGATTCCCAGGAAGAGAACGCATTTCTGGAAGTCATGAATAAACTCACTCACGAACTTAATTACAAAGATCAAGGTCCACGCGTCGGGTTGTGAAACCCTAAAAAGATAAGGAAAGCGTACAATAAGTTAATTGGTGATCTTATCAATTTAGGATACGAAGAACGAGAAGTCCTAGGATTAGAGAATCGTCATTACTATTTAGTTTATAACACCATTTTGAAACTTTCAAAATGTTTTGTGCTGAAAAACGTTCGCTTAAGGGAGCAAATCTCGACCCTTTCCCTATGGAGGGATCGGAACGAATCTTAAAACAATTCCTTCCGAAAAAGGTCGAAGCTCACGACTTTAAATGAGCATATTTTAGTACAAATATAGTAATATAATAAAAAAATTTGAAAGTTTCCTTTGAAAAAAAAAACAAACGTTTTTAAATTTTTGCTTGAAAACACGTGCAAGAACGTACAACGTTAAGCTTTTAGCCGAAACATGTACATTCAACAAGTCCACGTCAGACAAATCATTTTAAAACAACCAAAAATAATTTAAGTTTAATATCTCAGGATTGCTTTTTAATTGTTCCACAAAAATTTATGCGCTTCTTAAATTGTTTATAACGTAACAAAAGACTAACAAGTAACTAGTTACAATAAATACGTTTAGGATTCGTAATCATTATTAGTGGGACATTAGAAATTAATCTAGGGAAGTACTTAGATGTACATAGGGGACCATGTAAGGAATATGGTACATGGGAGTATGACAAATATTCTCATGGACCACAAGCCTTCCATTTGATCCCATAAGTCAAAAATAACACAAAAAACTTCTCTTCTCCTTTCTCCCTCACCCTAAAACCAGCCACCCTCAATCCACCATGGATCACCACTCAATCTTCACCAACCTCTCTAATTTCATGTCCTTTTGAACTCCTCATTGCATGATATTCTCGGTTGTACGTTCGTTTTGAAGCACAACACACTAAAATAAGGTATGATCATGAAAAACCCACTTTGAACTTAAAATGTCTTATTTTAGGAAGTTAGCTAAGATAGTAGCTAGGAGTTAGTATTTTTGTTGGTTGAATGCTTAGAAACTACATGCTACTACCACTTACCCTTGGTAATTCATGCTAGTTTGGATCTTTCAAGAAGATGTACCTTAACCTAGTAATTAAATTAGCTTGATTAAGTATTAATTGTTAGATGTTTAAGTAATTGTGGTGTTTTAAATGATTGCCCTATGTTAATTGTGTAATGCGGATAAATTAGGATTAGCAAATATGACTTTTGAAAAGTCAAGTTAACTAGCATGCATGATTAGGATAATAAATAAAAAATTACTTGAAAACTCTTGCTTACTAGGACACTTGTACTCGCTTGACTAGTCAAAATAGGCAATGTAGAATCATTACTAGAAACAAAAGTCTTGAATAAAACCAAACACATGGATGACATAATTTTTGTGCATGACCTAGCTTGTTATCTAGTAGAAAAATGCCTAAAAATAATGTTTACATGTTTAGGTTATAATTTTGGTATGCGGACAAACTCGTCCGAAGTAAGTTTTGACCTAAGAGTCAATCTGAAGTATTGCATTTTTAAAAATAAATTAATTGCGAGTTTTATTCAAAAACCTTACTTCAAGTTGAACTTTTAAAAGTCAAAAACCTACAATGAGACTATAAACTGTGAAATAATGACATTTCAAATTTGGCTAAACATCAAACTTTGTAAACGACATTACTTCACAAGTTAAGTTACCGCCATCCCATAACTATATGTTTTCACACACTGATGATTGCCATACTATTGTTACTTGGGGGCATTTGATATTTACTGTAATCTTTGGACTGTCAAGAATTTAAAGCCCTCATTTCGAATTTTCCATTAGAAAATTTGAGAAGCGCTTTAAATCCCACCTTTCTTAAGACCTATTACTTTAAATTTCTCATGTTCTCAGGTACTATGAAGAAAAAGCTAAAACCAGCACGTCCACTTACAGGATCTCTTGCATACCTTAGTGCAACACCAGCATACGACCGGATGGCACGAATATGGAGAGATAAACCTTTTGGCTGTTTTAGATATGTAGATTGGGAAAAGCTACAGATATTGGGGTTCAGGCAGAAATTAGAGAGTCTACTCAGTTACTCAATAGAGGGTCAGCAGTTTGAGTCTTTCAAGAGATTGTTCAGCATTGACGAACCGGTGTATATGGAGATGATCACCGAGTTCATGACCACTTATACATTTGAGCCAGAGAGTAGAGTTGGAGACGGGGTGATCACGTTTAGATATATGGGGAGCCTATTCACCTTGTCATTGGCTCAGTTTGCACGTCACCTAGATCTCTATACTCCAAAAGAGATAGATTCACCCCTGTTTACTGATGGAGCCACCACGATTTCTCTCACGACTACTACCGCAGAGGCATGGAGTAATTGGTCACCAAAGCCATATTTCTCGGGTATTAAAGCTACCCAGCTCACAGACCCAATTATGCAAATTTTGCATAAACTACTGGCTTGTTCACTTGATGGGAAACACACGTCTAATGGCCGAGTGTCTGAGTTTGATGTTATCATGATGGCATGTATCCTCGAAAGGAGAAACATTCAGGTTGCCCATCTAGTTGCCCAGCGGATTTTGGAAGAGAAAGAGTTTGGTGCGAGAAGATCATTCATGGGCCCAGTAATTACTAGGTTGATTCGGAAAATGGGATTGATTAGGACGACGGAGATAGTAAAGTTTAAAAGCCTGCCAGGATGGAGTGCCCAGCCAATAGACTATGATTTTCTAAGGAAAATGGATATACTTAGGATTCTGAAGGATGGTACCGTTTACATCATAGCACGATCATCAGACCCTGAGAGTATTGATACATTGGTAGCAGGTCTAGTCCTACCCAGGGAGTCCAGGAAGAGGAAGCAACCGAGAGAGGCCCGAAGTTCAGACTCTTATTCAGATAAGGATGCACGAGATTCTGATGTCCCACTTGCACCACCACAGCCTACTAGGCCAGGACCTTCTGTCCCAGCCCCTAGAGCTCAGATACCAGCTTACATATACCATTACGGGACACCCCTAGGACCCGATTACTGGTACTGGCTGATCAGATGCAAGTCAGGAGCTATAGAGCTATGAGGTAGCAGATCGCAGGAATACCAGTGAGCCCACTTCCGGACATACCGTGCGGGATGGGCCGAGCCCCACCACATTTGTATCCCCCTGCAGCAGCACCTCGCCGACATCCAGTCCATGGTCATGGTTTACCACCTCCGACAGTCCACTCAGGCCACAGGCACCACGAGCACAGATCCCCCTTCAGAGACAGCAGATTCCCTCAGTCGTCGGCTCAGCTAGAGGACAGGCTTCGAGTAGCAGTAGGATATCTAGAGCCCCTACTCGAGCCACTTTTGTACAGAGTCATATGATTCTTAGGAGCACCAGCCCTGCAGCTGCACCGATTGCTCCAGTATCTTCTCACAGACAGACCGATCTATTCAGAGAGCACTATCAGCAGGGGATACATGAGACTCCACTCTATAGCTTTGACATGCCCGCAGGGGAGTTTGTCGATCAGTTGATACATGACGGGATATTGACCATGGGTACACCAGACGCAGAGGATGATAGAGATGCATCAGATAAGGGCACCCACTATCAGCACGATGACTCTTCATCAGATGAGACATCTCCCATAGCATCTTCGACTACAGTACCACCACCAGCCGAGCAATAGATTGCTCCGCATTCTTACTTCTTTCTATTTTCTACCAAGACTTTATTATTATATGTATTTGATGTACTGTGGATGCATAGACACCATATCTATCCAGTTATTACTTTATCATTTTATTACTTTACTTTTCTTATCAGCAGCTATTACTTGATTGAGTTGAGTGGTTTGTTTGAAAAACTATAGAAGACCTAAGCAAGGGAGGACTGTGGACCACGCAATGAAGAATGCCGAGAGCCATAAGCTACAAGCCACGGACCAGCAACCTTCCAAAAAGGAGCCAATAACGTGCACAGCAAAAGCGGTACACCGTTCTAAATCCCTCTACCCGTTTTGATTACCTCATCCGATATTCCAAACACTAAGGGTGGGATCATCAAAACCACACTACACTTACGAAACAATCCGAAAATAAGTAGAATCTCTAAGTGTGGGATACTTCAACAAGAGGTACTCAACAAATGGATTCGAACATTAGGGACAATGTTCCTCTAAGTGTGGGATATACGGCCTTCGACCGCAAGTTTTTACCTCTTGTCCGTAAGTCAAACAACATTTTTAAGGCTAAAAATGGATAAAATTTCAAAATTTTCAGATTCAAAAACATCGTTCTTTAGAAATCCTATCTTTCAAAATTATAAATTACAGCAAGGAACGAGTTTTGACAATGAAACAAAACTGTTTTAGAATAAGATACGGACGAAATGGGCAACACATGGCTAGGCGCCGATATACGCATTTGAATTAGAACTTTCTCTTGTAATACATTTCGAGATCACACTGATGAGTGTCATACGTACAACCCATCTTGATAACTTCTAAGGAATCCAAACACCCTTCCACCATCAAACATCCACCCACTCAACACTCACTCTTCACACCCAATCAAAACCTCCTAACATTCATCCCGAACCTACAGAAGTTTCATTTTCCAACGAATTCTCAAAGATATTCTTGATTTTCCAAGACTTCTGCAGCCTAACACAAAGCCATCGGAGCGTTCCCCAAAGGATAAGCATCATCCGTAAAAGGAGCTCCAAGAAAAGAAATTCAGCAAAAAGCTTATATCAGAGCGTTCCCCAAAGGATGAGCATCATCCGTAAAAGGAGCTCCAAGAAAAAGAAATTCAGCAGAAGCTGCTCAAAAAAAAAAAAAAAAAAAAAAGCCCAAGGATCAAGAAAAAGGGCCAAGAAAAGGAAAATTCCAAAGAAAAAGGCTATGTAGTCCTTTCAAAATCTGAGAAATTCCAAAGAAACTCTCTCAAGAAAAGTTTCGAGAAAATACAAGGAAAACCCTCACACCTTCTTCACACCAAAAACATCCGATTCCTTCCTAGATATCTTGAAAGGTTAATACCGTCCTCATCAAAAGTGATGGAGATTTGATTCTCGATCAAGCCTATGACGAGAATGTTGCATTTGCCTAGTCATGATCATCATGTTGCTCGAAGAAGGTATCAAATTCAATAAACCCTTAGTTTCCGGTAAAAACTCTTTCATAACTGTAACTTTATATTCTTTGGAAAGAGGTATCTCTAAAAACTGATGCAATTAGAATCATTCCAGAAGCTTTTAAGAATGAGTTTGCTTGAGGACAAGCAAAGTTCTAAGTGTGGGATACTTGATATCGCGTAAAAAGTCACATTTTTACTATCGATATCTCTGTCATTCTGGAACAATTCTTGGCACTTTAACTCAAAAACATTACAAATCTGTAATTATGTCAAGATGGTAAAAACAAGGTTACATGATGAAAATCAAACAAAACGGGCAGAAAATGAAGATTCCACGGACGTTTGAAGATTCCAGACATCAAAACGAGGTTTCAAGACCAAAGAGCCCATCACCAACATCTATCTGACCCAAGATGTTCGTTTTCAAATTACGAATCCAACAGAAGAAGAATCAACTAAAACGGACGAAGAACGAAGATTCTACGCACTCCGGAAGATCCAAACGATTCGTATGACACATCTAAAGTTCAGAGACATATTTTTGGGATTTATTTTCATCAAAAGCTTCATTTTTGAATTACGAATCCAACGCAAAAAGAATCAATGCAAACGGACCCATAACGAAGAAAACACGCACGAATCGAGAAACGAGGCAACGGGCAGCGATCGGTGCGGGTGGCAGCCAGCCGCCGCCGGCCACCACCCAACCGCCGCCGGCTGCCATGGTGCCGCCACCGGATGACACCCTCCCGCACGGGTTGCACTTTTTTGTCCTTCTTCGTACCTGGTGCTAGACCTTTTCCTACTTTTCGTACCTGGTGCCACTACCTTTTTCGCCTTTTGTACCTGGTGCCACTACCTTTTCCACCTTTTGCTATCATGAGCTTTGGGGTGCTAACTTGAGCCAAATTTCCTCTATAAAAGGCAGCCCCTAGCTCTCATTTCAACACACCAACTCATACACTCATATACTCTCTCATATTCACACTCATACTTACACTCTCATTCTCCCATTTTCACTTTCTCACTCTAAAAATCTCTTATATTTTAGTCTAGGGTTATTGTAATTAATCTACGGATTAACATACGGGTTAGAGCGAACGTTAGGAGTTTGTAGATTCATCTTTGTACGTGTGAACGAGTTGTCTGTCATAATAATACGCTGCTGCGCATTTATTTCCGGGTGATATCGAAAGCTTTATCATACTTGCTTTATTTCATATTTTAATTATGTATTATTACCTTGTACGTGATTTGTCTATTGCCATGAATTGTGAGTAGTTTATTATTGTGATTGTTGACGATGTAGATAATTATAAGTAAGGATGACATTATATAATCAAGTGTACGACAATTGTAAACGTGATGTAACGGCCCCTGTTCGACAGTTTATCTGATATAGTACTGGAAACGTTTTATACGGAGTACAAATGTATGGAAGTCGATAAACGACCGAAGGTAGTTACATCACCGGAATCAGCTCTGGTTTAACAGTTGGAATTCCGAAAGGATAATACAACTTCACAACTAACTGGTATATCCTACGAAAGTCAATGCACAATAAAATAATGTTCGAAAACGCGTTCAGATAAAACAGGAATTAATGACCTTTGTATTGTTAAGACTTTATGAACTAGAGTTTAATTTATGGAGTACCTGTCACACCCCAAAATCAGTAATTTCGTTTAGCGGAAGCATTAGTATTAAGCGGGGCGTGACTCGATCCAAATAAATAATACAAGAGCATATGGTTATCGCAGAACGTCTAATACATTAAGATGCCATTTAAAGTTTTACAAACATTACAGCCTTATCGAGGCGTCAGAAGCGGTATTATAAATTTCACAGTTTCACAAAAGTACATTGTTCAAAAGATGGCATCCTAAGTTACAGGGCAGGTACGGTTCCAAAATGCATGTGGTCTCGCAGCAGGGCTAATTCCCTGAAAAACATATTTAAAACGTCAACATAATTGTTGAGTGAATTCACAGGTTTAAGACTCTATCGTAAATCAGTTTGATAAAAATGCACCAGTAATTCAATATGTGGCATCGAAGGCCTCTTGTACGATTATTTAAATGTTGAAACATTGACCGTAATCCCTCAGAGGCTAGCTAGGCCTAATGAGTTAATATGCCGAAACTAAGCCTATAACCAATCCACGACTTTACAATTTGTTTTCCTTGGACAATGTAAATATACGATCCACGTTGCGAAACAATGTCGCTAGTTAGCGCGACTAACCAAATAACAGGGGGGGATGTCAATCCGATAGTACTATCCGTATATTTAGTGGCTAGAGTCACCTAGTTAATGGTTATAGTCATTGCAAGCAAAGGACTTATATGCTACAACTTGTGAACTTAGGCTCCCATAAAGATACAGGTCGGTTTCCAATAATCGCATAAATCAGTTATATGTTTTCCACCCCAACATTTGAAAGTATTAAAACAGTAAAATAGGGGCTGTGAACTCACCTGAGTCCGAGCGTGCTAGCAAATCAAGTTTAAGTATTTGATCCCAATAAAATCTCTTTATGCCCTAAATGCGTAAGGTTAAATTAATAACAGTAGACGTTTTAATAGACCGTCTATACTAAGTGTTCACTTCACTTAGAGTGTATACGACACGATGTGATCAATTATAGTTTTGCTACAATGTTCAAGTTATGTATAAGGCCTCAACATATTATTATTCACTATATAATATGTTAATTATTGATTTGTAGCATATATATAAAATTAATTTGTAATAAATCGGTCTTTTGCGGTTTCTCGGCATTTATATTAATCATGATATCTAAAGTATATTTTTATCATAAAGTCCCCTGATTTACAGAAGGCTTACATCAGTCCACAAGTTTCCCCACTTGGCGGTTTTAGTCCTTGTTGTTTCTATTTTGTCATTTTCGGTTAATATGTTCGGTTTCTTTGATTTCTACCGTGTGCTTTAGATTCCCGAAAAATTTTATCATGGTTTCTACCTGTGGTCACTTAAGTTAATATTATTAAGTTTATAATCCCCCAACTTTCTGATTTTACACTATTAGTCCCTAAAGTTTTAATTATCTCATTTTTAGGCCAAAAGTTCGGTTTGTTGACTTGTAACTATACAATCTTTGTTTTTAATACACCAAACTATAAATTAGACTTTATATTTATGTACTTACTGATTTTTATCATCTCAGCCCATAACTTATAGTTTATACGCGTTTAGTCCCTACAATTATGTTTATTTCATTTCTAGCATGATATTTTGGTTTGTATGTGTTTAATCACATGATTATTATTTTAAATCATTCTTAACATCATTTTATGTGTATGTTTCTGATATGGACAGCCCAGGTCCAAGGGTTTAGGTTTGTACGGGTTTAACCCCTTTACTTTCATTTTTGTCGTTTCTTGCGAAATGTTCGGTTTATTAGGGTCTTAACGTATGATTGTTGTTTTAAAACATCATTAACATTAAATTAGTCCAAGTTACTGATATGGTCAGTCCAGGTCCAAGAGTTCCCATTTTTACATGTTTAGTCCATTTACTTTTATTTATTTCATTTCTAGCGCAAGATTTCGGGTTAGTAACGTTTGGCTAAATATTGTTCTAAGTCATGGTTTATGCTTGAATACACTTAAGTTACTGATTTTTAAGTTCAAAGTCCGAAACTTTCTGTTTTTACAAGTTTGGTCCTTCTAGTTTCCATTTTTTTCCACTTTTAGCCTCATAGTTTAGTTTTCTTGGTTTCTAACCACAAAGGTTTGATTTTTAACACTTAAATCCATGTTTTAACATGTTAATACATAAATAACATTATTTTCAATATCTCAGTCCTTAAAACTCAGATCTTACATTTTTAGTCCTCTAAGTTTTATTTTTGACATTTTCCACTCAAAAGTGTGTTTAGCTAACTTTTAAACTACAAAGTTTATGTTGTTACAAGTTTATTGTGTTTCTTAGTTCAAAATAATTATTTTAACATACATGAGAGTTTATTACATGTTTAAGAAGTTTAAAGTATATAATGTATGATATTACACTTTTAAGGTTTCTTGACTTGTTTATAAACTTTATTTTTATAAAACTTGCTAGTTAACATTTTAAAAGATGAAGTAAGCATTCTAAAATATATTTTTGTGTAAGTGAACATACTTAGCATAAACATAAAGATAAAATTAAATACTTAGAAAAGTTTCCTTACAAAGCTCTAAAAGTGGAGGTTTGAGATAAGTAAGAACTTTGTTTCTTGATGTAGATTTCTCTAGCTCCAACTCCTTGTGTTTAGCTTGTTTTACCCATGGAAATGTGATGGTGTAAGTGTTTGTGGGTGTTTGTATGCTTAAAGTGTGTTATTTTGTGTTTTGAGGTGGTGGTTCATGGTGGTTTGTGGTGTTTTATGGTGGTGTGTTTAGGAAACAAAGTGAGAGGAAGGTGGTGGTGTTGTTGGCCATAGGTATTGAGAGAGAAAGGAGGGAGAGTTTGTGTGTGAAACTATGAAAGTGAAGTGAATGAATGGATGAATGAAAGTATGTAGGGAGTATGGTGTGCATGTACAAGGGAAATGGCCATGAGGGGGGGGCCTAGGGGTGTTTGGCCGGCCACTTTGGTGTCACAAGGGGGGGGCCTCTTTTGATTTCCCTCCTTGTGTTTAAGTGTAGATATTTAGGTCATTAGGTGCTAATCTTGATTAATTAGGTGCTAATTATGTACTTAAGGTGATTTAGCGGTATTTAAGGTAGATTAAGGTCATTGTAATATTAGAAGTTGATATTACTAATATTCATGCTTTATCATTTGTTTGTTTGCTTACTTACATTGTTTAACTTGTCGTTGCGTGTCTCCCGGTTCCCACGCGCGTTTAAATGTCAATTTAAGCGGTTATGAGTACACATATATGTAACATGCTATACGTGGTATAATAAATACTATTTGATTCAAATGGATTCATGTTGCATGCTTGGCTTGATCACAATCGTTAGTGGGTGTCGGTCTCTACCGAATGTTCGTGTAATTCATAATAATTACGTACGGGAATGCTTCACGCATTAAAGTAAATACATTATTCATGTAAAAGTGGGCTTTTGTGCTAGACTTTAATTGAAATGAATCTAAGTTCATATTGATACATAGGGAATTAGTCTAACATGCATGCGTTAAAACTTACGATATTTACAGAAATTTTCGGGTTATCACATACTTCCCCCGTTAAAGAAATTTTGTCCCGAAATTTATGTAGTGCCGTGAGTAATTGGCGTGTCTCCGAAAAGTTGAGGATATTTCTTTTGCATCTCATCCTCGCGTTCCCAAGTAAACTCTGGGCCTCGTTTCGAATTCCAACGAATCTTGACCAATTTAATCCGGCTACGTCGAAGCTGTTGAATCTTCCGATCCGACACTTCAATTGGTTCCTCTACAAAGTTTAATCGTGAATCAACATGGATTTCGTCGGGAGGAATAACTAGGGTCTCATCGGATAAGCACTTCTTCAAGTTACATACATGAAAGGTGTCATGGACGTTACTTAGCTCTTGAGGTAGTTTAAGCTTGTATGCCACAGGACCAACCCGTGCTAGGATTTCAAAGGGTCCTATGTACCTTGGATTTAACTTACCCCGTTTCCCAAATCGAATGACCCCTTTCTAAGGTGATAACTTGAGTAGGACTTTGTCTCCTACTTGAAACTCAAGGGGTTTTCGGCGGTTGTCTACATAGCTTTTCTGTCGGTCTCGTGCCGCTTTTAGTCTGTTAAGAATTTGGGATATCTTGTCCATCGTTTCTTGGACAATCTCGGGGCCAGAAATTTGTTTGTCACTCAACTCTGCCCAACACAGTGGCGATCGGCACTTGCGTCCGTATAACGCCTCGAAAGGTGCCATTTGAATATTCGTGTGATAGCTATTGTTGTAGGAAAATTCTGCAAGTGGTAAATGAGTATCCCAATTTCCTCTAAAATCAATCACACATGCCCGCAACAAGTCCTCGAGCGTTTGTATCGTTCTTTCGCTTTGACCATCAGTTTGAGGATGGTAGGCGGTACTCATGTCTATACGGGTACCTAACGCCTTTTGCAGTGTTTGCCAAAAACGCGATGTGAAATGGCTATCCCTATCAGAAATGATGGATACCGGCACTCCATGTCTGGAAACAATCTCCTTAAGATATGTTCTAGTCAGCTTCTCCATTTTGTCAATTTCTTTAATGGGTAGGAAATGAGCCGATTTTGTCAAACGATCGACGATTACCCATATTGTGTCATATCCTGACAATGTCTTGGGTAGCTTGGTGATGAAGTCCATGGATATATGGTCCCATTTCCATTGTGGCATCTCGGGTTGTTGCAAAAGTCCAGACGGCTTTTGATACTCGGCCTTGACTTTTGAACACGTCAGACACTTGCTAACATAGGTGGCGATATCTCCCTTCATGTTTGGCCACCAATAGAATCCCTTCAGATCATGGTACATCTTATCAGCTCCAGGATGTATCGAATAATTTGACTTATGGGCTTCGTCGAGTAGAAGCTTACGTAGTTCCTCCACACATGGAACCCAAAGTCTATCCGCGAAACACAAGGTCCCGTCATCCTTGGGTACTAGTTGCTTCTCCATTCCTCTCAGAGATTCACTCTTTATACGCTCGTCGGTTAGTGCCACTTGTTGTGCGTCTCGAATTTGAGTAGTGAGGTTCGTGTGGATGGTCATTCCAAGAGCACGAACCCTAATAGTCTTAATTCTTTCTTTACGACTCAAGGCATCGGCTACAACGTTAGCTTTGCCCGGGTGATACTTAATTTCACAGTCGTAATCATTCAGTAATTCGACCCATCTTCGTTGTCGCATATTAAGCTCCTTCTGGTCAAAAATGTGTTGTAAACTCTTGTGATCGGTGAAAATCTTACACTTTGTACCGTATAGGTAATGTCTCCAGATTTTGAGGGCAAACACGACTGCTCCCAGCTCCAAGTCATGTGTTGTATAGTTCTTCTCGTGAACCTTCAATTGACGAGATGCATAAGCAATGACCTTGTCATTTTGCATTAGTACGCAACCCAACCCTTGATGCGAAGCATCACAGTAGACAATGAAGTTGTCTACTCCTTCGGGTAGTGACAAGATAGGTGCGGTGCACAGTTTTTGTTTTAGTAGTTGGAAGGCGGATTCTTGCTTCTCACCCCATTCGAACTTTTTATCTTTTTGTGTTAATGAGGTGAGCGACTGTGCTATTTTGGAGAAATTTTCGATAAATCGACGGTAATAGCCAGCCAAACCAAGGAATTGGCGCACCTCAGTTGGGGTCTTCGGTGCTTCCCAATTCTTGATTGCCTCAATTTTGGCCGGGTCAACGTGAATTCCCCTGCCATTAATAACATGACCCAAGAACTGAACTTCGCGCAACCAAAATTCACACTTGGAGAACTTTGCGTATAACTTCTCATTCTCTAATAATTCGAGAATCAATTTCAGGTGTTGCTCGTGATCTTCTTTTGTTTGCGAGTAGATGAGGATGTCGTCAATAAAAACAATAACAAATTTATCGAGGTAAGGCTTGCAGACCCTGTTCATGAGATCCATAAACACTGCAGGAGCGTTTGTCAACCCAAAAGGCATGACTCGAAACTCGTAATGACCATAACGAGTTCTAAATGCAGTTTTTGGTACATCCTCCTCTCGTACCTTCAGTTGGTGGTATCCGGATCGTAAGTCAATCTTTGAGTAGAAATTAGAACCTTGGAGTTGATCGAATAAATCATCGATACGCGGTAAAGGGTATTGGTTTTTGATTGTCACTTTGTTTAGTTCTCGGTAGTCGATACACATTCTCATGGATCCATCCTTCTTCTTCACGAATAACACTGGAGCTCCCCAAGGTGAAAAGCTCGGTCGGATGAATCCTAGGTCTAAGAGTTCTTGCAATTGCGTGGACAATTCTTGCATTTCGGATGGAGCTAGCCGGTAGGGAGAGCGCGCTATTGGTGCGGCTCCGGGTACTAGGTCAATCCGAAATTCAACTTGTCTTGGGGGTGGTAGTCCAGGCAAATCCTCTGGAAACACTCCCGGATAATCACGTACGACAGGTATGTCGTCTATGCGTCGTCCTTCTGTTCTCTCCTCCACAACATGCGCTAGGAAGGCTTGGTATCCCTTTCGTAGATACTTACGGGTTTTTATGCCATTGACCATCTTCAAAGCGCTCCTTTTCAACTCTCCTTGAATTATGAGTATTTCACCCGACGGCAGTGGTATACGCACTATCTTCTCAAAACATAAGATTTCAGCACAATTTTCGGATAACCAGTCCATTCCAATTACAATATCAAAGCTTCCTAGGTCCATTGGCAATAAATTAATTTTAAAAGAATGACCCTCGAGAGATAGAGTGCATTCCGGTACTAGTTCTTCGACTTCTATTAGTTTACCATTTGCTAGTTCTACTGAGTATTTCATGTCTAACTTACGGGATTCTATTTCTAGTAATGGTCTAAATTCGGAAGACACAAAACTTAAATCGGCCCCCGAATCAAATAGAACTGAAGCGTATTGATTGTTTACAAGGAACGTACCCGTAACAGTGTTGGGATCTTGGCGCGCCTCTTGTGCTCCAATAACGAACGCTCGTCCACGAGCCGGTTGGTTGTTGCCATTGTTACGGTTGTTGTCATTGTTGTTGTGGAGTTTAGGGCAACTGTTTCGGAGGTGGTTTGGGTTACCACATTCAAAACATTTGAGCACTCTTCGTTCATTATTGCCATGGTTTTGAGAACTCCCTCCACAGAATTGTGCACGGTGACCCCACTTCTTACAGTTATCACAACGGATGCACATGCCCTCATGGTGTCTTTCACACTTGATACACTTTGGCTTGTTGCCAGCATAAACTTTAGGTCCTGGCGCATTAGCAACATACGCCTTAGTGGTCCTCGGTTGTTTGTACTGTAGGCCCTGTCGGTCATTTCTCCCATCATTCCCCTTTCGTTTATCATTTCCACTACTTCCTCCCCCAACTCTTTCAGTTTCTCCCTTGCTAGAACTAACCTTCTTGGTCAGAGTTCCCATTCTTACCGCATCATCCGTTAAACTTTGTGCAAGGCTAATGGCGCTTCTGAAAGTGGGCGGTTTGGACGTTGTCACCAAGCTCCTGATTTGCGGTACCAATCCCCAAATGTACCTCTCTATTCTTTTGTACTCGGGGGTAACCATGTGAGGTACCAAACGAGCTAGTTCTTGAAACCTGGTTGTATAAGCAGTGATATCGGACCCATTCATTGTTATTTCCCACAGTTCGGTCTCGACCTTTTGTAGTTCGCTTCGGGGACAGAATTCATCTAGCATCATTGATTTCAACTCTTCCCAAGAAATGGAGTTAGCAACCTCTCTCCCAAGGGTTTACACTTGAGAGTTCCACCAGGTCAATGCCTTGCCAGTCAGTGTGCAAGCAGCATACTTAACCATATGGTCTGGTGGACAGTTGCTTATATCTAGCACAGATTCCATTTTCTCGATCCAATGAATCACCCCGATGGCGCCTTCATTCCCATGAAAATTGGTTGGCTTGCATGCTAGGAATGACTTGTATGAACACCCCCTTTGGACATTCTCGGGTGCTTCTGTCCCATGGGTCTGCTCCCCAGTTCGGTCTCCTCCAGCAACATTTCCCGCTGTCCCGCTATCATTAACAACATTCTCTCGTGCACGGTTTGCCTCATACTGGGCAATAGCATCGGCTACCCTTCGAGCCACAATCTCTTCAATGTTATCTTCATTAGAGGGTCCTGAATTCCTTCGACTGTTTACGGTGTTTCGACGTTTGGGCGGCATGATTTGATCCTAACATACGTAACAAAAGACAGACAGATATGATAATTAATACTAATGTAAAGAACACGGCAAGTACCCCAAGGATACATTATATTATATTATAACATAAAGTGCTTTTACATAAGTTCCTTACAAAAGGGATGGGGTTCTAAGCTTAGTACCTATTAATACATTCTAATTATACAAAATGTGACGAGTCTATCTCTACTCGTCGAGTTAGTCCTAACACTATGTAAGCACAACCCGCCATACATAAGTCTAACGGAAGTAGGGGAAGTACACACCCACAGCCGTCCTAAGCACTGTCATCACAATGCATACTCCAATAGCAAATCCAATCATCCTCAGGCCTCCCTCGAGTACATCCACGCGTGCCCTGATGGCCTCTGCAGTCTCCATGTCCGCCATCCGGTGGCTCTCCACCAAGTCCATTCGCTCGTAGGTGGACATCATGGCCCCGTCCAAGCGGGACGTATCGCTCTGCAGCTCATGGATGTCATTGTCCCGGTGGGACAAAATCTGAAACAGCGTACGACAGACTCCAACCAGGGTAGGGACTGTAAGCTCCAACGGCTCCCCAGTGATTGGCAAGGGGGATGGTGCAAGAGAAGACTCTCCAGTCTCACAGGTAGGTGGGAGACCCTCCAGTGATCTCCACCTCCGCAGTATAGATAGCATCCAGCCGAACTGTGTCGGTCTTGGCATCCTCTGTGATTGCTCATCACATGGTATGTCGGTCATAGTAGGTGGCGCCTCATCGCGCGGTGCTAAAACTCCTGTGGGAAGATCACGGATGACCTTCCTAGGGGTCCTCCTCATCAGTGGCCTACGTGAGGTCTCGCCTACGGTAGGTATGGTGACGGGTCTCATCACAGGTGCTGTGTGTGGTGCATCACTAGTGTCATCAGAAGTAGCCCTAACGTGGACAGACGGGCTCTCATGTACAGAAGTAGCTCTACTATCAAAGGTGGCCTCAGTGGGTTCCTCATCCGAGGCATAGATGTAAATCGGGCTCTCTCTAGACATATTGCTACAAGGAAAAGTGGGTGACATGTCAGGCTCGTACAATATGTTGAGTTTGTATGGATGCAATGCATGTTATGAGTGATCGTATTTAGGGTTATAGTCTAGGTCTCTAAGGCATTCTAAGTCACTAAAGACTTCTAGTTCGCTATAACCAATGTCTCTGATACCAAATCTGTCACACCCCAAAATCGGTAATTTCGTTTAGCGAAAGCATTAGTATTAAGCGGGGCGTGACTCGATCCAAATAAATAATACAAGAGCATATGGTTATCGCAGAACGTCTAATACATTAAGATGACATTTAAAGTTTTACAAACATTACAGCCTTATCGAGGCGTCAGAAGCGGTATTATAAATTTCACAGTTTCACAAAAGTACATTGTTCAAAAGATGGCATCCTAAGTTACAGGGCAAGTACGGTTCCAAAATGCATGTGGTCTCACAGCATGGCTAATTCCCTGAAAAACATATTTAAAACGTCAACATAATTGTTGAGTGAATTCACAGGTTTAAGACTCTATCGTAAATCAGTTTGATAAAAATGCATCAGTAATTCAATATGTGGCATCGAAGGCCTCTTGTACCATTATTTAAATGTTGAAACATTGACCGTAATCCCTCAGAGGCTAGCTAGGCCTAATGAGTTAATATGCCGAAACTAAGCCTATAACCAATCCACGACTTTACAATTTGTTTGCCTTGGACAATGTAAATATACGATCCACGTTGCGAAACAATGTCGCTAGTTAGCGCGACTAACCAAATAACAGGGGGGGGGGGATGTCAATCCGATAGTACTATCCGTATATTTAGTGGCTAGAGTCACCTAGTTAATGGTTATAGTCATTGAAAGCAAAGGACTTATATGCTACAACTTGTGAACTTAGGCTCCCATAAAGATACAGGTCGGTTTCCAATAATCGCATAAATCAGTTATATGTTTTCCACCCCAACATTTGAAAGTATTAAAACAGTAAAATAGGGGCTGTGAACTCACCTGAGTCCGAGCGCGCTAGCAAATCAAGTTTAAGTATTTGATCCCAATAAAATCTCTTTATGCCCTAAATGCGTAAGGTTAAATTAATAACAGTAGACGTTTTAATAGACCGTCTATACTAAGTGTTCACTTCACTTAGAGTGTATACGACACGATGTGATCAAGTATAGTTTTGCTACAATGTTCAAGTTATGTATAAGGCCTCAACATATTATTATTCACTATATAATATGTTAATTATTGATTTGTAGCATATATATAAAATTAATTTGTAATAAATCGGTCTTTGCGGTTTCTCGGCATTTATATTAATCATGATATCTAAAGTATATTTTTATCATAAAGTCCCCTGATTTACAGAAGGCTTACATCAGTCCACAAGTTTCCCCACTTGGCGGTTTTAGTCCTTGTTGTTTCTATTTTGTCATTTTCGGTTAATATGTTCGGTTTCTTTGATTTCTACCGTGTGCTTTAGATTCCCGAAAAATTTTATCATGGTTTCTACCTGTGGTCACTTAAGTTAATATTATTAAGTTTATAATCCCTCAACTTTCTGATTTTACACTATTAGTCCCTAAAGTTTTAATTATCTCATTTTTAGGCCAAAAGTTCGGTTTGTTGACTTGTAACTATACAATCTTTGTTTTTAATACACCAAACTATAAATTAGACTTTATATTTATGTACTTACTGATTTTTATCATCTCAGCCCATAACTTATAGTTTATACGCGTTTAGTCCCTACAATTATGTTTATTTCATTTCTAGCATGATATTTTGGTTTGTATGTGTTTAATCACATGATTATTATTTTAAATCATTCTTAACATCATTTTATGTGTATGTTTCTGATATGGACAGCCCAGGTCCAAGGGTTTAGGTTTGTACGGGTTTAACCCCTTTACTTTCATTTTTGTCGTTTCTTGCGAAATGTTCGGTTTATTAGGGTCTTACCGTATGATTATTGTTTTAAAACATCATTAACATTAAATTAGTCCAAGTTACTGATATGGTCAGTCCAGGTCCAAGAGTTCCCATTTTTACATGTTTAGTCCCTTTACTTTTATTTATTTCATTTCTAGCGCAAGATTTCGGGTTAGTAACGTTTGGCTAAATATTGTTCTAAGTCATGGTTTATGCTTGAATACACTTAAGTTACTGATTTTTAAGTTCAAAGTCCGAAACTTTCTGTTTTTACAAGTTTGGTCCTTCTAGTTTCCATTTTTTTTCCACTTTTAGCCTCATAGTTTAGTTTTCTTGGTTTCTAACCACAAAGGTTTGATTTTTAACACTTAAATCCATGTTTTAACATGTTAATACATAAATAACATTATTTTCAATATCTCAGTCCTTAAAACTCAGATCTTACATTATTAGTCCTCTAAGTTTTATTTTTGACATTTTCCACTCAAAAGTGTGTTTAGCTAACTTTTAAACTACAAAGTTTATGTTTTTACAAGTTTATTGTGTTTCTTAGTTCAAAATAATTATTTTAACATACATGAGAGTTTATTACATGTTTAAGAAGTTTAAAGTATATAATGTATGATATTACACTTTTAAGGTTTCTTGACTTGTTTATAAACTTTATTTTTATAAAACTTGCTAGTTAACATTTTAAAAGATGAAGTAAGCATTCTAAAATATATTTTTGTGTAAGTGAACATACTTAGCATAAACATAAAGATAAAATTAAATACTTAGAAAAGTTTCCTTACAAAGCTCTAAAAGTGGAGGTTTGAGATAAGTAAGAACTTTGTTTCTTGATGTAGATTTCTCTAGCTCCAACTCCTTGTGTTTAGCTTGTTTTACCCATGGAAATGTGATGGTGTAAGTGTTTGTGGGTGTTTGTATGCTTAAAGTGTGTTATTTTTGTGTTTTGAGGTGGTGGTTCATGGTGGTTTGTGGTGTTTTATGGTGGTGTGTTTAGGAAACAAAGTGTAAAGACATGTTTTGATTAATACTTAATTTTTGTTCAAAGTGTTAATCCGTGATTAGGTTATCCGTGAATGTTAATGATTCGACAATAATGGATTGTCCGTGAATGCCTATTCGACATTTGCATTCCGTGAATGCTTAAATTCACGGACGGTGTAAATCCGTGAATTCTTATTCACGGATTATACTTGACATTGTCGTAGTGTGTCGTCTATAAATAGGTAAGTTGAAGTCATTTTGGATGATGCTTTTTGATGTAATTTTGAGAGCTTTGGAGAGACATTCACTTGTAACTATTGAGTTCTTGTATATGAAAGATTGATATTGATAAATAATCAAGATTTCCTTAATTCACATTGTGATTGTGTATATTTGTATTCTGCATGAATATACATACGTTCTAGTTTGCGTATTCTGATCCAAGGACGCTCACAAGTGGTATCAGAGCCAAAAGGATAAGAAATTAGAACATTTGTGTGAATTAAAGTGTGAAGATGAAGATTTAAAGAAGTTACAGTGATGTCTAGTGTTACAATCATTTGAGACAGCGTCAAAATCATTCTGAAGGTGTTAACAAGTGATTTCTGATATAGAATCTCTTCTGAATTCATTCACATCTACTCTATGATGACGCGTTGATCAAGAGACATACCAGAAGTTCACGTCTTTTATGCATGTTTGAAACTTTGACGTTCAAAGTTCAAATTGATCGTTTCTGAGTGTCGGAAATTGAATTCCGAGCACATTGCATCAAGTTTCATCAAAAACAAGTTTGTTTTGAAGAATCTGGATCATTTTGAAAATTCTGGAAATCGTCTTCCGTGAATAAACACTTTCCGTGAATTCAGAATTCCGTGAATATATATACTCCGTGAATATTACTATTGTCGCATAAACAGTATCCGTGAATTATACTATTGTCGCATAAACAGTGGTATTACATTCACGGATTAAAATTTTCAAAATATTATTAACTGTTTTTTAATATTCACGGATATTAGTATTTAGTTATTCTCGGATGTTGTATTCACGGATAATTGTATTAACGGATACTCATATTCACGGATATTAGTATTCACTTATATTAATATTCACGGATATTAGTATTATCGGATATTAATATTCACGGATATTTGTATTATCAAATATTAATATTCACGGATATTAGTATTTGGTTAGTATTCACGGATATTGTATTCACAAAGAAAGATTAAAGAATTTTTAGTGTGATTCACTGATTTCATCTTGGAAGATGGCTCATGTTAATTGGCAAACGATGATGAAAAATGATCAAGAGACCGGAACAACTACAAAACCACCCAAGTTTCTTTGTCAAAACGATTACGATGATTGGAGATATCGTTTTGAATCATTTATTGCTTTGTATGATCCTGATTTGATGATTCCAATATTGGAACAATATATACATCCGAGAGCAGAAGGCATTTATCGAGATAATCCTCCACCTAAATCATTAAAGATGATGAATTCGGAAGAACGAAAAGAACATGATCGTGATAAGAAGGCCAAATCCATCATTTCAATGAGTCTTCCAAGCGATGTTTTAGCAGGGTGGAAAGATTTGTCTACTGCTTTTGAATTGTACAAAGCAATGGAAAAGCGGTTTGCTGGTAATGATAAATTGAAAAAGAGCAAACGCGATTTACTAAAGAAACAATGGGATGTTTTTACCTGTATTCCCAATGAGTCTTTTAACGATTTGATCGTTAGGTACTCACAGCTTATCAGTGAGTTAAAAAGACATGGAATGATTCTTGAGCGTCTTGAAATCAATAAAAAATTGATTGAAGCCTTGCCTTCTCGATGGGACATCAAAGCAAATATCTTGATGGAAGATGAGTCATTAGGGGAATATGCTTTTGAGGATTTAATTAATAAGCTTCAGGTGTATGATGTGTCTCTCTAGAAAAAGGAGACAGGAAAAATGATGCAGTTTACTCAATTTGGTACTACCAAATCTTCTGAAACAACGGCATTATATTCAGGATCTGAAACTTATTCTGGTGGAAATCCAAGTGGAACCACATCTGGTGGTTATTCAAGTTTTGGTTTTTATGGTTCTGGAAGTTCTCCAACTTTAAGCCATCAACAACAACAGAATTCTAATCCACAAGTTTCAAGAGTGACTGAAGACCATGCAAATGTTGTTACTGCATTCTTGTCTTCATATGAAGCTTTTATTTCTGGAAGAGTTGGAAATGTTGAGTTAGTTGAAGAGGATTATGATCAATTGCATCCAGATGACCTAGAAGAGATGGATTTGCAATGGAATATGGCTATGCTTACCAGGCGGGTTAAAAGGTTTTTACAAAGAACTGGTAAAAATAAACTGGGAGGTAAACCAGGTTTTGACAAATCAAGAGTTCGTTGTTACAATTGTCAAAACCTTGGTCACTTTGCAAGAGAGTGTGAGAAGAATAAAGCTCCTACTTCTGGTTTTACCAAGCCATCAACTTCCAAGACATATTCTTCATCTACTCAACCTCAAACAAAGGAAACATCTGCTACTCCCACATCTTCTGCACTCATTTCTACTTCTGATGAGTTTTATGATTGGAGCGCACACGTGGATGAGTATTCCCATAACCAAGCATTTATGGTGAATGTTTCCGAGGTCGATTCTTCCCTTGCTGATCAAATTTGCTCAACTTGCACTGATTTGAAGAATCAAATCAGCATTTATCAAACTCAAAATGCTAAACTTTTAACTGACAATGAAAAGTTAAAAATACAGAATAAGGAATTAGTTGAAAATAATAATCTTTTAAATAAACGTTTTGAGTCAACAAATGTTGAAACACATGATTTAAAAGCAAAAATCTTCAATCAGCAATCCATTATTAATAGCTACTTGGTTGAAATGGATTTATTAAAAAAAGAAAAATCTGATGCTGATTCTATGCTTTTAGATCTTGAAAGAAAATTGCTAAATGTTTCAACATCTGCTGTTGTTTTTGATGAGATAATCAATAACCAACGTTTAGATACTAAATCTAAATCTGGTATTGGATATCAAAATGATTCAAAAACAAAAGACTCAAAAGTTGAATATCATTTTGTTCCTCCACCAACTACCTATTCTGCATTGCCAGTTAAAATTGAAGCAAATGTTGAGTTTGCTTATGGAAAAGGAAAGATTGATTTGAAAGACACACATAAAAAGGTGTCTTCAAATGAGACTCTAGAATCATCTTTCAAAGATGATTCTAAAGTTGATGATTCACAAGCTGATGAATCCAAATTTGATGCTTCCAAAATGAAAAAGCATGATTGTGAATGTAGTGACAAGATTAAAGATTGTGTTTTAAAAAAATTTAAAAGAAAAATCGAAAGCTTGTGACACACCAACACAAGTTAAACAGATTTTGAAACATTCTTCTTCACCACAAAAATCACAATCATCAACTTCTTCATCAAAAGCTAAACTTCCTTCTTCTCACTTTGTTTCTATCAAAAGTGAAGTTTCTACAAGTAGAAAATCACATTCTAAATGTGAGGCTTCTACAAGTAAGACTTCACTTCATGCTTCTGATAAAAGGGTTACTTCTCGGAAACAATATGAAACAAGAAAATGTTTCTATTGTAGTGTTCGTGGACATCTTATCAATGAGTGTCACAAGCTTGCTAAAAAACGTTCAAGAGATATTTCGAAGCAAGCTAAACATTCTGAAATCAAAAATGATTTAAAAACTATCCACGAAAAATCATTAAAACCGAAAGTAACATCTTCTGTTTCTTCAAAGAAGAAAACAAAATCTCATGATGCGTCAATCAAAAGGAATTTCAAAAGGAATTTGAAACAAATTGACGTTTTCATCATGGATGTCATTACTGGACGACCCATAGCCTCAAAGGCTTGGGTCTCCATTAGCAACTAATCCGTTTTTGATCAAATGTCTTACAGTCTTCCCGAGCTATTGATAACATATGGTACATCGATAGTGGCTGTTCAAGACATATGACAGGAAATCTCTCTCTGCTTGAGGATGTTAAGGTTAAAGACGGAGGATTTGTTGCATTTGCCGGAGACAAAGGAGGCATGATTTCTGGTGAGGGAACTGTTTCAAACGGGGAAATTAGCTTTGACAAAGTAAATTATGTTGAACAACTTCAACATAATCTACTTAGTGTTTCCCAAGTTTGTGACAAGAAACTGTCAACTTGGTTTAACGATGAAGAGTGCTTAATTCTTAAGCCAGGGTTTGTGGTACCTCAAGAGTGGATTCTTATGCGAGCTCCAAGGGTAAAGAATATGTATGTCTTAGACATGTGTACCATTACTCGAACTACAGAGCATACTTGCTTATTGTCAAAAGCTACAGAAAAGGAATCAATTTTGTGGCACAGAAGAATGGGTCACATTAACTTTAGGAAAATGAACTTCTTAGTTGAAAATGATTTAGTGATTGGGGTTCCTAAACAAACCTTTTCACTAAATGATCACTGTATTTCCTGTAAAAAGGGAAAACAAACTAAGAAGTCTCATAAACCTAAATTGATGAATTCGATTAACATTCCTTTGGAACTTCTCCATATGGATTTGTTTGGACCCGTAAGTGTTCGGAGTATTGGGGGGTAAATCCTATTGTTTAGTAATCACTGATGATTATTCCAGATTTTCATGGGTTTACTTCCTTAGTACAAAAGATGAGGCTGCTGAGAAAATTAAGTATCTAATTCTGAGATTAGAAACTTTGTTTTCTCTGAAAGTGAAAATTTTGAGAAGTGATAATGGTACAGAATTCAAGAACTACTTAATGGAAATGTTTTGTCTTCAGCACAGAATTACTCAACAATTTAGTGCACCTCGAACTCCACAACAAAATGGAGTTGCTGAAAGGAAGAACAAAACTTTGATCGAAGCTGCAAGAACAATGCTCTCAGATGCAAAGTTGCCAACAACTTTTTGGGCAGAAGCAGTTAATACGGCTTGTTTCGTATTAAATAGAGTTCTTGTGGTCAAAGATAAGCAGAAAACGAGCTATGAATTACTGAATAATCGGAAACCGAATATTCATTTTTTGGAACCTTTTGGATGTCCGTGTTTGTTGTTAAAGACTAAGGATCGCATTCCTAAGTTTGCTGAAAAATCTGAATCTAGATTTTTCTTGGGTTATTCTACAAATTCTCACAACAAGAGAGTTTATAACACGGCATCACATCGTATAGAGGAATGCTATGAAGTTGAATTTCTTCGGCATTCTCCCTCTTCAAATGGCATAGGTCCAAAATGGTTATTCGATTACGACACATTCTTTAATTCTCTTGCTATTTTTCAGCATGACGTGTCTTCTTCTTCTGCTACCGATTTGGATGACTTTGTTATTCCAGTTACATCTGTTCCTGCTGAGCCGATTATTACTTCAGCTCCACTAGTTTCTACTTCTCATCTTACTCCACCACAATCTTCTGATAACTCAATTGTTCATGAGATTTCTTCACCTTTGACAACTGTTGAAGAAGAAACAACTTCCAATCCTGACGATACTGAAAATTTTCAGGAACCTTCTGCTGAACTAGAAGAACCAATTCTTGATGACTCTAGTGATGAAGTAGTTAGTAATCCTGAAGATTCTAACTTAGGAAATAATTTGCATGTAGATTCGGTTCCTACATTGCGAATTAATTCTAAGTATCGACATCCTCTAAAGAATGTGATTGGTGATGTGTCAGAAAGAATTAAGACTCGGCAGCAACTTAAATCTGATTCTTCTTCTTGTTTTTTATCACAAATTGAACCAAAAAATGTTCAAATTGCTTTGACTGAATCTTCTTGGGTTCAAGCAATGCAAGAAGAATTACAACAGTTTGTGAAATTGCAAGTTTGGACTTTAGTGAAACCACCTAAAGATGTGCATCCAATTGGCACTCGATGGGTTTTTCGTAATAAGAAAGATGATCGAGGAATCGTGGTCCACAATAAGGCCCGATTAGTCGTTCAAGGTTTTACTCAGATCGAAGGTTTAGATTATGATGAAGTGTTTGCACCGGTTGCTAGACTTGAATCAATTCGGATCTTTCTAGCTTATGCTTCCTTCATGAGGTTTAAAGTATATCAGTTGGACGTCAAGTGCGCATTTTTATATGGGAAAGTGCATGAAGAAGTGTTTGTCAAACAACCACCGGGTTTTGAAGACTCTAAATTCCCAGATTATGTGTATCGGTTGGATAAAGCTTTGTATGGTTTACATCAAGCTCCCAGAGCTTGGTATGAAACTTTATCTCAACATCTGCTTGCAAATGGGTTTTCTAGAGGTCAGATTGATAGCACTCTTTTCATCAGAAAAGTAAAAGGGAATTTGTTGCTTGTTCAAGTGTATGTAGATGACATCATATTTGGGTCGACAAATGAAAGCTTATGCAGAGAGTTCGAGCAGATTATGAAATCAAAATTTGAAATGAGTTCAATGGGTGAAATGGCATTTTTTCTTGGGTTGCAAGTCCAGCAACTTGATTCAGGCATTTTTATACATCAAACAAAGTATGTTACTGAAATCTTAAAGAAATTTCTGATGACAGATGTCAAATCCATTTCTACACCCATTGATCTTGTCGCTCTTGATGATCAATCAACCGATGAAAAGGAATATCGGTCTATGATTGGGTCTCTTATGTATTTGACAGCTTCGCGTCCAGATATTATGTTTGCTGTCTCCATTTGTTCAAGATATCAGGCAAATCCTAAAGTTTCTCATCTGAAGGCCGTTCAACGTATTTTCCGATACTTGAAAGGAAAGCCTAATTTAGGCATTTGGTATTCACATGATGATGATTTTTCTCTTTCTGCATATTCCGATTCAGACTATGGCGGATGTGGTATTGACTTCAAATCCACATCGGGTGGATGTCAATTTCTAGGAGAACGTCTTGTGACATGGCAGTGTAAGAAACAGGATACAGTTTCTACCTCTACTGCAGAGGCAGAATATATCTCTGCTGCAAGTTGTTGTTCCCAAATTCTTTGGATTCAACAACAACTTAGAGATTATGGGTTTCTTCTAAACCAAACTCCTTTGCATATAGATAATACTGCTGCCATAAGTATCATACGTAATCCCGTACAGCATTCTAAAACGAAACACATCGAAATTCGTTTTCATTTTATACGGGATTGCTATGAGAAACACTTGATTAACTTAGTCCATATTGATACTTTAAAACAACGAGCTGATCTGTTTACAAAAGCGTTTTCTAAACCTCGTTTTGAAGAATTAATCTTGATGCTCGGAATGAAGCATTTAGATCAAATTAAATAAACTTTGGATCTTTTTGAATTTTCTTTGTTGTTTACTTTTTTACTTTTTCTTTAAACAAAAATTCAAAAACATATGAAAAATAAAAAATAGGGGGAGATTTTTGTGTAAAAGTTGGAAAATGATAGTACATTGGGAATTGTATTTACATATAAATCTGAGAAAGGAATATTATGTACTATTTTTAATATGCTAATAGGTTTATATAGCATTTTTTAAACCAAATTTTCTATTAATGTATTTTTAAATATGGTTTATTGGTAGACATTTGTGGGTCTATCATATCTAGTCTAAGAAATGTCTAAATATTTTTGCATATTATTTTATATCTTCCAAAATATTAGTGTATGACAATAAAATTATCAATATGATAATAAAAGTCTTAAATTTTGAAGGATTAATATATTATGATTCATGATTTAGGGTCTTTATATTATGATATCTGGGAAAAATGTATTGACTATTTGTTGTACGGTGTACAGACCTTAGTCGGTATATTTTTTATAAACGGACATACAAATATTGATAAAGATATAAATATCTATCATAATAAACTCTATCACTTTGTTATACGTTGTATAGACCTGTGATACAGTTTATTAGTCCACCCGAAGTATGACATATGTGACTAAAAGTCATTCCAACATATGTATGTACTTCTAAAGATATCATCATATTTTCACTCTTTATATGAAAATATTAATATATTATGAATTTGAAAGTATATTTTTATTTTGGTTATATAAAATGATATGCATATTAATAATAAAAAGAAAAAGATATTTTAGATGCCAAAGTGTTCAAGTGTATAACACATACCAAAAATCATATATAAAAAGATTTTTAGAAAGTATGCTTTATTAATGCTATGTAAATTGAAGTTGGTCAAAATATTAGCAATCAAAATAGACTTTTATTCCTAAACATTACAAATTAAATACATTCATTTATCCCAATATGATCCCAAGTCACGAAAATTACTCCAACAAAAAGATTTTATTTTTGTACATATTTAGTTTATTAATTTTTTCATTTTTCATTTTTTAATAGGTTAGAAAATTTTATCCAAAGTTAGTTTAAATTGATACAAATATTTTATCCATAATTTTTGAATTGTCGGATGAATATATACCTTTATTCACGGATAAAGACATATATATTCACGGAATTATTTGTTTTCACGGAATAATTGAAATAGTATAAGTAATTTCAAAATTTGAAAAACTTACACTTTTCTTTTTCCGTGATTATTACTCCGACAATTCCAAGATTCCGACAATTACTTTTTCTTCGATTTCTTCCTGATTACTTGGTTTCATTAAAAACCAATCCGACAGACTTATTCGTTTTTGTATTCCGCATCGACTGGTATAAATTTCTTTCATTATTGTTAAGGATTTCATGCTTAATCGATCACTTCAATAACGCTTAGGTACTATTCAATAAAATCGTCCGACAATTCGAATTGTCGGACCACCCGACAATACAATATTGTCGGATGAACAGTGTAATGGTTATCCGTGAATATTGAATTCTCGGATAAACAGTACTCCGTGATTTATTCTTATGTTTGACTATATTGACTTGTTTGACTATTTGACTACGACAATCATATTGTCGTATAAACAGTACTTATTCACGGATGAATAGTACTTCGACAATATTATTCACTGATGAATAGTGTTACGACAATATGAATCACGGACAAAATTTTTGAAATATTATTTTATTTTTGAATTGTCGCATGAATATTATTCACGGACAATATGATTCACGGATCAATACATGATTGTCGTATGAATAGTACATAGCTAAGTTATATTGTCGCATAAGATTAATCATTGTCGCATGAACAGTAGTCATTCTGTTATTGTCGGATACTTGAAAGTTTGAAAATTTTTCTAAGTGTTGAAAATTTTTCAAACAAACTTTCTGTTTAAATTTTGTGTGTCTAATACACTCTTGGTGCAGATTTTATTTCTAAATGGCAGATTTAGATCCCATTGCTGCTGTTCAACCCGAGGTTAGACATCGAGCAGTCGTATTTGAAAAACGACACAATGCAACTGCATATCTTCTGGAACAACCTGATAAACCTGAAAATAGGAAGTTTTTCCCTATGATAAGGTTTCTTCTACGATCACGCATATCATATGCTTTGACTGTATCTATTCCCAATCTGTACGAAGATCACATGATAGACTTCTGGACTTCAGCTGTATATCAAACAGATGTCAATCCTCCATGTATTACATCTACGGTTGATGGAAAACCGTTGTTGCTGACTGAAGAGCTGATTCGTCATACTCTCCAATTTGGAGATACTTTGAATGCATCAAATGACATCCCTCGAAACGTCATTGATCAGTGTCTTCATCAAATGGGGTGTACTAAAGGATCTCATGATGTTCAAATCCTGAAGAACCATTTCTGTCCACACTGGAAGTTTTTGGCACATATGCTAATTGGGTGCATCTCTCCGAGGAAAGCTGGTTTTGATTCGATGAGTTATCAGCTTGCAGGGATAATGACGGCTCTTGTTCTGAATATTCCATTCAATTTTTCGAGATACATCTTTGAGAATTTGGCTGGCAACATTAATGATGATGGATTCTTCATGTATCCTCGGTTTCTTCAGCATATTTTTGATAATCATGTCAACGAGATTACTTATCATGGAAGCATTCTACATTACACTCTTATTCCCAAAAGAGTGTTTGCTGATTGCAATGGATATAGGGGCAAACCGGTGCCGCCTACTGTTGATCTTTTTGGACATATCATTGATGCTGACTTTCAACCACCACAATTTGCATTGCCACAGATTGTACAACCTGCTGATTCTACTACTGATAGTGAATCATCTGAGGGGGAGCAGGAGGTGCCTTTGATTGATCATGAGGAAGTGGAATCTTCAAGTTCTGAAGATGATCAATCTTTTCATCTACAATCTGTTGAAGAATCTTTAGTTCCTCAAAGACTTATTGCTGAAAATATTGAAAAAGAACGACAGGATTTAAGACGTCAACGCGAAGAGGCACAAGATCCTGAATATGTACCTGATATTCGGCCATCTCAAAGACGCAGAATTTCTGAACCCAGTTCATCTGCTGATATTGCTTCTACCTCTATGCCTGTTGTAACATCACAAGGTATTTCTGTCTCTATTCCAGCTCCTTCTACAATACCTGTTGCTGCTTCTGTTGCAGCTGGCACATCTTCTTCTTTACCTGGACCAAGTGTTAGCATGGCTAACCTTGATGCATCTTTACAACGAGCTGTAAAACTGTTGAGGACTCTTGTTGAAAAGCTACAATTGGATCTACTCAATGCTTTACAACGAATCAATACTCAAGACATTCTTCTCGAGGAACAACGACAACAAATTCTATCTCAGAATGATCGAATAGAAGAATTGGAACTTGACGTTTTTCTTTTAAAAGAAATGTTGGTTGATCAGGGGGAGAATGATGTCACTAATGATAATGATGGTGATAATGGTGATAATGATGGTAATGATGGTGATGATGGTAATGATGGTGATGATGGTGATGATGGTGATGGTGATGATGGTGATGATGGTAATGATGGTGATGATGGTGATGATGATGATGGTGATCATGGTGATGATATGACTGAAAATGCTGATGACACTAATGATGGAAATGATAGTGATCAACCAAATTTCTCACAAGCTTTGGTTGTATTTCAAGAAAACGAACCATTAGAAGTTGATCCTATAAATGCAATACATGAGTCAAGAATGTTTGGGCTTGGAGAATCATCTCGTACTTTTGAACAGGAGGAATTAATGGATAGCATTGAAGATAAAGAGGTGCTTTGTCCAACTCCTTTGAATGTGATTATTGAGGATCTAATACCATTTGTTGAACTTTGCAATGATGGTGATTATGATTTTGAAGATTTCGATCCAGAATATCCTCCGGGTTTTGAACCTGATTTCGATTATGTTCACGTTGAAGACTGGGAAGATTCTGAAGATGAACTTCATCCGAAGAATGTTCAGTCAGATATGTGTTCACAAGAAGGGTTATGGAAAGATTTTGATGATGATAAAGAGCCTGAGCAAAAAGTTTCTTGGTGGTTTCCTAAACAACCAACTCCAGTGGTTACAGTTCGTAAGTTCTTTAAAATACCAAGATATGAATGTGTTGGTAGAATTATCAGATGGAAATATGATAATGACAACAAAGTATTCATCATTAAAAGGACTGATGGACTTCAATACTTCCACTCTACATTCAAAGCCTTAGAAAAATTACCTAAGTGTGAAATCAATCATTTGGCTTCTGTGGATATCATTAATCGTTCAAGACATGGTTTGATAAATTGGATGGCAGATACTTTAACAAGAGAAAGTAATAATGGGAAATTCACATGGGTTAAGGAAACTTTCCCATTGAGAACCGTTGATTATTTTGATATCGATCCTATTTCCAATCAACCAAGAGTCACTTTGACATATCCTCGAGTTAAATGCATGACAAAGATTCCACTTGAGAAATTGCCTGTGAATTTTTCTAAGTTTGTGAGTCATTGGAGATATAACGGATCAACTGGAGAAGCAGAAATTGCTTGTTATGATAGAGACTTGAATGGAGAAGTGATGTGGAATAGAGAGTCAATTGTATATGTGTTTGATCCTCTGAGCTTAATCAATCTATCAAAAGATGATCTTGAAGTCTTGCTCGTGAATCCGATTGTATATGATGATGCATATGATGACGAAAAGATGGCTTTGAAATTTCAACGGGTTGTAGAAGTATGTTGCTCAAAAGGTATTTTTGCTGGATGCAATCTTCCTGGATATGCTTGAAGATTTGAAGAAAAGAATCAAGTATTATCAAAGGGGGAGTTTGTAAAGACATGTTTTGATTAATACTTAATTTGTGTTCAAAGTGTTAATCCGTGATTAGGTTATCCGTGAATGTTAATGATTCGACAATAATGGATTGTCCGTGAATGCCTATTCGACATTTGCATTCCGTGAATGCTTGAATTCACGGACGGTGTAAATCCGTGAATTCTTATTCACGGATTATACTTGACATTGTCGTAGTGTGTCGTCTATAAATAGGTAAGTTGAAGTCATTTTGGATGATGCTTTTTGATGTAATTTTGAGAGCTTTAGAGAGACATTCACTTGTAACTATTGACTTCTTGTATATGAAAGATTGATATTGATAAATAATCAAGATTTCCTTAATTCACATTGTGATTGTGTATATTTGTATTCCGCATGAATATACATACGTTCTAGTTTGTGTATTCTGATCCAAGGACGCTCACACAAAGTGAGAGGAAGGTGGTGGTGGTGTTGGCCGTAGGTATTGAGAGAGAAAGGAGGGAGAGTTTGTGTGTGAAACTATGAAAGTGAAGTGAATGAATGGATGAATGAAAGTATGTAGGGAGTATGGTGTGCATGTACAAGGGAAATGGCCATGAGGGGGGGGCCTAGGGGTGTTTGGCCGGCCACTTTGGTGTCACAAGGGGGGGGGGGGGGGGGCTCTTTTGATTTCCCTCCTTGTGTTTAAGTGTAGATATTTAGGTCATTAGGTGCTAATCTTGATTAATTAGGTGCTAATTATGTACTTAAGGTGATTTAGCGGTATTTAAGGTAGATTAAGGTCATTGGAATATTAGAAGTTGATATTACTAATATTCATGCTTTATCATTTGTTTGTTTGCTTACTTACATTGTTTAACTTGTCGTTGCGTGTCTCCCGGTTCCCACGCGCGTTTAAATGTCAATTTAAGCGGTTATGAGTACACATATATGTAACATGCTATACGTGGTATAATAAATACTATTTGATTCAAATGGATTCATGTTGCATGCTTGGCTTGATCACAATCGTTAGTGGGTGTCGGTCTCTACCGAATGTTCGTGTAATTCATAATAATTACGTACGCGAACGCTTCACGCATTAAAGTAAATACATTATTCATGTAAAAGTGGGCTTTTGTGCTAGACTTTAATTGAAATGAATCTAAGTTCATATTGATACATAGGGAATTAGTCTAACATGCATGCGTTAAAACTTACGATATTTACAGAAATTTTCGGGTTATCACAGTACCCTTTCCGGTTATCCACGTGACTGCAACCTAGTAATTAGGACTTGATCAACCTTAATTATGGTAAGTAGTTATCTGTGCCCATGACATGCAACAAGTAAGACACAGTGGACCCACTCGTTGTACATATTAGGTTTACATTTCTGCATCGCTTTACATTTAGTTAGTTTAGAGTGTCACATTCACCGTTAATTACTCCTGACCGCATGTCTGATGTAAGAAGCAGTCGAACTACCATGAAAAGTACACTGTCCGATTACTGAAAGGCATGGACTGCATATGAAACACGTTTTTATAAACTGCGAATAATCTAGGGATGTATAACTGTTTGAAAAGGAGAACTCAAGTCATAAGTTGAATTAACCAAGCCTTAATGCGTAAAACAAGACTTAGGAATAAGGATAACATCCTCGTGATTTAAATACCTTAAAACACTAAGCCTTACAAAATCAACGGTCAAAACATACGAAGTTATTAATCTGCTAAACTATTTTAGGGGTTAAGAAAGGTCGGACCTATGAGACGATATGCTACTGATTCATGCACCTCGGTGTCAAGCCAAAATAGGTTGTTTATCTTTCAACTAGATAAGTATTGGAAGTTTGCGTATTGCTCCGATCAGAATCACGATAACCTAGTTCCTAGTGACATACCAATGGGAAATTTAATTGGTAGGGTTCTAGAGTTTACACCTGATAGTTTAGACCATTACATTTAGCATTGTCCCTGTTTAATATGTCATCCTGAAACATGAATTATCGAAATCTCAGCAATCACATGTTTATCTTTATCTGCTTTCCTGTAATTTACTTTTCTGCATTTTAATTACCTGTCTTTAGTTTAAAACCCCCAAACCTACCTACTTTGTTCCATCCTAAATATTTCCTACCGAAAGCAACAACTTTAATGGCCCACACGTTTGGATTCATAGAACGATCTTAGGTCATACTTACCGCTTGCTAACCAGAGTAGGTAGTATGTATAATTTAAGCCCAGCAGAATATAAATTTTAAAACCCCTGCTGCGCCCGCATCACCATCAGGAATCGCAACGACACTGAACCGACGGTTGCGGGTGCAACACTTCCACATGGATAATATTATAAAATATGTTGTTGAAAATGTCGGGTGTTACACTGTGTTTTTTAAAAAAATATTTAGAAATATCAAAATCATCTGGAACAAAATCAAGTAAAATTCGAGCAACTTAAGAGAGTGGTCCATGAAGAATGAAAGAAGGTAAATTTCTGAATTTTTGTATCATTAAAATTGTTTCCTTAGGGTAAATTTTTGTAGGGTAATTTGATGAACATAAATATTGAACCAGATCAACCTCATAATTATGACGGTATATTTCTTCCATCCCAAATTAAGTGTCCTGTTTTCATCATACTAAATCTATATAGTGTTACGTACCACACTTTTGATGAAACCTATAAAGTAAAAATAATCAACATTGTATCATTAATAAATTTTTCACTAAAAGTGTTGTTTTCATAGTTTTACAAATTTATAATTAATAGTGCTATGTTATCACGTGTCTACTAAACAGTGTCATTCGAATTTTCCACCAGCTATGATCGTCGGTTGAAACAACATTTTATATAGACGACTTACTCGGGATATACAATCAGTCTAATTTAACCACTCCTTAAAAAAATAACATTCAAAGTTATGTGAAATGTTTACAATCAAAAGATTAGTTGCTAAAGGTGATGTTTTTCATATCATATATGGAATGTGGACATCACTTGCTGAAGGCTGTATTATGTGGATTGGGAGGTTCCATCCATCAGAAATAATAAAGATACAATATTTCATTAGTTTCATTATCAATTATATTTTCTACTTGTTATTTCCTTATTGGATCATTTTTTCTCAATTTCGAATAAAATTAATTATAATTTTGTAACCGTTTTAAACTTTTTCGACATTCCTTATTTATTAAACACATAGTGTTTGTCACTGAGTAATAAGGTAGTGTGCTAGATTATTATTTTATTTAATTTTTGTATCAGCTAATTGAGAATCAAGTAGAAACTACTGAGAAACAGTTTGAAAAAGTACATTTTCTGATAGAGAAAGTAACTATTAAGATTGCAACACTTTTTAACAGAATCAATGATTAATGGTGTAATGACTTCCTCCACCAATTCACCAAATGTGTCCACTTAGATATCTCAAATGTCTAAGGTTATGGATAAATTAGTAGTGATAGAGAATTACCTACATCAGGTATTACATAACTTAGTTAATTAGACTAATAAATTTGTTTATTTTTTCATAAACTATGTTATTGCTTTTTTATTTTACTTACTTAAATAGTGTCATTTATATTCAAAACTTATACTGAATGTTGTATGATATGTAGTATCACATGTGTAGGCTGATTCGCTTCGAGATAATACATTAAAAGGAATTCATGCACTTTTGACTACTCGACAATCTACGTTGGCACGGCTTGGAATATCATACTACTTCGATAGGCTTCAGGCTGTGAGCATAGGTTGCAAGGCCACGAAATTCACACGAGAATTGAATAATTTAGTTATCCTTGACATTTTAGACTTTTTTAATTAAAATTTTAAAATTTATTCTTGGTTTGAATAACTCATTTTAAAATATAGTAACGGTTAATTATTTAACTTCAAAAATAGCATTAATATGTACCAACTCCCTTTTGATATTAAAAGTGTATAACATATTGCATTTCTCTATATTATAGGATTTCTATAATTTACAAATAAAATATCAACGTTATTTAAGTAATTTATGAATTATGATGTTATCCAACATAATTTTTTAACACTAAATATTTTTGGCTAGAAAAAATAACTAGCCTGCAAATTTTGCGGGTTATGATTTAGTATATAATATAAAATGCAGGAAAAAGTGAACAATATATACTAAATGAAATATATGCAAAATGCAATAAAAACAACAATACGTATTATACTTTTGTACAAAATGCAGTACACATGGATAATGTATATAATATAAAATGTAGTAAAAAATAAACAATATGTAATACATGAAATATACGCAAAATGCTGTAAAATTAAAAAAGGCAATATAAATTCAATAAAATGCAGTACAAATAGATCATATATAATATAAAATTATGTAAAAACAAGTAATATATATTAGATCGAGTTGTATATATAACATGCAGTAATCGAGTTGTATATATAAAAATAATAAAATGCAGTACAATACAAATAATATGTATTGTACATATATATACAAAATGCAGCAAAATCAATAATATGCATTATAATTTTAACAAAATGCATTACAAAAAGATAATATATAAAAACAAGTGAGAAAAATTATTGAAAAAAAATTATATAGTTTTTTTAAGAAAAAATTAAAAATTCCGACGATGGCTGGTGGTGGTGGGTGGCAGCTAGTGGTGGGGTGGGATTGGGAGGAAGAAAGTAGGATGTGATTGTTTACCTAAAAAAAAAAAAGGATGTGATTGTTTACAATATTAAGAAAGTGGATGTGTTAAAAATAAAATTTGACTGTGTAATATGCGGCATATTTTTAGTAGTGTAAATTCTTCTCAATTCTCTGCAAATATCCCATTCTTTTCTAAATTTCACCCGGATTTTAAATGGTATTATTAGTACGTTACCTAATCTTCTCAATTCTCCGCAAGTACCCCATTATTTAGTCTTACTTAATGAACTTACCTTGTTGTTTTTCCACCTAAAAACTTGTGTATGTACTGTTTTCTGTTTCTTCTTGTATTATTAGTCTTATATTAATGGGTTTTTTTTCTTTCGTGATTTTTGTGATCGATCCCTAACACATTATCTTCTACGCTTTGTTTTTAACATAAAAATGTATTTTTTGTTGAGTAACCTTTTTTCTATTTTTTTTTTGGTTTTTATTATAACTATTCATCTTTTGTTGATCAAGTAGTAAAAGGTAGCAATTCGGGTTGAGTCCAATTGACACATTCAGGTTATCGGACAAATTTTCGAATCAATTTATCGGTTCAATTTTAAGCCGACCTGATATTTCAATCGAGTTGAGTATTTCAACCCAGGTCAAAACCCGCTAACCTAAACTTAATCCAGATAACCTGTTTTTTTAGCCATATCAACAAATTTTCGAATCAATTTCAAGTTTTCAATTAGTATGTCAATTTCAGGCCAAATGACTCAATTGGTAAGTTATAATTCATACTACCAAGAATAAAAATGTTGATAAAATCTTAAAAAGTGTTGTGAATGTAAAGAAGAAGAATGAGAGAAGGAGATGAAGAGAGAAAATAATATTTAATCAATCTATCAAATGGTTACAAATGACAATATATATAGGGTAAAGAAGAGTAAACCCTAACTAACAAGAGGGTAAATGGTGGGCTATCCACAAGCCCATGAGTTTACAACACTCCCCCTTGGATAGTCACCGTTTATAATACACCAAAAACTGCCTCATTAAAAACCTTATCAAGAAAAATCCAATGAGATAAAAACTTGATGAAGGGAAAAAGAGTGCAATGCGAATAATACTCCCCCTGAGATTAATGTATATTTTTCAAGCATTGAATACCGATCCTACAAACTAATTGCTCAAAAACTTTTGTCGGTAATGATTTGTTGAACAAGTCGGCCAAATTTTAGCTTAATCGGACTTGACGAACATCAATGTTTCCATCCTTTTGTAGATCATAAGTTGAGAAGAACTTCGGTGAAATGTGCTTAGTTCTATCTCCTTTGATATACCCTTCATTGATTTGAGCTATACACTTCACATTGTCTTCATATATAATATGGATTTCCTTTGATTGTCTTGAGACCGCATTCTTCTTGGATGTGTTGAATCGTCGATCTTGAGTAGACACTTCTCGATCGGATTTATGAAACTCAATAAATTTAGCAATATTTGACGACCTCCAAGAAATTGTGGTGTCTCCACAGGTGAAAACATATTATGTTTTTAACCTTATGTGGATCAGATAAATACCCGTGTATTTTCTTTGAGTAAAATAATCCCATATCACGGGTACCACAAAGATAACACAATATGTATTTGATCCATTGCAATGTATATTATTAGCAATGTCTATTAAAGCCCAAATGGACTCAGGTACTATAATAATTATTTATCGTTTTCTTTAGGGTTGAAAGAATCCATAAACATATCTAGATAGATGATATTTTGAAGATATGGACATCCATTTCATACTAATGCACATTATGCCTCGTTAAAACCTTACTAGATAAAACCTGATGGGACAAAAGTCTAGTTAAGGAAAAAGAGTACATAATTCTATTGATATGTTTAGGGATGTTGCCTTGTTAAAAACCTAACCAGAAAAACCCAGTGGGACAAAACCATGGTCAAGGAAAAAAAAATTGCAACGTTTATTTTCTCCCCCTAATAATCACATCACTTGTGAATTTATTGACAATTAATATCATCTCATCAAAATTAAAAAGCAAAAACTGACTTTTATGAGATAAGTCATGGATCCATCATTGTTGATGTATTCATCAAGTTGAAAAATGTTTTATATGTATGCAAGATAGTGAGTGTCCTCTCATAGATAATAAGTTACCTCGTCAAAAATGTGAAGTAAATGATTTTCAACTCTTTTATGACCAGTGAGAAATATCAACGTCTAATGATAATTATCATCCTTCGAGGGTCGGAAGGATTGTCAACATGAAAATAATCATTGCATCATGAGGATGTATGACTCTTTGTACATGCTTGTAAACATTTCTTTCATATTCAGTTATAAATATTCATTCGCCTTTAGAACCTTGTAAAAAGTTTAAAGGATGTATGAATTTGAAAATCCTCATAAAGAAAGTATTTATAATATGGGCTAAAATGTCCATTTAATAAACAATTTTTCGATCCCAAATTGATATAAGGACTTATTTAATATGATTCGACAGTGTCCTCGAGAGCCATTTATGAAAAACATGAGGCATTATAAATAGTGAGACATGTCTTTCTCATATCTTCCCAATCATTTGATATAAGATCTTATTCAAATTGAATAAATGGTGATCTCAAAAACCTTTCTAAAAAGCTTGAGGCTTTTTGAAGTGGAAACATCTTTAAGCATTTTATATTCTTGAGGGATCCAAATAGCAAATGAGCTAGACTTGTGAGTTATCATATAACTAGCAAAGAGTCTTAGTATCAACACTCTAGCCTTATATATACTCATTGTGTTTTTGAGTAAAGACCATCTATACAATAGGCTTTACACCTTTATGAAATGGACTATAAGTCCAAAAATCTCATATGAAGAGATTTCATAAATTTATTGCGTCTTTTTATATTGGCAAAAAAATATTTGCAATTAGTTTCAAAAATAATTTCATGATGCTCAATCACAATAGTAGCGCTATATTATAATGATAGTATTATCGATATCGATTTCATTTACATCGATTCCACACTGTTCTAGACATGATATCATTTATTGAGATCTCTTCATTTTTCGGGTACCAGAGGTTCTGATAGAACCTTCATGTCTAATTTTGTTAGATTGAATTGGGGTCTTTAGTCCTCGATTAGACCATCTAAATAACTTGCTCCTTTTTTTCGAGGATATAATTTAGAATCGACTCACGTTTCACGTGGCATAGACTTATTAGCCATTTTAAAAGGAGCATTAACAACTTATCATTCAAACAAATATGTCTGACAACTATCAAAAATGAATTATCTCTTTGAACTTCGAGTTCATACTTGATGCTATGAGGATCAATATTATATATTGATAATTCATTTTGAGTTTAAGTTATTTTAAGATTTTCCCTTTTGGTCTAATAGTTGTGCGTTATGGTTGAGCATATATTGCACAAACAAATAAAAATATCTATGATATATCTTTTGATGACCAAAAATGAATTATAAGGGGGGGGGGGGGAGAAATCTTTTCCTTTGGCGCAATGCGAACTCACATCATTGCATGCATGTTAACATGGCCCCAGAGTATAAATAGCATTATCGCTCTCATAATAGATGTTGATTTGCAATCAACTAAGCCTTTTAACAAAAGCAATTTATGTATGAACTAATATATGTTCAACACTTACTATAATCAACTTTTCAGTTGATGAACTTAAACAATATATACGTTCGCCGAAATTATCTAAACAAAATTTGATATTCTGAAATATGTGCTCGTAATCTCATTAGCTGAGTTACTTAGTCACGCAAATTTTAGGTTGCGGATTTCATGACCATTTAGACGATGCATCGATTTAAAAACTCTAAATGGTTCATTATATGGATATATGAAATACCCGCTTGTTGATTTCAGAACTTTTAAGGGAATGCGTCCCAATAATAGTACGTATAATTTTTTCTTGAGAGCAATACATGTAAAATTATTATGTCAATGAAACTTGAGGTTCCATTATACATTTCGCATCATTATTGACTCGGGATGGTCTCACCGGTCTCGCCAATTAATGTAATAATCAAGGTCCATTCAACATGAAGTTTATGACCGTATGTGTTTCAATTGCACATATCTTTTGTGATACAAGCCATTATATGAGGGGAAAAAAATAGTGCATGATCACTTTAGATATTATTTCTCATGGCTATTTGACATTAGCTCTTCAAGAGCTTTCAATACATTTACGTAATCAAATACAGTACAAGTGATACTTTTTTCATTGTCGAATTGTACTCGCTAACACTTTTATAATATTGCAACATGAGGTGCATATAGTTAAAGTGAGCTTTTGTAAGTGTTAATTGTTTTTGAAAGCAAATAATTCTTTTAGATGTTGCCGTAAATCTAACGGATCTTTCACCGTTGAATATTCTCCTTTAAAGTCCTCATTGTGATGAGGAATATCATTGATTTGGCATGGTCATATAGACAGACCTTATTGCCAATATAAATTGATTCTTCAAAAAAATTTGAAGTAAGATGGATTTTAGCATAAAAAGTCCATGGGAGATAATTGTTTCCAGAAATGTCAAGAGCAGTGAATTTCAGTTTTGTAAGATCTGACATTATAACTGTCAAATTTATACATATTAATCTAAGTTTGGCAAAAATAAGTAAATGAAGTGGAATATTCTATATATACAATATTTTGATTTATGACTAATAACTTTGAAAGGAAATAAAATGGATGGAGATAGCCAGAAATTTATTCAGGTAAAAATAAAAATAAAAATGGTGTACAACATACATCTATATTAAATTAAAGAGATGTCATACAAATATATGAACAGATTATGAAGTCTACGTATTTCGATGAACTAAAATAATAATGACCCTTTTTTTTTCAAGGCACTAATATATCAATTATATGGAGGGGTTCATATGTACAGAAAGAATAAACACTGAATTACACATAAAAATAAAATGAATAAAGTAAATAATAATGGAACTTGAGGCTCTAAAATAATAACATAAGAGTACGTTAATTTTTTTTTATTTTTTTAAGAAGATCATTGTAGATCTTGAGGATCTTATAAATATATAACAATAACATGAGGTTATTGAAAACATTATAGATCTTGAGGATCTTAACAATATCATCTAACATGTCGGAAATTGCCTAGCTTATGTATTTGTTAGTACATATTTATTCTTGTGTCACACAAACATTATTGGTCTGCAACAAACAATTGTCTCTGCTTTTGTTTTTTCGCATAAATGTAATGTCCATTGTCGTTCTATCCTATTTATATCTTCTGTTTCATTTAAAGCCACGAGTCTCCATTGATCAGCCGCTGGTTTGACTGTCATAATTATAAAATTTAAATGCTATCAATGACTTAAATTATTGTGTTAATTAAAAGGAAAATTACATATATCCTCCTCAAAACTTATCAAAATATAATATATACTCAAATACAAGTTTTTATTGCATGATGTACAATGATTTTAATGCACGTTTGAGTATATATGTTATTTTACAAAATGTTAGGAGGAAATATGTAATTGGCCCTTAATTAACTTCAATTGACTATTTTAACCATTTATTAAAAGAAAAATAATAACGACAACCTTAGATAATGAAAGGAAATTATTTATTCATCTATTTTAACTTAAGGTACAAACTTTATATTTTCAATTTAAGGTTAATATTAAACTTTCAATTTGCAATCTAGTTAAAGAAGGGAATTGCATAAATTACAATTTGTCACTGAATTTCTTCTTTATTTGTAAAGTATTTACTTAATCGATTACATACAATTTTAAAAAATGTTGAATGATGAAAGATAATTAATAAAAACTTATCATCACTTTCAACTTTAATATATCTCTTTTCAATCAAATTTTTTTCTAAAATTGATAGATGATTATCAATCGATTAAGTAGATATGTTACTTATAAAGAAGAAATTCGGTGACAACTCGTCAATTATAAAATTTCACTTAAAAAAACATCTTTGACTTGATTACATATTGAAAGTTTGATACCTTAAATTGAATAATATTAAGTTATGTACCTTAGATTGAAATAGATGAAAAGTATAGTATACCAGACAGAATGAATTTTTCATTTTCTACCGACTTAGTGTAGGAATCCAATTTATTACTCTGGTAGATAATGAACTTTTAAAAAGAAAAAACCTGAGTTAGGGAATATACCCTTGGGTGATCGGAGCAACTGATCATTTTTATTTTTTAGCCTGTTTTTCATTTTTTAAAAAGCCACATACATTGTAAATTAAACCGTCACATGTAAGTTTTTATCTGCCACTTTATCATTTTATAACTTAAACCGGCCAAGAAAAAAGTTGTTTCCCTAAATCGTCAAATTTTTTGAAAGTTTATTACCCACCGGATTAATAAAGTGGGTTCATACCCTAACTCGGTAGAATAAGTCAAGTTCGTTACTTACATGCGCCATTAATCCATATAACAATCATCAAATCGAAAAACTAAAAATTCTATAATGACTAAATTAATATTTGAGAAATGAAATGATCAATGGTAGTACAGGTCGTATATGAGAATAAGTATTTTGGAGTTAACTACAAGTTGTATGCGAAGGTATAGTAGCTGAGAATTCGAACACCTGCCAAGCGAATGTTGATAAAATGTGAAATGTTTGGCTTGATTTGCCGTAATTAGAGGTTGTTGATGAAGGACACACACCACGTAATAAAAATAGCAACCTTTGATGTATAATTTATATATATACAATATACTATTGAAAGCTCAAATAAAAAATTGTATCGGGAACCCTTTTTCAAAACAGCTTCAGGGAATTGTTTAATGCTCTTCGTAAGGCCAGAAATGGGAGTAGTATTGTGCATGAAGAGATGTTTGTGGATACGATTCAATGGAAGAACAAGAAGAATCTAGTGGTGAATTAAGTTCTGAAGAAATTTAATTTATTATAACTGAATTTGCTTTTAAAAGTATTAAAGGAAAAAATCTATTGTAAAAACCTCTTGCACTTTTTTTTATAAAATAACTTTTATATTTACCATTGAAGATGCCCTTAAGGAATGTTTTGAAAACTGGTTCTGGTTCAACCGGTCAGACCGGATCCAAACATAAAACCGGTTCGATTCATATAACACAAAATGGATGGTTCGACTAGACACTAAACCAGTTGAACCGGATCCAGATAGAAATTTAATTCACTCAAAAAACGGGTTTTAAAAACATGCCCTTATCACAAGACTGACTTCCTCTTTTTTGGATTCTTCAAAAATGCAATAAAAAATTGTTACATTTAGTAATATTAAATCTCAAACCAATATCGCAAGAAAAATTAGATTAAGCTATATATGTCTGATATCAAGCTATAACATCTAGTAACTTGAAGTTTCAACTCGAACAGCAGAATTCATGGATAATACGGCTATTAGTCTTGAATATTTAGAAATATGTAAAACATAAGACGGGACAAACTTGGATTTTGCCAATGCTTCATCATATCCTTCTTTATAGCTTCAATTTATTACTACGCATCTTCTTTGTCAACCTTTATTTTAACAAATCCAATAAATAGAAAACAAACTAAAATCTGATCTTCAAACACACTCCTCACCAATCTACTAACACTACTACAAAATTTCAAATGGCACGCGGTTAAAATCATATATGGACCACGGAAAACGGGGGTGAACTAAGGGGGGAGAAGTCTATTTCCAAAGCTAAAGGACCACGGTCAGAATATCGTGATCTAATAACTGCATGGACCACGGTATATCATTTAAAACCGTAGCAAATTAGGTTGACAATTTTCATCAAGGACCACAGTTCTGTTATAATAAACCGTGGTCATAAAATTTAATTTTTAATTATATAAAATATTACTAACTACAGTTTATTAAGAACCGTGGTCCTTTTTTGTTAAAATTATCACGGGTCTGATAATTAGACGCGTGACTGAATATTTAATTATTAATGAAATTGGCTACGGTTCGTTATATTGAACCATGGGCCTTGTTTGTAATTATAAATAAAAAAGACCCTGTTATAAAGAACGAGACCCTGCTAATTATTTCAGAAGCTGTTTCCAACATTATTATTTATACATTCAAAAATAAAAAATGAAAAAGTACAACCTCGAATGTTATATGCAACATTGAACAGGCCCATTATTGGGCATCTGCTAATAATTCCAACCTAGACTCCAAAATTTAAAACCTGCAAACTATATACACATGATCCAAACTATACAGCCATAACAATGTGAGCTTGAAAAAATATCACAACCACATCCTTCTGAAAATATCTCCGCCTTTTTTATCTCACCCAACCCTCCTTCATTGACTCACAATAATAGTGCATGATCCAGGATCTTGCACCCATTGAAACCACCTCACACTGCCTTTTTTCAAAATCTTGGACGCCCATTAGACATTAGTTATTATTCATCATTGAGCATCTCGATCGTCATGGAAAATTTGAAACCGACTGAACTAAAGCATATGATCAGCAACTAAGGATTTTCAACATCTAAGTATATAATTAAACTTATATACAAGCACATAGAGCATAAGCAGTTAAGCATTCAAACATGCATATAATTAATATAACAATAATTCGGAGTAAGTAACTGTAAAAGAAATAACATATATTCACCTAGTTACCAGGATACAGAACCGATTGGTCAAACCATGAACACCACGCGGAAACAATTCTATCAACTCGGCTTGCGTAAGTGAAGTATTGGACCTCATCTCCGGAAGCTATATCCAAATTTATTTGAAAGAAAATATGTTGGAGTACGTATATGATAAAAAGGAACAACTTTATATCGACATTATGATAAAAATGATTGTTACATTCTTGGGAAAGACAAATTGATATCTCCACACGAAGTCGAATATGGATTTCATGGCATAGTACCCGCATTCCCATCCTCCTCGTTGTTGATTACAAGCAACCATACGGTATTTTGGCTGATAACGCAACTTCGACAAAAATGCTCTAAACATAATGAAGAAATTAGGCGGTGTTAAAAATTATAATAAGATGCATTTCAAGCTTGTATATTGTTACATGGTTATTAAAATCCTTACTCGTTAACACACTTCGTGAGGTGGTAATGATCTTCTTTGGGGGTTTTATCATTTAGGGAGACCGTAGAGTCGAGTATGTACACCGAGCGGCCACCGGGGAATAAGAAATACAATACCAAGTGTTTACTATTATATTTTACTTTATTAATGTTAGTATATAACAATAAACATATATAACTAAACAATAAGGATTATGTTAACCCTGACCATACCCCTGTCAATACGATGCTAAGAGAAAGGTCTTTGAAGGAAAATAGAGGTCCATACATTCAAGGATGAAGCTTGTAGTCGTTTTCCTTTCTGGATTCAATGATATCACTGGTAATCCCAGAGGGATTGATGAATGCGCATCTGTTTCGGGGGACTTTCTCAGAGTTCATGATAATCCCCCTAAGAACATACTAAATCATTAGAAAAATACATGATTATATATTGTTCTAGGAATGTATTACGGTATACATTTAAAAAGAATACTTACGTCAAGTAAAATGTCGCACACCCAAAACACGTGGCAGCGGAAGTAGGATGTGTCATAGGGGTGCCAACAAATTTAAATATCACAACACAAAGATTAAAACAAACGACCTCTATATGAGACGTTTGAAAAATAGTTACATTACAATAATTCAATTGTTTACCAAAGTTATAGGAGTTCGCATAACAAAAGCAGAATTACATAACTATGATTTCAAAATATAGTAAATGCAATCTAGTTCCTTGATGTTTGAAAACAATGCGACTCGAGCTAAGCTATCCATAAGCTTCCTACTGCGGCGGGTTACCTGAGAAATACATACTAAAGGTCAACATAAAGTTGGTGAGTTCATAGGTTTGTTAAGTAATCAGTTGCTAATATGATCCACAAGATTTCACAAGTTTGCATCATTCAACAATGATAAGTAAAAGTATCATTAGCCAACGACAAGTAAAAGTATTGCATATTGCAATATAAGTATACCATTTGCATGAGTCTCATAGTTCAAGCTTAACGTTGTTTGCCTCCGGTAAGTGTACTAATCTGATACACTTCTAATTCACAAATAATATTGCGCCCGTGGGTTGGCTAGCGCGACTAGCCCGGATGAGGTTTATCAAACCCTGATAGTACTATCCAATAATATTCATGCATATATTAATGAACTATGATAAGTAGATGACTTTAGTGGATTATCATAAGGTCTCATGCAATCCGTACGAAAAGTTGTTGCCAGTACTTGTGATCATAAAAGTAGTTTATATAAAATAGTTGTATGTATTCTCACCCCAGTGAAAAACAGTAAAAATGGACTATGAAACTCACCAGAGTTAAGCAGGTAGCAAGCAATATAAAATATTAGCAAGTAGTGGGTGTTCTCGTCCCGTGTGCAACCTCCTAACACCCTAAACGTATGAGGTTGTATAAGTAGATGTCTGAAAGACCATCTATAGCGATTGTATAAGTAGATGTCTCAAAAGACACTTAGGTAGATTAAACGGTGTTATCTTACTATAACGAATAAGTTTGCCTTTAGATTAACTAATACTTAGATTAAACGGTAAACCATCAAATCCTAGCCTTTAGAATACGTTTTCTCTGGATTGCTAAATTCGCAGGTTCGGTAATTGATTGGCAAAAGTTGTTATTAGGTTAAACCGAATCAAACATATATAGTTTGATCAACTTGCAGCCACTGGGCCTTCGAGTCCAGTTCGATTCGCACACAAGCCCAAGCCCAGACTCGCTTTGGCTTACTTTGATTTGCGAGTTCAGATCTCATCTCGCATCGCAATGCCTTGCGACTTGAGATCTCGACTCGCTATGCATATTTATTTCATTTTCGATATTCATCTAACACTTTAATATACTAAAATATTTAACAAATATTAATAATAAAACAAACATTTATTTACAAATCTAAACCAATGTACAACATGATAACAATTACACCAGTCCTATTTCAAGCTAGATCTGTTGTCACAAACTATGTCTTAACAATAATGTCCATTTACATAGGTAATTAATTTTGCTAAGGAACCGAACTCGGTTTTCTCATTTAAATTCAACAAATCTTTCTTTGACATGTTCATTAGGTGTCGATGGTCATAAACTCTGAAAATCTCACGTTCACCACCCTCAACTTCATCATCAGCTTCAACCATGACAGCCTCTCCAGTTTCTGAATCCACATGCCAACTTTTCATATTTTCCAGAATATCCCGTGGCATTGTTTTCAGTGGAATCTGCTGAACACAGTTGACAGCTGGATACACTTTCTTTCTCCTTCTCCTTCCAGTCCTTTGACTTCTCTCCTTTAACTTTATCGTTTTTTCATTCCTTGGCTTAATCTTTTCAAACTTCCCTGAACGAACCTCAGTCTTGATTACATGTTCTACATATCCACCAACAAAATCATTATCTGGATTCTTCAAAGGTAATCGAGCCAAGTCTCGAATCTCATATTTAGGTAGAGAACTGAACACATCAAGCTTTCGGTCAAAATATTGAACTCCGTCAAACCTTTTAATCGTGAATAGCTTTAAGTCAGAGTCAAAATACCAACCGATAATCCCTCTACGCGCTTCACGTTTTCCTGTAATATCAACCTCCGAAACTCCAACCTTTTTCTTCTTCTTTTTCTCTAATGGTCTGAACATCGGATTGTCTTTATGCTTATCAGGAATCTCTTCTTCATAATCGGTTGAGTCATCGATATCTTCATCTACATCAACAACTTTAGGACCTTTTTCATCTTCGTATACAATCTCTGTTCTCGATAGGGTCACATGGTGTTCATCTATATTTGCATCTGGATCTACACCCATGTCTAGCTCTATCTCTAAAACTGCAGTCCAATCTTCAGGTGGTTGAAACTCTCCTTCTTCAAAATCATAATTAATGTCTTCATCTATCTCATCAAGAAAATCATCTTCTGAATCTGATAGATCAAGCATTTCAATCCCTAGAAAAACACAAACACAAATAAATATTAATAATCTAAATTCCTTCATTGATTTCTCTGAATCAATCTAAGAATTTCTTTATTAATCCTTTCGTGTAATTAATCGATAATATAAATGCAATAAATAACTTATAAATCTTTTATTGATTACCCTGAATCAATCTAAAAATTTTTAAGTCTTTTATAAGACAATTAACAAATATTAATTAAACTTAAACTCTAATATATTGTGAGTAATCACCAAACATTCAATTTTAAAATTAATTAACTTATATAATTCCAATACTTAATTGAACTGTTATCTTCCCAAAAACTTAACTTTTTATATTTTTAAATTATATATCTTTGTCTAGTTAAAGATTTTACATAATAAACTTGTCAGTTATAACAAACTCTCAAGTCTAAAATAATGTTATCATAGAAATTTGACCACCAAAACTAATTAGAACACACCGCTCGACTACTCAATGAGTCGGAAGACTTTCGATCACTATTTTACATAACATATTTAACTCATTTCATTTCTAATATATTTAACTTGTAATAATAATCTCAAGCCGAATATATTACCAAAAAAAAAATATTAAGTTACAATTATTCAGTTATGTGACACCCGGCAATTTAGGTTTACTTTTAAACTTAACCGAAACCCTAATTACATTTATTTAATGTGATTTAGGCTAAATACTTGTAATTACTTGTAACTATTTATATATTATTGTGAATATACACCTACGTAATTGTTTTATATTACGCTTACGTAATTAGTTGTAATTACGCAAAACGATCGGACGGAGTGCGACACAATATACGACGTTGGTGAAAACATTTCTATATATAACTTAAATCTATTTTTAGAAGTTACTTATCATATATATTATTTTTATATAATAATACACGAAAACCTCGACGTTTTGTTTAAAACGTAACAAACGCAGTGAAAACGCGCAAACTGAACCCGGTAACCAAACGAAACCCTAATTAATATTTTGACAACTTAAAATAAAGTATTTTAACAATTCTTCAATGAAAAATAATCCCAAATATATCATGAATTAAAACGGCGAAAGAAAACGCTATGCGATTTAACCGAATGACGAAAATAACGAGTAAACGACCACAGAATGCAACACAGTCCGAAAATGAGAATTAAATAACAAAACTCAGATGCGGCCCATGGAGTGGGGCTAGCCACCTCCATCTTCACCCAATCCCTTTTCATGCAAGAATAATGATTAAGTTTCTTTTCTTTCACCATATACAAGACATGCAAAACTCTCATTTGCACACTCAAACTCATCACTTCTTTTTCTCTAGCCTCTCTCTAGTCTTTCTCTCACTAAAAATTAGTCACAAAACCACCAACCAACCACCACTAGATCCACCTATCACCACCATAATCCACCACAAGCCACCACCTAAAATCTTCACCATTCCTCAAGATTTTTACAAGGAACTGAAGCTCAAGAACTCCTCATTCATATTTTGTCCTCCTTTCTTCAAAATATCTATGTAAGGAACATTATCATCTCCTTAATACTCTTATAACATGATAATAAATTCACTCAACAAGTATTATAATAAGATATTACACAAAAACCACTTTTCTTAACTTGAAACTTAACTAAATGTGTGGTATACTTTTTGTCCAGAAGGTTTGGTCCACTTCCACGATTTTTATAAAATTAATTTCTTCATGAAAATGAACGTTTTTATAGTCAAAAATTAAGTTCAAGATGTTATCTTTCAAATACCATAAACCTTATATTTTTCTGAGCTCATTTACTATTTTTAATAATTTATATAAAAAACACATATACAATCTGTTTCAGAAATCCAAAAACTTTACTCTTAGTATATTGGTCATATCTCGAGTTCTAGAAAGAGTTAGACAATGAATATTTTTTTAAAAGTTGCGTATTGAAAAGGACTATAACTTTTGTGTTGACCACTTTTACTTATTCCTTGTAGATTTTTCTCAGAAACCTTGATAGCATGCATGTGTCCAAATCTGAACTTAGAATAGAAATATAATTTTTACAAAATACTTAGGATAATCTATATTGCATGTAAAATCTAATGGAAGTAAATAACATATAAGGGAACAATTAATAATTTTGTTGGGACTTTTTACGAAATGTATATTTTTATTAAAATCCAACAATGAGATGTATTTTCTGGAAAATATAAAGTGTGGATTGGTTTTGGTAAAACTTGAAAACCGACACTTGCGAACTTGCTATTTTGGGAAAAACTAACTTTTTGTGACTTATGAACATATTTAAGGGTTTGAGAAAAGATTCAGGTCAAACCGAGTAGGTTTGACCAAGTCAACAAAAACGGGGCTCGACTTCTAAAAACCGACAAACTTACTATTTTTGAAAAATGGTAACAAAAATGAGTTTGGGTGACTTAGTTGATAACTTTGACCAACTTTGACTACTTTTGACCACCTTTGACCATGTTTGATCAACTTTGACCAGTTTGACCAACTTTGACCATGTTTGACCAACTTTGACCAGCTTTGACTAACGAGTTGACCAACTTTGACCTACGGTTTAAGGTTTTTACGAACTAAATAATCTGTTTGCAACATACAATATGTACTAATAAATAATAAATAATATACAACAAAACAAACTTAATAATAATGTTTAAATGAATTATTATTACAAACTTTCACCAACGGATCGTACATGTATTTAATAAACAAACTTGAACAACTTACTTGGACATACTAGTTGAGTGAACTAGCTTTAGGTGGACATAAACCCTCCACCTACAAGATTGGCTTAGGTGGACATTGACCCCCACTTATACAATCGCTATAGATGGTCTTTTGAGACATCTACTTACCCAACCTTATACGTTTAGGACGTTAGAAGGTTGCGCTTTGGACTTTGCTTGCTATTTGATTATTGCTTGCTACCTGCTTAACTCTGGTGAGTTTCATGGCCCCTTTTTACTGTTTTATATCTAGGGGTGAGAATACATACAACTGCTTTTACACAACTATTTTTATGAACACAAGTACAACAAACAACGCTATACGGATTACATGAGTTAACACACAAATCCATTTAAAGTCCTCACACATCATAGCTTCGTTAATTTGGACTAAGCGCGAGTATTAGTAAATAGATCTATTTGGGACTGACAATCCCCGTCCGGGTTAGTCGCGCCAACCTGTCAAACGGATGTATTAATATTTGTACACACGAGTGTATCGGATTAGACACTTGCAGGGGCACCAACGATCGTGTACTCGAAAGAGGCACGACACACATTGTTGAGCTTCGGACTATGAGCTCATGGCAATAGTATACATATTTGATTGATTTCAAACATTATTAAATCTTGTGTTTCATACCGATATCTAAACAACTGTTTAACAAACCTATGAACTCACCAACTTTATGTTGACCCTTTTAGTATGTATTCTCAGGTTTACAGACGCAATAGGACTACCCACAGGAATCAAGATAGTAGGATGCTTTTGGAAAGCATAGCTCGAGTTGCATATTTTCAAACAAGAGAATTAATTGCATTACGATATTTTGTATCAACAACTATGTATTAGAAATCTCTAGACTATTTTTGCGAACTCCAATGTTTTTGGGTAACAGTTGTAAACATTTGATTATGGCAATGTAACTATTTTTCAAACGTCTCATGTAGATGTTGTTTGTTGTAATCTTTGTGTGATGATATTTGATTTGGTCGACGCCCCCGTGACACCTCATACTTCCGCTGCCACGTAATCTGGGGGTGCGACAAGTTACAATTATAATTTACAATCATAATTTAACTAAATCCTAAATACAAATAAATACACAAGTCTAAGCTGTCTTACCAGCTTCACTTGTACCAACAACACTTGTACCAGCACTATCACCACTTGCACCCACTGACTCCCCCTGAATCATAGTTTGCTCACTAGTCTTTGAAGGACCAGTTAGCTCACCATCTTTCGGTGCACTGGGATCATCGTCTTTGTCATCATCTCTTTTCTTCCTTAGCTCATCTTGTTTGCAAGACTCTAAATGTACCAATATCTCCCCCTGAGCTGACTGTCCTGAATTCACTCTCAACACTAAACGTTCTACGGAATCAAGCTTCAGCCGCTGGGTAGTAAAATCTTGAAGCAAAGTGGTATGAGTCTCCAGCAGTGTCTTGTAAGATGTACTCTGTTGAGTAATCTGCTGTGCAAAAAGAAGATTCTGAGCTACCAACTCTGGAATTTTTGAAGTAAGCTTCTCTAACTCCTTAACTCGCAACTCTAAGGATGTAATCCTTTCAGCATAAGAAGTAGGAGTAACAGAGATAGCTGATGATCCAGGTGGTGTAAGTGAAGAAATATGAGATGCGGTGGTAAGTGGTGGAGTAGGTTGAGATAAAGCTGCCGTGAGTAGACTAGCACTAAATCTACTTGCTTTAGTAGTCGAAAACTGTACCGAACGTACTAAATCTACAATCTCAGCCTGTTGATATCGCGTAAAAAGTCACGTTTTTACTACCGATATCTCTCTCATTCTGGAACGATTCTTGGCACTTTAACTCAAAAACATTACAAATCAATAGTATTATGCCAAGATGGTCAAAACAAGGTCGCACGATAAAAATCAAGCGAAACGGATGAAAAACGAAGATTCCACGCACGTTTGAAGATTCCAGACATCAAAACGAGGTTTCAAGACAAAAGAGCCCATCACCAACATCTATTTGACCCAAGATGTTCATTTTCAAATTATGAATCCAACAGAAGAAGAATCAACTAAAACGGACGAAGAACGAAGATTCTACGCACTCCGGAAGATCCAAACGATTCGTACGACACATCTAAAGTTCAAAGACATATTTTTGGGATTTCTTTTCATCAAAAGCTTCGTTTTTGAATTACGAATCCAACGCAAAAAGAATCAACACAAACGGACGCAGAACGAAGAAAACACGCACGAATCGAGAAACGAAGCAACCGGCAGCAGGCTGGTGTAGGTGGCAGCCAGCCGCCGCCGGCCACCACCCCACCGCCGCCGGCTGGCAGCCATCCGCCGGCTGCTTCCGGTCACCCGCACGGATTGCGCTTTTTTGTCCTTTTTCGTACCCGGTGTAGACCTTTACATGCTTTTCGTACCGAAGGTAGTTGTATTATGGATCGACATTATAAAACGGAAACTTTATGAACGGACTTATCTTATGATTTTAAACCTAAAACTTAAATTCGCCTTTCGATTAACAAACGTGATTGTAACCCTGTAAAGAGGAGTCGCGAACCTTATTACTTGGTCAATAGTTATCTGTGTAAAACTATGGTTTCGATTGTAACATTATGCGAGCATCATAAAATGCAATGTGATTACGTGGAAGTGCCATGAGTATTGTACACTTGAAATCACAATGTACTTATCATGTAAACATCATGAAGTAATTGAATCCACAATGGAAACATCGGTAAACGATTAAATACATTGTGGACTACCATAGCATTTTCTGACATGGTCTGGGTTTAACTCTATGCAAAAAACCGTCAGCATTTTAATTATTGCTTTAATTAGATTAGGTAGGCTATAGGCTAAATAACCATTTACGAAAACCTAGGGATTTGTTAATTGTATTGAGAAAGGCAAGTTTAAAATCCAATTTAAATCGATACTTTTCCTTAAACTTTATAAAGTAAGGTACGCAAGAAACCTCAACACTTTCCTTTGCATACTTAATATTCATTAATAGGAATTGATCAACTAAGTCCGAACATATTTGCTAAGTTGATTGTTTGCTAAACTTATAGTCTTTATGGTATTAAGGACTGTTAGACTTGTTGTAGACTTGCTACTCTATTCCTTCGCCCACGAGTAAATGTGCTCAATAACAAGGGCCACTGACTCCCTCACAGGAGAGTGTGGAGAGTTGAGCACTGTCTGTCTGATCAGAATCATGACACCGTGGTTCCTCGTGACATATTAGTTGATAACCGACTAATAGGGAACCTATCGGTTATACCATAAACTACCAAGTCTAGTGAACATTTCAAATATAGTAAACGTTTTCCTACAAGTCATTGTCCCACATTATAAGCTAACGAACTCACAACAAATACTCCTTTTATTATCTGATTTACAATTATCTTTTATTCGCTTTAATTAGTTTAATTAATTAACTGAACAAAAAATCCCCAACGCACTCTTTTAAAACCTTTACTAGAAAAGAAAGATTGATTGGATCCCCTCTGTTTCAATTCAGTTTCTCTTTAAGAATGACTCTAGGTCATAGTTACCATCTACTAGCCTTTTGGTTCAGTATCAATAAGTCATACTTGGACCCCAGCAAATACAAATTTAAAACAAACCGATTGCAGTCCGAGCACCGTCTTCATACGGATGCTCCGGTAGCGCATCAAGTTTTTAGCGCCGCTGCCGGGGAGACTAACTGTCCGATACAGAGGCCCAACCAATCCCAATTCTAGTAAACCCTTAGGATAAAACCTTCTAATTTTATTTTTTTTATTATTATTAGTTTCACTCTATTTTCTGTTTCTCTTTAGTGTATGACCTGTTCCCCTAGATCTGCACCACTGTTTAATTTCCCTGATCCAGAACTTATAATACGTACCATTCGACGAGAAAAGAAGCAATCCGCGCTTGAACAAGCAATGGCTGAATGCATCACTCTCGCTGACAACAGTAAACCCTCTATCGAAGGAAGAGGAGGACCAATTCTCTACCCTGAAACCCCTGGTCAATCTTTCGAGCTTAAACACCACATCATCCAACTAATCCAAAACCACTGTCAATTTCATGGATTGCCAAGTGATGATCCCAACTCTCACCTCGACAAGTTCATATCTCTTTCAAATTCCTACAAACAAAACGGAATTAGCCAAGACACGACCCGCTTGTATCTTTTCCCTTATTCGCTCACTCATCATGCGCAAACATGGTTTGAAGGTTTAGAGACCGGCTCTATCCCTTCATGGACGGTAATGGCGACCAAGTTCCTAACCAAATACTTTCCGCCTTCTAAACAAACCAAACTTCGAAATGACATCATGAATTTCCGACAAGCTTTTGATGAGTCATTATACACCGCAGGGGAACGATTCAAAGGAGCCTTGAAGAAGTGCCCCAATCACCGTCTCGACAAATCCGCACAATTGTGTACGTTCTACAATGGTTTAGACCCCAACCACCGAACCACCCTCGATGCTGCTGCACAAGGAAGCTTCATGGCAAAGACCGACGAAGAAGGATGGAACCTGATAGAGAACATGACTATTCATCACCATGATTGGAACTCTGGAGATCACTCAACATCTTCAGCACCGATCGCTACATCAAATCCAGTTCCAGTCGAAGAACTTAAAGTATTAACGGAGAAAATGGATTCACTTGTCAAACAGTTTGGAGAACTTAAGAAACAACAGCACCAAGTACACCAAGTGCAAGTCTGTCAACATTGCACCAATCCGCAACCATCTGGTGAATACCAAGTGGAGTACGAAGAAGCAGACGGCACAGTCTACTATGCTCAGTTTCCCGCTCAACCACAGAATTTTCCACCCGGTTTCAACCAAAACAATAACCAACCTAGAGGACCTCCATTCCCACAAAGAACCAACCAACCATACCAACCCCGATACCCACCTAGATACCCACCTTACCCACAACAATCACAACCTTCTTATAACCAACCCCTCGCACTTCCCGCACCCACTTCCGACACAAACCAAACCGCTGAACAACCTGCAAAGACAAACGCCCCAGCTTCAAGTTCAGATGATGCCTTCACCCAATTCATGCAAGGTCAACACCTACTCAACCAAAAGACGTCCGCTAGACAAGATTAAGCCGACCTCTTTATGAGAAACCAATTGGCCGTGCTAAAGAATTTGGAAGCCCAAATTGGACAATTGGCACAACGTCTTGATAACAGACCCAGAGGAAGTTTGCCTAGAAACACGGTTCACAACCCACATGTTGAGGAAGCAAAGCAACTCACTACCGCCAATGAGGTAGCCACTCCACCCCCTGCTGCTATACCAGTAAAAGAAGAACCAGAAATCAAGATACCAGCTGTGGAAACCACTCCGACCATGAACAAAGAGGTCAGGATCCCTTATCCCGCTAGACTTAAAGCCCAACCTAAGAAATTATCATCCTTTAAGCTAGACGGAAAATTTCTCGATACCATGTCTAGAGTTCCCGTTCAAAATAAATATATGAGGAAATTGCTATCCACTAAGGATAAAATGCCCGAAGTAAACAACATTCCCCTTAGTTCTGAAACATCAGCCCTACTTAAGAATAGCCTTCCATAAAAACTAGGAGATACTGGTAGATTCACACTCCCTTGTTCTATTTACCAATCTGGAGATATCAGCGCCTTAGCCGACATAGGAGCTAGCATTAACCTTATGCCCTACTCCCTGTTTAAGAGGCTAGAACTTGAAAATTTGAAACCCACTAAGATGACTGTCCAGCTAGCTGACCAATCTGTTAGATACCCAAAAGGAATAACTGAGGACGTCTTAGTTCAAATTAACAATTTCTTCTTTCCGACGGATTTCGTGGTAATGCATATCCACGAGGACATAAACATCCCGATTATCCTTGGAAGACCATTTATGAACATAGCCAGAGCAGTGATTGATGTGTATAACCATACGATTGTTCTACGAGCACACGGTGAAAGCATCACTTACAAGATCGACCAACCGGACTATACACTAGAGCAAGAAGAATGCCACGCTATATGAACAGGCAGAATATGTTCCGATGATGAATCAGGCCCCGAAGAAGAACGATGATTCACTCGACCAACAACCTTGATCTATGATACTGAAACAGATCGAGACGAGGACGAGGAGTATCAGGACGCTGAGGAAGAAGAAGAATCCGAGGAGGACGAATCAGAACCTGAGGAAGAAGAGGAAGAACCCGCTGAAGAAGATGAAAGAATGGAAGAAATGGAAGAACCTGAGGAAGAAGAAGAAATGAAGGAAGATGAATATCAAACTGATTCACCACAGATGGCTGAAGTCAAGAGAATACAAGACTGCAAAGACTACACTTCATCTGAAGAATCCTTTGATTACGGAGCCATCCACCAAGAGCTTTGATCCACTCATCTCAAAAGAATGGGAAACATTCTCGACTCTTATCTCGATCCATCGAAGCCCTTCACCAGAACCCGACTCCGAGACATAGATACTTTCGAAGAAGAACTCCGAACATCACAACACTCTGACCTGTATGCTAAACTCCTACAAAGAATTTCTGAATATAAGGCACGACAACCAGGAAGCTTTGCTGAAGAAAACCTTCAAAACACCATCACGGAAGTCAGAACCGTCAAAGTCGACAGCACCCAACCTTTCAACAACGCACCCTCAGATGAAGAATGCCACCAATTCCCAGATTCACGAGACAAAGATTCCGACTACCAGAGTGTCGAATTTGACGGCGATTTTGTTGACGTCACTATCGATGAACGCTCTATTCCAAAAACTCCTCTTGCTCCACCAAATTCACCCGTCATCACAGCTGAGAGATTAGAAATTCCCCTCATCGACACTCACGAAGAGATGATTGACCTGATTGATGAAAACGACGATGTACGCATCATTGTGGAGGCTATCAAAGAGTCAACCAATGAATACAACACCGCTCAGAGACACCTGATAAGGCAGATTGAACAAGAATACGATTCATATCTTGCCAACTATGGAGAACCAGTACCCCAGACTTTGCTCAGACATATCCAAGAATTCTCCGATTCCCTTCAAGAACAAGTCACCAGAGAAGCTCAACAGCCAGAAAGACCAGACTACCCAATGGGAGAAATCAAGTTCTGCAACAACCAAAGGCAAATATACCAAAAAATATATTGTGCCTTGGCCGGATCAGCCTTTCCCTACTCATCAAGTCAAAAGGCTACACTAGCATCAATGAGGACCCATGTTGAAAGAGCTACTGGAAATCCACAGAATTATGCTGACATAAGAATGGTGGGAGATCTTAGAACCCTTCTAGATCTCATCAAAACTGGAGAACATCTTACAACTCCAGAAAACTTCAGGATCGTCATTCACTCCACCATTGGTCATCACGTCGAACTAATAGTTGATGAGCAAAATCAGGCAGCATTTGAAGAAAACACTCATGACATTCCAACACGATATTGGAACATGTCACCAGTCAACTTAGCATCCTATGTAATAGATCGACTGCATGGAATGTATGAGGAAGAAGACATAGAAATCGACGCTTACCGCAACGGATATCACGAAATATTCAGCAAGTTAATCTACGTCTTCACAGACTCGGATTTTCCCTTCGACCGTGAGCAACATCAACGCATCAGACAAGTATGCCAAGCAACCCGATCTTTTGGAGGAAACCCTTTAGCTGAAGACTTTCAAGAAGTAAAGACTCAATTTATGGCTTTGATCACCTCAATAGGCAAAAACCACCCCCAGCGTGAAATTGTTCGAACTCACACCTGCACTCGAATCGATCCTAATGGACCAGTCACAAGGGCAGTTCGATACATCAGCTATGGGATGGCAATCCTCGACAGACTGGCCACTGATCACTTCAAGAGCTTTAGGATGGAATCCACCACTCCGCCAACTCTCATTGCCGACATGATAGAGCAATTCATGCGATACTTTCCTCCATGCTACAGCTTACCTAGGAACCACTGTGACCACTCCAGCACCACGGACACATCCAGCATCATCTGAAGAAGAAAGTACTAAGTCGAGCTCTCGACTTTAAAAGAGCGCTTCTCGGGAGGCAACCCGTGTTTTTACATTTATGCAATTTTACTTTCCAAGAAGTGATGAAATCTCCGACTATCTTTCACACTCGGATCTTACAAAGCATGCTCCAGCCTGCAAGGAAGCATCAAGACCAGAAGAAAAGTATATCCGACGTGTTCACACCTACGAGACCAATCACAAGAAGACTTAATCAAGACTGCACCAAGGAAGACGAAATCCGGCACATGCACCAAAGGAACACTACAACCACCGGGGAGTACTTCTAAATCATCTTTTTCATTCATTTTAAATATACCATATCCAATGTGCTTATCACTAAGTGTGGGATTCAAACCCAACACACACTAAAAGAATGCGCCTTAGATGTTTAAAACCCTAAGTGTGGGATTTTACCCCATTCAGAGCTTAGTATAACATCGAGGACGATGTTTCTTTAAGTGTGGGATAGCAGTAGTTGCACTACTGTCAAATGGATAATGGTATATGCTTGATTCTAAAATCGTTGCTCTTTACAAGACCATCTTTCTCCAAAAAGTAAACAAAATTTTCAAAAATGTGTTGAAAATGAAAAATTTTAGACAAAGAATGATTTACTTTGGGAAAAAGGATAATTAAAATACAAATTCTTTTAAAAGATTAGTTTTGTAATCCCATAAAGAGCATCGCATGACTAGGCACACAACAACCCAACTTTCGATTCGTGAGGTATCTTGAGCCATAGAAAAAGCATTCACTTTTAATGCTTCACTTTTTCGATTCTTGAGTGTGCCGATGTATTCGTTTAGAATCAGAACTTGCTCCTGTTATGCATTTCGAATCCAGATTGGTCAGTGAAAAGGAGATCGAATCACATCATTCTAAAACCCAGCCGTACACCCATACTCCCAAAGAAAAATAGATACGTTACCCCTCACCTACTCAAAAGCATCCTTCAAGCTTCATAAAAAGTTTCAAAGATGATCGAAGAGAAATTGCAAGGGGCTGACGTCGAAAAAAAAATCCGAAGAAAAAGGAAATCAATAGGAGAAAAAGACTCCTTCCGCAAATATTAAAAGGCGTCAATCCCCCAAAAATCCCAACTTCGACAAAAAGAAAATCAAAAACCCAAACCCCCTCTCATACCACCAACCTTTCACTCCAAAAACCTTACATCCCCTCTCCTTGAATGATTGTGGCTAGATCGACTTCACACTCACCAAAGAGGTAACGATTTGATTCTCGATCAAGCCTATGATGATAAATGATACATGACTGGCGTTCTGAGTGATTGATAATATTAGAATAGGAAAACCTAAACACTTTGAGTGATTTGAGTGACCACCTTGAGAGGATCGCCTAGTCATGTATCCAAGATCAAAGATCACAAGCATGCTCCTAAAGATTACAATCCTTCCTTCTCCAAAAATAAGTATTTTACTTTCCCTAAAACCCCTTAGTAAAAAAAGTTCCACCTAAAAATTATTTTTAACATGTTAAAAATCGAGTTTGCTTGAGGACAAGCAAAGTTCTAAGTGTGGGATACTTGATATCGCGTAAAAAGTCACGTTTTTACTACCGATATCTCTCTCATTCTGGAACGATTCTTGGCAGTTTAACTCAAAAACATTACAAATCAATAGTATTATGCCAAGATGGTCAAAACAAGGTCGCACGATAAAAATCAAGCGAAACGGATGAAAAATGAAGATTCCATGCACGTTTGAAGATTCCAGACATCAAAACGAGGTTTCAAGACAAAAGAGCCCATCACCAACATCTATTTGACCCAAGATGTTCGTTTTCAAATTACGAATCCAACAGAAGAAGAATCAACTAAAACGGACGAAGAACGAAGATTCTACGCACTCCGGAAGATCCAAACGATTCGTACGACACATCTAAAGTTCAGAGACATATTTTTGTGATTTCTTTTCATCAAAAGCTTCATTTTTGAATTACGAATCCAACGCAAAAAGAATCAACACAAACGGACGCAGAACGAAGAAAACACGCACAAATCGAGAAACGAAGCAACCGGCAGCAGGCTGGTGCAGGTGGCAGCCAGCCGCCGCCGGCCACCACCCCACCGCCGCCGGCTGGCAGCCAGCCGCTGGCTGCTGCCGGTCACCGGCACGGATTGCGCTTTTTTGTCCTTTTTCGTACCCGGTGCTAGACCTTTACATGCTTTTCGTACCTGGTGCCACTACCTTTTTCGCCTTTTGTACCTGGTGCCACTACTTTTTTCACCTTTTGCTAATGTGTGCTTCCATTTGCTAAAATGCACCAAAAATCCTCTATAAATAGGAGGCATGAGGCTCATTTGAAAGACACACCAACACACCTCAAAACACACCAATGACACTAGGATACTTACATACCTAGGCACTTTCTTCTAGCTTTTCTTTCTTTCATTATTTTAAATTAGTATTAGGCTAGTTAAAATAGAAGCAAGGAACGTGTTTGTAATCCATGGTGAGGAACGCATTTGTAATGGTTGGTGTACGCTTGGAGCAACTCTTATTAATTCAAGTATACTCCTTCTCGCATATTAATCTCGGTTATTTCTATCCTTATCTATCTTGATTAAATATGTATACTTTAATTATGCTAGAGATAGTTTATGCCATGATTAGCGAGTAGATTACTATTGTATTTGTTGTGATGTAGTTAGCATATATATATTTGAGGGATGACTTTAAATACGTCATGAAATAATATGACGGCCCTTATTCGACTGTTTACTCGGTATAGTGCTGGAAATGCTTTTAAGCAGAGTACATACGTATGGAAGCTGGTAACGACCGAAGGTAGTTGTATTATGGATCGACATTATAAAACGGAAACTTTATGAACGGACTTATCTTATGATTTTAAACCTAAAACTTACATTCGCCTTTCGATTAACAAACGTGATTGTAACCCTGTAAAGAGGAGTCGCGAACCTTATTACTTGGTCAATAGTTATCTGTGTAAAACTATGGTTTCGATTATAACATTATGTGAGCATCATAAAATGCAATGTGATTACGTGGAAGTGCCATGAGTATTGTACACTTGAAATCACAATGTACTTATCATGTAAACATCGTGAAGTAATTGAATCCACAATGGAAACATCGGTAAATGATTAAATACATTGTGGACTACCATAGCATTTTCTGACATGGTCTGGGTTTAACTCTATGCAAAAAACCGTCAACATTTTAATTATTGCTTTAATTAGATTAGATTAGTTTAGATTAGATTAGGTAGGCTATAGGCTAAATAACCATTTACGAAAACCTAGGGATTTGTTAATTGTATTGAGAAAGGCAAGTTTAAAATCCAATTTAAAGCGATACTTTTCCTTAAACTTTATAAAGTAAGGTACGCAAGAAACCTCAACACTTTCCTTTGCATACTTAATATTCATTAACAGGAATTGATCAACTAAGTCCGAACATATTTGCTAAGTTGATTGTTTGCTAAACTTATAGTCTTTATGGTATTAAGGACGGTTAGACTTGTTGTAGACTTGCTACTCTATTCCTTCGCCCACGAGTAAATGTGCTCAATAACAAGGGCCACTGACTCCCTCACAGGAGAGTGTGGAGAGTTGAGCATTGTCTGTCTGATCAGAATCATGACACTGTGGTTCCTCGTGACATATTAGTTGATAACCGACTAATAGGGAACCTATCGGTTATACCATAAACTACCAAGTCTAGTGAACATTCTAAATTTAGTAAACGTTTTCCCTACAAGTCATCATCCCACATTATAAGCTAACGAACTCACAACAAATACTCCTTTTATTATCTGATTTACAATTATCTTTTATTCGCCTTTAATTAGTTTAATTAATTAACTGAACCAAAACCCCCAACGCACTCTTTTAAAACCTTTACTAGAAAAGAAAGATTGATTGGATCCCCTCTGTTTCAATTCAGTTTCTCTTTAAGAAAGACTCTAGGTCATACATACCATCTACTAGCCTTTTGGTTCAGTATCAGTAAGTCATACTTAGACCCCAACAAATACAAATTTAAAACAAACCGATCGCTGTCCGAGCACCATCTTCATACGGACGCTTGGCAGCGCATCACCTGTCCAGTTATATAAAATTAAATAAGTAATTGTTACTGATTACTCTGCCTCAATCTCTAATCAATTATATAACACATGTAGAACTAAACTTATATCCCTTACCTCAGTAGGTACATATATTGGTTCAGCAACCACCTGTTTTGACACCTGCTCATCCTGCGGTCTATCCCGAGCAGCTATCACAGATAAATCTGTCTTAATTGATATATCTTGAATTACTAACAAGATAATTAATGTCTAACCATTTATAAACTAACCTAGACCAATAGTTAATTGTCTAGTAGAAGCTCTAGCCTTTTTACGGCTCCGAGTTTCCAAAAACTCTTCTTCCGCATCAAGATCCTCATCTAACATGTTAAAATCAGGATCTAAATCATCAGCTGTGCGTTTTCCTTTTAAACTTGGATCCTTTATATGTCCAAATCTATAAGGAATCATACCAGCAGGCGGTGAAATAGGTCTAACATCATCAGAATCAGAATCTGATGTAGTTTCACCATCACGTCCACCTGACGGACCAGCCTCAGTATCCTTAGAAGGTAGGACCACAGACGAAGAACCTGTAGGTCTATCAACCTCTGGTTCCATATCCATTGGTTCCTAATTACAATAATATTAAATATTTATGATTAGCTTAAAGCTCTATCATCTAAGTTTCTATATCATTAGTTTATTAACTATAAAGAATACTGAATATATAATACATACCTGAGTAGGAGCATCAATATATTGATCAATCGCTTGAAGAAGCGGATCATGAGCATCATCATTCTGTACCAGCACGTCTTGTATCACCTGTGCAGCAACATCTGGGTTCACCTGTTCCCCAGCATGTCCAGGTTGTTCCAAAACATCGTTCAGAAGCTCTTGTGGATCTTCAGGTGGAACTACATTAGTAGTAGGCTCTTGAACAACAGCATCGTCAACATCAGCATCCACCCAGCCATGATTTGGCGGTGCGACATAAGTTGGATCAAGAATATATCCAAAAAGATCTCCCTCCTCAGGTTTAACAACACCTTCTCGTCTAACTGTCTGCTGAAACATGGCATTGTATCCTCTGAGCCTAATAGTATCAACACGTAAGTGTGGCTCAGGGATAGCTAGATCCGAAAGATGAGAATGATCAGCATACAGAATCGTGGATAAACCAAAAAGCGATTCCTAACGACACCACTAATCTGTCGTACCAGCTCGCCAAAAATATAATCACAAAAACTGTATGGCTTATTGTAAACCAGGGACATTACAACTGATATAAGGGCAGGGCTCAATTCATCAAAACCTCCACTGACCAATAACCAGAGGTTTTTTGGAATTTACGGCCTCGTCTCTCATCATTGCAGACATTTCAAACCTTTTTCTCATGAATAATAATTTAACTTATTACTAAGTCGTAAGTTAATATTATATATATAAGAATATTGAATCTAAAGTCATATATATATATAATATATGTTATTACGTATTAATATATAATTCTTACGTCAAAACATATATTAACTTTGAAGTCAAAAGATATATAAATATAACTTATTGTATCAAACGTTTAAGTTACAAGTGACGTTTTATTTTTAAAGTTTTATTTCAACTCGCTAAAACCAATGTCAACTCGCAACTGAACTCGCAAACTAGTCAACTCGCTAACCAAGTTGAGAGTGCCCTTTGACGTGGATCTAGATGACAATTGACTTACAATTGAAAGGCGGAATCAATCAATTGCGTGTATAACCAATAAACACAAACCGAAACAAATGTAATTAACAATGTAAACGAAGATATTAGCTTGTATTACGAATTGGGAACGATTACAATGTTGCTTAGTCGACAAATGGTGCTAGGGTTTCGTCAACCCTAGCCGGAAACCCGTAGGTTTGTATTTATACTAAAAGTCAGCCGACATGCGTCACTTGTGGAAGTGTCGCATGTGGCCGCCTTCATGCGTCACTTACCTAAGTGACGCTATGCGTCACTAAGGCAAGTGACGCCTAACCTAAAACTTAAGTGTCGCATATAACAAAACTATATATTTCACTATACAACTAACGACACTTATTACAACTCGATAGACCAACTGACAGACAACCTAATATGCATCAACAAACTCCCCCGTGTCTTCAGCTTGGTCTTCAAAATCTTTGAGTCTTTATTTCCAGCCAGCAGGAAATACACCACCAGCGTGTACTCCATTGGCTACGCAGATATCGATAATCTTTTGAAATTTTACCGCTTCAGCTCTATCTCTTTCTTTGAACTGAATCCTGTTCTGATGTAATCTTTTTATATCTTGTTCTGAGAGATTAATCAAACTCAAAGGGTCAAATACACAAAATCTATTTCTTTTCAGACCCCAAGTAGACCTCTTTTTAGGTTGAACAACATCCCATGCTGTTTTCTCTTCAACCTCCAAATCTATGTCTAAAGACCCCAAATCCGTAGCCGGTTCTGATTTTGGAAATAAAACAATTACAGCTTCACCAGTAATATCGTCATATTCCCAGTATAACAACCTATTCAAAAAATCCAAAGGAATGATCTCTAGAGGTATCTTCTGTAAGCACTTTGCTGGTGGATAGATCATCCTTACAATTGGTTGTCGTGTAACCGGATCCAACTTCTTCTTAAACTTATATCTCATACCCAATGTCAGTTTAATCAGATTATACTTCTTGCTGTTAATCTCCCGACGAATAACCACTTGAAAGAAATCGGCACGTGAATCTCGAGCACGGTTAATCAAGGGTATTTGAGATAATCTCTGAAGCTCACACTTTGGCAAAGTACTTATTTTATAAAACTTTAAGTTGAAGTACTGAATGCCATCACTTCTTTTAATCATAAACACCGAATGATTCTCATCAAACTTCCAGCTTTTTATCAAACCCGTGTAATCAGTTCTGACTTTGTAAAACTTACACATGACGGGTACCTCAACTATAGGTTTGAGCACTATGTCAGGCTTTATCATTGAGGATTGAGCTGTAGAAGCTGATTGCTCATTGGTCTCTGTCTCAGAATCATGACCTAATTCATCTTCTGAAGAATCCGATTCGATAATAGGAGCATCGTCGTAACATTCATCATTTTGAAGTTGCTCCCCCTCAACCTCAACTTCGTCATTTCCTTCAAAGAAATAATCCTCTGCCACAGGATCATTCATCACCTCTTCCTCAAGTATCGGTACATTATCATTCATTAAATTTTGCAGATATGTAAGATCTATATACGAATAATCAACCGCTATTGGTCTTGCTTGACCTTGAACCTCAACGAAGTAATCCAAAGATATGTTTTCATTAATAGTGGAAGGAAGTACATTTTCTGGTTCCGGGGAAGGAGTTACATTTGTTTCTAACTCACTAGGACCTACCTCCCCCGAAACATTTGTAACGAATTCCAGCTCTAACAACCTAGATGACAGATTCGTCACTTGAAGCTGTAGAGTGTCAACCGTAGCAGCTTTAGCTTCCAATTCCTTGATCTGAGAGGCTTGAGCTTCAATAATAGCCTTCTGATCATCAAACCGCTTTGCCAAAAGCTCCATCTGAGCCAAAACCATCTGAAGAGACGGCATGTCAGACGGAGGTGGTGGTTGTTGACGTTGAGAGGTCGGCTCCTCAATGACCACTGTCGTCCGCTGGCGTCTACGAAGAGGTAGATCGGCATAAGAGGGTGAAGACCCAGCAGGACGTTTGCCCGGATTCCTCGGGACATGGACCCTGCCAGCAGAGATCCGTCGCAGTATACGCTTAAAGCATCGAGGATTGGCAAGCTGAATACCGTCAAAAGCAGATTGGGGTGGCACGTCACCCTCAGAATTAGGAGGAGTGGGCCCACCGTCATCAGAATCAGCCTCAACCTGAACAACACGATCGATATCCTCTAAGTCTTGAGCGATATCGGTATCCACTAAGTCGTCCTCGTTGATCGGAGGCACGACATCATCCAAAAAACCGTGATCACGCGGCGCAACATAGTTTTCGTTCACTATGTGCCCGAAGAGTTCGCGATCAGCCAAAACTGGTTCACCCTTTGGCGCGAGCTTGCAATCGTTAAAGACTCGCAGAAGCATCGGTGTCGGCACCAGAAGGGATCGCTGATCTGGAGCGATATCAAGATTGAGGTCATTCAACAAAAGCTGGACAAACCGAGGATACTGCAGCCATTTATCCTTTCCAGCATGTATGTTCTCAACCATGTTGCCGAAAATATAACCGCTGAAGTTATACGGTTTATTGTAGATTAGGGCCAACATGAGAGACAGAGTAAGATGACTCGCAGCATCATATCCCCCCTTTCTCGGAGATAAACAGACGATCACAATATGGCAAAGATACCTCCAAACCCGGCAGAGGTACTGTTTCCTGAAATCAGAGAGCTGGTTTGCCGGATAACCCATCCTTTGAAGCCCTCCATAAATAAATGTAGTTGGGAAGATAGTGGGCATCGTAGAGTTGTCAGTGAACTGGAGAACCCGTCTAATCGAGTTCTCGGTGATCTCGATTTCCTCACCAAACATAGTGGAAACAATCCTGGGAACATCGCCCTGAACTCTTATCACCGCATGATCATAAAACTCCTCAATTTGGTTCATATAAACCGGAGTCGATGCGGTAATAGCGTAGTGAATCCTGGAACGGCGAAGAAAATCTATCATCGGCCGGAAAGGCGCCGAATTGGCGTGCGTTGATTCCAGAAACGCCGTGATGTTGTGACGGGTGTTGGTGCGGCGGTAATAATTCTGTAGCTCAGCCATCTGTAAGCTAAAATACAAAGAAAAATAACCGAAATCGTTATAGAGTTAGCCCGAACACAGAAGGGTTAAAAAACGAATTTTGACTTTAGGCGTCACTTATGGTAAGTGACACATGGCCACTACCGTCACTGAGGAAGTGTCGTAGTATACTGTGTTTAAAATCAAAAATTAAAGTATAGCGTCACTTAGGTTAAGTGACGCTATCAAGCGTCACTGATGTAAGTGACGTTTGTATTTATCGATTAAAAGTATACGACACTTACGAAGTGACGGGTGAAGAACATGCGTCAGTTAGCATAGTGACGGTATCCTAAGAGAGTCACTTAAGAAGTGACGGTATAAGTGACGTATAGAAGTAAGCGTCACTTAGACAGTCACTTGGGGAAGTGATGCATTTAGAGGCGTCACTAGGAAGAGTGACGGTCTTAACAGTTAAAGCAATTATATGCGTCACTACACGAGTCACTTAAGAAGTGACGCAAAAGCAAGCGTCACTTATTAAGTGACGGTATAAGCTTTCAAAATTACCAAACAGCGTCACTTACAGTGACGCAACGATGAAGATCATCGTGTCACTGTTCATACCCAGATTTGAAAATTAGGGGTTTTCAAAATCGAAGTAAGGGGATTGTGCGTATGGTAAAAACGAGTAGAACACACCCTTTATTACAAGAAAATATTATCTAAACATGCATTAAATCAAACGATTTCAAGTTACCCAAAATCCCGTAACCCTAATTTAAAATTACAGCATGAATAACAGGAATTAACGGTTAAAGTAAGTACCTAATAGTTCGTGTGAATGTGAGGAACAAAAATATGGGACTGGAATGCAAGCAAAAGCCGCAGAATGCACAATCAAATCGAAGAAAAACGCACAGAGCTAGTGACGCAGAGACAATCGAAGTGACGGTATGTCAGAGCGAGTGTTGGTATAAGTATTTGAAAAGTGGTGAGGTTGAGTGTCGTGGAGAAGGGGTATTTATACACCGACCCTAGTATGCGTCACTCAACCCGGCACTTATAGCGTAGCTTACCCCGGCACTTACTGCGTCACTAAAGTGAGTGACGCAATATCGTATGCGTCACTGGCAGCGTCACTTATGAAAGTGACGCGCAGTTCTCTTTTAGTGAAAAATTGGCGATTTTATCGATTTTCGCGATGTGATTTCGGTACTCAAATTTGAAAATGTAACTGTAACTTGGATAATAACTAAAATTATACTATCTTAGAGAAAATAAAAGACATACAAGAATGTAAATTTAGAACTAGAAAAATGAACACATTCTTTTTGGTGACGGAGTTGATATAGTCTGGTTAGGGATCATATCGGAATAACATGCATTTATTAGGAACAATAAGTGTTACTTCGATCATCAGTATATTTGTCCTCTTTAAATGTACTTGACATACTAAAAGCACTCTTTATAAAAATTATTTCAAAACGATTATTAGTATGTTTATCCACTTAAACATGTTATACTCACATCTAGGAAGTATTTTATTATTATTGGTATGTGCATTTCGCTGTAGTTTCCATCATAGATATACATCTTAACTTAAGACATAGACCATGTTTCCATTTACAGATAGAATATAAGAAAATCAATTTTAAGAGTCAAGTCAGCGGTGACAGGTCTGTACTTACGTACAACAGAGCGACATAGCTTGATTCAGGTTTAAGCAAAACCAGACTTGGTCAAACCATTTTGGCAACCTTGTAAGGTATCTTATTTTGAAAGACTTTGCAAGTACTTTGACTTGTGTTTGCTTAAGTTTAAAGTATATATTAATAGAAGCCAGGTCTATACTTACGTATAACAGAGGAAACTATCAATATATACCCCCAAATGATATCAAATAAACATCTTTCACGAAAGCATGTCTAGTATAAGTAAGAAATTAAGACTTTTGTCATACATCTAATGGTGTTATACCACTTGAAATAGACAATTAATGATTAAGCTTCTTTAGACTTCTCAAAGAGGTTTGCATACCATGCCTACTAATATATCGTATGATAAAGACAATGTTTATAAAAACTGTTTTCAATACGTCAGATAAATCTACTGACACATCCAAGATAAACCTTAAATTTCCATTTTTATGCATGTCACCCAATGTACTATCATATCCCAAGTTGTTTACAGACACAACTGCAACGTCTATTTTTAAAATGTAGCAACCTTGCATTTCTTTAATACTAGAAAGTATAAAGAGTGGCAGTTGCGTTGGTTGCATTTTTTTTTTTAAACAATACTTTTAAAAATATCCAAGTCACAAATTACTTTTTCGTGGTAAAGAACCTTAGACCGATCATGTTGACTAATTCATCAAAGCGGGCTCTAGAAAAAGCCTTAGTGAATAAGTCAGCATTTTGTTTTAGGGTATCGATATGGACAAGGTCGATAAGGTGTTTCTCATAGCAATCCCGTATAAAGTGAAACCTAATTTCTATGTGTTTGGTTTTAGAGTGTTGTACGGGATTGCGTGTTATTGATATGGCAGCAGTATTATCAATATGTATAGGAGTCATAGTTAAGAGTAACCCGTAATCGCGTAGTTGGTGATGAATCCAAAGAACTTGAGAACAGCAACTTGCAGCAGCAATGTACTCGGCCTCCGCTGTTGAAGTAGAAACCATAGTCTGCTTTTTGCATTGCCACAACACCAATCGGGTTCCAAGGAACTGACATCCTCCTGTTGTTGACTTCTTATTGATGTTGCAGCCACCGTAATCTGAATCTGAATAGGCAGAGAGCGTAAAATTCTTCTCATTGGAGTACCATAGACCGAGAGTGGGTCTATATTTGAGATAACCAAAAATCCGCTTCACCGCCTTCATATGAGAAACCTTTGGTCGTGCCTGATATCTTGAACAAAGTGAAACAGCAAAGACGATATCAGGCCTTGAAGCAGTGAGGTACATAAGAGAACCTATCATCGAACGATAATCCTTTTCTTTGCAGTCCTCATCATCATCAGCAGGTCCAAGATTATGGTTGAGTTCAATAGGAGTTCCATAAGGTTTACAAGTGAGATCATATCGTGTCAACATGTCATTGACATATTTTGACTGATGAATATACATTCCTTTGGATGACTGCTCAACTTGCACACCGAGAAAGAAAGTGAGATCTCCCATTGCACTCATCTCGAAAGCTGACTTCATGACCTCTTCAAATTCCTTACATAGAGCCTCATTCAACGACCCAAAAATAATATCATCGACATACACTTGAACAAGTAACAAATCATCCCCTTTCCCTTTTGTGAAGAGAGTGCTGTCGATGTTGCCCCGAGTAAAACCATTTTCCACCAGATGAGTAGCAAGCCTCTCATACCATAGGCGAGGAGATTGATGAAGTCCATACAATGCCTTATTGAGTTTGTAGACATAATTTGGATGCACCGAATCTTCAAAACCCGGAGGCTGTTGAACATATACTTCCGTATCAATTTGACCATAAAGGAATGCGCTTTTGACGTCAAGTTGCTTGACGCGAATCCCTTTAAATGATGCAAAGGCCAAAAAGATACGAACGGACTCCAATCTGGCGACAGGGGCAAAAACCTCATCATAATCTAGTCCTTCAACTTGAGTATACCCTTGAACAACTAGTCGAGCTTTGTTCCTCGTAACAACCCCTCGATCATCCTTCTTTACTCGATATACCCAGCTTGTGCCTTTTGGATCAGCACCCTTGGGTAATGGAACTAGCGTCCACACTTGCAGCTTGTGAAATTGCTGCAGTTCATCTTGCATGGCCTCGACCCAGGAGGGATCTTGTAAGGCCTCCGTGACTTTCTTCGGTTCGGTTTGGGAAAGATGGCAAGAATTGATGGTAGCCATAAATCCCAAAACCTGATCAGCTGAAGTATGCTTATCTTCAACGGATTTCTTTGCCTGAGTTCTCGTTTGAACAGTAGAATGAGGATCACCAATTATGTTTTCAACTGGGTGATCCTTATGAATCCGAGTAACTGGAATAGCATCTGGCACAAGATTTAATTCCAAGTTGTTCAAATCGCCTTCAGTGGCAGAAGCATCTTCGTTCTCTTCATTAGTGAAGAAACGGGAATAAACCATGTCTTCTTCATCCTCTAAGAGAGGCATATCTGGATCATGTGGAAGATCCTCAGCATTGACAGTTTTTGAAGAAGAAGGGATGGCAGTAGTTGGTGGTGTAGGAGTAGGTACAGATGCAGTAGAAGTAGTGGATGTAGATGCAGGCGTTTGTTGTGTGGGAGTAGATGTGGGAGTGGATGTCGTATCGGGAATTGGATTGGATGTAGGAGGAAGAGAATCAGATGTTTGTTGAAAAACATCGAGTCCATGAAGCATTGTAATTAATTCTTCTGTATCGTCGTCCTCCAGAACATTAAAGGAACTGAAGAGTTTCCCATAATTAAAGAACCAATCCGGACCCGTTCCTTGAGGTGGTTCCGTATACCTTAAGCATTTGACCTCAAAGTGTTCCTCTATCTCGTTTGTTGATTTGTTGTATACTCGTTTATTTGGAGAGTTGACCGAATATCCAAGAAAAATCCCTTCAACGGCTTTATCACCAAACTTAGAGACACGTTCTTTGGTAATCATTATCAAACAAGGACATCCAAATGGCTCCAGAAACTGCAGATTTGGCTTACGGTTATTGAATAGCTCATAACATGTTTTGTTCCTTTTCTTTACCGAAAGCACCCGATTCAAAACATAACAGGCTGTATTGACTGCCTCGGCCCAGAAGATGATAGGCAACTTGGAATCTGCGAGCATAGTGTGAGCAGTTTCAATGATGGTCCTATTCTTCCGTTCTGCAACCCCATTCTGTTGAGGAGTTCTCGGAGCATTGAATTGATGATCAATACCCCTAGAAGCACAGAATAATTCGAGAGTTGAGTTCTTGAATTCGGTTCCATTGTCGCTTCGCAGTCTCTTCACCTTTAAGTTACACAAATTTGCCAACTTATCCAACAAGTAGACCAAAATACCCGTTGTCTCATCCTTTGTTGCGAGAAAGTATACCCACGAAAATCGTGAGTAGTCATCCGTCACTACCAAACAGTAAGAGCGACCACCGATGCTCTTTGTAGAAACAGGACCAAAAAGATCCATATGTAGTAATTCCAACGGAGCATTAATGGAATTCACAACCTTAGACTTATGGGACTTCTTGTGGAGTTTGCCCTTGTGGCAAGAAACACAGTCATCCTTCAAGACAAAGGACTGTTTCGGAACTCCACGAACCAAATCGTTATTAACTAGAAAATTCATTTTACGGAAATGAATATGTCCCATCCGTCTGTGCCAAAGGAGTGATTCCTTTTCAGAAGCCTTCGAAAGGAGACAAGTGTACTCGCTGGATGTCTCCATGGTTCGCATGTTCATTACATAAGTATCATTTCTTCTAGGTGCACGCATCAACACCCATTCCTCAGGAATGACATACCCCGGCTTCAAGATGACACATTCAGTCTTTGTAAAGGATGTGGTATAGTCCTTATCACAAACTTGTGAAACACTTAACAGATTATGTTGAAGTTCGGCCACATAATTTACATTCTCAAAGCTAACCCTTCCATTTGTTAGCGTTCCTCTCCCCGAAATCGTTCCTCCCGTATCTCCTGCAAAGGCCACATGTCCTCCTGCAAATGGTTTAATATCCACAAGTAGAGACACATCACCAGTCATGTGTCGCGAGCAGCCACTATCAAGAAACCATTCGCTATCTTTTACACGTTCAGACTGCTGCAACACAAAATAATGAGGAGATTAGTGAGAAACGATGACCCAAGCCTTTACAGACTTAGGTCGACCATAGTCATCAACAATAAGCACATCAGATAAAACTTTATTTTTAAACAAATCAGATTTAGTATCTGATGTGTTATTATTGATGACAATAGAGTCCGCAGTAGACTCTTTTCTTTTCCAAACCTTTGATGGTTCGGAATTTGGCTTAGTGGTAATGTCGGGTTTTGGAATTGACAAAGAATTTTGCCCAACATTACTTACTTTCTCGGCAGGCTTAGGAGAGTTGGAGTGATGCCTAGAAGGTGATTTTGAAAAAGAATTTTTGTAGAATGATGTCCTAGGCATATCTCTCCCATAACGCTGATGAGAAAGTTTGGGACAGTTGCGGATCAAATGTCCTTGTTTCTTGCAGTAGAAACAAGAACGAGTCTCTATAAATTGTTGAGGCGAAGGATTTACTGCAAGAAGTGGTGAAGCATTTCTAGAATATGAACATTTCGTACACGTGTTAGATAATGCTTGTTTTGGTTTAGAAGTTGAGGCAGAAGTTTTATCAACATGAACCTTTTCATTTGTCACCTTTTGTTTTAAAACGTTTGTCGGTGACTTTGGAGTTTGAAGTTTCACATTTAAAACTCTATTTTCCTTTTTATTTTGAACCTTTGATACAGGTTCAACTTTTAAAATTTATTTTTCAGGTTTAGCCTCAACCTTCTTAAACTCAGGATATTCCTGATCAGTAATATCCTCTATCTCAACAATATCATCAGTATTAACTGGAGACTTACTTTCAGCTTTAACAAACTGAGGCAATGGATACTCTTGCCTCTTGGTTTTCTCCATTGTCAGTTTGTTTAGCTTGGCTTCTTTGGCCTTAATACCATACAGTTTGGTATAATCAACTGAAATCTCCTCAAGGCCTTCTTTAGCAAGCGGGGGACAGTATTCAGCATTAGAAGGTGGTGGTACTTGGTTATAGCCAAGACCTTCCTTCTTTTTGCCGTTTGCCCCTTGCCTACTAACTATCTCATTAAAGACTTGAGTTGCGGATGTTGAACCTAAGATTTTGCTTTTATGATTTTCAAACTCATTTTTCAAATCAGATAATTCTTTAGTCAACAATTCAATTTCGACAAGATAACTCTTAATTGCATCTTGCTGGCTAAAGACCTTTGCTTTAAAAGTTTCGGTATCTAATTTATGAGCTTCTAGGTGTTGTTCATAAAGTTTTTCATTATCTAGCAAAAACTTATTAGATTCGGTAAGTTTAACTATCTTGTCCCGCATATTCAAATTTTCTTTCTGATAGACCTCAAGAGATTCAGTTAATTTAATACATGAAACACAATTGAAAGGCTCATTAGGTTCATTTGGTACCTCAAGAGTAATGTGAGCCATCAGGCATTGAAACTGTGCAGCTTGAGCACTCCAATCAGAAGCAGTTGGCTCAAAAACAATCAAAGCATTATCTACAGCCAACGATTTAGCTTCTTCTTTCTCATTTGCCTTGGGTGGATCCGGCTTAGTAAGACCCGACGATGGCATCCTGGGTTTCTCACATTCCCTTGCAAAGTGACCAAGGTTCTGACAGTTGTAACATCGAACCTTGCTTTTATCGAACCCAAACCCTGTCTTCCCATTACCTTCCAAGCTCTTGCGTCCCGTCCTCTGCAAGAACTTCTGAACCCTCCTTGAAATCATAGCTATGTTCCAGGTTAAATCCATCTGTTCGAAGTCATCATCATCCAGCTGAGCATAATCTTCTTTGGTCATTTCCAAAGTAGTATTTGGTTGAGTAACCAAATCTTTGTAGGAACTAAGGAAAGCTGTATAAATCGCAGCTTGCTCTTGAATTGCTGGTGATGCTGAAACCTGCTGTTGTGATCCTTGATTTGTGCAGGTTGTCCCAGAAACATAGGCAGCGTGAGAAGAACCAGCTGAATAAGATGGAGAATTGGTATCCGATATGAATGCCATTCCTCCATAACTCTTACCAGAGTTTACTTGGCTTCCATAAAGTGAAGGGTTTTGTACAAATCCATTCGATTTGCACTCCTTCTTCTTCAATTCCATAGCGTGGGCTTGAAGAACTCCTATAAGCTGATCCAAAGTCATCCCAGCCAATTCTTGATTTTCCTTCAAGAATTGGACTTTCACATCCCATGCACTTGGTAAAACATCCAACAACTTTTTATTAATCTCAAGTGCAGTGAGAGTATATCCTCCTTCAGTTAATTCACTCACCAGTTGTGAGTACCGAGTAAACAATCCAGACGTCGTCTCATTAGGTAAGGAGTCAAACAGATCGTACTGTTTCTTAATCAATTCCAGTTTAGCCTCCTTATATTTCTCATTCCCCCCACACCTCGTCTTTATCGCTTTCCATAAATCATAGGTTGTGTCATGAGTTTTAAACAGTCTCATGACATCCTTTGTCAAACACATACAGATGGCTGAATGTGCTTTCCTTTCCATTTGATAATCTTTCTTTTCTTGAGGTGTCATCGCAGTGAAAGATTTTGGAGGAGGAACACCGCGATAGTTTCCTTCAGACACTGGAGCCTCATATCTTTGTTTTAATGGACCCCACAGTTCCGGACAATAAAAATCCACAAACTGTTCAAATCTATCTCTCCAATAAGCATAGTCCATGTCTGCAGTGAATAGTGGAGGTTTATTATTTGAACCGATATCATTTCCTTGCTTTATCATCTCTCTAATACCTCTAATATCTTCCTTGTCTGCGGCCATTGAAGATATACCTGAAATTTTACTCAAAAAGAAAAGCTTGGAAAAATATTAGTACTGAAGGCGTCACTTAGTAAGTGACGCACAGAAGTGTCGCAACGACTAGCGTCACTAGGTAAGTGACGCTATGAAGTGACTGATGACACTATAAGTAAGTGTCGCTCAATCAGACAAGTGACGCACTCAAGTGACGTACTTGAGTGACGTGCTAAAACAGATAGGCGTCACTAGTAAAAGTGACGCAGTAAATCAAAAGGCGTCACTAAAGGAAGTGACGCAAGAAATCAAACAGGCGTCACTAACAGAAGTGACGCTTGAGAGTCAAGTGACATGCAACAGTGACGCACGTAAGTGACGGTGGATTAAAGGGCACGGCACTTAAGTTAAGTGTCGTATATACCTCAAATGACGCTTCAAGTGACGCGTTCAAGTGACGGTATAACCCTAATTTTGGATTAGGTAGTGCCGTAGTAAGTGACGCGTCCAAGTGACGGATCGAGTGTCGCAAAACGGCTGTAAAATCCAAAATAACCCTAAAAAATTCAAACTTTCGTAAACCTAACGAAAATTCCTTGAACCCTAATGGACGAAACCTGTAAGTGATGAAGAATATCGACTGTAATTTACCTTAGCACCTCAAAATCCGTATGTAATCTTGATTAATTGATTCAAACAAACCAAAATCAACCTAAAACACCTTCTAAACGTCAATATTATCACCTAAAGGCTCTGATACCAGTTGAGAGTGCCCTTTGACGTGGATCTAGATGACAATTGACTTACAATTGAAAGGCGGAATCAATCAATTGCGTGTATAACCAATAAACACAAACCGAAACAAATGTAATTAACAATGTAAACGAAGATATTAGCTTGTATTATGAATTGGGAACGATTACAATGTTGCTTAGTCGACAAATGGTGCTAGGGTTTCGTCAACCCTAGCCGGAAACCCGTAGGTTTGTATTTATACTAAAAGTCAGCCGACATGCGTCACTTGTGGAAGTGTCGCATGTGGCCGCCTTCATGCGTCACTTACCTAAGTGACGCTATGCGTCACTAAGGCAAGTGACGCCTAACCTAAAACTTAAGTGTCACATATAACAAAACTATATATTTCACTATACAACTAACGACACTTATTACAACTCGATAGACCAACTGACAGGCAACCTAATATGCATCAACACAAGTCAATCCGCAGCTTCGACTCACAAGTCGTTCCGCTAATCAACTCGGTCCGCAGGTCAACAAGTCAACAAAAAAGTTTTTCAACTCGTAAATCAAGATCTGCGAATTGAATCTTAACTCAACTCGCTAATTTGAATTCTGCAAGTTGAATCTGGAACTTAACTCGCATGATAAACGAACGCTGCGTGTTGAATTAAAAGACGATTAATCTCGTAATTTTAATGCGATCTATCGATTGATTTACGTTTATTAAGGGTCGATTAACATTAACCCTCAAGATTTTAGTTAAATAACCCTTGAATCGAAATAGATTGTTCAAAACTCAAACCGAAACTCTAAGTTTTTAAACACTTCATATTCGAGCAAATTACACAGTGAAATCCGTTGGTATATACCTCAAAATGATCGCAATGTAAAGATGTATAACAACTACGGATCAAAAAACTCATCCTTGTACTCGTAGAAATCAAGATCAAACGATAACTAATAATCGTCTTGTTTCGCAATCAGTGAGTTCGCAGAGGTGAAGTGAGCTCGCAATAGAATGTGGGTTCGGTGGTTTATTTGACTCGTTTGACCACCCCTTTATACCTTATACTCAATTCACAATATTGATGTCGATCCGCAGGTTTGACTAGTCAAACTCGCAAAATTAAACAAAAAATGCGAATTAAATACTAAGTGTAAAATATTTAAACAAGTCTAAAATAATATTATTCTTCACTTGTATTTTGTTACGATTGTTCAACAAGTCTAAGATAATTCAGTATAAGTTAATTCCAAAGGGTAATATTTATTAAAATAAAATAAAAATAAAACAACTTTATATAAAAATAAAACTAAAAAACAAAATAAAATATGAAACATTTTCGCTAACAGTGGTATCAAGTACCATTTTATTAATCACTTGGAAAAATCATATTAGAAAGAACAAACTAGTTAAATTTATTTAAAAGTCTAAGTAGATTGTTAGTATACATACCTCATGAAATTTAAATAAATTACAATAGAATTACATCTAATTTTATCATTTATCCATTTATATTCATAAAATTATATCTTAGGTATCTTTATCCACATAGCATAATTAATAAAAATATATTATTCACTTAAAGTGAATATTTTCTTATAGACAGTTCAAGATGATTACCAATATTATGATCCATATAAACAAATTATACTCACAGATCTAAGCAACACCATTATTGTTAGTATGAATTTTACCATGTGTTTTCTAAGATATGACATACTGAAGAATTCAAGCAACACATATTACACTGTTTTTTTAGATACAAGGTAGAGGTTTATCAAACTAACACTTGAATTTAAAATTTAGATAAATATCAAACATACTTTGAAGATGCTATGTTATCCAGGTCTGTACTTAGTACAACAGAGGATCCCTTTTAGCATGATTCAAAATACATTTGACAATATTAATTTAATTAAAGGCTTCAGGTCTTTACTCAGTACAACAAAGTCACCAGTAATTAAGTTAATACCCATATTGTTACTATTTGTCATTTTATAGCTCTATAATTACAGTGCATGTGAATGCTATCAGTCAACAATTAAGACGTATGTCATACACCATATAATAGAAACACTAGATAACAATCAAGTATATTAAGACTTCTTAAATGCTTAGAGAAGTTTACATAATTTGCAAATTATATAATTTGCCTACTAGTACATCATATCATGAAGCTATTTAGACATTTAAAACATGCAAATTATAACTTGTGAATATAGATGTATAATCAAATAAATATAAATACATACCTGATAGAACCGCTGTAGTTCTAATGTAGCTTTAATTGAACCTACTAACACATCATACTTAGGACTTAAGCTTATTATTGTGAATCTTAATCTCCTAATGTACTATCATCTCCCATAGTTTTTGCAGATAAAAACATAAACATTTTTCTAAAAGAACTACTGTTGTTCTTTTATTGGAGGCGATTCTCCTCAGGTAACAAGCAAATGAATGCCATACGCCCTCCCTTTTTTTTAATAAGAACATAAAAAAGTACTACTAACTATTACAAAAATACCCTTGGAAGACTAATCACTATGGATTTATCATTCCGTTTAGTTGAACCAACGTCTCAAATCTTGCTCTGTGGAACGCCTTTGTGTATAAGTCTGCTAAGTTATCCAATGACGGAACCTTAACTAACTTTATCAAATTCTTCTCGGCATAGTCTCTAATAAAATGATGTCGAATATCAATGTGCTTAGTTTTACTGTGCTTTATCGGATTGTTGGTGATTGACATTGTTTACTCATTATCAATCATCATAGGAGTATTGGTTATGTTTAACCCATAATCCCGCAGTTGCTGTTGGATCCAAAGTACTTGAGAGCAACAGCTGCCAGCTGCAACATACTCAACTTCATATGTAGAAATGGCTACCGAGCTTTGCTTCTTGCATTGCCAGGATACTAATCTACCTCCTAAGAATTGACATCCTCCGGTTGTAGACTTCCTATTCTGATTGCATCCTCCATAATCCGAATCAGTATAAGCTATGAGATCTAAGTCTCCATCAGTCGGATACCAAAGTCCCAACTTCGGTTTCCCTTTGAGGTAACGAAAGATCCATTTCACATCTTGCATATGTGACTCTTTCGGATTAGCCTGATATCTTGTGCATATACAAACAGCAAACATAATGTCAGGCCGAGAGGCAGTTAGATACATTAGTGATCCGATCATGGCTCTATAAAGAGTTGGATCCACATCGCTTCACTCGATGTATCTGGTCCAAGGTTATGATTGACTGGAATTGGAGTATTGTAGACCTTCCTTTCATCCATCTTAAAGCGTTCCAATAGCTCATGTGTATATTTATATTGATGAATAAAGAGTCCATCCTTCTTTTGATCAACTTGCAATCCTAAGAAGAAATTCAACTCTCCCATTGCAGACATTTCAAACCTTTTTCTCATGACTTTCTCAAATTCTTGACACATCTTTTCATTAGAAGATCCAAAGATAATGTCATCAACATACACTTGCACAAGTAGAAAGTCTTTCTTCTTCCACTTTACAAAAAGTGTACTATCAATTGATCCTCTTGTGAATCCATTCTCAAGTAGATACGTTGATAGTGTTCCATACCACATCTGAGGTGCTTGATGTAATCCATATAGAGCCTTATTCAATCGATATACTCTATCTGGATAGCCAGGATCAGCAAACCCTGGTGGTTGTTAAACGTACACCAATTCTTCAACTTTTCCATACAAAAAGGCACTCTTAATATCCAACTGATAAACTTTTATCCCTTTGAATGAGGCAAATGCTAAGAATACTCTAATTGCTTCTAGCCTAGCAACTGGTGCAAACACTTCATTGTAATCTATTCCTTCTTGTTGATTAAACCCTTGAACCACTAGACGAGCTTTATTGCGAGTAATGACACCCTGATCATCTCTCTTACACTTAAATCCCATCTAGTTCCAATTGGATACTCTCCCTTTGGAAGGTCAACTAACTCCCATACTTGTAATTTTGAGAACTGAGATAGTTCTACTTGCATTGCTTCCACCCACAAACTTTCCTTCAGAGCCATTTGAACATTTTTAGGCTCAACTTGTGAGATAAAGCATGAATATAGACATTGATTAGGAATCCATGTCTCTTTCATTTCAGAATACAAGCTTGGGTAATCTCGGTTTTCAGAAGTACTAGCTTTAACTTGTCCTCTAGTTAACATAGGTATTTAAGGATCACCTATGATATTTTCAGGTGGATGATTCTTGCTAGTCCGAGTAATCGTTACAGGTTCAACTGGTATTTAATCCTCCAAATTAGTACCTATGTCGGGGGAGGACATTGAGGATGATTTGGCTCAGATAGAAAAATTTGGGATTGTTCAGCAACAAGACTCACCGCACAGAGTCACCGACGAATCTTCTTCCTCTGATTCGGATTCGGATTCTGTACGACCGCAGGATGGCGGTGAGACACCCACGGATTCCGATGGTGAAGTGCCCCACCCATCGCAAATGGAAAGGATCAGGGTACACGAATCGGCTCACTATTTGAGAATCCAACGCCGTATTCGTCAGGGCAAATGCTACATGGGAAAACGTCCTCGTGCCGACGATGACACTGAGTTTGCACCATCTTCTCGTCGTGTACGTCGACCGTCTACTATTCAGCCACCTCCATCTCAAGCACTCGTTATTGAGCCGACTCCGGCATTTTTGCAAAAGATGATGGACGATATGCACCAGATGCAGCAGCAGCTAAAGGAACAGGCTGACAGGAATGAATCTCAGGCTGCGATCATCGAGGTTCAATCAAAGCAGATTTCAGAGCTGCAGGCTAGGGTGAACGTTTTGGAGGCTAGGTCTAGTGTCTCGGGGGAGTTAGGGTCCGAGGGTCCCAATGTAGAGTCACTAGGACCAGAGTCTGTAAATCCTCCTGTAATTGAAAATGTTATTAATGAAAACGTTCAGGTTTTGGATTACTTCTGTGTTGATGACATCCCTGGTCAGCCGAGACCACTAGCGGTTGATTATTCCTTTGCTGATTTGACATTCATTCAGAGAATGGTTAATGGGGATGATTCGGTTAATAATGAAGGGTATGTTTTTGATATGGATGATGATGTATCGGTTGATGATAAACATTTGGGATCAGATGAATATTATGATGATGCACCTGTTATTGAGACTGACTCATCTGATGATGAAGGGCCTGCTAGAACTTTTCATGGAGAATCTCGTTCAACTCAGGCAGCGCCTACTCAACAAGATTCTGCATCTACACAACCAACTCAAGAGGCATCTGAAAGTTTAACTTGATAAGCAGTGGTGGCCTCAAGGTAGATCTGCAGAACCAGTGCCGGTAACTTGAAAAACATATAAGGTTCGTGGAGATTATACCAGTGTAATTAAGAGTTGGAAGGTTTGTCAAAGGATGATCATGATTAAGAGATTGGATGGTATTCAATACTTCAAGCTGAGATTTAATAAATTGAGTACTTTACCAAAAGGGGAGATCAACAGGTTAGCTCAGTTGAATTTGATTAATCCGGTGAATGATGATTATGCTAACTATGTTCAAAGGACATTGCGTCAAGAGGTCTGAACTAAAAGATATAATAAGTTGAAACCGACGTTGGGAACGAAGTATACATATAAGAAAAAGTTGGATCCCACGACAGGTCGCCCTATGGTTAAAGTTCATTATCCACCGGCTGACTGTCTGACTGAAATACCTCTGGAGCAGGTTCCTTATGATTTTCTACGAAGATTTGTTTATTGGGAACTTGATCCACATACTGGGGAAGCTGTGATTGTTTTTGTTCCTGATTCTGAGCCGCAGCTAGAATATGGAGGTATTTGGAACTTAAAGAAAGTTTCATTTCGAGTTTTTGATCCTATGAGTTTGATAAATCTTCACGAAAAAGATTTGAGAAAACTCTTCGATAATAGGATTCGAGTGAATGAGAATAACGAATTCAACAAGAAGCTTGCAAGACAATATCAGAAAGTTGTTGAAGTTTGCGTTAACAATGGGATTCATGCAGATGGGAAGTTTCCTGCAAACTGGGTTTGATTGAAGATTCTTTTAAAGACCAAGCTGAAGACACGGGGGAGTTTGCTGATGCATATTAGAGTGTCTATCAGTTGGTCTAGTTATAGTTTTGTAATTAGAATTGAGTTTCCTGACTCCTGCGACGTTGTGCACAATGTCGCAGGTGCGACGTCAGGTTTTGGGCCTGCGACGTTGTCTATGTCGCATGGGCTTGGGCCTGCAACGTAGTGTGTAACGTCGCAGGATCGAGTGTTTAGTATATAAACACGTTTTGTAATCAGTTTTAGGGTTGACGAAAAACCCTAAACGCAATCAGTCGAAATTACCTATAATCTAGTCGAATATTATCAATAAACAATCGTTCCAATTAGTTTTATATGCTTAGTGTTTATTGATTAGTTTGTGTAATTGATCAATTGGTGTTTCCGCAACCAATTGATTTGTGAGACTTGATTCAAGATCGATATTATGGACTTACAAGTACTATGAAGTTCAGATGTGTCTTCCAAATCTGGTACCTCCTCACTGGATGGCTGTGAATTATCAATATCAGTAGATATTCTTAATTCTCTAAGTGGAGTAAGGATATCATCCACTAATTTTTGCATCAGCTCTTCCTCATCTGGAGGTGTATTTACTTTGGATTTTTGAGATCCACTAGTAGATGGTTGATTTGGATCAACACTTGTCTTGATTGCAGAAGATTGAGCATTCGATGTTGGAGTGTGGCCAATATCCTCATTTCCAGACAATAAATGTTCAGGAATCTCTGAATCACTGACAAAATCACTCAAAGGAACTTTAAAAGATGCAAAAAGATCAGAATAATCATATTGCCAATATAAGCCCTTATGTACATCTGGTGTGTAGCTTGTAACTTCAATGTTATACACTACCTCCAAACGTCCTGTGGCTTTATTAAAGATCCTCTTGTTTGGCGAATTAGGCATATAACCTAGGAAAAATCCTTCGTCGGCCTTTTCACCAAATTTAGCTTGATGTCCAGTTTTTAATATAGTGCATGAAACTCCAAAGGGTTCAAACCCTTTTAAGTTTGGTTTCTTATTGTTCAAAAGCTCATAACAAGTCTTGTTCTGCTTTTTGACCGTAAGAACTCTATTTAGAACATAACATGCTGTATTCACTGCTTCTGCCCAAAAGATGACAGGAAGCTTAGAGTCAGCAAGCATTGTTCTAGCAGCCTCTATCAACATTCTATTCTTCCTTTTAGCTACACCATTCTGTTGAGGTTCATAAGGTGCACTGAATTGATAAATAATCCCTTTGCTTAAGCAATAGATATTCAACGTTGAGTTTTTGAATTCTGTTCCGTTGTCACTACGAATACACTTCACTTTTGTTTTATAGACATTCTCTATTAGATCAAAGAACTCAATTAAAATTCCTGGAGTTTCGTCCTTAGATCCCAAAAAGAACACCCACGAGAATCTAGAATAATCGTCTGTGACAACCAAACAGTACCATTTTCCACCTAGACTTCTCTTGCTTATAGGGCCGAAGAGGTCCATGTGTAGCAACTCAAATGGTGAGGAGATCGAGTTTTCAGTCTTAGATTTGTGTGGTTTCTTGTGCTGCTTTCCTTTCATGCAAGGAACACACTTATCTTCAGACTCGAAACATTTTTATGGTATACCCAGAACTAACCCAATTCTGGTTATGAAATTCATCTTTCTCCAGTTCAGATGTGCCATTCTCCTATTCCATAATAATGCGTCTGCTTCTGAAGCCTTTGATAATAAACATGTAGACACCATTAAAGAGTTAGAAACACCCATGTTTATAGCATAGATGTCCTTCTTCGTTGGTTCCCTCATCAATATCCAATCATCAGGTATTTTAACCCCAGGCTTCAGGACTAAGGCTTCCTTTTCATTGAAATGAACTGGATGACCTTTATCACAGACTTGGGAAACACTTACTAGGTTGTGAGTTAGTTCTTCAACATAGTTCACATCCTCTAAAGTCAAAGTTCTATTTGAAGCATTTCCTTTCCCAGTAATTACTCCTCCTTTGTCTCCAGCAAAATTAACTCTTTGCTTCAGACTCTCTTTGAAGTCCTTCAGTAGACTTCTCTCTCCTGTCATGTACTTTGAGCATCCACTATCTACATACCACCAGCTATCCTTGTTCACAGTAGACTCCTGCACACAACACAAAACACAATCAGTTGTCAAGAGGGACCCAAGCCATTACGGTCTTGGTTTGTCCCTTATCATCAACAAACTTAAGCTCTTTAAAATAACCATCCTTCCCATCAGGAGCTTTAGTTACTTTCGAAGATGCTTGAGCTTGTGGACGATCAGCCTTAAGAGGTGAATTTGAGGAGAACCTCCTAGGCACTGAATTAAGAGTTCTATTATTATAATTATAATTAAACTCATGTGTTCGTGAAGTAGAACCACTCTCATAATGATTGTGATTTCTACTTTGAGTTCTAAACCTTGACGGTGTCATATCCCTAGGCTTATTGGAAGAATTTTCACTTAGAGTATATGGCCGTTTAGGTTTAAGTGGGGAGACACTATGGTTACCATCTCTTTTAAGAATGTTAACATGTTTATTACCTAACTTAGGTTTGGTATCTAACCTATCCACAGTCAAACTAGAGTCGGTCGGTGTCTTTTCATCAATCACAAGCTTATGTGATGCTTCCGGTTTCTTATTTGGAAAACAAGAAGCTACGTGTCCCTTTTGGTGACACTTGAAACATGACATCCGCTTTCATGATTTACTAACTTTTGCTTTCTTATTCGGAGTCTTAGGCACTAAAGATTCAGATGTTTGTTCCTTATTAACCTTATCATCAGTCTTAGTGTCATTTATCACTCCACCCGATACAAACTGTATTTTGGTGAGAGGTGAAATCTTACTATTATCTGATGACAGATTCTTAACAACATTCTTATGTGCCTCAGATTTATCAGACTTATTAGTTACTGTAACCTCAGGATAGCATCACTCATTTCAGAATCTTCAGGAATAGGAGTGTAATTGGCATTAAAAGGAGGAGCTACATCATTGTATCCTATCACAGTCTTGTCCTTTACACTACGTTGAGCATCAAGCATTTTGTCCATTTCAGTTGTTCTATAAGTCTCAAGCTTACGGTTTTTCTCAACTAACTTCAAATTAAGATTCACTATTTCCTGATCCTTACTAGCAATTGTTTCATTTAAGTCTTTAATTTTCATGTAGAGACCATCTATGATAACTGATTTTTCATTTATGGTATCTCTAAGTGCTGTTCTATCAGAAGTATCAGACTTAATCTTATCTTTTAAGGCTTGTTTATCATCACTTAATCTACGCACATCCATAAGAGCTTGGTCAAGTTCAGATCTAACAGTCTTATAAGATTCTCTATCCACATGCAATTGGGATGACAAATTGATATTTGACACAGTTAAAACACTAATATGAGATTACAAATCAGTAACTAAATAACAAATATCAGCAAGAGTAAGAATATCAAGACATACCCTTTTCTTATCTGTTTGAACTTCAGCCATGTGTGCCACAAACTCATCTAGACTCATTTCTTGAGTTGAAACCATATACAGCACATCATCATCACTTGCTTTCACTTTAGACGCAGGCACCTCTACTCGTTGTTCTACATCAGTAGGCATGTAGGACATTGATTCAACAGTTCTTTCTTGATCTTCAATCTCAGCCATCAAAGCTTCTTCAGACTGAGCTTTCCAATCATAAGAGCCATCTAACTGCTTTACCACCAAGGCTTTGGAAGCAAGAGTACTTCCTGAACCTTGTTTTCCATTTCCAGTTTCTACCTTAGGTCTTTGGCATTCACGAGCAAAGTGTCCATAACCTTGACAGTTAAAACACTTGATCTTGGTTTTATCAAACCCTGATTGGTTGCCAATAACCTTCCTACCAGCCCTCTTTAAGAAACTCTTCACTCTCCTTGATAACATAGCAAGTTGATCCTAGAGATCTATTTCTTCAAGATAGTCAAAGTCGATTTGATCATAATCTTCATCAAAAAGAATCGGATCATTGATTTTACTCTGAATGTAATTCTCATACGAAGCAACAAAGGAAGCAAGAACAGACAGTTGCTGTTCAGCAGATTTCACACTCATAGGCATCTTCTGATGCTCTTGAGGTGACTTCTTAGTACCTTTTCCTTTTACTTCACTACCAGATGAGGAAAGAAAACACATATCCTCAGTTATCTATTCACCCTTTTCACCAGTATCACCAACTAACAAAGCAGTGATTGAACTGGAGGACGCAGTCGAAAGATTTGTTTTACTATGATATAACCCAGGGTTCTGAACCTGATCAAAATCAGTATCTCTTGACTTTTTGGTGAAATCATAACCTTTGAGCTTGTCAATAGCCTGCTCTAAGGTCATGGTAGCATATCTTGTTTCATTATCCTTAAGCATAACACCATGCATTTCCCACTTAGAAGGCAAACCCTCAATAACTTTGTCGGTTTTCTCTGCTTCTCCAACAGTAATCTCATGGTTCTCTAGCTCACTCAGTAAATGGTAGAAACGGGTAACATAAGCATCAATATCTTCTCCATTCAAAGCTTTAAACACTGTAAACTGCTTCTTGAGAAGATTCTTCTTGCCAACTTTCAATTGTGGACTATCTTCGCCTCTTTTCTCAAGAGCTTCCCAGAGCTCTATAGCAGTATGAAAAGATTTCAGCTGATGATTGATCTCTTTAGGAAGACACATCTTAATACAAGAATGAGCCTTGTTCTCTTCTTTAAAGTATTCCCTTTGTTGATCACTCATATTCTGATAGGTAATAACCACAGTGGCATTTTGGACAGATTGAGTAGGTGCAGTGTATCCAGTTTTGATACACATCCAGATTGAGAGATCATAGAATCACAAGTGATCTCGGTTCGCAGGAGATCTCGGTTCGCAGCTTGGTTTGACTCACACAACTGTGTTCGGTTCACAAGTTCGACTAGGTTTGCAAAAGTAACAAAAACCCTAATCTCAACTCGCGAAACGGCTGAAAAACCCCGAAAATGAAATTTTTTGGTATTTTTACGATTGAAACTAGAAATTTCGTTCGTAAACAAACCCTAAGTTGTCCAGAGAATGATTTTGATCGTTAATATGTACTAATGCACATAAAAACAACATGAAATCAAACGCGATGATCACAAAAACTCCAAACTTACTCGTATTTAGCCCGAAAACTCTGATACCAGATGTAAGTCCCTAGTTCTAGGATCGATAACTTCGTTATCTGTAGTATTAAGGTACGGAATCCCGTAATACGGTGTTATCTTACTATAACGAATGAGTTTGCGTTTAGATTAACTAATACTTAGCTTTAAACGATAAACCGTCAAAGCCTAGCCTTTAGAATACGTTTTCTCTGTGTTGCTAAATTCGCAGGTTCCGTAATTGAATGGAAAAAGTTGTTATTAGGTTAAACCGAATCAAACATATATACTTTGATCAACTCGCAGCCACTGGGCCTGCGAGTCCAGTTCGATTCACACACAAGCCTAAGCCCATACTCGCTTCGGCTTACTTTGATTTGTGAGTTCAGATCTCATCTCGCATCGCAATGCCTTGCGACTTGAGATCTCGACTCGCTATGCATATTTATTTCATTTTCGATATTCGTCTAACACTTTAATATACTAAAATATTTAACAAATATTAATAACAAAACAAACATTTATTTACAAAATTAAACCAATGTAGAACATGATAACAATTACACTAGTCATATTTCAAGCTAGATCTGTTGTCACAAACTATGTCTCAACAATAATGTCCATTTACATAGGTAAGTAATTTTGCTAAGTAACCGAACTCGGTTTTCGAATATGTGCAGACTAGACTCAAAGATGGGATTATTCATAAAAATCCGTACAGAACTGGAAAAAATGTAAAACACGAAAGTTGTAGCTCTTTTTAATATGCAACTTTTAAAAAACATAAATCATCCTCTAACTCTTCCTAGAACTCGAGATACGACCGTTTTAGTGGACTGTGTTTTCCTGGACAGATTTATGCATGTTGGTGTTTGCTTTATAAAAATGATTTTTGACCATAGATTTGGACATATTCAAGTTAGATGAGCTAGATAATACATAAATAAACATCATGTAAGTAAATCAAATGAAGAGTTTAGGTGGTTTATGTAAGTCCCTAGTATGTGGATCGATAAAAAGGTTATCTTAGGTATTAAGGCGTGAAATTCCTCAATACTTGGTTCACAATAAGTGAACAATTTGTTTCGCAAGATAATAGCGAATTGATTTATCAACCAGGTTTTGTATCGATTAATTAACGTTAATCGATCAATACCTAACCTTATGATTGCTTAGAATTGCGTTTTTGTTCTCTGGAAAACGAATGGCCAAAAAAAGTCCCTTTCGGATTAAACCTAATTGGATATTTATAGGTTTTAATCAAACTCGATTCGCAGGTCGATGGACTCTGCGAGTTGAGTTCAACTCGCAGCCCACAACCAAGCCCATCTCGACTCGGTTCGTAGCTCTGCGAGCCCAGATCTCATCTCGCAAGACTCAGTTCTGCGACTTGAGATCTTATCTCACAGACTTTAGTTTGTAACATCATATTCGATATTCGTTTAACACTTTATCATACTAATATATTTAACGAATATTAATACCAAACTAATATCATTTACAAATCCAAATCAATTGTACAAACTTGATTACAATAATCACTAGTACTATTTACAAGCTAGATCTGTTGTCACACATACATGTCCCAACAGACTCCCCCTTGACAATAGCTCTAGCATCTATGCTATTATGTCTTCAAGTTGTCTTTGATTTTTACTTATAAATCTTACTACCAGTATAAATCTTCAATTTTATACAAGTCTTAACCATCATTTGATAATCACGTGCTAAGTCACCCCATGCTACTGTCGTCAAGATTCTATTTTCATTCAATTTTATCAAATATTTCTTCGACATATTCATTAGGTGTCGATGGTCATAAACTCTGAAGATTTCTCTTTCACCACCTTCAACCTCATCATCAGATTCAACCATTACAGCTTCTCCAGTCTCTGAATCCACATGCCAACTCTTCATATTTTCCAAAATATCTTGTGGCATTGTCTTCAATGGAATCTGCTGTAAACACTTAACAGATGGATAAATCTTCTTTCTTCTTCTTCGTCCTGTCCTTTGACTTCTCTCTGCCAGTTTGATAGTCTTTCCTTTTCTTGGCTTAATCTTTTCAAATTTATTTGCTCTAACCTCAGTCTTGATTATGTGTTCAACATATTTTCCAACAAAATCATCACTTGGGTTATTCAAAGGTAATCGAGCCAAATCTCGAATCTCAAACCTAGGCAAAGAACTAAATACTGCAAGCTTTCGCTCAAGATATTGAACTCCGTCAAACCTCTTAATAGCAAATAGCTTCAGCTCAGAGTCAAAGTACCAACCAATAATCCCTCTTTTAGGTTCCCGTTTCCCAGTTATATCAACTTCAGAAACTCCAACCTTCTTTTTCTGTTTAGGAAGTTTTCTAAGAAAAATTGCTGGATTCTTGGTAGGAATTAAGATTTCATCTTTTTCAGAATCGGTTGAGTCATCGATTTCTTCATCTACATCGACAACTGTTGGACCTTGAGTATTTTCAATAATAACTTCTGTCCTGGATGGGCTCACATGGTGTTCATCAATATTTGCATCTGGATCTACACCAATGTCTAACTCATTCTCATAGACAGCAGTCCAATCCTCAGGTAGTAAAAATTCTCCTTCTTCAAGATCAAAATCAATTTCTTCATTGATTTCATCAAGAATATCACTTCCAGAGTCACTCAATTCTAGTATTTCCATATCTACACAAATTAAATTAATAATATAAATTCTTTTATTGATTTCTCTGAATCAATCTAAAAAAATTCATTATTCATTTCAATTGTGTTAATATAACCAATCTATATAACTTATAATTCTTTTATTGATTTCTCTGAATCAATCAAGTAATTCTTAAGTCTTATAAACACTTAACAAATATTAATTAACTTTAAATTCTAATGCATTGTGAATAATCACCAAGCATTTAAATTCATTGTTAATTACCTTATATAATTTCCAAGACTTAATTGAACTGTTATATCACAAGAACTTAACTTTCAACTATATCTTTAAATTATATATCATTTGTCTAGTTAAAAATCATACATATTTAACTTGTCAGTTATAAAAACTCTCAAGTCTAAAATGTCTAAGTTAAAATAAACTTTGACCGCTGAAATAAATCAGAACACGCCGCTCGACTTCTCAATGAGTCGGAAGACTTTCGATCACTAATTTATTTAACTTTTCAAAATCAAATAACTTAAACAATTTCTAATATATTTAATCTTGTAATAAAAATCTCAAGCCGAATATATATTACAAAAACTATTAAGTTACAATTATTCAATTACAGTTATAAATTACAATTATAATTCAACTAAAATACTAAGTACAAATATCTACACAAGTCTAAGCTGTCTTACCAGCTTCACTTGTACCCGCAGTACTTGTACCAGCACCATCACCACTAACACCAACACATGCAGACTCCCCTTGAATAATAGCTTGCTCACCAGTCTTTGAAGGACCAGTCGGCTCACCATCTTTCTGAGCATCAGGATCATCATCTTTATCATCTCTTCTCTTCTTAGCTAACTCATCCTCTTTGCAGGCTTCAAGATATAGCATTATCTCCCCCTGAGCAGACTGTCCTGAATTCACTCTCAACACCAAACGTTCTAAGTGTTCAAGCTTCAGTCGTTGGGCAGTAAAATCAGCAAGCAAGGTATCATGAGTCTTCAGCAGTGTCAAATGTGATTCACTGATATGAACCATCTGCTGAGCAAGAGAAACATTCTCAGCTAACAACCCTGGAATCCTAGAAGTACTCTGTTCCAATTCCTTAACTCGTGACTCTAAGGATGTAATCCTTTCAGCATCAGTCGTCGGAATGACAGATATTGTTGATGGTCCAGGTGGTGTCGCTGAAGCAATATATGATTCACGTGTGAGTGGTGGAATAGCTTGAGATAACGCTTCCTTGAGAAGACTAGCTACAAATCTACTAGCTTTATTGGTCGGAAACTGAGCATCATGCACCAGTTTTGCAACTCCCTCCTCAACAGTCTTGGAGACCATTTCTGGTTCCACTGACTCAAGCAGTTTCTCAGCCTATAAAGTTAGATATAATTAAATAAGTAATTGTTACAGATAACTCTATCTCAATCTCTAAATAAATATTTATAATACTCGTAGTACTAAACATTTATCTCATACCTCAGATGGTACAGATACTGATTCAGTAACCACCGGTATCATCATCTCTACCTGGGATGTATCTTGAGCAACTGTCACAGAATTAACTGTCTCAGTTTAACTCCGGATAAACAACAAGTTAAGATTATCTAACTTTAAATAAAACATACCATCCTGAATGATCAAAGTCCTGGAACGCTTACGGCGTTGAGGAATAAGAGGTAGATCCTCTTCCTCAGGACCTTCGTCAATAATACTGAAGTCTGGATCGACTTCCTTAGCCTTTCTCTTTTCCTTCAGTGCTGGATCTGGAATCATCCGAGATCGGTATCTAATATAACCAGCATCTGGAGATGGAGAAGGAGTACTATCATCATCATCTGAAGCCGATTGACCATCACGGCCTCCAGATGGACCAACATCAGAATCCTAAATATTAAATATATTAAACATTTATGATAAGCTAAAAGCTCTATCATACAAGTTCTATATATTTATGATTAATCTGATAAATACCTTAGAAGGTAAACCCTCAGATCCATCAAACTGTCCCTGCTCACCCTCAGGTCGAGTGACCTCTGGGTCTGCAGTCTCAGCTCCCTGATGATAATAATATTTATATTTCATAATTAGAAATAATATCTAATTAACTAAATATCTATATCATGTGCATTATGTATAACAGTAATGGGATAATTATAGAACAACTTAGTACCGATATTACTATATAATTATAAAATTACCTCAGGCTGTTCAACATAACTATCAATATCCCTTAGCAAGGGATCTGTATCATCGTCAATCTGTATCAAAACCTCATGTAGAACCTCAGCAGCTAGCTCAGGCACAACTTGTTGACCTTGATGTTCAACCTGATGTAAAACATCCTCAATGAGCTCCTGTGACTCTGCTGCTGGTTGAGGTTGAGATTGAGCTTGTGAAGGTTGAGGTTGAGATTGACCGTGAACTCCAGCATCCATCCAACCATTGTTTGGTGGAGCAACATAATCAGCATCAAGAAGATGCCCAAAAAGATCTGCTGCCTCAGGCTTAATCTCATCTTTACGCTTGGATAGCAAAAAGCAAGCATTGTAACCTCGCAGTCCGATTGTCTCAACTTGAAAATCAGCTGCATAAGCTGGCAAGTTTGGAACTTGAGCTCGAATCAGGAGCATGCAGAATCTAGGATAAAGAATAAACAAAGTCCTAGCAGCTCTAGTGATCTGTCCTCTGAAGGACTGAAAAATATAAGAAGAAAAACTGTATGGTTTATTGTAAACCAGTGACAGTACAGCTGACATCAACTCAGGACTAAGCTCATCTAATCCTGACTTCTTGTTTCGAAAAATAGATACTATAACAGTAAAAAGTAATCTCCACTGTCCTAGTACAAAAGCTTTGACAAACTGGCGTCCTCTCCTAGAACCCGAATAACCAGTACGTCCTAAAGCTCCTTCTATAAAATCAGATGAAAAAGCAGGTGGGCCAGCTTCTTGAGCAGAAGTGCCTAGCTGCAGTAGCTGTCGTAGATCATCTGCAGTAAAAGAGATAGGATACTGATTTACCATCGTACGTATTATAGGCGGGTTAGCAGCACCATCATATACAATATTCGTCCAAAACTGCGTAAGAAGGTATTTGTTCAGTGGAGGTGACTCAGTGATAGCAAATCGAATTCTCGAACGTGCTAAATATGTCAAGATCTGCTCAAAGCGCTCAGTACCACGCTCATTGACATCTAGATTCACCAAGATGTTGTGACCCTTCTCAAATGATCTGTTAGCCATATCTGTAATGTAAAATTACACAAATAGCAAAAATGTTAAGTTAACGAGCATTAGATAATTTACACTTTAACGTATTATGATCAAAAAGATCATCAAACGTCTAAATATACGATTAACTAATAACATAATTCACTGAAACTTAATTGAATTAACAAGATCAATTATATTCTATAAATTATATATAAAGCTCGTTAGCTAAGGATAACAGTTTGAGTTATCATACCGCCGATAAATATCGAGACACGCTGCACGACTACACTATGAGTCGGAAGACTTTCGATATGAAATAACTTAAATTGTTAAGATATAACACATATTTAAACTTATAAACAAAAGTTCTTAAATCTATATGTATATAAACAAGTAACTTGTTAATTATTTGTAAATAAACAAGTCTCAAATCGATAACAAGTTATAATTGAAAAATTGAAAAATTGATTTTTCAACTCGGTTCGCAGAAACCCTGCGAGTTGAAGTCGAGTCGCTTCGGTCAACCCAAGTCAAACAAGTAGAACTCGTCTCGCTTCGGTCAACAGAAGTCAAACGAGTTGAACTCGTCTCGCTTCGGTCAACTCAAGTCAAACAAGTGAAACTCGTCTCGCTTCGGTCAACAGAAGTCAAACGAGTTGAAACTCGTCTCGCAACTTATCTCGATTCGTTGGAGCGGGCTGCGAAGCGAGATAGATCTCGGTTCGCAGGACCATCTGCTCAACGAATTCAAACATCAATCACTAATCAGATGTGTTTCAAAGCAATTAATCGATTATAACATGTTTATTAACCATCGATTAAGCATTATAAACATGTGTTAGGTTTTCTAAATCACTAATTTGTATAAAATCCATGATAAACTAAACCGACACATTCAAAAACGTAAACCCATCGATATCTCACAAATGCCACGGTGAAATCTCATGAAACTTACTTCTAAAGATGCGGAATCAAAAGTTGTAAAAGTTCCACGGATCAAAAAATCCTTCCTTGTAATAAAAATCAGAAAATCGATCGAAATGTATTTTCGATTCGTTTCGCCAAATTTCAAGTCGCAGAGGTGTGTGGGTTCGGTTCGTAGAATAAATGGCAAGTGTGGGTTGGACTCGTTGGACTTGCCCCATTTATACTATGTACTCGCTTCGCAGCACTAGTCTTGCTTCGCAGCGTTGACTAGTCAAAATCGCAAGTTTTCACAAAAACGCGATTTTAGCACTTAGTATAAAATGAAACCCATACATACCGTACAAGTCTAAAATAAAAATTATTTTTCACTTGTATTTGTTACATTTATTCAACACGGATATAAGATAGCTAGTTTAATTTAATTCCAAAAGGTAAACAAAAAGAATAATTAAAAGGTTTAATTGATTCGAGGAAATAATTACAAAAGTTAAAATAATAAAACTACTAACATTCTAACAAATTAACTTAATAATAAACACTTAAAGTTTTAACTGCTTAGGGATCATATTAGAAAGAATAAGCTGTACTTAATAGATTGTAATAAGCCTAAGACGATTGTTAGTATACATACCTCATGAAATTCATATAAGCACAATAAAATCACAACTTTAATCAGTAATAAACTTATATTTATGAAATTATATCTTATGTACCTTTATCCACATGATATAACACTTCATTGAAATATAACTTATGATTTCTTATTATTCACAAAAGTGAATGTTCGAATATCATAGACAGTTCAAGACGATTACCGATATTATGATCCACATAAACAGATTACACACAGGTTTCTGAGCCAATCTTTTATTGTTAATGTGCACAATATCTAGTGTTTTCTACTATACAACATACTGAAGAATTCAAGTACAACACATAACACTGTATCTTGTATTAGCAAGGTAGAGATTACTAAATGATGTTCTTTAGAAGCATATAACATACACTTGACACGAGATACTTTGTATCTTTCATATGTAAGGTAGAGGTTACTAAATGATGCCCTTTCGAAACATATAACTCACCTTTTGACATTATGATACTTTGTATCATTTCAAATTTTTTATTTTAGATCACAGTGCATGGTAGTACTATCCTTCAACAATTAAGACATATGTCATACGTTATATAACAAATCACATAAGATATTACACATGAAAGTTATTCTTCTTAACTGCTCGGAAATCTTAGCATAACCTGCCTACCAATAAATCGTATGATGAACCTGACTAGACTTTAAGTTATTCTTATCACTTGTTAAGTAAAAGGACAAGTTATAATCAGTGGATATAGGTGTATAATAAGATAAATATAAGTGTAATCCTAGATAAAAATCGTTATTCTAATGCAACTTATAAGAATCTACTAACACATCATACTTAATACTTAAGGTTATTATTCTGAGACTTATTCTCCTAATGTACTATCATTTCCCAAGTTTTTACAGCCAAAACTTAAAGCTTTTTCTAAAAGAACTCCGGTTGTTCTTTTATTGGAGGCGATTCCCCGCAGGTAACAAGCAAATGAATGCCATACGCCCTTTTTTTTTTTAATGATAACTAAAAATAACTACTAACTATTACTAAAATACCCTTGGAAGACTAATCACTCTGGATTTCTCATTCCATTCAGTTGAACCAATGTCTCAAATCTTGCTCTGTCGAACGCCTTCGTATATAGGTCTGCTAAGTTATCCGCAGTCGGAACCTTAACTAACCTTATCATTTTCTTTTCAGCACAATCTCTAATAAAATGATGTCGAATATCAATGTGCTTAGTTTTACTGTGCTTCACAGGATTGTTAGTGATCGACATAGTAGATTCGTTGTCAATCATCATAGGAGTATTGGTTATATTTAACCCGTAATCCCGCAGTTGCTGTTGTATCCAAAGAACTTGAGAACAATAGCTGCCAGCTGCAACATACTCAGCTTCACATGTAGAAATGGCTACTGAGCTTTGCTTCTTGCACTGCCAAGATACTAATCTACCTCCTAAGAATTGACATCCTCCGGTCGTAGATTTCCTATTTTGATTGCATCCTCCATAATCCGAATCAGTATATGCTACTAGATCTAAGTCTCCATCAATTGGATACCAAAGTCCCAGCTTCGGTTGCCCTTTGAGGTAAGGGAAGATCCGTTTAACAGCCTGCATATGTGACTCTTTCGAATTAGCCTGATATCTTGCACATAAACAAACAGCAAACATAATGTCAGGTCTAGAGGCAGTCAAATACATTAGTGATCCAATCATGGCCCTATATAAAGTAGGATCCACATCCTGATCACTCGATGTATCCGGACCTAGTTTGTGATTAACTGGAATTGGAGTATTGTAGACTTTACTGTCATCCATCTTAAATCTTTCTAATAACTCATAAACATATTTAGATTGATGAATAAAGAAGCCATCCTTCTTTTGGTCAACTTGTAACCCTAAGAAGAATTTCAACTCTCCCATTGCAGACATCTCAAACCTTTTTCTCATGACTTTCTCAAATTCTTGACACATCTTTTCATCAGAAGATCCAAAGATAATGTCATCAACGTAAACTTGTACTAATAGAAAGTCTTTATTGTTCCATTTTACAAACAATGTACTATCAATTGCTCCTCTTGTAAATCCATTATCAAGTAGATACGTTGATAGTGTTGCATACCACATCCTCGGTGCTTGACGTAATCCATATAGAAACGATATACTCTATCTGGATACTCATGATCAGCAAACCCTGGAGGTTGAGCAACATACACCAATTCTTCTACCTTTCCATACAAAAAGGCACTCTTAACATCCAACTGATAAACTTTTATATCATAGAATGATGCGAATGCTAAAAATACTCTAATTGCTTCTAGCCTAGCAACTGGTGCAAACACTTCATTGTAGTATATGCCTTCTTATTGATTAAAACCTTGAACCACTAGACGTGCTTTATTATGAGTAATGACTCCCTGGTCATCTCTCTTACACTTAAATACCCATCTAGTTCCAATTGGATATTCTCCCTTTGGTAGGTCAACCAACTCCCAAACTTGTAATTTTGAGAACTGTTGCAGTTCTTCCTGCATAGCTTCAACCCATGAGCTTTCTTTGAGAGCCATTTGCACATTTTTAGGCTCAACTTGTGAGATAAAGCATGAATATAGACATTGATTAGGAATCCCTGTCTCTTTCATAGCAGTATACAAGCTTTCTAAATCATCAGAAGTACTAGCTTTAGATTGAGTCCTAGTCTGAACAGGAGTATTAATATCACCGATGATGTTTTCAACGGGATGATTCTTACTCATTCTTGTAACCGGTATAGGATCAACTATTAACTCATCTCCTAAGTTAGTACCAATCTCTTCTAATGAAGGCATTTCTTCTGAATTTTCCGAAGAGATCTTTAAATGGTTCAAAGAAGTAAGTACATCATCAAACGTTGTTTGAAGATCCTTTTCAGAATCTTCTATTTCTTGATACTTATCCTTTGAAGATTGTCGAGACCCACTTGAAAAAGCTTCATTTGAGTCATCTGATGTCTTGATTCCAGATTTCGGAACACTCAATGTTGAAGATGGACCATTGTCCAATTCTTCATTCAATAAGTGCTGAGAAATCTCTGAATCACTGACAAAATCATTTATGGGAACCTTAAATGACTGAAAGAGATCTGAGTAGTCAAATTGCCAATCTAATCCCTTATGCACATCAGGTACATAGCTCGTAACTTCAATGTTATAAACTATCTCCAGACGACTAGTGACCTTATTGAAAACCCTTTTATTTGGAGAATTAGGTATATAACCCAAGAAAAATCCTTCGTCAGCCTTCTCACCAAATTTAGCTTGATTCCCAGTTTTCAATATTGTACAAGCAACTCCAAAGGGTTCAAATCCTTTTAAGTTTGGTTTCTTATTGTTCAAAAGCTCATAACAAGTCTTATTATGCTTTTTAACCGTAAGAACTCTATTCAGAACATGACATGCTGTATTCACTGCTTCTGCCCAAAAGATCACAGGAAGCTTCGAATCTGCAAGCATTGTTCTAGCAGCTTCAATCAACGTTCTGTTCTTCCTTTCAGCCACACCATTCTGTTGAGGTTCATATGGTGCACTGAATTGATGAATTATCCCTTTGCTTAAGCAATAGATATCTAACGTCGAATTCTTGAACTCTGTTCCGTTATCACTACGAATACGCTTAACTCTCCTTTTGTATACATTTTCAATTTGATCTAAAAACTCAATTAGAATACCTGGAGTTTCATCCTTAGATCCTAAGAAAAATACCCACGAGAATCTAGAGTAGTCATCTGTGACAACTAGACAGTACCATTTGCCACCTATGCTTCTTTTGCTTATTGGGCCGAAGAGATCCATATGTAGCAAATCAAATGGAGAGGAGATTGAGTTTTCAGTCTTAGATCGGTGTGGTTTCTTATGCTGCTTTCCTTTCATACAAGGAACACACTTATCCTCAGACTCGAAACGTTTTTGCATTACACCCAAAACTAAACCATTTTTGGTTATGTAGTTCATTTTTCTCCAGTTTAGGTGTGCCATTCTCCTATGCCATAGTAGCGCGTCTGCTTCCGAAGCCTTGGATAATAAACATGTAGATACGATTGAAGAGTTACCCATGTTTATCGCATAGATGTCCTTCTTCCTTGGTGCCCTCATCAATATCCATTCTTCAGGAATTGTGAAGCCTGGCTTCAGGACTAAAGCCTCCTTTTCATTAAAATGAACTGGATGACCTTTATCGCAGACTTGGGAAACACTCACTAGGTTATGAGTTAGTTCTTCAACATAATTCGCATCCTCTAGAGTTAAAGTTCCATTTGAAACTTTTCCTTTCCCAGTAATTACTCCTCCTTTGTCTCCTGCAAAATTTACTTTTTGCTTGAAACCTTCTCTGAAGTCCTTCAGTAGACTTCTTTCACCTGTCATGTGTCTTGAGCATCCGATGTCTACATACCACCAGCTGTCCTTGTTCACGGTCTGCTCCTACACATCACAAGTTGTACATAGTTAGTTATCAAGAGGGATCCAAGCCATTAGGGTCTTGGTTTGTCCCTGGTCATCTACAATCTGAACCTCTTTAAAGTAACCATAACTATTCCCATCAGGAGTCTTGGTAACCTTCACAGGAGTTTGAGATTGTTAATGATCTGTAGTCTTAGGCCTATGAGGAGAGTGAGTAGAAAACCTCTTAGGCACAAACTTAGTTCCCTATGCACTCGAAGTAGAACCATTCTCAAATTGACTATGGTTTCTACTTGGGGTCCTAAACCTCGAAGGTGTCTTATCTCTTGGCTTATTGAAAGTATTTTCGTTTAGAGTATAAGCCCTTTTAGGTTTAGGTGGAGAGACACTATGATTACCATCTCTTTTCAGAATATTTACAGGTTTGCTTCCTAATCCCGGTTTGGAGCCTAACCTATCTACAATCGAACTAGAAATAGTAGGTGTCTTTTCAGTATTCACTAACTTATGTGATGCTTCCAACTTCTTATTTGGGCAACAAGAAGCTACGTGTCCTTTTTGGTGACACTTGAAGCAAGACATCTGTTTACGTGACTTACTAGCTTTTGCATCCGCTACCGGAGTTTTAGGCACTAAAGGTTCAATGACATGTTCTTTATTAACCACTTCATTGATCTTAGTATCATTAATTACTCCACCCGGTACAAAATGTACTTTGGTGTGAGGAATTTTCTTACTATCATCTAATGAAGGGTTCTTAATAACACTCTTCAGTGCCTCTAACTTATCCGGTTTATTAGTTTCTTTCGTTTCAGGGTAAACATCTGCCATTTCAATATCTACAGGAGTTTTAGTGTAATTTGAATTGAATGGGTGAGGCATATCATTATATCCTAAACCAGACATATCCTTCACACTACACTGAGCACCTAACATTTTATCCATTTCAGATGTTCTATAGCTCTCAAGCTTACGGTTTTGAGCTACAAGTTTTGTTTTGCAATCAGCTAACTCCTTATCCTTATTAGCAATGGACAGATTCAAATCATTTATGTTCATATAGAGACCGTCTATGATAATTAATTTCTCATTCACAGTATCTCTAAAAGCTATCTTGTCAGCCGCATCTGCCTTAATCTTATCCTTTAAGGCTTGTTTATCATCACTTAACCTACATATATCTAACTTAGCTAGGTCAAGTTCAGATCTAACAGCCTCACTGGATTTACTAAGTGTGCTAAGTTGAGATGACAGGGTATTATTAGTTTCAGTCAAAGTCTTATAGGAATCTGCATAAGCACTAACTTGGGACTGTAAACTGGAAACTAACTGACACAGATCAACAAGAGAAACAAGATCTTGGCATACCCGTTTTTTATCAGTTTGCAGTTCAGCCATCTTAGCTACAAAATCTACGGGATCCAAATCTTCAGTTGAACCCAAGTCTAATACATCATCAACATTAGCTTTAGCAGGAGTCTCAGGCACCTTTACTTCAAAAGCTGGATCAGTGGGCATATAGGATAATGACTCAGCTTCATTCTCTTGATCGTCAATCTCAGCCATCAAAGCTTCCTCTGACTGAGTTTTCCAATCATAAGATCCATCTAGCTGTTTCACTACTAAGGCTTTGGAATGCAAAGTATTTCCCGAGCCTTGTTTCCCTTCACCAGTCTCTACCTTAGGTCTTTGGCATTCTCTAGCAAAATGTCCGTAACTTTTACAGTTATAACACTTGACCTTGGTTTTATCAAACCCTGATCTGTTGCCAACAACCTTTCTTCCATTTTTCTTTAAGAAATTTTTAACTCTCCTTGACAACAAAGCAAGTTGGTCCTGGAGATCTATTTCTTCAAGATAATCAGGATCTATCTGATCATAGTCTTCATCAAAAAGAATTGGATCATTGATCTTACAATCAATAAAATTCTCATATGAAGCTACAAATGAAGCAAGAACAGACAATTGCTGCTCAGCAGATTTCACACTCATAGGCATCTTTTGATGTTCTTGAGGTGACTTCTCAAAAGGTTTCCATTTAGCTTCATTTCCGGATGATGTAATGAAACACAGTTCATCAGTTATCATTTCACCCTTTCCATCAGCATTACCAACAAACAAAGCAGTGGTCGAGCTGGATGAAGCAGTCGAGATAGTAGTTTTTCCATGATACAATCCTGGATCCTGAACATGATCAGAATCAGTATTTTTCGACTTCTTAGTGAAATCATATCATTTGAGCTTGTCAATAACCTGCTCAAGTGTCATGGTTGCATATCTGGTTTCATTGTCTGTAATCATCACACCATACATTTCCCATTTAGAAGGTAAACCCTCAAGAAACTTGTCGGTTTTCTCTACCTCCTCAATAGTGATTTCATGGTTTTCAATCTCAGATAACAAATGGTAGAAACGAGTAACATAAGCATCAAGAGTTTCTCCTTTAAAAGCTTTAAACAGAGTAAACTGCTTTTTCAGAAGCTTCTTCTTGCTTGCTTGTACTTGTGGACTTCCCTCACATCTTTTCTCAAGCGCTTCCCAGAGTGCTTTAGCAATATGAAAAGATTTTAACTGATGATTAATTTCCTTGGATAAACACATCTTGATACAAGAATGAGCTTTATTTTCATTCTCATAGTCTTTCTTTTGTTGTTCACTCACAAGATTATAGGATACCACAACAACAGCATTTTGAACAGTTTGGGTGGGTGCCGTGTATCCTCCTTTGATACACATCCAGATTGAGAGATTATGGAATCTACAGTAAGATTCAAACCTATCTCTCCAACTGTAATAGTCTTCAACACGTAACAACTTAGGTGGAGTATTAGATTTTCCAACCTCGTGCTCCATCTCAATCATTTTGCTAATGTCAGACATTTTAAGAGTTTCGGGAATTAACAATCAGAAAAATCAGAAAGTTCACTTCGCAGAAACTCGATTCGCAGGAAAGGAACTCGGTTCGCAGGGGGAACTCAGTTCGCAGAGGGGAACTCAGTTCGCAGAAGAACTCGGTTCGCAGGGTGAACTCAGTTCGCAGAGGGGAACTCAGTTCGCAGAAGAACTCGGTTCGCAGGGGGAACTCAGTTCGCAGAATTGGCTGAAAAACCCTAAAACGAAAATTTTAGTTTTCTAATCGATTAAACCCAAAGATTTCGGTCGATTACGAAACTAAACACTTCCAGAGACTGATTTTGATCATTTTTACGAAGATTAATCGTAACAACAACCCTAAATCTATCGTTATTATCCAAATAACCTCGAACTAACTAAGTATTTAGCCCGAAAGCTCTGATACCAATTGTAAGTCCCTAGTATGTGGATCGATAACAAGGTTATCTTAGGTATTAAGGCGCGGAATTCCTCAATACTTGGTTCACAATAAGTGAACAATTTGTTTCGCAAGATAATAGCGAATTGATTTATCAACCAGGTTTTGTATCGATTGATTAACGTTAATCGATCAATACCTAACCTTATGATTGCTTAGAATAGCGTTTTTGTTCTCTGGAAAACGAATGGCCAAAAAAAGTCCCTTTCGGATTAAACCTAATTGGATTAAACCAAAAAAAGTCCCAAAAAAACCTAATTGCTTAGAATAGCGTTTTAATCAAACTCGATTCGCAGGTCGATGGACTCTGCGAGTTGAGTTCAACTCGCAGCCCACAACCAAGCCCATCTCGACTCGGTTCGTAGCTCTGCGAGCCCAGATCTCATCTCGCAAGACTCAGTTCTGTGACTTGAGATCTTATCTCACAGACTTTAGTTTGTAACATCGTATTTGATATTCGTTTAACACTTTATCATACTAATATATTTAACGAATATTAATACCAAACTAATATCATTTACAAATCCAAATCAATTGTACAAACTTGATTACAATAATCACTAGTACTATTTACAAGCTACATCTGTTGTCACACATACATGTCCCAACAGTTTATACCAAGAAAGTAATGGAGAAACAAGAGGAAGATGAAGATGAGGATGTCTTGAGCTTGGTTCCTTTTCTTGCTTGATCAATGGTGGTGTTTGAGGGTGGTTTGAGGTGGAGAATGGTGGTTGTGGGGCTTCGTTATTCTCAGCAAATAGAGAGAGAAAAGTGGTAAGAAATTTGAGAGAAAAGAGTTAAGTGTTTGAGTGGTGAGAGTGAGTATGCATGTGTGAGGATTGGATGTGTCAAAGGAAATCAATCATGAGTTTGCATGTAAAATGAGAGGGGTTTAGGGTGGTGGCACATGAGGGCTGGTTTTTAGGGCACCACTCAGGGTATTTTGGTCATTTTATTCTTCCTATTTTAATTTGTTACGTTTTACGTTCGTTTACTGGGTCGGTTTGATGTTTATATATACGTTAAACGTTTAACACGCGTAATTAAGTAAAGATTTAAATTTCAATATTCTCACTTGAAGTATTTATTCTAAATACTTGAAAAAAATTTATATAAATGTTCCGTTAGGTTGTCAGCCTCGATTTACGTGAGCGTTTTACGGATTCTAAATCGCGTAATGTTTTAAATAGACGTTTTTATTGATGAATTATTATACGATGTTTTCATTAATAAATAATATATTTAAAATTATAAAAATATATTTTGACTTTCGTTCAGTTGTCGGGCGCGTTTCGCGCATTTTCATCGTGTCTATGTTACTTTATATGATATTAATGATTCGTTAAATATTATCACCATAATATTTGTAAGTTTTCGAGTTTATTAAATAATTTCATATTATTTAATATTCAGTTCACCAACATCCGTATTTATACTGTGTCGGACTCCGTCCGGTTGTTTCACACAATTTCGTCAAATTGCGTAAGCGTAATATTAACCAATTACGGGAGTGTATATTCACATAAATATACAAATAGTTACAAGTAATTACAAGTATTTAGCCTAATACTAAACTAAACACACGTAATTAGGGTTTCTAGCAGGTTAATTAGTAACCCCAAATCGTCGGGTGTCACATTCTCCCCCTGTTAGGAGAATTTCATCCCGAAATTAGTTCGTTGCCACAGTCTGTGGGGTATCTAAGAATAGATGTGGATTTTTCAACCGCATTTGGTCTTCTCGGACTTTAACGATGGGAATACGGCTCTATTTCAGACGTTTGACCTCTCGGTCCATGATTTCAATCGGTTCCTCGATGAAGTGGAGTTTGTCATCTATGTGGATTTCGTCAAGCAGAATAACAAGTATCTCATCAGATAGACATTTCTTCAAGTTAGAAATGTGGAATGTGTTGTGCACGCTACAGAGTTGTGGAGGTAGCTGCAGTCGATATGCCACCGGACCAATTCTTTCAAGAATCTCAATAGGTCCGATGTACCTAGGGTTTAGTTTTCTACGTTTGCCAAAACGAATAACACCTTTCCAAGGTGACACTTTTAAGAGTACTCGGTCCCCAACCTGGAACTCGAGTGATTTGCGTCTCACGTCAACATAGCTTTTCTGACGATCACGTATGGCTTTCAGCCGGTTTTGAATGGTCACGATTTTCTCGGTTGTTTCATGGATGATTTCAGGACAAGTGAGTTGGCTATTGCTGATTTCGGTCCAACAAATGGGTGATCGGCACTTTCTCCCATAAAGTGCCTCGAATGATGCAACATCAATGCTGGTGTGGTAACTGTTGTTGTATGAAAACTCACACAGGGGTAGGTGGTTTTCCCATGTGCTTCTCAAGTCAACTACGCAAGCTCGTAGCATGTCTTCTAAGGTTTGAATGGTCCGTTCACTCTAACCATCGGTTTGTGGGTGATAAGCAGTACTCCTATCCAGATGAGTACCGAGGGCTTTTTGAAGTGTTTGCCAGAATCGAGAGGTGAAGCGGCTATCTCTATCAGGGATGATTGAGATGGGTAGGCCATGTCTTGATACGAACTCTTTGATGTAGATGCGAGCCAAACGCTCCATCTTGCTGGTTTCCTCGATAGCTAGGAAATGGGCAGATTTCATGAGACGATCAACGATCACCCAAATAGTATCGCAACCGCTCGGTGCTTTCGGTAGTTTCGTGATAAAGTCTATGGTTATGTTTTCCCATTTCCATTGAGGTATTTCGGGCTTTTGCAGCAACTCGGAGGGTTTCTGTTATTCGGCCTTAACCTTGGCGCATGTTAAACATTTGCTAACATATGTGGCAATGTCAGCTTTCATGTTGGGCCACCAATAAAAATGTTTGATGTCATGATACATCTTGTCAGAATCAGGAGATGTATGGAGTATCGAGATTTATGAGCTTCACGCATCACCAAATCTCATAGGTTTCCATAGTTTGGTAACCAAATTTGGTTGGAGAAGTATCGGGTTCAATCGGTTTTGATTTCGAATTGTTTTTCCATGCCTCGCAAGGCCTCATTTTTGATGTTTTCGTTTTTGAGTTCTTCGAGTTGAGCGGTGAGGATTTGAGTGGTGAGATCATTGTGAATGGTTAAACCAAGTGCACGAACAAAAAGGGGTTTTGAACGTTCTTTCCGGATGAGGGCATCAGCAACAATGTTTGCTTTGCCTGGATGATATTTGATTTCGCAGTCGTAATCTGTAAGTAACTCAACCCCACGACGTTGTCTCAAGTTTAGATCTTTTTGATCGAAAATGTGTTGGAGACTTTTGTGATTGGTAAAGATGGTGCACTTAGTGCCATAAAGGTAATGTCTCTAGATTTTGAGAGCAAATATTACAGCCGCGAGTTCAAGGTCATGAGTGGTATAATTCTTTTCGTGGATTTTGAGTTGTCGATAGGCGTAAGCAATGACTTTATCACGTTGCATTAACACACAACCTAGTCCTTGGTGGGAGGCGTCGCAGTAAACTACGAAATCATCAGTGCCTTTGGGTAAGGATAGGATTGGTGCACTGCAGAGTTTATGTTTCAGAAGTTGGAAGGCTGTCTCTTGTTTGTCAGTCCAGTCGAATTTCTTATCTTTCTGAGTTAGGGTGATTAAAGGTAGGGCTATTTTGGAGAAATTCTCAATGAATCATCGATAATATCCTACAAGACCTATGAATTGTCGTACCTCAGTTGGTGTGGTTGGTGCTTCCCAACACTTAATGGCCTCGATCTTGGTTGGATCAACATGTATCCTTTGACTGTCAACGACATGCCCTAGGAACTGTATTGTTTGCATCCAGAACTCACACTTGGAGAACTTGGCGTATAACTCCTCATTTCTGAGTAATTCAAAAATGATTTTCAGATGTTGGCCATGTTCCATTTCGTTTCGAGAGTATATCAAGATGTCATCGATGAACAAGATAAGGAATTTATCAAGATATGGCTTGCACACCCAATTCATAAGGTCCATGAATATAGCCGGTGCGTTGGTTAAGCCGAATGGCATCACTTGGAATTCGTAATGCCCATAGCGGGTTCTGAAAGCTGTTTTTGGTATGTCGGTGTCTCGAACACGAAGTTGATGATAACCTGATCGTAGGTCGATTTTTGAGTAGAAGGTCGAACCTTGAAGTTGGTCAAACAGGTCATCAGTTCTAGGAAGTGGGAATCAGTTTTCGATGGTAAGTTTGTTGAGTTCACGGTCTACCGGTCTCCCCTTGTTTGATCAAAGTTCCTCTGATAATGAAGGGAATACGACGATTTTCTAGAGACAAACGATTTCGGCACTGTGTTTGGACTATCAATCCATGCCTATGATGATATCAAGGTTTCTGATTTTGACGGGTATGAGATCTATGGGGAAATGTTCGCTTGCGATGGTGTAGAATCAGTCAATAAACTTCTATGACAATAGTTTGTTTGGAACTATGAAGTATGTTGAAAACTTGAGTTAATCAAAATATGTTGGAAAAATCTGGTAGTCAATAAGTCGTTGAAAATTTCTGTCTAGCCATATTAATTGAATCATTAAAAGTTGTAAATAGTTCAGGGTAGTTGTTTGGTGAAAATTCTTTGAAAACTTGAATTGTTAGAAATCTGTTGAAATTTTTTTTTATTGTAAAGTGTTGAAAATTTCAGTTGATTCTTATAGTGGTGTCTCCTTAAACAGAAATGGGATTAAAAAAATGAATGAGGTCTTTGTATGAGAGTAAAGATTATCATATTCATGATGAAAAGTAATATGACAATAAATCAATGCAAGGTAATGTGATTTCTAACCAACAAGGCACAAGGTTAATAGGTTGATAGCTTACAGAATTCAAAGTTTTCAAAACATGTCAGACATCGTTACATCTGGTAAGTCTTATACAAAATATGATGGGGTCTTATACACCCATCAATAGATCATCAAGCTAACACTAGCTGTGTTCAACGTTGTTCGAGTCTACTTTTAATCTATTATAGATTCAGGTCGTGTGGATAGTAACGTGCTTCGAGCATGACACTGTATCGCGGGAGTGCAGAGTGGAGTAAGATATTGTCTGATGAGCCTTGGCACATCCATTTGATCCACGTTTTTGTTCCTTGCTTAAGATGAGTAGCCACTTCCTTCCAGTAGTGAACCTTATCCCTGATTCGGTCAGGAATAGACCTTTTTAGAATCCTCAATTCTTGCGCGTAGGTCTTGCACCTAAGCTTGAGCTCTCACTTGCGGCCATCTAAATCTTCGGCCTGATCTCGCACTCTTTCGTATTCCTCGATGCCAATCATTCCAAAATTGTGATGCTCGTTTTTCCCCATAACGATTTCTCCCATTGGTGCTATTTCCTCATCGAGATATGTGTACTGAATTTGTTCTTTGCAGATTAGGTCGTCATCTAATGAGTAGTCGTTCTTAGGGGAGTTTGCCATCTTTTTCGGGAGGGCGTTCTATTAAGATAATGAATCAACAACAATAAGGTTTAGTCAAAGAGTAGTCACATAAATGACCGGGTAGTGTTCTCAAAGTAGTCAATCATGACTATATTGTTGTTTCAAAATGAACAAATGCTTGGTGAAGGTGTTTGGTGAAGATAGTTGATAAATTCGTAGTTGCGGGTAGTCCTTCCAGTAGTGATTAAAATGTTCAAGTCATAGTTTGAAATAGTTTGAAGTAGTTTATGGACTTAGTCGTTGTGAGTATCCCTCGCAATACTAATCCAGTGATGTTCGGAACAGACAAAATCGTGAATTAAGTTATGAGTTAGTCGTTTGACAAACGTGTCGAAATGGTGACCAAACATGATCAAGCAGTAAGTCTCGTGTTTGAAAGGATTGTTGACATACAATTCAAAGAGTGATCAATCATGATCAAGTAAAGAGTTAAGTGGATCGTGGAAATTCATACAATTGTTCTAATGGTTACTTCCAATATGTAGCTGTTGTGGTTGACAAGGTTCACCCGCGGACCCTTGCATGACAACGGGTTCTAGTGGTTGGAGTATCAGTAGTAGTAGTAGTATGAACAAGATAAATTATAGTTCGAGGCGGTTCTAACGTTTCCCCTAGTTGTTTGTAACGTATGCGATCCATAGATCTATGATGTGAGTGGGAAAGGAGAGTTTGAAGTGATGGAAATAGGTGTAGTTCATCTAAGTGATGAAGTATCGTATTGTTCAAGTTTTATACGTGTTCCCGAGTGATTTGGTTGCGAGCGGAAAGAAGAGGGTGAAGTAGGTATCACTTGTTTGGGTGGGGAATCCTTAGGTGGATTTTCCTCAAGTGAGTCATATTCGATTATCTCGTTGCCCGATTCGGTTGGGCGAGCAGGTACCGTGGAAATCCCACAGTAGTAAGTAAGGTTTGTGTTTCATTTTTGATGTTAGGTGACGTAGTTGTGGGAGTGGTTGCTATTTTCTGTGGCAAGAAGTTTAGCATACGAGAAGCTAAGGTTATATATATAGAAATATAATAACCTAGCACATAAGCACGTATAAGGTTGGTCTCGTTTCTATCCTCGGTCAAAGTCTTCTAATACATTCCTGTTTTGGTCAAAAATTACACTAAGCAATTAAGTGATCAAATTTAGAAATGTGAGGTTGGGTGCTATAAATTACTTTCAAGATAATTACGCTTTTACACAATTATCTTTATGAGTAAACGATGATTTTAAATAAAGAGTTATGTTTCAAATCCTTTGATCCGTGGATCCTTGTTGAAAATATGTTTATCTGTGAAAACAAATGTTCGTAAATAGGATTATGCCAATAAGCTAAGTAAAATACTATGTATTTTGAAGATAATGTGAATTACACGATCAACAGCTTAGTAACGTGCAAATTAAATGATGAAAATATGAAATGAATGCAATCGACACGAGGATATACGAGGAAAGCCCTTGATGAAGGTTGATCCCCGGCACAAAACCTCGGGAAGGATCAAATGATCCTTGCCTTTGTTAGTCTTATTAACATAAAAGAAATCGATTACAAACTAAGAGCACAAGGATGATCGGCTACGTCATTTTTCTAAGTGTTCGTGAATGTATTTGGGAGTAATTGAGAGCAGAGTGTAAGTGTTTTTGCAGGTGTAAATAATGATTAATCGTCCCCCTAATCGATCATCCAGGCCTCATTTAAATACTAGAAACATATAACAATATTTCCGAGATCTTAGGGATCCTCCGAGGAAAGGTGAAGACCACCAACGTCTCTCTTGACTTCATTTGACACGTGCAGTGGACTCCGTTTTCACATAATTGTATCAAAGCTTCTTCACATAATCCGGAGCATATCTCATTAACGCGTTTGATCCATGACCTGGTCAATACTCAAGAAAAACAAACGTGTTATACAACACATGATCCTGAACTTATACAGATCCAGGATCCTGAGCTATGCATATTCCATAATAAATATAGGATCCTTGCTTAGCTATCTCATTTGTCCATGATCCTGCATAATTACGTTAGATAAATGTATCCTGAATAGGATCCTGCAGAATAAATAATAAGGATGCTTCCAGAATTCCTAACTATAATTGTGATCCTGAAAGCAGAGTCATAAAATATCATTGTCCTGGGATATAAATATAAAACATAAATACTTTTCATACCTGGGTGATGATACTATGGTGATAATAAGGATCCTGCAGTATTAGTCAAAAATCTGCCCACAACAATTCCCATTCACTATAACCATTTCAGGTCTTGCATCAATTCTCCTTTAATTGTACATAGTTGATCAGGCTATGTTAAATTAAATTCAAATTATGCAATCGCTGAACCAGTCATACTAAACAAGGAATACTAACCTAATGGTTATAGTCTAGGTCACTAATGAAATCCTAGTTTGCTATAACCTTTGGCTCTGATACCAATCTGTCGCACCCCCAAAACACGTGGCAGCGGAAGTAGGATGTGTCATGGGGGCACCGACCAATTTTAAATATCACAACAAAAAGATTAAAGCAAACGACCTCTATATGAGACGTTTGAAAAATAGTTACATTACAATAATTCAATTGTTTACCAAAGTTATTGGAGTTCGCATAACAAAAGTAGAATTACATAACTATGATTTCAAAATATAGTAAATGCAATCTAGTTTCTTGATGTTTGAAAACAATGTGACTCGAGCTAAGCTATCCATAAGCTTCCCACTAAGACGGGTTACCTGAGAAATACATACTAAAAGGTCAACATAAAGTTGGTGAGTTCATAGGTTTGTTAAGTAATCAGTTGCTAATATGATCCACAAGATTTCACAAGTTTGCATCATTCAACAATGATGAGTAAATGTATCGTTAGCCAACGACAAGTAAAAGTATTGCATATTGCAATATAAGTATACCATTTGCATGAGTCTCATAGTTCGAGCTTAACGTTTTTTACCTCCGGTAAGTCTACTAATCCGATACATTTCTAATTCACAAATAATATTGCGCCCGTGGGTTGGCTAGCGCGACTAGCCCGGACGAGGTTTGTCAAACCCTGATAGTACAATCCAATAATATTCACGCATATATTAATGAACTATGATAAGTAGAGGACTTTAGTGGATTATCATAAGGTCTAATGCAATCCATACGAAAAGTTAATGCCAGTACTTGTGATCATAAAAGCAGTTTATATAAAATAGTTGTATGTATTCTCACCCCAGTGAAAAACAATAAAAAGGGGTTATGAAACTCACTAGAGTTGAGCTGGTAGCAAGCAATATCAAATATTAGCAAGTAGTGGGTGTTCTTGTCCCATGTGCAACCTCCTAACACCCTAAACGTATGATGTTGTATAAGTAGATGTCTCAAAAGACCATATATAGCGATTGTATAAGTGGGGGTTAATGTCCACTTAAGCCAATTGGGTAGGTGGGGGGTTTATGTCCACCTAAAGCTAGTTCATCAACTAGTATGTCCAAATAAGTTGTTCGAGTTCGTTTATCAAAAACGTGTACGACCCGTTGGTGAAAGTTTGTAATAATAATTCTTAAAAAGACATTATTATTAAGTTTGTGTCCTTGTATACATTGTTATAGTATGTGTCATGTGTGGTTATAAGTTGTTACCCGAGTTCAATACTTAGTGAAAAACAAGTTTCATGTTTTATGTCTTTACGACACTAGTAGCGACACTAGGTTCAGTGTCACAGGTTTAGCGACATTAGGATTAGTGTCGCAGATGAGTGTCGCAAGATAGCGACACTGAGCCTTGTGTCGCAGGTTCTAATCAATTTCAATTAAGTAGCGACATAGTTAGCGAGACTTAGGTAGTGTCGCAGGTCATGCGACACTAAGGGTCTGGTCAGCTTTTATGTTTTTAATCCAAATATTATAAGTGTCGGTTTTTCATTCGGGAAATTTTTAAGTTTAGTTTTTGGTCCAAGTTACTAACTAAGTCACCCAAACCCATTTTTGTTACCATTTTCCAAATATTTAAGTTTTTAGAAATCAAGTCGCTTTTGTTGACTTGGTCAAACCTACTCGGTTTGAACCGAAACTTTTACCCAACCCATATATCAGTTTATAGAGTTCATTGAATTTTTCGTTCATGTCGGAGTTCACCAGAAGTGTCGGTTTTACAAAAGTTCCAAAACAGCCCCTAAGTTATGTTTTCGGTTTTTGTCGGTTTGTTTCGCCATAGATCTTACTAACTTCTGGTATAAATTTGAGTCCATAATTTTTACCAACTGATCACCTATGTATCTAGTCTAACATATTACTTTTACAGCAACTATAGTGTCCATTTACATAGGTAATTAATTTTGCTAAAGAACCAAACTTGGTTTTCGAATATGTGCAGACCAGACTAAAAGACGGGATTATTCATAAAAATCTGTACCGATCTGGAAAAAGTGTAAAACACGAAAGTTGTAGCTCTTTTCAATACTAAACTTTTAAAACAAAATTCATCGTCTAACTCTTCCTAGAACTCAAGATACCACCGTTTTAGTGGACTGTGTTTTTCAGGACAGATTTATGCATGTTGGTGTTTGCTTTATAAAAATGATTTTTGACCATAGATTTGGACATATTCAAGTTAGATGAGATAGATAATACATAAATAAACATCATGTAAGTAAATCAAATGAAGAGTTTAGGTGATTTATACCAAGAAAGTAATGGAGAAACAAGAGGACGATGAAGATAATGATGTCTTAAGCTTGGTTCCTTTTCTTGCTTGATCAATGGTGGTGTTTGAGGGTGGATTGAGGTGAAGAATGGTGGTTGTGGGGCTGAGTTATTCTCAGCAAATGGAGAGAGAAAAGTGGTAAGAAATTTGAGAGAAAAGAGTTAAGTGTTTGAGTGGTGAGAGTGAGTATGCATGTGTGAGGATTGGATGTGTAAAAGGAAATCAATCATGAGTTTGCATGTAAAATGAGAGGGTTTTAGGGTGGTGGCACATGGGGGCCGGTTTTTAGGGCCCTACTCAGGGTATTTTGGTCATTTTATTCTTTCTATTTTAATTTGTTGCGTTTTACGTTCGTTTACTCGGTCGGTTTGGTGTTTATATATACGTTAAACGTTTAACACGCATATTTAAGTAACGATTTAGATTTCAATATTCTCACTTGAAGTATTTATTCTAAATACTTGAAAAATATTTATAAAAATGTTCCGTTAGGTTGTCGGCCTCGATTTAAGTGAGCATTTTACGGATTCTAAATCGCGTAATGTTTTAAATAGACGTTTTTATTGATGAATTATTATACGATGTTTTTATTAATAAATAATATATTTAAAATTATAGAAATATATTTTGACTTTCGTTCAGTTGTCGGGCGCGTTTCGCGCGTTTTCATCTCGTCTATGTTACTTTATACGATATTAATGATTCATTAAATATTATCACCATAATATTTGTAATTTTTCGAGTTTATTAAATAATTTCATATTATTTAATGTTCAGTTCACCAACGTCCGTATTTATATTGTGTCGGACTTCGTCCGGTTATTTCGCACAATTTTGTCAAATTGCGTAAGCGTAATTTTAACCAATTACGGGAGTGTATATTGTGACACCCGCCAAATTAGGACTAGTGATTAGTGCTTAATCAATTGTTAATACATGTAATTAGTTTTGTATTAGGCTAATTAATGTATCGAAATATATATATTGAGGAATATATACAATTATGCGATTTGATTAAATCGTACAAGTTTCAAATCGAATGTAATTCGCTTCAATTAAATACGGACGTTGGTGAACAATTTTATTAAATAATATAACATTATTTAATAACACTATCTTTCCTAAAATGTTATTTTGATAATAATACTTTGTAATTAATTAGTATCGTACAAACAAACGTCTACGCGATTAAATATTAAACGCGCAAACAATCAAAACGAAATTAAATTATACCTTATAATTCACTTACTAAGTATTTGGTAAAATACTTCAACTGGAATATTTATAAAAGATTCGTCTTTTAAAATGTGCATTTAAACGTATAAAATAATCAAATTAAACGTTTAAACAATCGGGAAACGAACACCGCACGGAACCCGAATGCACGAAGTTAAAAAGTGGAGACCCACACGTCGGTGGGCCCCCACCCCAAACCGGCCCAAAGGAGGGGGACATCACCCCCCCCCCCCTCACCTCCTTTTCTTCCTCACTTTCCTTTTCTCTATCTCTTTCTCCCTCTCACTTTCTCTCTAAACTCCACCACCTCCACTTTCTTAAATTTCTTAAAAACTAACATCAAACGACCCCGGATCGTCACACTCGTTTAGAAGAAAACGTTCCTTTCATCACGATCTACAACTCTATCTTTCCGGATTCTCCGCGCGATAACTTGTAAGTTTCCGGTGAACTCTCGAAATTCATCGTTTTCACTTATTTCTACATGTTTATAGTTTCTTTAAGCTTAAAATGTCCAAAAATGGGTTGGGTAAAAGTCTCAGGTCGAACGGAGGCCAGAGAACACCTTTTCGGCTCATTTTCCGGCCAACAGCTCGTTGTGTTGCAGAGGCTCCAGGACACCTGCGACACAAGCCTTTGTGTCGCATAAATTGAATTGTGTCGCAGGATTGCGACACAAGCCCTTATGTCGCTAAACCCTCACTTATGTCGCATATAGCAACACAAGTGACTATGTCGCAAAACCTAATTCCGTCGCATATAGCGACACAACATTTTATGTCGCATAAATTGCGGATGTCGCACTTAGCGACACAAGCCCTTATGTCGCAGAGGTGATCTGCGACACAATAGACTATGTCGCACCTAGCGACACAAGCCTTATGTCGCACATAGTGTCGCATGAAACAGAACCAAGAAAACACAGATTTTACTAAGTGTCGATAAAATTTTACCACTCGATTTCACCCAAATTCAGCTCGACCCCAGCCAGGGGCTCTGCCCCTTGGACCCCGCCAGGGGCTGCTGCCCCTTGGACCCCGCTACCAGGGGCGCTGCCCCCGGACCCCCGTCATTAACGGGCTTCGCCCTTACCCTAGGGTCACGAGTAACAGTGTTACATCTAAACTTTCACACAAAGAGTTAAACTTGTATAACATCAAACACGAATGTGACATGACCTCCAAAACACATTGGAATTTATTTTTAAGTATAATACTTCAAAATCATCAAAATAATAATATGGGATTATTATTACAAACAAATCACCAACGGGCCGTACACATTTTCAAAACACAAGTCAAACAACCAAATCGTAGTAATTTGGATAATTCAATCAACCAAATCATAGTGATTTGGACATTCTAAGTTGGATGAACAACTACAAGGGCAGCCTTTCGAGATGCTTACTCATGTTATAACCATTGTGTGTCTTGGACACCCTCAGGTTACAAGTCTTCGGACATCAATCTACCGCTAATCAATTCAAGGCTCAGGTGAGTCTCATGGCCCCTATTTTACTGCTTTTCAATCAGGGGTGTGATTACATTGCTCATTTTATTTTACAATATGAACGCAAGTACAATACAAATCAAATACTGCATGAGTTGTTTTCACTAATCATTTCAAAGCCCTCCACAACATAGTTTGGTAATACATCTGTAGCGTGAATGTTAGTATATGATATCATATAGGATTGACAATCCTCGTCCGGGTTAGCACGCACTAACTGGTCAAACGGACGTATTAGCATTTGGGAAGACGAGTGTAGATTAGGCACTCGTAGGAGGCAACTCAGTTAGGTTTCCTTAATTGGACCTGACACTCAAGTTAAGCTCAGACTATGTGCTCATGGCTGTATAACTTTTATTTTGCTAAATTGCATTTTAAATTCAATTAAATCTTGCGGTTCATACAAATATGTGTTGACATACAAACCTGTGAGCTCACCAGCGTTTCGCTGACCAATTTTAGCATGTATCACAGGTGACTAGCAGTAGGTTGGACTGCTCAATCAAGAACTATTAGCTCGAGTCAGCATGCAAACAATCAGAGATTTAGCTGCATTATTATATTTTGTATAGGTTAATTATGTACTTAAATCTCTCAATTTCAAACCGGGCTAATGTAAACAACATTTTGATGTAAACTTTGGTTTTTATCAATATCAATGTAAAACGACGCATATAGTGGTCGTTCATTATATCTTATGTGCTGTGTATATTGATTAGTCGCGCCCCGACCCGATTCGCTTCCGTAACCCGAATTTGGGGGTGCGACATATATTCACATAAATATACAAATATTTACAAGTAATTACAAGTATTTAGCCTAATACTAAACTAAACACACGTAATTAAGGTTTCTAGTAGGTTAATCAGTAACCCTAAATCGTCGGGTGTCACATAAAAAATGAAGATGGTAATATCGATTTCCCCATGTGTCACTAATAATTTGATATCTGCAACATCCATTGATAAGAAGACAGAGTTTGCACCTAATACTCCAGCGGAGATATTTACATTCAAATTACACCTTTTTATCACTTTTCTCCAGAAACGAGTTACCACCAAAGGCTTACGACCCAAAACATCTTCCTGGTCGGTAGTTAACACACATTTATCCACCCTCCTCATGGTACTAGGTTTGACTTGTTGATCACTCACATTCCTTCCTGTGGTTGTTTGTGGGTTGACTTGTAGATCCGCATTTTCTTTATTTCGTTGGGGGTTGACTTCCATTGCTAGCAAATGCTTTGTTTTATTTAACATCCCCGGTGCTTTACTTGACATCCCTGGATTTCTACTAGACGTCATCCCTGCTTGGGTTGAACACCCACTTTGCTTGGAAAGCCGGTCTATACTTCCTACCTGTGTATGCTTGACAAAGTTTTGTGGCTGATCAAGTGACGGTATAGGGCCCCACTTTTTCTGACTTAGAGAAGGTTGTACCAGCGGTTTTGTAAGTGTACCCGTTTTCTGCCTTTTGAGGCGTACCCTAATCATTTACGGGTGTTTGGGCCCGCTTTTTCTGAACTGTAGCAGGTTGTACAAGTTGTTTTGTAGGTGTACCCTTTTTCTGCCATTATTCGCAACATCTTCCGAATGGACCAAAAAATCTGTCTCATCCTAGTAACAAATAAAATTGAAACAATGCATTTGTTATGTTTTCAATACAATAATTGAAGTACATACGATTTACTTATAGATAAATATTGGGTACGTACATCAGTATATTAAATCAACGAACTCGGCCATTAAATGAAACTGTTTTTGGCTTCTCCCAAAGCAGTCATTCCACCAACCTGCTTAGGAAGTCTCATGTTCGTGTATTAATCAACAACTTTATCAACCTGCACCTTTTTGTGGTCTGGTGACATAGGCTGCCCGTGTAGTAGCCTATTCCCTCAAGGATAGGCCATTCCTCTAGCAACTTTTACCCTTTTGAACCCAAATTCAGCAAGCAAGTTACATGCAGTGGGGGTCTGCAATGATACGTTATGAAAAAAATATAAAAGTGATATATAATTCTTCCAGCTGGTAATAATGTAATATATCAAATCTAAATACCGTTAAATCATCAAAAGGATAAAACCCTGACCCAACACTACTCTGCCTCATATCGAGACTTGCTCCAGATATACCGAGATCCCCTGATGACTGCGTTGTAGTCGCATCCCTCTTTCCCAGCTCAATTCTCTCAAGCTGAGCTACCCTTCTTTCTAAACTCTCCTTTTCCTCCTTCTTTTTGTTTCTCCTTGATTGCTTCACATAACCTTTGTGAAGCCGATTGTGTGCCCCACCGCCCTAGTCCTCCCCGGGTGCTCTTTTCCAACTACATCCCATATAGCATCTCTGCCATTGGGATCCGAATCTGCACATAACTCCCGGTCCTTCTGAATCTGTTACAACCAATAAATAGTTAAATTGTAATTGTTTATAAATAATAATAAGTTTAATAAAATATGTAACCAAACACAATTGACATTACCAATTCCTCCACAATAGGAACAAAACCCTCAGGTATGAGCAGTTGCTTTCTACTATTGACTCCACATTGAGCCCTAATGTATGTAAACACCCACTTATTGTGAACCTTAAACAAGCGAGCAACAAGAGAGGTGGGATCCAAATCTTTGGCCTCTTCCCTCTCCTTTTGCCACTCTGCTTCATGTCCCCGATACCCCTTAGGTCCGAGCTTAGGGAGATTCTTGTTCAAAGAAGCTAGATATCTACCTCTCTCACTTAATTTCTTCATTTAAAATGAAATAGTTTAAACAATAAAACAATCATTAGTCTAGTTAAATGATTTCTAAATAAACATTATGTACCAAAACAGAATATGATTAGTTAAACGAAAAACATGACATGTTACTTGAAATTCCTCACTGTTGATCCTCTCAACGAATTATTCCTAGAGTTCTTCTTCCTCTTCGAGATAAGGATAATCCTTAAATGGGGTTTCTCCCATTCTTACATACTTCTTAACCAAATTTCTCTTAAAATCTTTCCATGCCTGGTTGCATTACCCAAGAACAACCTTCTTGTTCTTGTCATCTGTAATACTGGGTGTTGATGTCTGGATTTCATACAAACTATTAAAATATTCATATTTGTATTATAAGATACAAAAATACATAACGGTTTAGATTTAGTTATCTTAATCTCATCCCATATTCATTCTTTCACCGCGGGGTCAACTTTGTCCCATGACTCGTGGAGTATACTAACCCTACACCTAGTCACAAGCCCTATGTAATTACTAAAACTAACTTGAACCGGTCCAATATTTAGTCCATAAACATTGAAATCAACATCTCTATCACGTAGCAGCTTGGTATTACGCTTCTTCTTATATAATGTCACCCCTCTCTTTTTCCTTTGACGTGGAGGCGGTGGAGTAGACTCTGTAGCATCCTCATTATCTTGATGATCCCATTCTTGACTATCACTAACATCATCATCATCATTAAATCTTGAAGTAAAAATATCATCTTCCGGATTATTTAGGAAATTATATTGACTATCCTACAAATAATAAGATAAGTTCAAAATCTTATATATATATATCAAATTAAAGATCATCAAACAGTAAATACAATAATAAACAAAGTTCAAAATATTAACCAAGGGAAGTATGTGAAGGATATTTTGAATAAATTTGGTTATAAAGATGTAACGATAGCTAGCACTCCCATGGAGGCACACAAACATCTTAATTCTGATCCTGAGGGGGAGGAAGTAGATGTGCACTTGTACAGGTCAATGATTGGTTCTTTGATGTATTTAACTTCATCTAGACCTGATATTATGTTTGCAGTGTGTCTTTGTGCTAGGTACCAAACCAATCCAAAGTAGTCACACATGTATGCTATGAAAAGGATCTTTAGATACTTGAAAGGTCAACCAGATTTGGGACTTTGGTATGCTAAAGGATCAGATTTTGAGCTAAAGGCTTTCACAGATAGTGACTATGGTGGTGAGAACATGGATAGAAAATCAACTAGTGGAGGATGTCAATTTCTTGGAAATAGGCTAGTGTCATGGCAATGCAAGAAGCAGACCACAGTTTCCACATCTACAACAGAAGCAGAGTATGTTGCAGCATCCAGTTGTTGTGCACAGGTGCTCTGGATTCAGAATCAAATGATGGACTATGGTTTGACTTTCATGAACACTCCTATTTACATTGATAATACATCTGCTATTAGTATCATACAAAATCCTGTTAAGCATTCAAAAACCAAACACATTGAAATCAGATATCATTTTATAAGAGATTGTTATGATAAAAGATTGATTCATATTTTCAAAATTCATACTGATAATCAACTTGCAGATCTTTTTACAAAAGCATTTGATGTAGGAAGGTTTACATTTTTGATAACTAATATTGGTATGATCAATCTCACTTAGTGTTTTGGTCAGGATTTGATACTAACAGAGGTGAAGTATATTGTGTGTGACAGGGTCAAGTGTTGCCACTGTTAGCTTCATCATGATAACAGTTGGTTCCACTGTTAGTTTACTTATGCCACTGTCAATGTAATTTCAACCCCTACTGTATATTTGTGCAGCTTAACCCCTGCTGGTTGTTTTTCTTAGTTTAGTGTTGCAGGATTCAGCCACTGTCAGGAGACATCACAAGAGCTGGAGTCTAATGTTTTCTTTGTTGCTTTTTCTTTTGATTAAAAAAAATCATGTTATTTTATGAAGTCTTCACCCCTGCTAGTTCTAGTGTTCCCCTGCTAGTACTAGTACCCCTGTTGGCTTCATTGAGGGTTATTAACGGTTGACCTTGATTAAGTGAGGTACCCCTGTTGGGCTTAAGTGTTAGTTGTGACCCTGTTGGTGCATATCTGACAGTGCCACTGTTAGTTCTATTTTCTAGGGCTTGGCACTGTCATCACATAAGTACTCAAACACTTCACTTTTTCAATTACGTTTTCAAAATTCTCAAAAACCTTCAATAACCGCTCTCGTTTGTGTTTGTTCATTTTAAACCGCTCTTCTTTCTTTCATCAATTTCATTAATGGCATCGTCATCTTCAAAATTCTAAGTGTGGGATTAACCCAACTTAGAAATGGAATATTATGGACAATGTTCTTTTAAGTGTGGGATAACAGTAGTATTCACTATTGGCGTGCAACATAAAAATTTTTAATCAATCTTTTTAGAAAACTCAGATTCTCAGCAAAATTTTCAAAATTTTTCAAGAAAAGTCCAAAAAGGGTATTTCTGGTCAACGAAATTTCAAAGGTTTGGGAAATCGATAATAACGGGCAAAACTCTTTTGAAAATCTTCCAAACTATGCTTCAAAACAAGCGATCGCATGACTAGGCACTAAACCACCAAAACAAATGAGGAATCTTGAGCCATATAAAAGCATTTATCTTTAATGCTAAAGAATTTGAGGAGCTAATGCATAAGAAGTTTAAGATGAGTTCAATGGGAGAACTCACTTTCTTTTTAGGATTGCAGGTTAAGCAGAAGACAGATGTGAATCCCTTGTAGATCCAAATATAATATCATCTACATAGACCTGTACCAGCAAAATATCTTTCTGAATCCTCTTGGTAAACAAAGTCTTGTCAATAGTACCTCTCTTGAATCCATTCTTGAGAAGATACTCAGATAGAGTATCATACCAAGCTCTTGGTGCTTGATGTAAACCATACAAAGCTTTCTTCAATCTGCACACTCAATCTGGATATGTTGAATCTTCAAACCCTGGTGGTTGGCAGACATACACCTCATCATCAATTAGACCATGAAGAAAAGCACTCTTCACATCCATTTGATAAACCTTGAAACCCTGATAAGATGCATAAGCTAAAAACAATCTAATAGCTTCTATCCTAGCAACAGGGGCAAAAACATCATCATAATCAATTCCTTCTTCCTGTGTATACCCCTGTGCTACCAACCTGGCTTTATTCTTGATGACAATCCCTCTCTCATCTCTCTTGTTCTTAAAAATCCACTTGGTGTCTATAGCTCTCTTTCCTTTTGGTAAATCAACCAAATCCCATACATCCTGCAGCTTGAATTGCAGCAATTCTTCTTGCATAGCTTCAATCCAGCTGGGATCCTTGAGAGCTTCCACTGCTTTCTTTGGTTCCATCTGAGAAAGAAAACAAACATATAATGAAGTATGTAAATCTTCTTCTCTTATCTTTGACTGCTGTCTGGTCAGAACAGGTGAACCAATATCACCAATGACCAAATCCAAGGAATGATCTTTATGAACCAGATACTTAGATGTGGATGTATCAAGTAATTCTCTTTCCAAATTAGGACCCAGAAGATTATCCATCTCTGATTCTGAAAAAGAATCTCTTTCCTCTCTTTCTTTTGAAGGCTTTGGATTTGTTTCAGAATCTGACAAAGAAGTCCTTTCTAAGACTTGAAATGGAGGACTTTGTTCATAGTTCTTTGGTGATCTCTGCTCTTCATCAGATAGTCCAGGTATCTCTACCTCACTTTCTGAATCTTCATGTGAACCCCTTAAAATAGATGTTTGAGGATCTGCAGGAATTGAACCATGTGTACCCTTATCCGAATCATCCTTTGCAGATGATCCATTTGTTTCAGGAGTTGATCCTTCAGTTTCTGTTTGATCCTGTTGAAAAACTGATGGTGGATCTGGAGACCAAATTGGAAATAATACATACTCCAAGTCATTCTTTTTAGGCTGACTTGAGCTTCTATCTCCATCTGCATCATCACCTGCACTAGTAGACAAATCTGGATATCTAAAAGCATGGGTTAGTGCATCAATATCAAACAATACTTCTGGACCTTTTCCTTCTACATTTGGTGTATTTTCATTAAAGGTCACATCCATGGTCTCCTCTATGATCCTAGTCCTTTTATTAAACACTCTATAAGCCTTGCTTTGAATAGAGTATCCAACAAAGACAGCCTCATCTACCTTACTTTGAAACTTACCTAGGTGATCCCTGGTATTTAAGACAGTACAAGGACATCCAAATGGTTTTAAAAAGCTAACCAAAGGTTTTCTCTTAAAGAATAACTCATAGGGTGTCTTGTTATGAGGTTTGACTATCAAAATCCTATTCAAAACATAACAAGCAGTGCTGACTGCCTCTGCCCAAAAAGACATTGGAAGTTTAGCATCTGCCAGCATGCTTCTAGCAGCCTCAATTAGTGTCCTATTCCTCCTTTCAGCTACTCCATTTTGTTGTGGAGTCCTAGGTGCACTAAACTGTCTTTCTATACCTTTCTCCTCACAGAACTTATTCATCTCATGATTCTTAAATTCTGTCCCATTATCACACCTGATGATCTTAACCTTTTGATTAGTTGAATTCTCAATCCTAGTTATGAAGGATCTAAGTATTTCACCTGTCTCATCCTTGGTCCTAATAAAGAATACCCAACTCATCCTAGAATAGTCATCAGTTATCACCAAACAGTAAGATTTCTTCCCTTGACTAGCTACATTGGTAGGGCCAAACAAGTCTATATGTAACAGGTGTAAGGGAGTGGTATTGGTATTCACAAGCTTGGTCTTATAAGAGGTCTTGTGTTGCTTGCCTTTGAGACAAGCTACACAGTGGTCACTACATTCAAATAACTTTTCAGGTAAGCCTCTCACTAGCCTATACCTAACAAGTTTATTCATGGTCTTGTAATTCAAGTGACACATCCTCCTATGTCATAAGTCAGATTCAGAAACAGTAGCTTTAGATATAAGACAGTTAACATTTTGAGATTCCATCTTGTTTAAATCACTACAGTATACATTATTCTTTCTTGGAACTCTCATTAAAATTTTATCTTCAGGTATTTTGAGTTTTTCAGAAAGTATAATGCATTCCGTGTCAGTGAAATAAACAGGATTTTGCTTATCTGTGATTTGACTCACACTGAGCAAATTATATCTCAATTGCTCAACATAATAAACATCATTGAAAGTGAGCTTACTGCTTTTTACCTTTCCTTTACCTGTGATTTTCCCTCCTTTAGGATTACTGCCAAATGCCACATCTCCTCCATTAAAAGCTTTAAAATCCTGCAGTTTCTCCCTATCTCCAATCATGTGCCTTGAGCATCCTGAATCAATGTGCCATAAGCTCTTTGGCTTGCCCTGCACATATAAAAAGAGAAATAATTAGTTTCTCTTGGGAACCCAAACCAATCTGGCTTTGGGTTTCCCTTGAGCATTTTTTACATCAACCCTCTTAAAGGTGATTGATCTCAATGCTTCATTGATTTTGGACACTTTTGATGTAGATGCATTCTTATGTCTCCAAAAACAATCTGTTTTAGACCTGACAGGGGTTAATGGTCTGACAGTGGTCACCTTCAAATTCGTATTTATTACCCTGGCAGTGGTAGCTTTACTTGGTATAAACATTCTTTTCAAATGCTTAATACCAGCAGAGGTATCATGCCTGACAGTAGTCAAACCCTCCCCTGTTCTTGTCTTGCCTCTGTTAGCCTCTGACAGTGGCACTGCTGCAGCATTAACAGGGGCTGCAGTCTTGCCTCTGTTAGGCTGATTTCTCAACATTTGTCCTGTATCACTGTTCCTATTATTTTTAGGATTGTAGTAACAGTCCTATTGAAGATGATTATACCTACCACAAATAAAACATGATTTTCTTTTCACACATTCAAACCCATTACCCAGCCTTTGTGAAACCAATTGATTCCAATTCCTTTGATTCCCTCTAGGTGTAGGTTTGGTTATTTTATTTGCAGAATTTTTAACATGTTTGCTAGCACACTTAACACATTCAGCCTTTATATTGGACTCATGATGAACCTTTTTATTCACATAACCTAGACCAGTTCTAGATTTGTTAGTCCTATTCACTTGTTCAAGCTGAACCTTAGCTTTCTCCACGAACAACTTCTTGCCTTCTTCTAGTTTATCACTCTTAAGTTCTGAAACTAGACCAGTAATAGACTTAACACAACCATCCATAGAGTTACCACTAGATGAGCTATCACTATCACTCTCATCTTCCTCAGTCCAATCAGATATTTCCACTTTATCAAAATTTACATTATCAGCACAATTAACTACTGGATCTACCTTTTTAACCTCCTCTGACACACCTACCTTAAGTTTTTCTAAGTCAAAATCAATTTTAGATGGGAAGTAAGTATGATTATAAGGTGGGGGTACAGCATTAAGGTTGTAACCTAATCCAGCTTTTAATTTATCATGAATTTGAGAATTGATTAAGTTTTGAACACTTTTCGAAGCATTTTCCAATTCATCAACTTTCAACTTTATTGACTCTTTATCAGAGATTGCCTCAGCCAACTTGGCACTTAGCATATCAACTTTTGTTTGTAAAGCTTTCTTTTCCCAATTCAGATATTTAATATCTAAGTGAAACTGTGATTCATTCTTTTCAAAAGCTTTAATCTGTTTTTCAAGATTTTCAATAGCTAAGGTTGCATGTTGACTTTTGACCTCACAAGCTTTCAACTCATTGCACACAACAACATTATGATCCCTGTAAAATTTAACCATTTTCTTACATTCAGGAGAACATAATTTAACTTGTACCTCATGTGGAATGTCTGAAGGTTCTGGTTCTTCTGTGACAGCCATCAAAGCTTGATTCTTTACCACAAGCTCTTCTTGATCACTCCAGTCAAAGCCTCCCATTCCATCTTGTGCTACTAGTGAGTCTGAAGTGGTGTTCTGTACGGGTACCAATCTTCTTTGAGGACCAGAACTATTTCTCATAATGCCATTAGCAGTATTCTGAGATCCTCCAGCCTGTGTGTTCCTGCATTCTCTAGCAAAGTGACCCATCTTGTGGCAGTTGAAACACTCCACCTTGCTCTTGTCAAAACCAGCTACACCATCTCTCTTGAATGTGAAGTTTCTGTTACCAGATCTCTGCATAAACCTTTTTGCCCTTATGGTGATCATAGCCATTTGCCATCTCAAATCCATCTCCTCAAGGTCCTCTTCACTGACCTGCTCCAAATCTTCTGTAGTTAATGATGAATTCACATGGCTAGCAAAGAATGCTTCTAGCACATTATCATTAGCACCAGATGTGCTACTACTTCCAGCTTCACCAACAGACACAAAAGCAGTATTATTAGAGCTACCACCAGTTTTATAGCCAAAACCTCAGGCTCAAAGTTTCTCAGATCATTGTACAGATCCTCAATTTTCTTCTGATCAAGGTCTGCACTTTGTCTAAGTCCCACAGTGTACATGTTCCATTCTGTACCAAGTGATCTTAAAAATTTTCTATTAAGATCATCCTTGTCTATCTTAACATTGTGATTTTCAAGATCTCCCACCAGTTTCTGGAACCTATCAAAAGTTTGAGTTAAAGTCTCTGACTTTACCCCAGCAAAGTTCTCAAACTGTTGTTTGAGAAGAGACCTCTTGTTCTTCTTTGTATTATCATTACCTCCAAACCTTGTGACTATAGCTTCCATGAGTACCTTAGCATCTTCACATTTATCAAATTTCCTTTGATACTCATTGGGAATTGACAAGAGTAATGTACTCAATGCCTTTCACTCAGTGGCTCTCTCTTTTCTCTCAGCATCTGTCTTGGGTGGTAGTCTCTCCAATTTTTCACCATCTGGACCCTTTGGATAATTAGGTCCATTGATAACCACCTCCCACATCATATAATCTGTGAGAAGCATGTACTGCCTGATTCTTGTCTGCCATAGCTCAAACTCATCAGGTTTGAGCATAGGAATATTTGTGGCCTGAATTCCTTCCATCGTTTCAGTAGACATCTTGGTATTTGAAGAGAAAGCTGCAAACTTCAATAGAATTCTTCAAGATCAAAGCAATATCTAGCTCTGATACCACTTGTTGATCCCAGTTAGGATCTTAATATGTATTACTTTGATTGATTATTAATAAGCTTGCGGAATAGTTTATTAATAACTTGAAGAACAAACTTGTAACATAGAATATTAATCAAAAGCTTCAATATTATTATCAACAATACGAACACACAATTGTGTTAGGGTTTACAACCTTGAAGCTAATAACTAGAAATCGTATTTTTCTAGGGTTTCACAGGATCTCTATTTATAACACATAGAGTCCTTTACAGAATCAAACTATCACGGAAATTCTATCTATTCCATAATTCTCTCTAACCGACTACTAACAGTGGTTGAACTATTCACTAACAGGGGTAGTACTCGTATATTACTAACAGTGGTTGAGTACTTAATACAAAATACAAACTCATGTCAACAGTGGCACTGTTAGACTAATTCTAACTGACAGTGGCACTGTCAATACAAAACTAAACTAACAGTGATAGACTACTTCTAGCAGTGGCACAATACTTGTGTTCTGAGCAAATCTGGCAGTGGCTCAGGACTCAACAATATATATATTAGATCATGCATGCATGCATACATAGTGTTTTGAAAGAATTCTAGTTGAGGAAATTGTGATGTGATGGACAGTGTTCTGGATACTAGACATTATTCTAGAGTCAAGTACAGACTGTACAGTAATCTACTCACCATACCACTTTTTACTGGCATAAGCTTTCCATACCATTTAAATTTCTCATCATACCATTCTTTGATTAAAAAAGTACGAAAAAGTATAGAAAAGTACAAAATTTAAGAAAGAGTGAAGAAAAAGTGATGGAAAAAGTACAAAAAAAGTACAGTAATGATTGTGTTTTAAAATAAACAATAAAAAGAAGTGGTATATATACTAGATCATGCATGCATGAATACATAGTGTGTAACACCACCAAATTTACTATTTGGTGCAAGCATAATTTGGGTGTTACTAATCAATAATCAAAGCACACAGATATATAGCAAACGACTCTATATGCGTCGTTTTAACAAAATATATTAATATTATCAAAGCACACAGATATATAGCAAATGACTCTATATGCGTCGTTTTAACAAAATATATTAATATTAAAATGTTTACAACAGTTGAACCCGTACATAGCTCGTGTTTGATTTAATGAAAGATTTCAATACATATATACTTGTACAAAATATATTAATGCAAGAAAATCTCTATTATCTGCATGCTGACTCGAGCTATAGTAATCCTGAGGGCAGTCCACTTCTACTGCTGAGTACCTGTGATACATGCTAAAATTGGTCAGCTAACGCTGGTGAGCTCACATGTTTGAGTATCAAATAATATCGTATGAACCGCAAGATTTAAGTACTGATTTACATCCAGCAAATAAAGTTAATGATAATGTATACAACCATGAGCACATAGTCTGAGCTTAACTCAAGGGGTCAGGATCACAATCAGTGCCTGAGCGAGGTGCCACCACGAGTGCCTAATCAACACTCGTCTGAACAAATATTAGTACGTCCGTTTACCCAGTTAGTATTGACGGATGGTATTTGATCTCATAATCATATAGGATTGACGGATTGTCGCACCCCCAAAACACGTGGCAGCGGAAGTGGGGGGTGTCACGGGGGCGCCGACCAAATCAAATATCATCAACACAAAGATCAAGCAAATGACCTCTATATGAGACGTTTGAGAATATTACATTACCATAATTCAAATGTTTACAAAATAATTCTGGAGTTCGCATAACCCGTTTAGAGATTTCTAATACATTACTGAATTTACAAAATACAGCTACATGCAATCTAATCTCCTGATGTTTTGAAAACAATGTGACTCGAGCTAAGCTTTCAAAAGCTTCCTACTGCGGCGGGTTACCTGAGAAATACATACTAAAAGGTCAACATAAAGTTGGTGAGTTCATAGGTTTGTTAAGTAACCAGTTGCTAAAATGATCCACAAGATTTCACAAGTTTTGCATCATTCGTCAATGATAAGTAAAAGTATCATTAGCCAATGACAAGTAAAAGTATTGCATTCAACAATATAAGTATACCATTTGCATGAGTCTCATAGTCAAGATTAACGTTGTTTGCCTCCGGTAAGTGTACTAATCCGATACACTTCTAAATCGCAAGTAATACTGCGCCCGTGGGTTGGCTAGGGCGACTAGCCCGGACGAGGTTTGTCAAACCCTGATGGTACCACCCAATAATACTCACGCACAAATTTTAATAACTATGATAAGTAGAGGACTTTAGTGGATTAATCAGGTCTCATGCAATCGGTACAAAAAGTTGTTTCCAGTACTTGTGATCATAAAGCAGTTTATAAAACAGTTGTATGTATTCTCACCCCAGTGAAAAACAGTAAAAAGGGGCTATGAAACTCACCAGAGATAAGCAGGTAGCAAGCAATATCAAATATTAGCAAGTAGTGGGTGTTCTCGTTCCCATGTGCAACCTCCTAACGCCCTAAACGTATGAGGTTGTATAAGTAGATGTCTCAAAAGACCATCTATAGCGATTGTATAAGTGGGGGTTAATGTCCACTTAAGCCAATCGGGTAGGTGGGGGTTTTATGTCCACCTAAAGATAGTTCATCAACTAGTATGTCCAAATAGTAGTTCAAGTTCGTTTATCGAAAACGTGTACGACCCGTTGGTGAAAGTTTGTAATAATAATTCTTTAAGACATTATTAATTTGTTTGTGTCATTGTATACGTATTGTTATAGTATGTATCATGTGTGGTTATAAGTTACTCATGTTCGATACTTAGTGAAAAACAAGTTCCATACATTCTGTCATTAGCGACACTAGTGTCAGTGTCGCAGGTTATGCGACACTAGGGTAAATGTCGCAGTGTATGCGAGTGTCGCAGGTTATGCGACACTAAGGTCAGTGTCGCAGTGAGTGTCACAAGTTATGCGATATTAAGTCTTACGTCGCAGGTTCAAATCGATTTTCAAATAAGTAGCGACACTTCGGTAGTGTCGTAGGTAGTGTCGTAGGTCATGCGACACAAGCATCTAGCCAGATTTTCCATTTTTAGCCCAAGTGTAACCAAGTGTCGGTTTTTCATTAGGGAAACTTTCCAAAAATAGTTTTTGGTCCAAGTTGCTAATTAAGTCATCCAAACCCATTTTTGTTACCATTTTCCAAATATAGTAAGTTTTTCGAAAACGAGCCACTTTTGTTGACTTGGTCAAACTTACTCGGTTTGACCTGAAACTTTCACCCAACCCAAATATCAGTTTATAGGATCTAAATATGTTGTCGGTTCATGCCGGAGTTCACCAAAAGTGTCGGTTTTTATAAAATTCCTAAATCTTCAAGATTTCACATTTTCGACTTTTTGTCGGTTTATTTCACCAAGTGTTTTATCAATTTCTGGTCCAAGTCAAGTCTCACAATTTTTATCAACTGATCTACTATGTGTGTAGTGTCTAACTTATGTTTTCCAAGAGTTTTAAGTCCCATAATCATAGAGAAGCAAAATAATTAGTCATGCATAGTCTAGATTCTGATTTTACCCAGGTCAGTCTCACAAATCATCCAATAGAGAAAAACGCGTAAGTTTCTGGAAAACGTGTAAAACAAGAAAGTTGTAGATCTTTTCAATACGCAAATTTTAAAAAAAAAGCATCTTCTAACTCTTCCTAGAACTAAAGATATGACGTTTTTAGTGTGCTGTGATTTTCTGGACAGATTATGTATCTTTGTGTATAAATTCATAAAAACGTATTTTAAGATTATATTTGGACATAATCTTGTTAAATGTGCTTTATAATACTTGAATAAACAGCATGTAAGTAAATTTTTAGAGAGAGAAAGTGATTTCCTCACAATGAGATTATGAAAGAAAGAAGGAAAGGATGAAGAGGATGATGTTCTTGAGCTTGTACTTGATTCTTCTTCTTTTAAATGATGATGATGATGATGGTGTTTTTGATGATGGTGGTGGTGGTTTCCTACTGAGTTTTTGAGAGGAGTTTGAGAGAGTTGAGAGAATAGAGAGAGGTTTGAATGAGGGGATTGAGTGTGGGAGTGTGAAATGAGAGAGTGAGGTGGAGTGTAAGGGTTGAAGTTTGCATGTGTTTTGAATGGGGGAAGGGAAGTGGAATGGGCAGCAAAAAGGGAAGAGGGGGCCGGCCAAGGGGGGGCCCACTCAAGGGTATTTTGGTCATTTTATTCTTTATCCGATTTGTGCTCCGCGCGGTGTTCGTTTTCTCGTTCGGTTTGGTGTTAAACGTTTAATATGCGTTTTTAAGTAACGATTTAAATTTCAATATTTTCACTTAAAATATTCATTCTAAATACTTGAAAAACATTTATAAAAATGATTCGTTAATTTAGTGATCTCAATTTGCGCGTTCGTTGTACGGATTCTAAATCGCGTGACGTTTTATTTGGACGTTTTTCGTTATCGTTTAAAGACACGATATATTAATTGATAGTTTTACTCTAAATAATATATTTTAGATTCAAAAATGTATTTTGACTTTCGTTCGATTGTCGGGCGCGTTCCGCGCGTTTCTGTTGCGTTTGAGATGTTTTAATCGAAACGTCTAGGTTTTTCGGGTATTATTATATTAAAATAATGATATATGATAAATAACTTCTAAAAATAGATTTAAGTTATTTATAGAAAAAGTTTTCACCAACGTCGTATATTATGTCGGACTCCGTCCGGTTGTTTTGCACAATTTTACCAAATTGCCGTAAGCGTAATTACAACTAATTACGTAGCGTAATATAAATCAATTACAGAGGTGTATATTCACATAAAATATACAAGTAGTTATAAGTAATTACAAGTATTTAGCCTAATACTAAACTAAACACACGTAATTAGGGTTTCTAGAGGGTTAATCAGTAACCCTAAATCGTCGGGTGTCACATTCTCCCCCTGTTAGGAGAATTTCGTCCCAAAATTAGCTTGCTGTTGTGGTCTGTGATGTATCTTAGAATAGATGTGGATATTTCAGTCGCATTTGGTCTTCCCGTTCTCAAGTGAATTCAGGACCGCGCCTAGAATTCCACCGGACTTTTACGATGGGAATACGACTCTGTTTCAAGCGTTTGACCTCGCGATCCATGATTTCAATAGGATCCTCGACGAAATGGAGTTTGTCATCAATGTGGATTTCATCGAGCGGGATTACAAGTGTCTCATCAGACCGACATTTCTTTAGGTTAGAAATGTGGAACGTGTTGTGCACGCTACTTAGTAGCGGTGGTAGCTGCATTCGATATGCCACCGGACCAATTCTTTCAAGAATCTCAATAGGTCCGATGTACCTAGGGTTTAGTTTTCCGCGTTTGCCAAAACGAATAACACCTTTCCAAGGTTATACTTTTAAGAGTACTCGATCCCCAACCTGGAACTCGAGTGGTTTGCGTCTCACGTCAGCATAGCTTTTCTGACGATCACGTGCGGCTTTCAGCCGGTTTTGAATAGTCACGATTTTCTCGGTTGTTTCATTGATGATTTCAGGACCAGTGAGTTGGCTATCGCCGATTTCGGTCCAACAAATGGGTGATCGACACTTTCTCCCATAAAGTGCCTCGAACGGTGCAACATCAATGCTGGTGTGGTAAATGTTGTTGTAGGAAAATTCACACAAAGGTAGGTGTTTTTCCCAAGTGTTTCCGAAGTCAACTACGCAAGCTCGTAGCATGTCTTCTAAGGTTTGAATGGTCCATTCACTCTGACCATCAGTTTGCGGATGATAAGCAGTACTCAAATCGAGGCGAGTACCGAGGGCTCGTTGAAGTGTTTGCCAGAATCGAGAGGTGAAGCGGCTATCTCTATCTGAGATGATTGAAATGGGAATACCATGTCGTGCCACAACCTCTTTGATGTAGATGCGAGCCAGACGCTCCATCTTGTCGGTTTCTTTGATAGCTAGGAAATGGGCAGATTTCGTGAGACGATCAACGATTACCCAAATGGTATCGCAACCACTCGGTGTTTTCGGTAGTTTCGTGATGAAGTCCATGGTTATGTTTTCCCATTTCCATTGAGGTATTTCGGGTTGTTGTACCAATACTGTTGTTTAATGTCGTGATACATCTTGTCGGAACCAGGATGTATAGAGTATCGAGATTTGTGAGCTTCATCCATCACCAAATTTCGTAGGTTTCCAAGGTTTGGTAACCAGATTCGGTTGGAGAAGTATCGGGTTCCGTTGGATTTGATTTCTAATTGTTTTTCCATGCCTCGCAAGGCCTCGTTTCTGATGTTGTCGTTTTTGAATGCTCCGAGTTGAGCGGTGTGGATTTGAGTGATGAGATCATTGTGAATGGTTAAACCAAGGGCTCGAACACGAAGGGGTTTTGAACGTTCCTTCCGGCTGAGGGCATCAGCAACAACGTTTGCTTTGCCAGGATGGTATTTAATTTCGCAGTCATAATCGGTAAGCAACTCGACCCAGCGACGTTGCCTCATGTTGAGATCTTTTTGATCGAATATGTGTTGGAGACTTTTGTGATCTGTAAAGATGGTGCACTTAGTGCCATAAAGGTAATGTCTCCAGATTTTGAGAGCAAACACGACAGCTCCGAGTTCAAGGTCATGAGTGGTATAATTCTTTTCGTGGATTTTGAGCTGTCGAGAGGTGTAAGCAATGACTTTTTCACGTTGCATTAACACACAACCTAGTCCTTGGTGTGAGGCGTCGCAGTATACTATGAAATCATCGGTGCCTTCGGGTAAGGACAAGATTGGTGCACTGCAGAGTTTCTGTTTCAGAAGTTGGAAGGCGGACTCCTGCTTATCGGTCCAGTCAAATTTCTTGTCTTTCTGAGTCAGTGAGGTTAAGGGTAAGGCTATTTTGGAGAAATTCTCAATGAATCGTCGATAATATCCGGCGAGACCTAAGAATTGTCGTACCTCAGTTGGTGTGGTTGGCGCTTCCCAACACTTAATGGCCTCGATCTTGGCTGGATCAACACGTATCCCTTGACTGTCAACGACATGCCCTAGGAATTGTACTGTTCGCATCCAGAACTCACACTTGGAGAACTTGGTGTATAACTCCTCGTGTCTGAGTAATTCCAAGATGGTTTTCAGGTGTTGGCCATGTTCAGTTTCATTGCGAGAGTAGATCAAGATGTCGTCAATGAACACGATGACAAACTTATCTAGATAGGGTTTGCACACCCGATTCATAAGGTCCATGAATACAGCCGGTGCGTTGGTTAAGCCAAAAGGCATCACTTGAAATTCGTAATGCCCATAGCGGGTTCTGAAAGCTATTTTTGGGATGTCGGAGTCTCGAACTCGAAGTTGATGATAACCCGACCGTAGGTCGATTTTCGAATAGAAGCTCGAACCTTGAAGTTGGTCAAACAGGCCATCAATTCTTGGAAGTGGGTATCGGTTTTTGATGGTAAGTTTGTTCAGTTCGCGGTAGTCAATACACATTCTGAAGGATCCATCCTTCTTTTTAACGAATAGGACCGGAGCTCCCCAAGGTGAAGAACTCGGTCGAATGAATCCCTTGTCCAGGAGCTCCTGTAATTGGGTGGATAACTCTTGCAACTCAGATGGGGCTAATCTATACGGGGCTCGTGCCACGGGTGCAGCCCGGGCACAAGGTCAATTTGGAATTCGACTTGTCTAGGCGGGGGTAGGCCTGGCAAGTCTTCGGGAAAGACTTCTGGATAGTCTTGGACGATGGGAACATCCTTAGGTTGCTTTTCAGCCGACTTCTTTTCGGTTACATGTGCGAGGATTGCCGAGTACCCTTTCCTCAGGTACTTTTGAGTTTTCATACAAGATATGAAGTTCAGGTTTCGCCTACCAGTCTCACCCTGTATGATCAAGGTTCCACCGGTAGTGAGTGGTATGCGCACGATCTTCTCGAAACAAACGATTTCGGCACGGTGTTTGGACAACCAGTCCATGCCTACGATGATATCGAAGCTTCCGATTTCCACGGGGATGAGGTCTATAGGGAAGAGTTCGTTGGCGAGGTTTAAAGTGCAATTTGGTATTACACTATTGGCCTCGATCAGTTTGCCATTCGCTAATTCTACAGTGTACTTAGCATCTAAGGCAAGGGATGTGATGTTTAGTAATGGACAGAATTTATCGGATATGAAACTTTTATCAGCTCCGGTATCGAATAAAACGGAAGTGGTTAAATCGTTGAGGAGGAACATACCAGTGACAACGTTGAGGTCTTGACGAGCTTCTCCAGCATTGAGTACAAAAGCTCGACCGCGAGGGTTGTTGTTGTTATTGTTGTTCCTGTTGTTGTTGTTGTTGTTGTTGTTGTTGTTGTTGTTTTTCAGTTTTGGGCAAACATTTCGGAAATGCCCGGTGTTACCGCACTCGAAACAAGCCTTTGGTGCGTTAGGGTTGGTGTTTGGGTTGGGGGTTCTGCAATCTTTGGCTAGATGTCCCTGTCCTTTGCACTTGGTACAGGTACAAGGGCCATCATGGTGTCGCGTACACTTGGAACAGTAAGGTTTGTTCCCAACATACCCTTTTTTGTCCCCCGACCCTGAACCAGGGGTGTAGGCCTTAACAGTCTCGGCCTTTTTGTTTGGCTGTTGCTGAGGTTGGTTGTGGTTGTTGCCGGACCATTTCCTTTTGTTGTCCCAGATGGCTTTCTCAGTGGTTGTCCCTCGGCGAACAATCTGGGCCATGAGTTCATGTGCCATGCGGACAGCACTTTGGATGGTCCCGGTTCTTGAGGAGATGACGTTCCCTTGGATTGATTCTGGTAGCCCCCAAATGTATCTCTCGATACGTTTGTATTCGGGGTCCACCATGGATGGGCATAAGACAGATAGCTGGTGGAATCGAGTGGTGTAGGTGGTGATGTCGTTTCCCTGAACAGAGAGTTATCAGAATTCTTCTTCAAGTTGTTGCAGTTGCTCACGGGACAATACTCATCCCTGAGCATGGTCTTGAAGTCTTCCCATGGAAGTTAGTAAGCGGTATCAATACCCACAGTTTGGGCGTAAGAATTCCACCAGGTGAGAGCTCCGTCAGAAAGGGTGCACGCGGAGAATTTAACCTTGTCTTCCTCAGTGCAGTTGCAGATTTGGAAAACAGATTCTGTCTTTTCGATCCAACGTATCAGACCGATAGCTCCTTCAGATGCTTTGAAATATAAGGGTTTACAGTTCAAGAAATCTTTGTAGGTAGATGGTTTTGGAGTAGATGTGTTAGCAGGTGCGCCTCTGCCGCCCGGATTTTGTTGGGCAGCAAGGACTTGAGCTACGCTCTGTGGAATGACTTGAGCGATTTTGGTGTCGGTGTAAGTATATCATCTTGGAGGCATGATGCTGAATAACAATGAAATGATACATATAAGAGGTTTGCGCGAGGTTATGATATATCATATGTGTATATATAATGAGATAATATACAACAACTCAGAATGATAACCATATTTCATTAAACAGAAAAGTTGAATACAGAGTACGAGTTTAAAAAGACAACAATCACAAGGATGACAAAAGATGCCGGGAATGTTACTTCCGGTCTGAATTCGAAAGTTTACAGAACATGAACATAATAAAGGATAATAAGTTTGAGTACATCATGCCTCAATAGGTTACAATAGGAGGAATAGATCTAGTCCTGACGCAGGTTTACTCGCGACATTAGAGTGACAAGGCGATTTATAGTATCTGCAAGTCTGCTTGTTTACCTGGCACCTTCTTCAGCTAAGGTTAGTCGTTACTCGAGTGCACGAGCATACTCCTCGGCTTCCCGTGAACGTTGTTCACTTTCTTCCAACCTTGTTTGTAGGATGTCGGTAGCGCTCATGTTGTCTATTACCTGTTGATGAATCATTTCCAGAGCACGGTTCGTGCCTTCCTGTTCTTGAAGAAGTTGCGTTATGCGATCATCGGTTCGGTACAATAGGTAGTTTTCTACTATATAATGATCTCGTTCTAGGGTTTCGAGCCTTTCTTCATGATGATGAAGTCGGGCTGCTAACACCGGTACAGTATGGTGTATTGGTTCTTGAGTGTACGGGGAGATGTTCATGGGGTCAGCAGGAATCTGTATTGCTTCCTCAGACCTCCAAGTGCTTAAGGTTGTGGGTAGCCAGTCCCACCTACGGGCGTATGCCGAACGGCGGGTATTAGTCGTGGTGTTAGCAATGGAGGTTGAGTAAGGGTTTGCTCGAGATGATCTGGCATTCCCTCAGCGTCTTCGTACTACTCGGGCTTCGCCGGTCATGTAGTAAAGAGGTTCGGGAGAGTTTGGTGTCGTAAGGATAGGTAAGGGAGTGGTACCCCTAGTAGTGGACAGCGTTTGAGTTTCGTTGTTCAAGCCGGTTGATGATACGTTAGAGGAGTCTGCCATTTCTGTGGCAAGGAGTTTAGCATACGAGAGGTTAAAGTTATATAGAGATATAATAACCTAGCACATAAGCACGTATAGGGTTGGTCCCGTTTCTATCCTTGGTCAGAGTCTTCTAATGCATTCCCATTCACTATAACCATTTCAGGTCTTGCATCAATTCTCCTTTAATTGTACATAGTTGATCAGGCTATGTTAAATTAAATTCAAATGATGCAATCGCTAAACCAGTCATATTAAACGAGGAATACTAACCTAATGGTTATAGTCTAGGTCACTAATGCAATCCTAGTTCGCTATAACCTTTGGCTCTGATACCAATCTGTCGCACCCCCAAAATACGTGGCAGCGGAAGTGGGGGGTGTCACGGGGGCGCCGACCAAATCAAATATCATCAACACAAAGATCAAGCAAACGACCTCTATATGAGACGTTTGAGAATATTACATTACCATAATTCAAATGTTTACAAAATAATTCTGGAGTTCCCATAACCCGTTTAGAGATTTCTAATACATTACTGAATTTACAAAATACAGCTACATGCAATCTAATCTCCTGATGTTTTGAAAACAATGCGACTCGAGCTAAGCTTTCCAAAAGCTTCCTACTGTGGCGGGTTACCTGAGAAATACATACTAAAAGGTCAACATAAAGTTGGTGAGTTCATAGGTTTGTTAAGTAATCAGTTGATAAAATGATCCACAAGATTTCACAAGTTTTGCATCATTCGTCAATGATAAGTAAAAGTATCGTTAGCCAACGACAAGTAAAAGTATTGCATTCAGCAATATAAGTATACCATTTTCATGAGTCTCATAGTCAAGCTTAACGTTGTTTGCCTCCGGTAAGTGTACTAATCCGATACACTTCTAAATCACAAGTAATACCGTGCCCGTGTTCTCATTCCCATGTGGTACCACCCAATAATGGTTTGTCAAACCCTGATGGTACCACCCAATAATACTCACGCACAAATTTTAATGACTATGATAAGTAGAGGACTTTAGTGGATTAATCAGGTCTCATGCAATCCGTACAAAAAGTTGTTTCCAGTACTTGTGATCATAAAGCAGTTTATAAAACGGTTGTATGTATTCTCACCCAAGTGAAAAACAGTAAAAAGGGGCTATGAAACTCACCAAAGATAAGCAGGTAGCAAGCAATATCAAATATTAGCAAGTAGTGGGTGTTCTCGTTCCCATGTGCAACCTCCTAACGCCCTAAACGTATGAGGTTGTATAAGTAGATGTCTAAAAAGACCATCTATAGCGATTGTATAAGTGGGGGTTAATGTCCACTTAAGCCAATTGGGTAGGTGGGGGTTTTATGTCCACCTAAAGCTAGTTCATCAACTAGTATGTCCAAATAGTAGTTCAAGTTCGTTTATCGAAAACGTGTACGACCCGTTGGTGAAAGTTTGTAATAATAATTCTTTAAGACATTATTAATTTGTTTATGTCATTGTATACGTATTGTTATAGTATGTATCCTGTGTGGTTATAAGTTACTCATTTTCGATACTTAGTGAAAAACAAGTTCCATACAATCTGTCATTAGCGACACTAGTAGCGACACTAGTGTCAGTGTCGCAGGTTATGCGACACTAGGGTAAATGTCGCAGTGTATGCGAGTGTCGCAGGTTATGCGACACTAAGGTCAGTGTCGCAGTGAGTGTCGCAAGTTATGCGACATTAAGTCTTACGTCGCAGGTTCAAATCGATTTTCAAATAAGTAGCGACACTAATAGCGACACTTCGGTAGTGTCGCAGGTAGTGTCGCAGGTCATGCGACACTAGCGTCTAGCCAGATTTTCCATTTTTAGCCCAAGTGTAACCAAGTGTCGGTTTTTCATTAGGGAAACTTTCTAAAAATAGTTTTTGGTCCAAGTTGCTAATTAAGTCATCCAAACCCATTTTTGTTACCATTTTCCAAATATAGTAAGTTTTTCGAAAACGAGCCACTTTTGTTGACTTGGTCAAACTTACTCGGTTTGACCCGAAACTTTCACCCAACCCAAATATCAGTTTATAGGGTCTAAATATGTTGTCGGTTCATGCCAGAGTTCACCAAAAGTGTCGGTTTTTATAAAATTTCTAAATCTTCAAGATTTCACATTTTTGACTTTTTGTCGGTTTATTTCACCAAGTGTTTTATCAATTTCTGGTCCAATTCAAATCTCACAATTTTTATCAACTGATCTACTATGTGTGTAGTGTCTAACTTATGTTTTCCAAGAGTTTTAAGTCCCGTAATCATAGAGAAGCAAAATAATTAGTCATGCATAGTCTAGATTCTGATTTTACCCAGGTCAGTCTCATAAATCGTCCAATAGATAAAAACGCGTAAGTTTCTGGAAAGAGTGTAAAACACGAAAGTTGTAGATCTTTTCAATATGCAAATTTTAAAAAAAAATGCATCTTCTAACTTTACCTAGAACTCAAGATATGACGTTTTTAGTGTGCTATGATTTTCTGGATAGATTATGTATCTTTGTGTATAAATTCATAAAAACGTATTTTAAGCTTATATTTGGACATAATCTTGTTAGATGGGCTTTATAATACTTGAATAAACAGCATGTAAGTAAATTTTTAGAGAGAGAAAGTGGTTTCCTCACAATGAGATTATGAAAGAAAGAAGGAAAGGATGAAGAGGATGATGTTCTTGAGCTTGTACTTGATTCTTCTTCTTTTAAATGATGATGATGATGGTGATTTTGATGATGGTGGTGGTGGTTTCCTACTGAGTTTTTGAGAGGAGTTTGAGAGAGTTGAGAGAATAGAGAGAGGTTTGAATGAGGGGATTGAGTGTGGGAGTGTGAAATGAGAGAGTGAGGTGGAGTGTAAGGGTTGAAGTTTGTATGTGTTTTGAATGGGGGAGGGGAAGTGGAATGGGCAGCAAAAAGGGAAGAGGGGGCCGGCCAAGGGGGGGCCCACTCAAGGGTATTTTGGTCATTTTATTCTTTATCCGATTTGTGCTTCGCGTGGTGTTCGTTTTCTCATTCGGTTTGGTGTTAAACGTTTAATATGCGTTTTTAAGTAACGATTTAAATTTCAATATTTTCACTTAAATACTTGAAAAACATTTATAAAAATGATTCGTTAATTTAGTGATCTCAATTTGCGCGTTCGTTGTACGGATTCTAAATTGCGTGACGTTTTATTTGGACGTTTTTCGTTATCGTTTAAAGACACGATATATTAATTGATAGTTTTACTCCAAATAATATATTTTAGATTCAAAAATGTATTTTGACTTTCGTTCGATTTTCGGGCGCGTTCCGCACGTTTTTGTTGCGTTTGAGACGTTTTAATCGAAACGTCTAGGTTTTTCGGGTATTATTATATTAAAATAAAAATATATGATAAATAACTTCTAAAAATAGATTTAAGTTATTTATAGAAAAAGTTTTCACCAACGTCGTATATTATGTCGGACTCCGTCCGGTTGTTTTTGCACAATTTTACCAAATTGCGTAAGCGTAATTACAACTAATTACGTAGTGTAATATAAATCAATTACGGAGGTGTATATTCACATAAAATATACAAGTAGTTACAAGTAATTACAAGTATTTAGCCTAATACTAAACTAAACACACGTAATTAGGGTTTCAAGAGGGTTAATCAGTAACCCTAAATCGTCGGGTGTCACACGGATGGTACTTGATCTCACAATCATATAGGATTGACCCTCCTTGGCCGGGTTAGCAAGCACTAACTGGGTAAACGGACGTACTAATATTTGTTGAGACGAGTGTTGATTAGGCACTCGTGGAGGCACCTCGCTCAAGCACTGATTGTGATCCTGACCCCTCGAGTTAAGCTCAGACTATGTGCTCATGGTTGTATACATTATCTTTAACTTTATTTGTTGGATGCAAATCAGTACTTAAATCTTGCGGTTCATACGATATTATTTGATACTCAAACCTGTGAGCTCACCAGCGTTAGCTGGACTGCCCTCAGGATTACTATAGCTCGAGTCAGCATGCAGACAATAGAGATTTTATTGCATTAATATATTTTGTACAAGTATTTATGTATTGAAATCTTTCATTAAATCGAACACGAGCTATGTACGGGTTTAACTGTTGTAAACATTTTAATATTAATATATTTTGTTAAAACGACGCATATAGAGTCGTTTGCTATATATCTGTGTGCTTTGAGTTTGTTTTGGATCTCGAAGATCTTTTCAGTTGTTTCGTGAATGATCTCAGGACCAGTGAGTTGACCGTCTCCCACTTCGGTCCAACAAATGCTTTGAGTTTATTTTGGATCTCGAAGATCTTTTCAGTTGTTTCGTGAATGATCTCAGGACCAGTGAGTTGACTGTCTCCCACTTCGGTCCAACAAATTGGTGAGTGGCACTTACGACTGTAGAGTGCCTCGTAGGGTGCAGCCTTTATGCTGGTGCGATAACTGTTGTTGTACGAAAACTCGCACAGCGGTAGATGTTTTTCCCAGTTTACACCGAAGTCAACTACGTAAGCTCGTAGCATTTGCGGTACTCATATCAAGACGGGTACCCAACGATTTTTGAAGTGATTGCCAAAAGTGAGATGTGAAACGACTATCCCTATCTGAGATAATCGAGATTGGAATGCCGTGTCGAGAAACAATTTCTTTGATGTAGATTCGGGTAAGGCGTTCCATTTTATCGGTTTCTTTGATCGGAAGGAAATGGGCAGATTTTGTGAGACGATCGACGATCACCCAAATGGTATCGCAACCACTCGATGACTTAGGGAGTTTGGTTATGAAATCCATGACGATTTGCTCCCATTTCCATTCAGGAATCTCGGGTTGTTGGAGTAAACCAGAAGGTTTCTGATACTCAGCTTTAACTTTTGAGCAAGTAAGACACTTGCTGACATATGTGGCGATTTCAGCTTTCATGTTCGGCCACCAATAGAACTCTTTGATGTCGTGATACATTTTGTCGGATCCCAGGTGGATAGAGTATTTAGACTTGTGAGCTTCATCCATCACCAAGTCTCGTAGGTTCCCAAAACTAGGCAACCAAATCCGGTTAGAGAGGAACCTAACTCCGTTAGGTTTGATTTCAAATTGTTTATCCATGCCTCGCAAGGCTTCGTTTTTGATGTTATCGGGTTTCAGAGCTTCGAGTTGATTAGTGAGAATTTGAATGTTTAGATCATTGTGAATGGTCATACTGAGGGCTCGGACTCGAAGTGGTTTCGTTTGTTCTTTTCGACTGAGGGCATCGGCAACAACATTTGCCTTACCTGGATGGTATTTGATCTCACAATTGTAGTTGTTCCATTTTCTTGTTTTGAAAAGAATTCTAGTTGAGGAATTTATGATGTGATGGACAGTGTTCTGGACACTGGACAGTATTCTAGAGTCAAGTACAGACTGTACAGTAATCCTTTCACCATACCACTTTACTACTATTCTGTTTCTATATGACAAGGGATGGGCTATCCATACACCACCTGGACACTATCTATAGATTCTATATACCATTAGGATAATAATTACTCATTATAATAATTTCGACATTTATTAGCTTTATCTTTAAAAAATGTTTAAGATATTCAAACCTTTTAAAGTTCCCTTTTAGTTACTCTCTAGGTTTACATTTAAAATTTATAACTTATAAATAATTGTATTTTGTAAGTTCATATTGTTTATAATGAAAAAGTCCATCCGAACATATTACTTTTATAACTGAATGTTAGTTGAATTTATAAGTATTTATACTATGATTAATATGGAGACCAAAAATATGTATTTCGAATTTTTAATATTCAAATAAATAATAGATGAAATGAAAAATCATACATATAGTTTGTAACACGGTGAAAAAAGGAATAAAAACTGAGACAATTAAGTGAAATTCACACTTTCCAATGTTAACTAGGCAATGATAATTCTCTAATCCGCCTATAGTGGTGTATATATAGCAATCCCAATCTCTTTCTATTCTGACTCTCTTTCTTTTCTTTTTTTTTCTAAAAATCCTAAAGTTTTAAAAATGGCATCATGATCTTCTCCTTCTTCATCATGAAACAAAATATATAATAATTTCTAAACTTTAAACCAATTTGCAATTGAATGTTAAATTGGTATACAGTAATGTTTTGTCGTACACAAAAATAGATATAAATGTAAAATAGTTCCATAACACAATAATATTCATCGATATATGAAAATGCGATATTACACTTCAACCATCATGTATTACAATATTACCTATCGAAATCAAATTAAAGATATTTAGTAACCCACAAAATCATAGATGATGATAACAAAAACAACAAATTAAAAAACATAGACTTAATTGTGACATTTTTTATACCAACCCAATGTCACTCTCTTCTCATTCATCGAGTTTTCAAGTTTCTTGATTTCATCCCAAAGTTCCTTGTACTTTTTTTATCCTTGTTAAGAGATTGTGTCATTCCATTAACACATTTTTGAAGATTTTCATCCCTCTATCCAGGAAGAATGAAAAGTTCATACAAAGAAGAAGGTGGGCGTGGAGGATCAGTTTGAGAAACTTTTGATAAAATGTACTCATGCTTTTTGTTGGTTGAGGAAGAAGGAGAAGATGCCATTTTTTAAAAAACTTTAGGGTTTTCAGGAAAAAAAAAGAAATAGAGTTAGAAAGAGATACGGACACTGTGATTGTGATATATATAGGGGGGAAAGATAATACTAGCTAGAACATGTATTTTTCACTCTAGAAAGTTCCCTAATAATTTTTATTGAAAAAAAATGAAACAAAATCCTTGCGGGTGTAACTAAAAATACTAAAACAGGATCAAAACCCAAACAATCATTCAGGTCAGGTCAGTTCAATAAAAAGGTACCAAAAGGTGGATTAATTTTATAAATCCACAAACATATATTTGTTGAAAAAAAAGTGGATGTAACTAGATTAATGATGATCACTTGTTGTTTTAGTCTTTTACTAGGTGATTAGGTGATGTCACAAAGTCAAAAGCTAGCTAGCTAGTTGATCAGAAGTATCTAATTTTTTTTCAAATAACGACCATGGTTTCCATTAATTAACCGTGGTCATAATGCAAAATCGTTGTGATATTTCATATTTGCATATATGATGTTTCAATATTATGCACTAGGGACCAAAATATACGGAGTATATAATATAATGCACATTTTTGGTTTCATATAAATACAAACCAAGCTAAATATATATATATATATATATATATATATATATATATATATATATATATATAGCAGAAAAAATCTCGGTAACACAGGAAATGATTCACTTACCAAAGTTGTGTTGTTGCAACATCTACTGTATGCTTTATCAACTCCATATATTTTAATGCAATTAAAGTGTTTAACCTTCCAAATCCCAAGTCCCAACATCCAATTTAATGCACATCAAATCACATACATACTACAATACGGTTGTGCATACGCACAGCCCCCAAGATTCATTACTTGTTTCATTTCAACATTTTAGAATGTGTGTATTGATCATAAATAATTTGTCAAGTTTTAAGATGAAAATAATAAAATTAGGAAATGGTGGTATGAAAAATTATTTAGATGAGTATATATAAATGGTATGATGAGTATATATAGATGATGTCAAGTTTTTCATAGTAATTAATTACTACGGAGTATGTCTTAAATGGTGGTATGAAAAAGTTTTCCTGCTTGCAGACGTAAAATCATATCTGAAAAAGTGAAAAGGTAAAAAACTTTGAAACGTCAGAAGTCAGAAAACTTTCTTTTAGTCCTTGACATTTTCAACCACCTAGCAGTTATCCAAAGATAGTACAATACCACGGTTTTGTTGTGACAACCGTGGTCATCAGGGACAATCCTTTTTGATTTAAATATATTTGAGTTTAAAGGTTTTTAGATAATAATATTAAAAAGGTATATAATAATATTAATAATAATAGTAATAACAATAATAAGGGAAATAAATAATATAATAAGTATCAATATAACAAAGGAAAGGTAATACCACGGTTTTATTTGTGACAACCGTGATGCTCGTGACAACATCAGTACATTACCAGATGTTGTATAATACAATACCACGGTTATGTTGTGACAACCGTGGTCATCAAGGACTGCACTTTTGATTTAGATATATTTGAGTTTAAAGGTTTTTAGATAATATAAAAAAGGTATAATAATAATATAATAATAACAATAATAAGGGAAATAAATAATTTAAAAAGTATCAACATAACAAAGGAAAGTTAAAAATAAGATAAGTTGAGATAAGGAGTCGAACATCGACGCACACGCTTGTGCTATACAAACATTGACTCGTCTAGCACCAAGATACAGAACAATTAATTATTAAATTTAGTAAAGTAATTATATACATTAAATAGTCAATATTTTTATTTTACTATCCATTTAAAAACTTCAACCAATAGTGTATGAACAATTAATTATTAATAATATCACTTATATAGGTTTTTCAAAACTAATAATATAATCAAAGTATATTTATATAAAATAATGAATATGTTTTTGTAAAGATCATTTGTATTAACTTCTTGTAAGTATTTGGTCTAGTTATAGTGTCTCCAACGTCTACATAGTGCATATTTTATGAAAATTAGTTATTGTATATTTGCATTCACTTTCTGCATATATTTGGTGTAATTGTACAAACTCAAATTCAATTTTATATATACCTATAACTATAGATATATAGATAATATTATATATATTATTACGTAAATAGATAAATCTAATGAAGTTAAGAGTTTTAATACATCCTTTCAAATGCTAGCTAATAACCTAACACCATTGTACTTCTTCGTGGTCCGTCCTTATGTATGTAGTATCATCATTAGCAACATTTAAGGGCTCGATGCCGATAGAAAATGGTGGAGCTCGTCAAATTGCTTATATTCTTCCTCGTCAATGACATTTTCAACTCCAAGTATACGACGTTTACCATGCAAAACAATATGTCAATTTGAATCTTCCGGGTCTTCAACAAAGAAAACCTGGTTTTCTTGATTATCTAAAATAAATTGTTCATCTTTATAACCGTTTGTTGAAAAATTGACGAGGGTGAAACCATCTTTATTGACTTTTACTCCTTTTCCATTGTCAACCCATTTACACCTGAACAACGGTATGGTTAACACCCCATATTCAAGTTCCCAAATTTCTTGAATTACACCATAGTATGATTCTTTTGCAATGGTTTCTCTTCTTTGATCATCGGTTGTTGCAGCTACTAGCGTTACACCACTGTTTTGTAGTGTAGTTTTCCGGTTTTGTTTGCTGGTGTAAAATGTGTATCCGTTAATATCGTATGCTCGATATGTTGCAACAACACATCGCGGACCCATCCCCAATTGTTGCACCTCATCATCAAGTTGTTCACGAAGTACCTTTGCTCTCAACCAACTTGCAAACTGCTTTTTGTGCTCAGAAGCTAGCCAATTAGTCTTAGTAATTTTCCCCCACTCTTTCCTAAGCCTTAATATTTCCTTGTGCTCATTTACATAACGATCAATCGATATCACGTGTTGCAGAACAAAATAATGTGCGTTTCGAAGATCAGATTAGTCATCTGGTACACACATATTCAGTCCCGTTGTGCCTTTCCCTCCAAGTCGACCTTCGTGCCGAGATCTAGGAAGACCTACATGTTGTGTGCCTGCCAAGTAATCCGTACAAAAATCAATAACCTCCTCACAACAATACCCTTCAATCATACTACCCTTCGTCATTTTCGGTTTCTCATGTAGCCTTTCAAAAACCCCATATATCTTTCAAATGGATATATATACCGCAAGAAAATGAGCCCACAAGCGTTAATTTTTCCCACAATATGAGATACGAGGTGCACCATGACATCAAAAAATGAAGGTGGGAAGTACATCTCTAACTGACATAACGTGAGGATAAGCTCAGCTTGCAAAGCATCCAAACCCTCGGGATCAATTACCTTTGAATGAATCATGCTAAAAAACAAACAAAGCTTTGTTATCGTGTGTCGAATACGATCCGAAAGTATTCCACGAATTTCTATTGGAATCATTTGTGTCATTAACACATGAAAATCGTGGGATTTCATACCGAGCAATTTCAAATCTTTCATGGACACTAACCTCCTAACGTTGGCAGAATAACCAGAAGGAACCTTAACTCAAGACAAACTTTGGAAAAATGAAATTTGTTTGACCCTTGACATTGTGTAGCAAGCTGCCGGTAGATACGTACGTTTTCCTTCACTTGCTTTAGGATGCAACTCCTTTCGAATTTTCATATCCTCCATATCCCTTCGAACTTTAATTCCATCTTTTGTTTTCCCGGGGATGTTCAACAATAGACCTATCAAGCTATCACATACATTTTTTTCGATATGCAAAACATCAAGAGAGTGTCGAACGTCCAGTTGGCTCCAATATGGCAAATCAAAGAAAATAGACCTTTTTTCCAAATATTTTTTGGAGGTCTCGGAGACATTTTTCCGAACACAATAGGAGGATCCAAACGATCTAGTTTTTCAAGAACAACTTTTCCATCCAATTGTGGCTGCATCACTCTGGGCTCAACTCTACCATCAAACAATTTTGGTTTTCTGCGGTATGCATGCGACTTTGATAGCGATCTACGATGACCCATGAAAACCATTTTTCTACAGTTCATTAACCATTTAGAACATGTATCATCTTCACAAATAGGACAAGCTTTTGCTCCTTTCGTACCGTACCCAGACTAATTACCGTACGGTGGAAAATCACTTATAGTGCAGTAAATCATGGCTCGCATCTTGAAAAGCTCACGCTTATACGCATCATAGACTTCGACACCGTCACTCCATAATGTTTTAAGGTCATTAATTAACGGAGCCAAATAAACATCAATGTCGTTACCAGGTTGTTTTGGTCCTTGTATCAATAGTGACATCATTATGTACTTCCTTTTCATGCATAACCAAGGTCGCAAGTTGTAGACGCATAAGAGAACAGGCCACGTGCTGTAACTACTACTCATACTACCGAAAGGATTAAATCCGTCAGAACTTAAACCAAATCGTATGTTTCTAATCTCCCGTCCAAATTCAGGGTATGTGGAATTGATATTCCGCCATTGAGGAGAATCGGCTACATGTCTTAATTTACCATCTTGCTTACGTTCTTCGGCATGCCAACGTAACAATTTTGCATCATTGGGGTTTATAAAATAATCGTTTAAGTCTTGGTATGACAGGCAAATACCACAATACTTTAGCCGTCGGAGGGGTTTTACCCTCGAGTTCATCATTTTCTTCCTCATCATCATATGTATCTCTCCGTTTATATCTCGACGTGCCACATGTATTACACGCTTGTAGGTCTTTAAACTCGTTCCGATACAACATGCAATCATTTGGACATGCAGGTATTCTTTCTACTTTTAATCCCATTGGACACATTAGTTTTTTCGCTTGATAAATGTTAACTGGTAACTCATTATCTTCCGGGAGCATGTCATGCAAAATCTCCAACAAACTGGTAAAAATTGTATCACTCCAACTATTGTTTGATTTTATATTAAACAACTTTAACACGGCAGAAAGTTTCGTATATTTAATACACCCATCATACAACGGTTTTTCATACTCAGCAAATAATTGTTGAAGTTTGTCAAGGTTATTCACCTGAATGTCATCCCCCAGGTCATGCAACATTTGTTCAATAACATCCTCATCATCGACCTTGTCATGATCACTTACAAACACATCATGATCCCCTAGAACTCTTTCACCATGATTAATCCAAGTTAAATAATTCGGAACAAAGCCACGCCTAAGAAGATGTTCTTTAATCACTTCAGAATCAGCATAGCGCTGATAGTTTTACACTCTACACAAGGACACCAAATATCTTTTTTTTAATTATCTTTAGGTGTTCCTCGTCAACTCTCATGAAATGATACACATTGTTAACAAACTCAACGCTAACACGAGGTATACTGTACATCCACATATTACGATCCATCTAAAATAAGAAGAAAAAAATGAATAATTATTAATTACTATTTATATATATGTTAAAAAAATTTATGAGAGGGATCGGCAATGCCTTTATTTATATTATGTATACGATCTAAATTAAATGTAGATGAAATCATTAAATTAAAGTATGTAAACACATGCTATAACAGTCGATTGAGGATTTATACCTGAAATAAATGTTGATTGGAAGATTATCCGATCGAGATGGTTTTTGCCTTTTTGGTAGGTGAGTGTAGGTTGCTAACGGAGTTTAATTTTGACTATCTGATATCAAGAATAAAATATGACCACGGTTTCTTTCATTAAACCGTGGACAATGTTATGTTGAAATGTTTTAATTCCCTCCAAAAACTTTCAGAGCACGGTTAATTTTGGGACCGTGGTCACGTAATTAACATTCGATCTCCTACTTTGCAATATGTATGGTTTCTGGAGTACTCTACCTAATGTCAAAACCCTAAATCATTTTATTGGGAAAAAAAGCCTAAACCATTTTTTGGACCGTGTAAAATATTTGTTTTACCGATGGCTGGACTGACCTTTTTAGAGATGTCAGCCTCCCTTTTGGAGACCTTTTATTTTGTCTACTTGATGATTTGAACGTACACCTTTAAGATGTTCTTTAATGGTCATGATGGGTGTTTAAGGACCTTGCCCTAAAATCATTAAGAACAATTTGAAGTAATTTACCTTTTCTTTTTTACCTAATTAAATTAATAACCCCAAAAAATTAAATGCCACTTCTCTTTTTATCTAATTAAATTATTTGAATACCTAATTAAATTGTTTTGTCTACTTGAACTACCCGAAACACGAACAGTTTATCCGAACAACACTTTAACCTTACAATTAATATAATTACTCCAAAAGAAACATTACTGTTGGGACATTTTTGTGTGACAACAGTTCTAGCTTGTAATAGTGTATAGTTTATAATTAAGTTTTGTACATTGATTTTACTTTAGATATGAAATGATATATATTAGTTTGATATGAATATTTGTTAAACATATCATTGTGATTAAAGTGTTAGAAAAATATAGGATTAAACTAATTTGATAAAAGATATTAGTATTGTTAATATATTTATTATATATAAGTATACGATAGATATATAAATTGTGAACTCAATACTGCGATGCGAACTGAGTTCAGTTCGCAAGGTGGTAACTGAACCGAGTCAGTTCGCAGGACTCATGGGCTGCGAACTGAGTCAGTTCGCAAGGCCCAGACCTGCAAACTGAATCGAGTATATATGAGGTTTTCGGTTTAGAAAACCCTAACACTTTACAATCTGTGAATTTAGCTTCTGCAAACAACCCTACAAAATTCTAAGTATATTGTGCTTGGTTCTTGATAGGTTAACGTTATTAACAATCAAGATTAAGGCTAGATATTATTCCTAATCACGAACAAATCATGATATCAAAGTTATATCCGTATAACTAGGATATTAAGGGATTCCGCACCTCAATATTAAGATAACTTCGTTATCGATCTACAGAACTAGGGACTTACGATTGGTATCAGAGCTTTCACACTTAGTACTTTGTGGTTCGAGGTTATTTGGATTAAATAACTAACAATTTCGGGTTGTTTTACGTAAGTTTTACGACAAAAAGTTGTTTCTGGACATTTTTAGGTTGATTTACGTTCGAAATCTTTAGGTTTAAGCGTAAAAACACCTAGAATTTTCATTTTTAGGGTTAACAGCCATATTTGCGAACTGAAACGTATATTGCGAGCTGAACTGAACTTTGTGAACTGAGATTTGCGAAGTGAGCTGAGCTTGCGAATTGAATTGGGTTTGCGAACTGAACTGTATTTGCGAACTGAGTTTCTGCGAAGTGAACTTAGAGTTGTGAACTGAGCTGTAGTTTGCGAACTGAACTTTTTGAGTTTGCAATTTTGACTGATTTTTCGTCTTTTTGACCAAATTTAAGATGTCTAATCTTAGCCGAATGATAGAGATGGACCATGAGGTGGGAAAATCAAATGTTCCACCTAAGTTACTCACCCTTGATGATTATTATGGGTGGCGAGACCGTTTTGAGTCCTATTGTCGTTTTCATGACCTTATGATACGGGAGTGTATCACTCATGGATACACTTCACCAACTGATATCGCGTAAAAAGTCACGTTTTTACTACCGATATCTCTCTCATTCTGGAACGATTCTTAGTATATTGAACTCAAATACAGTTCAAATCAGTGATATTATGCTAAGAAGGTCAAAACAATGTTGCACGATAAAAATCAAGGAAAACGGATAAAAAAACGAAGATTCCACGCACGTTTGAAGATTCAAGGCATCAAAACAAGATTTAAAGACTAAATTACCCATCATCAACATCCATCTTATCCAAGATGTTCGTTTTCAAAATACGAGTCTAACAGAAGGAGAATCAACAAAAACGGATAAAGAATGAAGATTCTACGCCCGCCGGAAGATTCAAATGATTCGTACTCAATATCTGGAGATAGGAAAATCATCTCGGGGATTTCTTTATATCAAAATCTTCATTTTTGAATTACGAATCTAACGCAAAAAGAATCGACGTAAACAGAAGCATAACAAAGAAAATACACACAAACTAAGAAACGAGACAAAAGACGGCGAACCGGGGCGGGTGGCAGCCACCAGCCGCCGGCCAGCTGGTGGGCGGCGCCTGCCGCCTGTCCCCCATCCCATTTCCGCTTTTTGGTCCTTGTGTGTACCCGGTGCTATACCTTTATGCGATTGTACGTACCCGGTGTCACACCTTTACGCGATTGTACGTACCTGTTGCACTACCTTTTCCACCATTTGCTAAAGTGCTCCTCAAGTTGCAAACGTAAGCCGAATTTCACTATAAATAGGAGGCATGAGGCTTCATTTCAACACACACCATTCTTATAACAATATACTTCTCTTAAGATATTGCTTCTACTTTCTTTCTATTTTCTTACTAAAAATTAGTTTTAGGCTAGTTTAGGAGCTTGTTTAGAATAGAAGGAAAGTACAGAACGCATTGTAAATCTTCGGAGTAAGCTTGAAATTGTGTCAATTAATTCAAGTCTACTTTCTCCCGCATTTAATCCTAGTGCTTTCTAATCCTTATCTATCTTAATTAATTACGTTTATATTAATTATGCTAGATTTAGTTATCGCCATGATTAGAGAGTAGTATACTTGTTGAGTTTGCTTACGATGTAGTTAATTAATTATTGGATGATTTATAATTAAATATTAAAGATCGGTAGTATCGCTTTGATCGTCTTATTGCATGTTCTTGTTTGATTGTGGCCTTAGGATCATCATAGTGGTAAAATATAAACGGTCTTAATTATCGTAAAGTAATATGATGGCCCCTATTCGACTGTTACTCGATATAGTACTGGAAACACTTCAAGATGGAGTACAAATGTATGGAAGTTGAGGAACGACCGAAGGTAGTCATATTACGAAACGGTACAATATTACGAAGTAATATGATGGCCCCTATTCGACTTATTCGATATAGTACTGGGAACACTTCAAGGTTGAGTACAAATGTATGAAAGTCGAGTAATGACCGAAGGTAGTTATATTACGGACTAACATATAAAATGAGAAACCTAGTTTAATTAAACTTTCTAAATAGACTTTTAAACTTCAAATTAATCTAATCGCCTTTCCACCAATAAACTTGATTACAACACCTTTTTAACGACGTCTAATTGAAAGGTAGTCAGTCATCTATGTCAATATAATTTGTCAAAGGTATGAAACTATGGAACCGCAAGGCTACATGGGGGATTATCGTAGGACAAGACGTAGCCAAGGTTTGAAGCGGCGGAACCACTTTAAGTGAGGAACGTTGTGGATAATTAGGGGATTTATTGGGTAGTCTTAAGCAAGGACTAGTTTAAAGTCATAAATGAACTTATTAAATATACGAATCTGTTAGGATGACGAGGAATCGTTATATAATTCAGTTATGTCTAGTACCTTAAGATTTTATTCCCGTTCATATGAAAGTATTATTAAACCATAATTAAGATTTTGCTTATTATTCTAAATACTTTGTAATGTTACCTTAACCTAGCTCCCGGTGTGACATGCTAATGGAATTTTAATTAGTAGGGAATCTAGTGTTTACATACAAGTATTCAAGAATGATAATTAACTAATATCTTTCAAAATAGTTTCTCCAAACATCATCCCATAACTTAATTAACGAAGTCTCAGCAAACACTATCTTTATTTATCTGTTTTAGCTTTTACTTTTATTTCGCTTTTATTTATTTACTTTCCTAAGTTAGTTAATAGAAAAACCAAAACTCCACCACTATTTTATAAACCCTTCACTAGTTTGAAAGCCCTCATCTGCCACGCCTTAGTTTCAATTCAGTCGGTTTGAAGAACGACTCTAGGTCATACCTACCACTTGGTCACCCTTAGGATTAGTATTGTTAGGGAAAACTTAAGCCCCGCAATTACAAATTTAAAACACTCACTGATGCCCGTCGCTAGTAGCTGGTGCAATGACAAGGGTAAAATCCTTATCGACCGCTGGTGACGCATCAAGTTTTTGGCGCCGCTGCCGGGGAACCAACTGTACGAACCTTAGGCGTTAAGACGAACTTACCTACTAGTGAACCTTTAGGATTTCTTAGACCCGCACGTCTTTCTTTATTTTTCCTTCCTTTTACCACTTTTAGAAATGACCACCCCTATCCATTCAACTAGTCAACCACCTGCCGATGGGGATTTATTGGGTAGTCTTAAGCAAGGGCTGGTTTAAAGTCGTAAATGAACTTTTTAAATATACGAATCTGTTAGGATGACGAGGAATCGTTATATGATTCAGTTATGTCTAGTACCTTAAGATTTTTTTCCCGTACATATGAAAGTATTACTAAACCATAATTAAGATTTTGCTTATTATTCTAAATACTTTGTAATGTTACCTTAACCTAGCTCCCGGTGTGACATGCTAATGGAATTTTAATTAGTAGGGAATCTAGTGTTTACATACAAGTATTCAAGAATGATAATTAACTAATATCTTTCAAAATAGTTCTCCAAACATCATCCCATAACTTAGAGACGGGGGGCAGGTGGCCGACGGCTGGCTGCCACCCGTTTCGGTCCGTCGACTTTTGCTGCGTTGCTTAATTCGCGCGTATCTTCTTTGTTATGTGTCCGTTTACGTTGATTCTTTTTGCGTTGGATTCGTAATTCAAAAACAAAGACTTTGATGTAAAGATATCCCAAAAATATGTCTCCTATCTCCAGATATTGCCTACGAATCATTTAGATCTTTCGGCGGGCGTAGAATCTTCATTCTTTATCCGTTTTTGTTGATTCTTCTTCTGTTGGATTCGTAATTTGAAAACGAACATCTTGGATGAGATGGATGGTGATGATGGGCAATATTGTCTTGAAATATTGTTTTGATGTCTTGAATCTTCAAACGTGCGTGGAATCTTCGTTTTTCATCCGTTTTGCTTGATTTTTGTCAACCTTGTTTTGACCATCTTAGCATAATATCACTGATTTGTACTGTTTTTGAGTTTAAAATGCCAAGAATCATTCCAGAATGAGAGAGATATCGGTAGTAAAAACATGACTTTTTACGCGATATCAATCATCATCACCAACATTTACACTTTGTTTAAATTTCTTGTACAATATTTTATAATCATCTACATAATACAACAATAAATTTATGAACGAAATAAAATGGGTAAAGATTGCTCACAGTGGTTTGAAAAAGGTGATAATGATGGGCCGATGATGATGATCCGAGATAATGATAATGATAAACAAGTGAAGATGAAGAAGGTAATAGATAAAAGATGATGATGTTAACAAATTTGAGAATGGTGATGAAAATAAAGAGGTTGTGTTATGTCTCTGTTGCTGCTTCCTTCCGATCTAATGCACAGAGTAATACAATAATTGAGTTTAGTAGGATGTATGTATGTGAGTGTATCTGAGATGGTAGGAGTATATAGATTGTTAACTGGGTTAAGTTTCTCCACGGGTTTGGGTCGGGTATTAGTAGTGTGTTCCCAGATATTTTTAGTTTGTAGTATAAGTTTAGGTTTTTAGTCCGTTAATTTTGTGTACGGGTCTAATAATGTGTAAATTTTTATTTGATATTTGTAATTATATTTTGAGGTATTTCTCCCAAATACATTATTATGAATGAGAAAAATATAATTTTTATTATTTTTGACCTTTGAGTACGTTTTGTATTGTTTCTGTTTGCGTACGATACATTATATATATATAAAACGTATAAATATTTTTGTTTCACCTTTATTTCTCTTTGTTCACATAATACTTTCAAATAAATAATTATTCAAAAATATTTTTGCGTTCATTCAAATTCGTATGCACGTGATTATTAAATAATCATTTAACGTTATACATATATACATTTATATATATAATATTTGAATACTTTCGTTTTAACACGTACCAAGTACAAATGATTAAGGTTTAAATTATGAGCTAATTTTGCCCCTTTTTGACCGGGTGTCACATTCTCCTCTTGTTAGGAGAATTTTGTCCCCAAATTTAACCGAACTGAGGTCCGCGCGTTTCTAAGGTCAACTATGTGATATGTCTAATTCTAAGACATCCGACTTATCCGAGTCTTCTCCCCTTGTTAGGCTTAAGCCTACCGATCACTAAAGGAATGAGGGAGAATTTTCGATTTCTACCCGACCGTTATGTCTACGTGACATGGTCAGTCCGTATTAAAAAGTTAAACTATGGATTGAACTTATAGTCCACCGAACTTTGTAAATCTTACTGCGTTCCTAGAGTTTAACGTAGCTACCGATACCGTACAAGATGTATAATCGTTCTATATTAACAAATATAGATTTCTGATACCTAAACCTATTTATATCATCAAAGAATAAACTAGACATTACGCAACATGGTACGTACCCGTGTCAGGGTCAGGTTGAGCGTCCTTAGTTTTCAGCACGAAGAACCTTCCTTTGTTGTTATACTTCAGCTTAGGATAGTCATTTCGGTAATGTCCTACGACTCCGCACTCGTAACAAGCTTTTACACGGCAGTCTTTAGCAAGATGACCGTAACGCTTGCACTTATCACATGGAGTGCCACAAGGTCCGTCATGATGGCATTTACACTTTGAGCAGTAGGGTTTAGTTCCAGTGTACTCCTTCTTGATTTCAGATCCAGAGACGTTGTCCTTGACAGTTGCCGTCTTTTTGTTAGTTTGGCCTTGGTTGCCAGGATTTCCATCAGCTTTTCTCTTGTTGTCCTTCCCTTCACGGACAACCTGTGCCATGAGGCTGTGAGCCATACGAACAGCACCTTGAATATTCTCTGGTTTGGATGCAGTCACCATCCCTTTGATGCTTGCGGGAAGTCCCCAGATGTACCTTTCGACCCTTTTGTATTCAGGGTTAACCATAGTTGGACACAAGAGGGCTAGTTGATGAAAGCGAGTAGTGTACCCAGCTATGTCATTGCCGTTGATGGAGTGATTCCAGAATTTTGTTTTCAGCTGTTGGATTTCCTCCCTAGGGCAATACTCCTCAGGCATCATATTTTTCAGATCATCCCAGGGAAGTTTGTAAGCATCATCAATACCCACAGTCTGGGCATGAGTGTTCCACCAGATAAGTGCACCTTCCATCAGTGTGCAGATAGAGTACTTGACTTTATAGTCATCTGGGCAGTTGTAGATGCGGAAGACGGGTTCCATCTTCTCTATCCATTGCAGTAAGCCAATGGCTCCTTCAGTGCCCTTAAAGGTCAAGGGTTGGCAGTTGAGGAAATCTTTGTATGTGCAGGGTTTTGTCGGAGGGGCATTGTTGTTAACCTCTTCGCTCCTCGGGTTTTGGCCTGACCCGCTGTTGGGAGGTGTTTGTAGAGCGGCCAGAGCTTCAGCTACTCGCTGAGTGATTAGCTGTTCAAGTTCAGTAGGAGTGAAGTATTGTCATCTTGGAGGCATGTTCCTTCAATAAAGACAAGGGACATGTGAGTTTTTTTTTTTTTTTTTTTTGTAAGAGTATGATTATCGTAGTTGTATATATAAAGATAATATACCACAACACAAATGACAATCATAATGTAGAATAATAAAGGTTGAAATCAATTAACATGTGTGTCGAAAGATTACAAGAGTTAGGGTTTACAACAGTGTTAGGAATTATCACATTCGAAAGGGTATTGAGAATTTGTTCGTTATCCGTCGCAGAGTTATCCGTCGCGAGATTTTGTCGTTTCTATTCGAGTGAATTTGATAGGAATGAGAGGAAAAGATTTCAGTCCGTAGAGGAATACTGATTTCTGAATGTTAAACGTGATGACGAGTGAATGACAAAAATTTTCTAACCTTATCGGGGTAAGTCTATCTCGAAGAGAAGACCCTCTTCTCTAGGGTACATCCCAGTACTATTTTCCCTAACTCGATTAACTTATCATCGGTAAGTCTCATGGTGTATCCGAACAGTGAGTGTATTACTGAGTATTCGAGGCCCAATCATATATATATATATATATATATATATATATATATATATATATATATATATATATATATATAATATTATAGCCTAATTATTATATGTATGTACCTTATATACACATATATCCGCCTAGTTGTGTCTAGCACAAAATAAATATGAGTCCCGGTTCTCCCGTGGTCAGAGTCAACTAATGCATTCCTGTTCAATATAACCCCTTTCAGATCTCACATCATCTTTGTTTAATTGTACATAGTTAGCTAGGCTATGTTAAATTAAACTTGTATGATGTAACTCCTGAACCAGTTATACCTAATGAGGAATACTGCCTAACGGTTATAGTTTAGGCCCACTAAATGCAACCTAATTCGCTATAACCTTAGGCTCTGATACCAATCTGTCACACCCATGATTTCATGATTTGCGGAAGTGAAGATTTTGGGTGTGACTAATCAAATATCAAAACACCAAGATTACAAGCAAACAACTCTACATGAGACGTTTATACATTACAAAGGTAGTTACATAGTTTTAAGTTATAAATACATCAATAATGAGTTCGCATATTTAGATTCCGAAGATTTTAATACATAACCATTATACAAAAGATAATGCTAGAAAATATTCATGTTTATATAGATGCATGCGACTCGTACTATCTAGCATAATCCTGCGGGCCACCCTACTATAGCTGATCACCTGAGAATACAACACTAAAAGGTCAGATATAAAGCTGGTGAATCTCACAGGTTTATCATAAAGCATGTTGTGATACACAATGTTATCCGATGATTTAATACCGAACAATGATTAACCAATTAAGGTTACCAAACAATGATTAAACCAATTAAGGTTACCGAATTAAGTATACCAACTATGACTTTGTATTGCACTGAGCCATGGTTCGAGGCCTAACCCGACCTTTTGCCTCCCAAACGGTGTCAACACCCATAACAAATACTAAAGTGCCCATTTGGAATGGTTGTAGCTAGCAACCCGGACAGGAACGTCACTCCCCAAATAGATCTATTCTTTAGTAATCGCGCCTTATTAAGTTAATGAACCATGCACTGATGAGGACTTTCCCGTATTAAAACACTCATGCAATACCCGAACAAAGAAAATCAAGACCGACAATGATAACCAACTGAGTTAATAATTAAATTAACTAACCGAATAATAGTGATCACGAAAACAAGTAAGTGTTGTATCTCACCTCAAGTTTTAAATCAGTAAAATAATAAAAGTGGGGTTGTGAGACTCACCTGAGTCTAGCTGAGCAAGGAATATCTGATATGGAATGAACAGTCCGAAACCTTCTAATGCCCTATGCATATAATGTCATTCATATATATAAGTGATTGTTTTATCGTTAAACTATATCAATAGTTTGTTTGTTTTGAAAGATTATTTTGAAAAGATCGTTGGTGATGATACTTTTGAGAATAATTAATGTCCCTAGAGTTGAAAACTTTTTTATCTCAAGTTGTGTCATTGGTTATGCGTATGTATATCTATATATATATATATGCTTATATATATACATATATATATATATAGATTGTTCCAAAAATCATTTATTGTAGTATTCAAATATTATATAAATATTTGTTGCGTGAAAGTGTAAGTGTGTGTGTGTGTGTGTATATATCGTTTTATTTGTCGTTGCGTATATTTTGGGTATATATAATACCCATTAGGGTAAGTTATGTAATAATTTAATATGTTTATCCAATGTTATAATGCGATTAGTATGTGGTCAAAGCAGGATTGTTATAAATTTTATGTTAAGTTTTTGTAACATTGATGTGAAGTATTAAAAAAAAATAGCTTAACATGTGAAGTTTTTCACGAGAATCGCTTAACATGGTTTATACCATGTGAAGCTTTAACAAAAAACAAAAAAAAAATAGCTTAACATGGTTCATACCATGTGAAGCTTTAACAAAAAAAATAGCTTAATATGGTTCATACCATGTGAAGCTTTTCATTGTTTTATGTTAACACAAAATCTCATGTTAAATTTTTGAAATTTCACATTCACAGTGATGTGAAGTTTATGAAAATAGCTTAACACATTAATATATCATGTGAAGCTTAACCAAAAATAACTTAACACAATAATATACCATGTGAAGCTATTTTGGTTTTCAATTTCATTTACAGTGGCTTGAAATTTGACAGTCCAATCCTTTCAGCTCGATTCAAATTTTCTTAAGTGCTTTCTATTATCCACTTTTGGTTATCAACTTTTATCTTTGTTATTATCATGCATGTTTTCACACAGTATAATACTCGTATACCTACTAAATTTTTATGTCTGTGTGTATTTTTGGTTCACGAAACATCATCACCAACATTTATACTTTGTTTAAATTTTTTGTACAATATTTCATAATCATCTACATAATACAACTATAAATTATGAACGAAATAAAATGGGTAAAGATTGCTCACTGATATCGCGTAAAAAGTCATGTTTTTACCACCGATATCTCTCTCATTCCAGAACGATTCTTGGCATTTTAAACTCAAAAATAATACAAATCAATGATATTATGCCAAGATGGTCAAAACAAGGTTGCACGATAAAAATCAAGCAAAACGGATGAAAAACAAAGATTTCACACAGGTTTGAAGATTCAAGGCATCAAAATGATATTTCAAGACAAAAGTGCCCATCATCAACATCCATCTCATCCAAGATGTTCGTTTTCAAATTACGAATCCAACAGAAGAATAATCAACAAAAATGGATAAAGAATGAAGATTCTACGCCCGTCGGAAGATCCAAATGATTCGTACGAAATATATGAAAATAGGAGACATATTTTTGGGATATCTTTACATCAAAGTCTTTGTTTTTGAATTACGAATCTAACGCAAAAAGAATCAACGCAAACGGACGCATAACAAATAAGATACGCGCGAATTAAGCAACGCAGCGAAAGACGACGGACCGGGACGGGTGGCAGCCAGCCGCCGCCGGCCTGGTGGTGGGCGGCGCCACCTCCCCTCCCCCCGTCTCTTTTCTGCTTTTCCGTCCTTGCGTGTCCCCGGTGCACCACCTTTCGCTACTTTGTCGTACCCGGTGCACCACCTTTCGCTACTTTTTCGTACCCGGTGCACCACCTTTCGTTACTTTTTCGTACCCGGTGCACCACCTTTCACCCCTTTTTCTAATGTGTGCCATGGAATGCTAACATGAGCCACATTTTCCCTATAAATAGAGCCCCAAGGCTTCCATTTGAAAATGTCCCATATGCATTAAGCATAATACTCTCTTTACTTTCTCATTCTATTTTCTTACTTCAAAATTAGTATTAGACTAGTTATGGAGCTTGTTTAGAGTAGAACGAAAGCTAGGGAACATTTTGTAATATTTGGTGTACGCTTGGAGTTACGCTTATTAATTCAAGTCTATTCCTTCTCGCATTTTAATCCGGGTTCTTTCTATCATATTCTATCTTAATTAAATATGTATGCTTTAATTATGCTAGAATTAGTTTGTACCATGATTAGCGAGTAGAATACTATTGTATTTGTTATGATATAGTTAGCATATATAATTATGGGATGACTTTAAATATGTCGTGAAATAATATGACGGCCCCTATCCGACTGTTTACTCGGTATAGTGCTGGAAATGTTTTTAAGCAAAGTACATACGTATGGAAGCCGGTAACGACCGAAGGTAGTTGTATTATGGATCGACATTATAAAACGGAAACTTTATGAACGGACTTATCTTATGATTTTAAACCTAAAACTTATATTCGTCTTTCGATTAACAAACGTGATTGTAACCTTGTAAAGAGGAGTCGCGAACCTTGATACTTGGTCAATAGTTATCTGTGTAAAAACTATGTTTTTAACTTTAACGTCATGCAAGCATCGTAAAATGCAATGTGATTATGTGGACTTGCCATGAGTATTGTACACTTTCGATCACAATGTACTTATCATGTGAACATGGCGAAGCAATTAAATTCACAATGGAAACATCGGTAAACGATTAAATATACTGTGAATCACCATAGCATTTTCCGACATGGTCTGGGTTTAACTTTATGTAAAAGCCGTCAGCATTTTAATTAGCATTTTAATTAGATTAGTTAATTTAGATTAGATTAGAGTAGGTAGGCTACAGGCTAAATAATCATTTACGAAAACCTAGGGATTTCTTAATTGTAATGAGAAAGACATGTTTAAAATCTAAGTTACACTGATATCCTTTCCTTAAAATACGAAACCAAAAGTAAGATACGTAAGAAACCTGAACGTTCTCCCCTGCTTATCATTCTTAAGTTTCATTAATAGGAATTGGCTAATAAGTCCGAACATAAATTCTAAGTTAGTTGTTTAATGGATTTGAAATCTTTATGGTATTAAAAACGGTTAGACTTGCTAATGACCTGCTACTCTATTCCTTCGCCCACGAGCGAATACGTTCAATATTTACGGGTCACTGACTCCCTCACAGGAGAGTGTGGAGAGTTGAGCAGCGTCTGTCTGATCAGAATCATGACACCTAAGTTCCTCGTGACATATTAGTTGATAACCGACTAATAGGGAACTTAGTGGTTATACCACTGGATATTGAATCTACTAGACATTTCCAATTTAGATAATCGTCCTCCTATAAGAGTCATCATCCCACATTGTCAGCTAACGAACTCACAACAAATACTACTTTTATTATCTGATTTATTATTACATTTTATTCGCTTTATTTAGTTTACTTAGTTAACTGAACCAAAACCCCCAACGCACTCTTTTAAAACCTTTACTAGAAAAGAAAGATTGATTGAATCACCTCCGTTTCAATTCAGTTTCTCTTTAAGAATGACTATAGGTCATACTTACCATCTACTAGCCTTTGGTTTAGTATTAGTAAGTCATACTTAGACCCCAACAAATATAAATTTAAAACAAACCAATTGCGATCCGTACGTCGTCTTCATACGACCGTTAGGCATCCCAACACTCACGGTGGTTTGAATAAGGTGATAATGATGGGCCGATGATGATAATGATAAACAAGTGAAGATGAAGAAGGTGATGGATAAAAGATGATGATGTTAACAAATTTGAGAATAGTGATGAAGATAAAGAGGTTGTGTTATGTCTCTGTTGCTGCTTCCTTCCGATCTAATGCACAGAGTAATACAATAATTGAGTTTTCTAGGATGTATCTATGTGTGTGTATCTGAGATGGTAGGAGTATATAGATTGTTAACTGGGTTAAGTTTCTCCACGGGTTTGGGTCGGGTATTAGTAGTGTGTTCCCAGATATTTTTAGTTTGTAGTATAAGTTTAGGTTTTTAGCCCGTTAATTTTGCGTACGGGTCTAATAATGTGTAAATTTTATTTGATATTTGTAATTATCTTTTTGAGGTATTTCTCCAAATACTTTATTATGAATGAGAAAAATATAATTTTTATTATTTTTGACATTTGAGTACGTTTTGTATTGTTTCTGTTTGCGTACGATACATTATATATATATAAAACGTATAAATATTTTTGTTTCACCTTTATTTCTCTTTGTTCACATAATACTTTCAAATAAATAATTATTCAAAAATATTGTTGCGTTCATTCAGATTTGTTTGCACGTGATTATTAAATAATTATTTAACGTTATACATATATACATTTATACATATAATATCTGAATACTTTCGTTTTAACACGTACCAAGTACAAATGATTAAGGTTTAAATTAGGAGCTAATTTAGCCCCTTTTTGATCGGGTGTCACAATTAGTTTATACAACGTCAAATGCATAACTGAGAACATTTCATAGCTATATTAGATATTTTTGTCTTGATTTTAATTAACTTTCAATTGTTATAATTAGAGATTGCGATATGGGTCGAGTTAAGTTTGCGGGTCAAAAGTTCACAATATAAACCCGAAACTAATTTGATTAATGGGTTAACGGGTTAAAAGTAACCAACCCATATACAACATGCATTGTGCTGTTTGGCCAGTCAATCCATTGACGGGGACTTTAACCCAAACTCAATAAGATATGATAAACAAGTTGACGGGTTGAGACTTGAAAATGCAACTCTTCCTCATTTATTTCTGTGTAAAAGTTCAAGTTGTGTCAAGAATTATCACCACTAATTAGAATCATTAAAAAATAAAGTGTACAAAATAATGTACAAATAGCATTTTTTTTTTATTTACACAAGTACGACATGTCGTTAAACAAATCTATCGTGAGTAATCTTTTGTTGTCACTGCATTGCGGAGGCAAAACAATCACCTAATCAAATTATATGGAGAGATACACGATGAGAGTCATTTGAAATAAAATAATTAAATTTACCATTTTGGCAACCGGCGTGATTTATCGTATTGTTCATTAGTGATGTCGATTTCGTTTTCATATATTGAAGTTTAAGTATAAATCACTACTTTCAATGATATAAACGTGCTTAATAATGTCTAAAACTACTATCGAAAGACAAACGTCTCCTTCAATTCAAAATCTTTTTCCAAAGTCATCCGTGACAAAAGTGTCAAATGATATGTTGTACAATTAAACAAATTAAATCTTCGTATTAAAATTATAAAGTAGCCCGTAAATTTTACGGATTATAATCTAGTAATAATAATATTTGAACTAATTAAAAGATTCTCTTATATATCTACCAGACTTCAAACTCGTGTATACACATATGCCATAAATTTTCACTGTATATTATTTTTAATAATAAAATGTGTAGGTTAATATGTAAATCAAGTATTTAATTGGTTTCATGATAATATTACTTTATATATATGAATTTATATATGTAGAGATTATAAAATTAATTTTTTAAGTCTGTATTAACATTTTCAAGTAATTTTGTTCCTACATGAGGAATTAAAAATAGGAAACATCACACATCGAGAATAATGTTTAAATTAATGAATAAAAAATTCTACTAATATGTTGTACTATTTTTATTTGGTAATAAGTTTGCCTTCCTAATAAATAATAATAAAACAGATAGATAAATCTATAGTATAATATATACTTAAAGCATTATAGTTTGGAGCAATCCCGACTCTTACTTGGGTTTTCTCATATTGATCCAACATGAAAAATTAATTTGTTATTAGTTAAACTTACCCCCTTTCGTATTTATATCATTTTTAATTAAAAAATTATAGCAACCCGTATGTATTTGTTTTTATATTAAAAAAAAAAACTAAAAAAACGTAAATAAAATAACAAGATAAGCTTTCATGAACCAAATAAAACAATTTAATAAATATTCAATAGTTAACTAATCATTTCACATTAAAAAAAACGTAATTTATAACAATCGAATGAATGAATAAATAAATTTAATAAATATTCAATAGTTAACTAAATTATACGTAATGAAGTGTAAAAATTCGGCCCCCCAAAAAAAAAAAAATTCGGCCTCATCTACATTTGACACGACCGAATTTTCCTCTACGTGTAACTCGAAGCTCAAATCAAATTACTCTCTTCGTCCCGCAATTTGATTGTCTCGAGACAAAAAACACGTAGTTTAAGATAAATACAATAAATACTACTTGCTTTTTGCACAATGACATTCTTACCCCTAACCAATTAATTTAAATTTTATTTCACTTTTGTAATTTAATTTTTGAAGTAGGGATAATATAGTAAATGAAATCATATTTCCTTTCCATATTTGGCAGTGGACAATCAATTTGGAAAAACACACAATGGAATAGTGGACTATTAAATCGGGAATGATGAAGTATTATTTCATAATATAATAATATATTCTAATTAATTTCCATTATATAATTTTCTTTTCTATTTGTCATCTTCCTCCGCTATATATACTAATCTCCACCCAAATTTGTAACCATCTTTGCATTCCCGGTTTAATGTTCGATTTATAGGTTCTTTATGATTTATGTTGATGTTTGATTTGGTGTAATCTACTGTATGATGTTTGTTTGTTTAATTTATTGCAGGTGTTATCATAGTCATGGAGTGTCCTCGAGAGTTTTTGTTAAAGTTCAAATTGGTTATTTAATATTTAGCACATCACTTCGTCTTCCCCCCTCGGGTATAAGGTGACTTAGTTTTACATTTAATTTCTACTTCGATTGAAAGTTAAGCATTAATTGGCATTGTAGGTCATGTTATTGATTTGTGTAGTTTTTGATGTTTTGTCTACTTTAAAGTTGCTGACTTTGTTATTTGTTGTTCATCATTTTCATACTTCTTCATTTCCTTTGTAAATTTCAAACAGAAAGTGACAGGAAAAGTCGAAAAAGACATAAAACTCATGGTATGTATATGCAATAATGTATTATGGTTTGCACCTCTTTAAGTTCTAGGCGATTTTAATCTGGTTTTACAGGTCAATATTTCTATTATTTTAATCTGTTTGGGTGTAGGGTCTAAGTTGTATATGGTCAACATTTAATTATTGTATTTAGCTACTTATGAGTTATTGCAACTCAAGATACAGCAGCAGATGATGTGCTCATTTAAGTTTTGATGGTGGGTTGCTGAAGTGCAATATAATGTTTACCAGCTGAATCTAACAGATAATTTAAGCAACTGTTTTTCTCACATTGCTGCAGCCACTATGCTTCGCGTTTGGACTACCTTAGGAACCTTCAACCAAAGTATTGCTTCACATCTTTCCACCTACTATTACTTTTCCCGTCATGGGTTTGTCGTTCTTACTCCATTTTGGAGGCCAAATCTGTCTTCGTTCATTTGACATATTTGTTACTTTTACGTTTGACTGCAAAGACATTATGGACGGCATTATCTCCTTATTGTGGTGGAGCATCAGGTGGAAGTGATTTTGATTCAAAAGGAAAACGTGACAATGCGGTATTGTCTTTAAAGCCTATACATTTGTTAATATGTTGTGTGCGTAAATAATGTCACGACCTTGTGTTTTTTGCCAGAGCTATATGTGTTGTCTTCGTTTTTTATTATTATTGTTATTAGCATCTTCGATCATTTGACTCCTGGCTGGGAATTTTCAGGTGGGCTGCGTTATTTTCTTCTAGAGGTTGCAAAATGGGTGGGTTGGTTTAAGCTATATGGATGAGTTGTATCGTTACATCAGCCCGATAAGGTATTCAAAGCCAATTTAATTACATATCAAACCTTTCATTTGGTTCCATTTTTCGATTTAAAGGATATGAAATTATGAACATAAATGTTTAGCTAAACAAAATTTCCTTTTTGATAAATGATCCTTAATCTCTTCTCTCTATATATTTAAAGGAAACTCAAAATCATGCAACCCTTCTTAAAATAGATCTCTATAAATTAATCTTGACCCTTTAATGCATAAGGGCAATTAATTAGGTCCATTGATTTTCATTTCCAAACTAGACTACCTAATTAGCAAAATACCTCAAAGCCGAAAGACTCTATTACCCTTGAAGAATATCCATTATTACCCATTATTATTAGTAGTATTTAAATTTAAATAAAATTATAAATACTCTTGCTTTTCTACGATTAAGGTTTCTGTAATGTACGGGTTAGTTTTGCTCAAATCTATGATCCAATTTAAATATTTTAAATTTGTAATTAATTTTGTGAAAAGTTATATTTGAATTTTATTATTAACTCAAATAATCAAACTCAATTGCTGATACAATTCTACTACAATTATTTAGGTCTCATGTACCTTGACTTTATTATATGATTGATCACCAAAATATCGTCATACTTTATAAGATGTTGAGACGTTAAAACTTTTTTAGATGTGTCCAATTATAATTCGCACGAATTACATATTTTACCACCTTAAACCATGTAAATATCAAATATACTTAAGTACCTAACTTAACATAAAAATTATATATGTACATAAGATCTCTAACTGTATACTAATTAAAACTCTAAAATCAATACTACTAACCAATAAGAACATCAAATATTTCGTAATCACCCACAGTCAAACATCAATGATTGTGACTTTGTGAGTGGATGTTTGGATCAACGAGGTTTGAATAAAGCTAGAGTTTTACAGTTGGTCTATTAGGAGATATAAATGGAGTGAAAAAAATCTCTAGATATAAGATAGTAATAGTAATTAATAGATTTATTGGTAATTAATAGATACTTTTCTCCTAATTTATTTGGTTCATGTCTTATAAATTTATAAATTTATAATGTTGTAGTTTTACTTTTTGTTAGTTGGAAGAGATTGTACTTTCTAGTTTCTAACATGGTTCATTTGTCCAAAATTTGGCACTGGATTATCGTTTCAAGTTTACTTAACATAAGAAATCCAAGTCAGAAACAGAAAAATATATGACATAGTATTAAGATTTTCTTTAGCACACCTTTTGACTAGATTTTAAAACGGTCTGTTTTGGAACCGATATGGAACTAAATTAAGTGCGCTCAATTTGCAAATAGAAAAGCAAAGATAATAGAAAACGAAGAGGGAAAATCGAGTAGGGGCTAGATCGAGAGGTTGATTGTAAAAGAGCATTTTATACGGTAGTTTATTCAGCACAAGAGACCATTTTGTAATTTACTATGCAAATATATCATATGACCGCGTATTGCAACATGATGGATCTTAAGTAACATACTCTAGTTGATGACATATATAGAAATGTTTACTATAAGAAACCGATGTTACATAAATATATAATGTATGAATACAATAAGAATGCACAATCCCGGTTACAATTAACTAAACACAACATATATTGTAGATATGCAATAAGCATACATAACCATTGTCTATGCAACAATCCTACTATAGGATTTGGATAGGTGGACATAGGTGTGGTCGTAACCCACTGGGTTCACATATGAGTTTCATAAGCTATACATATATTTCGACTTTAACTATTCAGACACCAGAGACTTTTAAACCACCAAACGACAAACATCACAATGACCCATTAACTACGGTACGTTAAGAGCAAGCTACAACGCATCAAAAGACGATACTATAAACACATTCTATCCAAAACACTTCCACCTACATAGTTTATGTGCATATATGTACATCATATGGTAGTTGTTCACTAAAGTTGGTTAAAGTCAAGCTGCTACATTAATATGGTTCTGTGACCAAATCATCAAAAGATGGTACCTGTCAAGATATAAATGGATCATTTGGATATGTTTGATATTGAAAGAAAGTAAGTCAAACATTTTATTTGTTTTTCTAATCCGTCTTCTGAGTTCGCTTTTGATCCTTTTGGGTAACATGCCTAACTGGTATGTTATCACCCCCGCTGACATTTGAGGGTTGTTCTCCGGTTACACCTACAACAATCATATTGAAGTCTATAAGCATTATCAATTCTAAGTTTTGCACATGTCAAATTTATTTTAATAAATCAGTAGCAATTATGGTTACCTTTTTCCGGAAAGAGGCCCCTTTAACTTGCTTTCTTATGTTTATTGATGCTGCTGGCATTCTTTTGTTCAATAAAGAAGTTACAGGTGTGGGCGGTTAATGTCATTCCATTGGTTGTTCTTCACTTGCTGGTGGGTAGACGCATTTGGCTGGCTTTCATTTTTGTCTTTCAAGATAGCGGTTGAAGCACCAGTTTGTTCATGTCTTTTAAATAGCCTTCTTTGAGTTTCTTGTACAGAGGTACTGCATATGACTTCATTGTCAACTGGATCACCGGCCAACAGCTAAGTCAAGTACCTTGTCCACCAGGAAGTCAACATTTCCTACATTGCTATTTTTGTTGAAGTGGATATGGAATATCTATTTAGTTCCAGAATTGGATCTGAAAAAGTGTGACGATCAGTGTATCCCATGTCCATAACCAGTTACAAAAGAAAGCTTTAAAACTGTAGCTGCAGTTTATATGATAGATAAATAATTAGAACTTCGCTATATGGATAGTCAATTATATATTGTCTTTAAATCTTACATATGTTTGGGGGCTTTAGTGATCGGCCCATGGTTGTGTCATTCTAAAATCTGTTTTTGCGTGCTAGCTTCTTTGAATGATCAGGGCATGCCATACAAAACCAATTATATGTTTAGCTGACCTCCATTATAGTCGCCTAAGTGGTGAACCTATCAGTCTGCAAATAAAAATAAAATACATATGGAACTAAATTCAAATTTTGGATTTAAATTATACCGCAACAGAAGCTATTCACCTTGTATCTCTTCAGATCCGGCGGGAAGCTATTGGTCCATTTTTGATCAATCAACTTCAATCACACCACTTCAATCATAGGGTCTGAGATCATTCAGTTTCGTCGATATTTTCCTGAAAGAAAAATTATTAACTCATCCGCTACTAAGCCATACGTAAGGTATAGCAGATACATGTGTAAAGACACAAATTTATACCCTCCACATGTTCGCTAAAGTGTTAATTTAAAGCTCGGCCAGTCTTAAAAAGGTGCACACCCATTTTGTAATTGTGTCGATCTGTACATTGGGTAAAGACATGCAATTTACTTTTGTAAAGCCAATACATATCTTGTTACTCATTATAAATGAAGATAAGAAACCAATGCCTCATCGAATTTTTTTTAATAACAGGATGTATTTCGAAAGACTGTGTAGTAATAGTGTTTTCTCGTTGGGTGGTATAGAAATAGCTCTCCCGCAATGTGTAAATACGGACCATTAATAAATGGTCCGCAAAATGAAAATGAGAACCATGTTAAATTTGACTTTTACCCCCAAGTCCACAAATGAACCATCTTTTCGATCGATAATTCTAGTGGTGAAACCAAGAATAACTTTCTTTCAATTTTAAAACATGGTCCGCAAAATCATAATGCAAACCACAAATTTTAAGATAATTATTTTAAAGATGAATATGTAATTGCGGACCATATCTACAAACTACAACCCATGCTCCATTAGGGTTTGTCTCTGTGCAATAATAATTCAATCTCCATTAGGGTTTACAATAAGTCATACATTGAAGATAACGATCATGATAACAAATTTTATTATTATACAAGTTCACATGTCTGAATTCACATATCTTTAAATTCGACAATGTGCATTCTAAATTTTGTATCACAATTTTCACAATCTCTGCCCTTTACATCAGTTATAACATATTCATATACCAAAATTCATCGATGAATAATTCTTTAAATCAACCAACATCCTTCACAACCAACCCTTTAGATACTCCATTTCCATTACCTACTAATAATATATGAATGCAATAGTCACGATAATAATGGCGGGTTTGACAATTCTGATGATGATAGATCACACCAAAGTGGAGATGAAAGTGAGTCAGTCGAGGAAGATGAAAATGAGTCAGGTGACGCACTTGAACTTCCAGTCCAACAGAATGCCGGTACATCTCAACCTTATACACAAGGTGTGATGAACTTCTTTACAAATGTTGGGAATATCCATGATCATAGCCTTTCAGATTTTGAAGATGATTTGCCCATGGATAAGTGGAGTGAGTTAGAAAATCAAATTCGGATAGGTATGCTCTTTGATAGTAGAGATCAAGTTGTTAAAGCTATAAGACTTTGGTCAATTTCTCAAAATAAAGAATTTATAGTAGTTGAATCTAAAAAATCTTACTGGGTGGTCAAATGTTTCACTCAAAGTGACAAGTACAATACACCCCAACATGTAGCTCCTTGTGAATGGTATGTTCATGCGAGAAATAAGAAAAACCATCATTTGTGGCAAATCACACGATGGGTGGATGCACACAACTGCTTTGGGTCAGTTGTTAGCAACAACAATAGAAATTTAAACTCAAAAATTATTGCTTCTCACATCCTCCACTCAATTGAACAAGATATTGCCTATCTAACAAAACATGTTCGAGCGGACATAAAGGAAAAATTGAGCGTTGATATTTCTTACGCCAAGGCATGGCAAGGTAGGAAGAAAGCGATAGAGAGTCTTTATGGAACATGGGAGAGTAACTTTGTTGATTTGCCCACGTATATTGCAGCGTTACAAAGTTCTAACCCTAATACTGTGGTGCAGTGGTACCATGAACCAACAAGCTCATCAAATACAGTTATGTTCAAATATATATATTATGGGCATTTGGACTAGCCATTTACTCATTCCATCAATGTCAGCCTATTATATGCGTCGATGGCCATTTTTTGAAGAGTTCGTATAAGGGTAAGCTGCTAATTGCTGTTACAAAGGACGCTAATAATCATATATTACCAGTTGCTTATGCCATTGTAGATGAGGAGACAAATCATAGTTGGAGTTGGTTTTTCGAGCAATTAAGGGATTTTGTTGCATTTGACAAAAAAAATATATGTTATTTCGGATAGACATAATGGAATTATACATGCAATGAAGCATCAAACGGGATGGCACGAGCCCCAGTTTATGTAATATTCTGTGATTGTTCAACAAACGAATTTCAGGGATAGGCTGACTCATCCCAAACTGTCTCAAAACCCTATTAGGTAAATGAGGTTCAACAATCTCCCAACATATTAAATATGTCATTGATTACCAACTAGCACGTCCATTTGTATAATATGCAAGAAGTTCATCAAGCACGTGAGAGTATGGTGTCCATATAAACTGTAATGATAAAATGAAGACTATCATTTTTCTATTTAAAAAATATTAACTTAGGAATGTTTATTGAATACCCCATCTTCATTTAAAACTGCAAGTTGATTACGATATGCACGTATTGTATGTGTACTCACTTTGTGAAAGTCAAAATTACAATTCCACCTTTATAAAAAACTATGTTGTAAGAAAGATTGGTGAGTCAAATATAATAATTTAATATTAACTAATCGGGCACCATATTAAATAGACAAATCATCAACTTCATTCAAACGAACTGGACGAAAAATTTGTAATCTCTCTCAGGCCCACAACTACAATGCAAAACCCAATTTTAGCATTTAACTAAAAAACAAAATTAAACTGAAATAAAAATATATACCTGTAGCAACACAAGTGGTCCACTAATCTCTTTTGATGTATGATGTGATGCTTTGCATAACTTTCGATAAAGGAATGCTAAAGCAGCACTTCCCTAACTAAGACTCCCACACCTCGACAAGTCTCGTAAATTGTAAATATGATATAAATAAACACAACTACTCGAAGAGTCGGGTAGTAAAAATCCACCTATAAGATGCATAATTTACATTTTTGCCATCTTCTTACAATCTTCTTCGGAAGCATTATAAGGCAATCCATTACTCAAAATATCGTGTAAGCGAGTCAAATAAATCTGACCATTTCTTAGCCTTGGTGATGTGATAACTATCATCTCTTCACATAATTGTTGCCAACCTTCATCTGGTTTTTTATCAATGCCAGATACTACATTACCTTTTATATATAGACCCAACAACCACTTTTACATCTTGTAGTGCAATAGTAGCTTCACCTATTGGAAAGTGAAACGTGTGCATTTCCGATCGTCATCTTTCGACAAGGGCGGTGATTAAAGAATGGTCAAGTTGAATGTGGCTGACACGAATTACACCACTGAACCCCGCCGCTTCTATATGTGTCATTACCCTATCTGGGATAAAAGGAACAAGTTTCCAAAAATTGTTATCACATCGCCTAGCAAGTAATTGACCTTCTTGTAACATACCATTAAAAAGATGATATGCTCGATGTTCTTGATGAAGAAATAACAATTCATAATTAAGAGGACCAGACTGAAGATTAGCTTATGAATTCATTTATAAATGATTGATATTGAAGATGGAAATAGAAGAGAAAAATTTATGCAGATGATAAGAATTAGAGATCGTCTAAGTTTCTTCCTTGAAGAATATATGAAATGCATACAATAATATCAAAGAGTAATATCAAAGAGTGTTGCTTTATATAATATGGATGCATATATTGCTTATCGTTACATACAAAAAATGCTTAGTGTATTTCACGGGTTGATTAAAAGCAAAAGTTGTTCACCGACTAAAAGCAAAAGTTGTTCGCAGATAAGGAGGTGATTTAATTACTCTATGATTTGCAAAATCATTTTGCGGACCACTCTTATTAACGGACAAAGCTTCAGTCACATGCTTGTCAAGAATATTAGATGATTTGTCATCACATGTTTGTGAAGATGATTGTCATGTGGTAAAGTCATGGTTTGCATGATGATTTTGCACACCATCATGGTTCTCATTTTCATTTTGCGGACCATGGATTAATGGTTTGCAATACCACCTTGAGGAAGACCTATTTCTACAACATCCAGCGAGAAAACATCACAACTACAAAGTCCTTCGAAAAATACTCTATTATTAAAAAAAAATCAATGCTCATCAATACGGCATATGACCTCTAGCAACAAACACCTATTCCAAATAAGTGCATGGTTATCTAAATCAAATTAAATTTTATAAAATAATTTAATAATTTAAAATCAAATCATGCATTGTAACAATTATGTGTGTTTGCATATAAGGCTTTTAATTTTAAATTAACAAATATCTTCATTATGTGACAACAAACAAATTTAGGCTATTGAGCATATGAAATTAGAAGTTGTAAAATCTATGATCATCATATAACCAAGTTACAAAATATAAAATCTCTATCATGATGCATATGAGAGAAAGGTTACCTTTTGTATGGTAGAAAACTGAGCTGAAGAAATAAAATAATAAATAAATATTTATTAGGGTTTGAACAACAATAGTGAAATCAAACAAAAAAGAAAGGTATAAAAACATTACAATTACATAACCAAATCACAAAGTAAGAAATCTTTAAAATATTATAGGGAAGAAGCTTACTTTTCTTTATGGTAAGAAGCGTATCTGAAAGAATAAGAGAAGTGGGGATTAGGGTTATTTACATGATATAAAAAAGGAGAGATATGGAAAAAAAAATATCAATGGAGGGATTAGATAGAGATGGAGAAGACTGATTGATTGAAGGGAGATTATAAATCTACCCTTTGTGTTACGGTTGTGTACCATCGGCCCGCATATATTATTTTTTTGAATCTTGTCCCCTATCTGGCTCCGCATGTCAACCTCACTAATTATTTTTTATTTTTTTATTCGACCCCACATGTCAAAAAGGATCAATTATAATAATTTGAACTTGTTATTTTTTTAACATTTTAAATACGTTAATTTTCTTTTTTTGTTTTTTCCAACTAGAATTTTTTTTAAGATACCTTTTTTTTTTGTTTTTTCTTTAACTATTACAATACGTAAACATAAGCTAGATACTTAATAAGCAATATTGTACAATCAATTAAACTATTACAATTCACAAACGAGATACTTGATAAACAATATTGTACAATCAATTAAACTATTCCAATTGAAAATTGCATACGTTAGAATTATATTCTCATAGTATACAAAATTTCCCACATAGCTGCAGAATCGTGCTTGTATCTGGACCAACATTGATAAATTATTGGTAATGGGTAATTTTCTTGTAGATCTACTTTAACATAGTAGTTACCGTTTAGATGTGCAATTACCCGTGTTACATTTTGTGGGTTCTCAGGCGGACTAGACCAAAGCCATAGCCACGTTGAACTTCCTTTAGGGCTGAGAAAATGAACAATTACATTATAGCATGACGCAATAATAGCACCTGTGTCGGGCATATGCATCCAACGATCATCAGGTGCAAAACCTTGCTTAAAGTGATCGATGGAGTGTTTAATGCTATTAAGCACTACAAATCCAAACAAATTGGCATAGTCCTCCTTATGCAATTCAATTTCATCTAACAAATCTCTACGAATTTCTGGCCAAGCATTTTCATCAAGACCAAGGCAAGTAGCTACTACAAGAAATCCACAGTTTCTGTCACCAATAACATTATGTATACGTAAGGTTGATATATCGCACGGATTTCTTTAATTAGCGTATCTAGATACCTTGGTGGTTCCGGATCTATAAAAAAACTATCCACATACGAACTATACCTTGGTGGCTCCGGATCCATACAAAAACTATCCACATATGAACTATACCTTGGTGGTTCCGGAACATACGAACTATACCTCGGTGGTTTCGGATTCACATACGAATCATACGTTGGTGGTTCCAGAACATACCAACTATACCTCGGTGGTTCCGAATTCACATACGAATCATACGTTGGTGGTTCTGGAACATACGAACTATACCTCGGTGGTTTCGGATTCACATACGAATCATACGTTGGTGGTTCCGGAACAAACGTATGAATACGGGACAAGGTGAACATTTAATTAATCATTTTGTTTTTTTTCTAAAAAAAAGTTATATTTTTTTATTTAATAAACATTAAGAAACTTTTTTTTAATAAAAAATATATTTTTATTTTATAAGAAAACTTTATATATATATATATAGGGGACATGAAAGATTGATTTGATTGGGTGAAAGGAATATCCTATGGGAAAAGGGGGTATCTAAATATGATCCCTTGATTGAAGTAGGCTGAAAATCGAAGGAAGCAGAAGCACGTGATGGCTGTCTACAATCCAATTAAGGGTAAAACAAAAATAAAATAAAATAATTAGGAGGGAAAAAAAGCTAAAAGGTGAGAATTGAACCATGAACCACACATTTTATTGGAAGAGGTTTTACCATTAAACCGTTGGAAACTCATTTGCTAGATCTTAGTTGTTAATTTATATAACATGACAAAAAAAATTAGCAAAAGTCATTATCCATAACTACTACTCAATTAATATTAAGGGATAATAATAAAGAGGGTAATTAAAGAAATACTAGTAGGGTACCCACACAATGCAACGATACTAATTGATAAAAACAATATTATTTTTTTGATAGAGATAATAGTAGCCAGCATGTTAATCCAATAAGTCATGTGTTCATATCTTTGCACTAATTTATTTGAGACTACAACTCTCATTTGCGTTTTTTTCATAAAAGTGGGATAACTATGTTTCTTTTTTAATTTGATTTATTTGATGTCACTTACAACTAGATAAGTTATGGTACGTTTGATTTATATTTACCGTTTATGTATGCATCCATGTAATTAATTTGGCTAGCGATCTAAAGAAATTTAAAATTAAAAATTCAACTTTGTAAATGGAAAGAGGTTGGTGCAAGTTATTAGCCTACATCTAAAGCAACGAAGATGATTGATTGATTATCCAAATTGTAGAAGGGCAATTTAAACATATTAATTTTTAAGAAGTGTAAGATTCAACATCCAACACTCTTTACAAGTAGTTATTAATTACAGATATGGAAAATACTAAACATATACCAGCTATATAGCTTTGTAGGTAAATTACACTACTAGTTTTTCTTGGGAATCGTGCTTGGTTTCTTCACTTCTCTGTAAAAACTACGATGTAATCATAACTTATTTATCTACAAATTTACATTACACCCCTTTATATATTAACAGATGACATAGTTTTTTTTTAATACTATTCTTACTTTTGTAGTAATAAACTAATAATTATAGGATGAAAAATATATCAAGTAAATTTCTCAATCAACGAAATTATATTTTTTACATCGCATTTATTTTTGGTTAGAATAAACATTGACTAAGTTTATATTCATATTAAAACTCAATCGTATACATAAAAAGTTAAGAAAATTTTGAAAAATAACATAAACCTTTCATTTGCAAAATAAAAAAGAAAAAGCATTTAGGATTGTGAATTTACTTCTTTTAAGATTTTAGTGATTTATACATATAATTTAATTAAACTCAAAATATAATTTGAAAATAACTTATAATTAGTAATAAATTATTTTTTTATTTTAATCAACTAAAAGGGTTAATAATTAGGCTAGTGGTGTATAGATAGCCTATTAGTGGTGTATGAATAGCCTAATGATGAGTTGGTGAATAGTTTAGTATTTCTTTTGTCATTCAGCATCATTTGTCACAATATTAAACCATCATTCACCATGCAGAGCTTTCAATGCTAAATCATTCCATTCAGCTATAATCAAACACGGCCTAATTAAAAAGAAAAAATTCTTACACTGCATTCTCAAGTTTTGTTTTCAATGGAAAGGAAAGGAGAGTGATGGAAAAATTATAAAAATGACATTCTTGAGTTTTTTTTGTGGTGGAAAGGAAAGGGGAGTGATGGAATTAGACGGATTGATTAAAGAGGTATTTCTTGTAGGTGATTTCCATCCAAAATTAGGCTAATTGGAAAGGAAAACTTATCTTGTATGTATATAATTACCAATATAACCATAACAACCCAATTAGTTTTTCTAGTTTCCCACGTAATTTTAGTGCCTCATAAATTCACGCACAACAATTCAACACATATCTTCTATCAATTCGACGTATAACTCTCACACCTGTTTTATCGATCTGATTCGACGGCAACTGCTCGATATTCTTTTCTCGATCTCATTCGATCAGCAGGTATCAACTTAATTGCTTTTTAATCACTGTTACAAAGAAGAAAAACTAAGAAAAGAGCGAAGAAATGAAGAAAAACTAAGGAGCTTAAATGAAGAAAAACTAAGAAGAAATGAAGACTTGAACCATATAATTGAAGAATGGGCCAAGAAAATAGTGAAGATCCGAAGTTACAAAGAAGATAGCCCAAAAACTAGGTCTGACCCGATTATGGAACATTCTGGAATTCAAGCTCAACCGGTGGTTGGACTACTCAACCGACGGTTGAATATTATAATGTTAATTCGGTTACCAGACGCGGAAGTTGGCTTGGAGAGCAAGACTCCAACCGGCGGTTGGATGTCCCAACTGGCAGTTGGACTGGCGGTTCTAAAAAGTATAAATAGAGGTCACGGTTTAGGTTAAGGATATACGAATTTTAGAGGTAAAAGTCGATTATTAGGGTTAAAGAACGACTCTAAGTCGAATTTGGAGGCTAGGAGGCTAGGGATTGAAGACCTTCAAACCTAACGAAAGGTACTTTAATATCTTTGATTTGTATTCTAAGTCCTTTTACTTGATAAATAACTGTTTACTTGTATTTGGAATCTTGTTTATATTATCAATGATTATTGATTATTTCTTTAACATATTTGTTTAGATGAATGATGTTTGTATGATTATATGAGTATATATTTATGTTAATTGATATAACACCCCATAATTCAAAAACATATTTTATTATATTTACTAACACTGGAAGCATATGTCCCGAATTAATTACAAAATAAATTACTATCAGTTGGGTGTTATATAAATTTTCCAAACATATGCTTTTCCAAATATATCAGAGTAATCGCAGCAGTAGTCAAACATTCCATCCAAAATCCCAAACGCCTATTCCTTATCCCATACATAATCTGTAAAAATGTTAAATATCGAGGGGTTAGCTCACAGCTAAGTTAATGGAACTGTATCCGACAGTTCAATCCAGAAATAACAAATCTTACAACAAATAAACACATAAGCACATAACATCAAAGAGGACCGGCGGTTCTTGATATGTCATCACAATAACACCTTAAATCACTGGTATGCCATCACAGTGATTTACCGATAGTTTGAAGCTATCTTCACTGACTAGGGTTCATCCATCAACGATGTGTATCGGAAACCCCGTCAGCCAAACAATAGCAACAAACCCAACCAATGTTGACCTCTGAATAATCCACATAGTCACATAATGCATAATAGTCATGCCATCATGGAATAATAACAACCAATCAACCCAAATCATTAATAACAATAACCCAAAAGATTAAACAATCAATACCAATAAACATATATATATGTTCACCCGTTGTAACCAAACTTGTTACAACTGGGTTGAACCGAAGAATACAGTTACCACTCACCGAAATTCCAGTCTCTGAACTCAGTAGTCTTATATCACTGAATTTCCTTTTGCTTATCTGAGAACATAAATGATAACAAGTCAGTAACTCATCCCATAATCATCATTCTAGCATATTTATTAAATCAGGTAATCTCTGTAGTCTAAGCAAACAAAAGTTTAATCGGATAAGAAATCAGTAAATCTCGAAATGACGTTTAAAAACTGAAAAATGCCATTTTCGAACCCTAGATGATCCCGAAAGCCTAAAAACTACCTAGGCTCTTAAAATAGAGCCTTGGTCGTTGAGTTGTTTCCGAGTGACCATGTGAATTTCAACCCAATTCGAATTAATGAAATTGTCACTTATCTGTGACCCCGCATTTTCAAAATTTGCAAAATAATATTTTAACATTTCAGCTTCTTCTTTATACATGAATTTTATTTTTCTTCACTTTAGCTTTAACAATTTAAAATAGTATTCATAGAATATTTTATTTAACTTTAACAATTTAAAATGAATACTATTTTATTAATCACAATAAATCTTGGGACTCTTTTATCTATTTATTTTTAAATAAACCAAATTAAAATTATTTCCCATTTTCATAAATAACCATTTTAAAACTTAATAAAATACTATAAAATCTAGACCTGAAAACAGGATGTTACAATTGATTCTATGAATGTTATTAAGGTTATGTCTATATTGATTATATGATTATGATATTCATGCTATATAGAGAACTCTTGTGTGAATTGACTTAATAATTTAGGTTTATGTTTTGATTATATCTAGATAAGCGAGAACTTGGTGATAGGTCATTACTGGATTAAACTATAATTGATTAGATAATAACATTCGAGACCTCGAAGTTAGTTAACCTTAATATACGTTGAAGAACTTAATCCTAGGATATTGAGCTGGACCAAGGCCTTTATCTACTTTTATATTTCAACATAGACCAATTAACTGATAAAGATAAACATATAGAATAATTTGAATATAACTTAGCTAGTCTAGATAAAATATATCTTCTATCTACCTTATTCAGCTTAAATAATTCTTTAATACTTTAATTGTCTTGTATATCCTAGTTCGATATCAAAAATAAATATAAATATATATTCATACGGAATTAAAATGTACCCCTTATCTGTAATATTATATGTAATTAATTGTAATTGTAATATTGACTGTGGAATAAATTAATAATTATAATAAATACATTCCTTGTGTTCGATACCTGAACTTACTTGTAAAAGCTATATTATACGAACAAGTTATTCTTGCCTGAATTGTGTGATAAAGTATTATTTAGTATTTCTTTGATTTAAAACTTGTTATGAATTTATTTGCATATACTTCACGCACATCAGATGCCATAGACCGAAGTACAAAGGTATTATGTTTTTATAATTTTATATTATTAGCGTTTATCTTCTTACAATTAATAATGTTTTTCACTATATATTTATAATAAGGAAATGGAAAGCTCTCGTCCACACGTCTATTTGGAAGCAGAAATCTACAGAGAACTAGAGCTTATGGGTTTGGATGATGATGATATTGAAAGTGCATATCTTTTCCTCGTGGATCGTCCTGACAAAGTGCAAGCACTATTTGGATGTCCTTTGCATAAACGAATTTCTATGTTGACAAAAATTATGGGAGCATAAAAGTAGGAATGCTTTTATTTATATTATTAGTTTCAATTTAGTAATGACTTTTTGTGTGGATTGAAATTGATTTTTTGGTTTGTGATGGATTTTTATTTATTTAATTTTGAACTTTAATTTGCGATGTGTTTATTCGATTTCCATCTTATTTGCCTACTTATAATTAATTTATAACTTTATTTTATGGTTGATCTTATTTGCCTACTTATAATTAATTTATAACTTTATTTTATGGTTGAAATATTGCAAAGGGTATAATTGTAAAAGTGTTTATTTTGATTACTTTCCTTTTCTTTTTATGTAACTCAAGAATGTAAATAACTAAGTATTTTTCTTTTTCTTTCTATTGCTTTCTTTTTAATAAAAAACTCGAGAACATTGTTAATATTTAACAATTGACATGACATAATTCTTCTGGTCCTCAATTTCAAACTCGTTTCATTTCCCCAAATTCCTCATTATTTAATTTGTCCAATTTTCTGTTTTCTCCGATTTCAATGGCGTCAACGACGGCAGCCACCACCACCACCGGCGTTCTCCTTCTACTCGCAATCCTCATCGGCGTTTGTACATTCCCCACCACCGCAAGACCATGCAAAACCATCTTCTTCATAACATCATCATCTTCTTTTCAATTCCTTCAAAAACCTAATATATTCCCAAACCCTAACAACAACACACCACGCCTCACGTTCTTCGTAACCGAAATCCGTCGAACCAGATCATCATCATCATCATCGTCGTCATCATCTCTTCGTCGTCCAGTATTCTTTGATCGATCAATTCAATCATCATCATCATCTGACATTATTAACAACAATAATAATGACGTTGTTGTTTCATCATCTTCATCTTCGTTGGTGAAAACATCGATTAGTGAACGTACGATGGATATAATGAGTATATTTGGTGCGTTACTGTTTGGTGTTGGTTGTGGTACGTTAACCGCTGCTACTATATACTTGATTTGGTCTTTGTTTGCTCCTCGCCGGTTTGATTTTGGTTCAACTCATTCCGATGATGACGAAACCGATAATGATGATGATCTTGAAGAGAATCGTGATAATAAAAATGGTTATAATGCAGTTCCCGTTGTTACAAAACCTATCCCTCCTACTGCTGATGAAGTTGCTGCTATGAAATGATCTTTATAGAAAGTTAGTGTATGTCTAATTCTTCCTTCTGTTGTTAGTTACTTTAATGTGACGATGATGATAATGATGATGATGATGTGTATATATACAGTGAATTTCGGATGTTATAATATATATTATTATGGCTCTTTTGCAATGTATGTGAATTTGAGAGCTGTGTTGCATAATTTGTTGTTTAATTACATAGGTGGATTTTTGATTCTTGATTCATTAGCTCAGTTAGGTTCAACTTGCATTGAGCGATGGCTACAATCGTAGCTTTCATCTAACCTTAAGTGAGTTAATGCTGTAAATTTCTTTATTGTAACTAAGTGATCATGTTGTAAAGCTTAGAAGCTTTACTTCTACGGGTAGGAGACCAAGTAGAATTGATTTTGGCACGATAGTTATTAGTAGTTTCATGCGATTCTTAGGTTGTGAGATTAAGTATTTGTGGAGGGTGTTTGAACGTATGATTAAAGTGAAATTGCAATAAGCGGTTTAAAGTGTTGGTGGTAATCTATCAATTTTAACGACAGGATAAAAATGACCATAGAGTCAATTAATTATTTACGTCAAGCATATGATCAGAATGAGTACTAGATTTTGATTTTGATTCTTGAAGTCATAATAATCCCTTGAAATTTGAAAAGCGCACATCGAGATGATTGATTGGAGAGATTACTGTATTGAATTAGATGTCGTTTTAAAAAACACAATGTATAAAGTAAGAGCTGCATATATCTTTATTTGAACAACAATGAAATGATAGATTAATACAGCATTTATATATAGCAAGTTGTTAGAGGCAAAAAAACATAGTTACAGCTGCATATCTTTAATCCCTATGTTTCGGTTGAGAGCTTGATGTTTGTTCAGCAATAATTACTACAGTATTACATTAGTAGCATCATGGTGGACCACTTTTCTTAATGTAATTGATGCCACATGATTTTTATTACTATTGCAGGAATTATAGCAGATACTCTAATTAGCTCGATATATATCAAATTCATCTGTGCCTAACTTTTGGATATATTGGCCTACTACACCATTATTGTGTTCGGTAAAGATAATACCAAGCTAGAGAGGTTCATATCTTTCTTTTGGTGTAATTGATGTCACATGGTTTATGTTACTTCTTTATAAAGAGTTTTAGCTGCATACATCTTAGTTCATCGTATATTGCTTCATCGCTGTGAACATCAGGCTGGTTCTATCTGTCTTACACCTGTTGTAATTTCACAAAACCTTGAACCAGCTTAACCAGATTTCATTAGTTAGTGTAGAAATAATGTCCGATTTACCCATTCTTTACCTAGGCCCTCGCCCCTAGCTACTTCATATTGCTGGTGGATGTGCATCGTCTGTTGGTACGCAAACGAAAGCAAGCATCGTGCCACAAATACTTCACCATATTTGATAGTCCGTGGATTCATTTTTGGTCACATCTAATATATGTAGCATTTTACTGTTATATGTCAAAATTATATGCTACGAGTATAACATAGTTACAACTATAGGTCTATAGTTATTTTCTTAACCATGTTAGGCGCATTATCCATGTACCCGACGACCCAATTGAATGTACCGTTAATCATGTGAAGAGGACATATGTTTACCTACGACAAAATCAAATACATAAAACTATGGCCAATGACATATGCACCACTACGTACTTTTGATATTTAACCAAATCTATAGTTTAATAGGCTGTAATGCATATTGTTTGGTGGATTTATTATTTTAGAATTGATACCAACTAAGTATATACATATTTTATCATTCTCATTCCATAACTGAAACACTCCCACTATTTTTCCTCCAATGACAATGGCATTTGGCCAAATTTAATTAGTTCTCTTAGAGCCTTTAGAGGCAGTAACACGATGTTTTAGAGCACTCTTAGCTTGTCCATAATCTATAATAGGGATAATTCAAAAACCCAAAATACAAAAACCAAGTTGACCTATTTGATCTGAAACCTCAGAAGACTACTGATAAATGACGGAAACTATCAAAACGTGCCGACGACTAAACTTTAGATCCGCAGCTAAATACATATGGAAATGGTGACAATCATCTAAAATCACAAAAAACCAATTAAAATTTACTAGAAAAACTGTAAAACCAGAAATATTGCTTCACACTTTTTCACAAATATAGATCAGTTCCTCCGTCTCAATATAATGCATACCATTAAATGACATTCTCCAATAAAGTTTCATCTTTTACCTCTTAAAAAAACCCTTATGGGAAAATATTATGTGTTGTTAAATTGCACAATTGAAATATAATGTTAAAGGGGTCACTATGGTACGTCGGTTGGTACCATTAGTTAGGGGGAAGGAACCGACACCATAGGCAACGCACGTCGGTTCCAACCCCGTTGGTTGATCTCGTCGTCAAAGCGAAGTAAAAGTGGGCATCGTCAGTTTGATTCTGTGTGAGTAACCGGCAAAAAAAATAATAAAAATGTTAAGTTATGTTTACCGTAAGCAGTTTGTGTCAGTTTTTGAAAAATCTGATGTGGCGTTGATGTGGCACTAATTGATGCGCCAGTTGGACTCCACCATAGTGAGAGGTCTTAGTATTATTGGAGGGACTATATGTGTATATATGAAAAAGCTGAAAATATCAAAACTGTGAAATACATAACTTTTATTAGGGGTTAATACACACGGAGGGGATTAAAGTATCCTAAAATGTTCGCTTGGGGTACTAAAGTTTATGATTTGACAAAACTATAACCCAACTTTTAAAATCTCCCCCAAGTGGAAAATGAGCTGATAAAGATTCATCAATTTGAACAATTTTATAAACTTTGATTATCCTTGTAAACATTTTAATAAACTTTAGTTATCCTTGTAAAAATAACTCATTGTTTTGTCAAATCATAAATTTTAGTACCCAGGCGAACATTTTGAGATACTTTAATCTCCTCCATGTGTATTAACCCTTCTATTGGTGGACAATACTATTGGTTTGTGCTCTCAACATTAGAATTGTTATGCCCAACTCTTATTACCAGTTAATATAAGAGAAAGAAACAATAATTTTCGAACACTCTAAAATAACAATGGCGACACATGAGTAGTACATCTTGTTAGACCACTTCCAATAGTGACACCAATGATGTAATAGTTTTTGTCAAATCAGCATTACGTCAACACTTTTCAAAACTGGCACTACACTGCCAACAGTGAACATCACTTCAGTTTTTTCGGAACCCCACAAATTATTTACTTTATTTGAAAAAAACACAAAATTAAATAAAATTATTTATTAAAATAAAAAACATTACATCAATCCAAAATAAAACATAACAATTACTAAATACAAAGTACATTTTTGAAAGAAAGAAAAATACAACTAGTCATCTACTCCAAATCATTCGAATCTTGGTCTTCCTCTTCATCCGAATCGTTGACTTGGAACAAACCCGAACCTAATTCGTGACCTAATACCATTTTGTAAACCGACTCATAATTAGTAACCACGGTTTATTGCACCGCTTTGAGCATTTTTTTTCTCCTTACCTTTAAGACCCTTCGATAATTTTTTTATTAAGCATTTTACACGATTTAAGAATAGTCTTTTTCAGTAAAATTTGTGTCGATCGAAGCCATTGTTCTTTGTTACGTTTCCGCGTATTTTATTGTAACGCCCCTAAAACACGTAAGTTTTAATGATTTAATATACGTTTACGTTTTAATTTTATATGTATTTGATATGTTAAAAGTTTAAGGTAACAAGATAGTTAGAATTGGGTTAGTGGGACTAACCAAATAAAGAAAGATAGTTAGAAGGGTTTAATGTGACAATGGCTAAAGATGAAGAGGATGAAATGAAAATAACCAAATTAAAACCCCTGTAGTATTCTATTTTCTTCCAAACTCACAAACGGTATACGTATATGTGTGTGTGGGTCGTGGAATAGAACCAAGAAGAAGAAGAAGAAATCGAAAAATTGAGTGAGGAATCGAGTGAATTGAAGCTAGTAATCTCCAATTTAAGTATCTACAAGGTATGTATGATCTTTAGCTAAGTTTAATTTGATATTTGAAGGAAGTCTATAAACCCTAGAATCATGAAAGTATATGAAAGTTAGTTATATTGTTAAATTAGTGTTCTATGTATGTTAATGAGCTAATTACTAAGTTTAATTCAAGTTAGGGTTTAAATTCTAAGAACCCTAGAATCATGAAGTTAATAAAAGTTAGTTAATTTGATTGTTTAGTGTTCCATATGTGTTTATGTGTTATATACTATATATAATTCATGTTAATTTAGTTAAACAATTCATGTTCATATGAAATTGGGCATGTGAAAGCTTATGTATGTGTGTAAATTGACATATGAGGTAGTATTAATGATGATTGATGAAAGTTATGATGATAAGAGTGATTTAATGCCCAAATTTCATATGATCATAAGGTTTATAAATGGAACACTAATGATAATGATGGGTGTTAGTGAGTAACACCTAGTTATGAGATTAAGTAAAAGTGTTAAGATAAGTGTTAGAGGTCTAGCACCTTGTAAATGAGATCAAAGTTAAGAAAAGATGTAAAGAGTTATGTTAATTGATTATGTTATATGTTATGTGTATAGGTGATCAAGAAAAAGAAGTTAAATCAAGTTATTCAAGTAAATTGCTTAATCAAGATCAAGGTAAGTAGATGGATATGAATGATGAGTCAAGTAATGAGCGAGTCATTAGCTTGACGGTTTCCGAGTAATGGATCATGACCATTAGCTCGGTATTAATGTTAACTCGTAGTAGTTAGCATGATGATGTTTAAGGATCCTTAATGTGATGATGTTTATGTTAAAGTTAAAGTTTCCATTACTTACTAAGCAATTGCTTATGTGTTATGTTTAACATGTTTCAGGTGAGCCAAGTGTGAATAGGGGTGATTTGGGCAAGGGACACATTTAAAGCTATTGGTGGAGCTTGTTGCACGGTTTTGGTAACAAGCTATCCCTTTTTGATCATGCTCTAGATATGATAGTTACACCCCCGTTGTAAAGTTTAAGACATATGTTTTAAGTTTGAAAAGGTATTGAGTCTCACTTTTGATGATAAATGATGTTTTGTAGAAGTTAAAGTGAAAGTCAAAGTCATTGGTGAGATTTGGAATTTTAGAAGTTGAATATATACATAATAGTGTACATGTTTGTAAAGTTATGTATAATAAGAAAAGCTAGTTTATGAAGGTTGAAAAGTCAATTGTTGATGTTATGGTCCAATAAGGGTGTTAGCAAATTAGTTTGACTTAAATAAATCAATTGGGTGAGAATTGACCAAGAAAATGGGTCAATAAGGTCAAAGACCCAATCGGGTCATTTTGGTGTTCAAATGGGCAAACAATGAGGTTAAGAGTCAAAATGAACTATAATTTAGTAAAGTCAAATGTTTCTACATCAATAAGTCTCATTTGTGATATTGACAAGTGGTAAAAGAGTGGAGTTTATAAATGGATTGGTTTGAAAGTTAGTATGTTAATATTTTGGTCTAAATTGGCATAAAACTCGTCTACGGGTCAAACCCCGATTATATGTGAGATTTGAAAAAGTGAAAATAAGGAAAGTTACTTATTGTTATAGTAAAGGTTCCTGCAAAATTTCATGTCTTAATTCATAATGAGTAAAAAGTTATGCGCATTTGAAGTTGGCTAAAAAGTTGACTTTTGCTGACTTTCAGAAATAGGCATAGCCACGCGATCCCAGAAAATTTTCTGGATCGCGTGAGTAGGTGCAATTTGTGATTAGAAAAATTTGTTCTTAGTTACGCGATCCCATAAATTTTTCTGGATCGCGTATGATAGTGTATTTTTGAAACAGAAAGTTTTTCAAGTGCTTACGCGATCCAAAAATTTTCCAGGATCGCGTATCAATGTATAAAATGAATATTTTAGTTTTTAAAAGCCCATTTTAGCTATGGAACTTTATAATAGATCAAGTATATAAATGGAGTAGATGTGGGACATTGTCAAAAGTGTTTAAAAAATGGTCACGTTTTCGGGGTGTTTCAACTTGGTATCAGAGCACGGTTTAAGGGATTCGGGTATCCACCATTAGTGGGTACTTGAACTTAGACCAAAATTAATATGATGTTGAGCATGATTATGTTATGTTATTGAGTTAATGAATTGCTAATGGTTCTTTACTCGAAGTGTGGCGTGCAAACTATGAATGTGTTTAATGTAATACGATAATTAGTGTGCCTGGCCAACGCAATGATTACCATATTACTTATATGTATCCATGGAAACCACGAGACATTAGAGGATCGGATATTAGCAAGTTATTAACTGTGTGTAATAAAGTTTATGATAAAGTAGATGGTAAAGTTATTATATTAATGTGGTGTGTCTACTTTCAGCTAAGATGAGTAAAGAAACAGAAGTTAACCCTACAGGAGGCAGTCAAAGTAGATCTCAGTCTCCTGTTCAGGAATTAGATCCACTTATAGAAAATATGAAGTCTTTCGTTTCAGAAGAGGTTGGTCGCGCCCAAAAGGCATCCATTCCTCTTTTAATGTCTACGATTACTGAGACAGTTAAAGAAGTAGTTAAAGAAGAGTTCTTGAAATATCGAGCAGAGATTATTGGAGCAAGACAGGAAATACCTCCCCAAGCTCCAATTCAAGAAGAAAGTAGGAAGTTTAGTTATAAAGATTTTTCAGCTTGTAATCCACCAGACTTTGAAGAAGAGTTAGATCAGATAAACTGTTATAGGTGGATCAGGGAGGTAGAAGGGGCATTTACTACTTCTCAATGCCCAGCTGAATTGAAGGTAATCTTTGCAGCTAATTTATTAAAGTCTCGTGCAAAGAATTGGTGGGAAGTGCAGCGACGCACCATGGGTGACGAGGTAATTAGTAAGTTGAGTTGGGATGATTTTAAGAAGATGTTTGAGAATGCTTACTCTCAAGAAGCTGATTTAAAAAGGATACGTCGTGAGTTCATCACTATGGAACAAATGACAGAGTCAGTAAATAAGATAGTCGGAATTTTCCTGGATAGAGCCCAATTTTGTCCGGAATACATGGAGAACCCAAAAAGGCTTATGGATCATTTCCATGAAGTCTTGAAGAAGGAGATTAGTCAGTTTGTAAATCCCAATCGATGTAAGTCTTTTGAAGAAATGGTAAATGAAGCTCGGTTCCAATAGCTTGAATCAAAGAAAGGTGAGCGTGCCTCATCTAAAAGAAAGTTTGAGTCAATTTCAGTTCCAGTTAAGAAGTTTAAAGCTAGTGGGAGTTATAAGAAAGATGAAAGGAAACCAGAAAGATCGATTCCTCCTGAGTGTAAGAAATGTCATAATAAACATTTTGAGGAATGTAGATTTGGGATGAATGTGTGTTATCAATGTGGTGAAGAAGGACATTTTAGTAAAGATTGTCCTCATCCATTAAAGATATGTTATGGTTGTTACGAGCCTGGGCATGTGAAATCAAAATGCCCAAAGTTGAAGTCTCAGTCAGCTTCTTCAGTATTTCATAGACCGTCCGATAAGAAGCCGACTGAAGTACCAAGAGCTTGGCCTCGTTCATTTCAGATCACAGCTGAGGAAGCTAAGAGGACCCCGAATGTAGTGTCAGGTACCTTTCTTGTTAATATGATACCTGCATATGTCATTTTCGATTCGGGTGCCTCTAGATCCTTTGTTTCAGAAAAGTTTAGTAAGAGTTTTATGGTTCCACTTTCTGACTTAGACACCCCATTAGATGTTGAAATAGCTGATGATAGAACTATATATGTGACTAAAGTTTATTGTGGGTGTCGGTTAGAAATAAGTAATGAGCCATTTTCTATAAACCTAATCCCTATGCAAATGGGTGAATTCGATGTTGTAATTTGTATGGATTGGCTAGCGGCTCACGATGCTATGATTCAATGTGAGAAAAAGATTGTAAGGGTTAAGTTACCACGTGGTGAAATATTAGATATATATGGGGAAAAGAGAAATGCCCATTCCAATTTGTACTTTTGCTAGAGCTAAACGTCATTTATCACATGGTTGTCAAGCCTTTTTAGCATATGTAGTAGATACTCAAAAATCCATCTCAAAGCTTGATGAAATTCCTGTAGTAAAAGAGTTCCCTGATGTGTTTCCCGATGAGTTACTGGGTATACCACCTGATAGGCAAGTCGAGTTTAGGGTTGAGTTAATGCCTGGAGCTACACCTATTGCTAAGACACCCTATAGGCTTGCTCCAACTGAGATGCAGAGTTAATGAAGCAGTTGCAAGAATTATTAGACAAGGGTTTTATTCATCCAAGTAGTTCTCCGTGGGGAGCTCCTATTTTGTTTGTAAAGAAGAAAGATGGTTCGATGAGAATGTGCATAGATTACAGAGAGTTGAACAAGGTAACCATTAAGAATAGGTACCCATTACCTAGAATTAATGACTTATTTGATCAGTTGTAGGGTGCTAGTTATTTTTCAAAGATTGATTTGCGATCAGGTTATCATCAATTGAAGGTTAGAGAAGAAGATGTTTGTAAAACGGCTTTTAGAACAAGGTATGGTCACTATGAATTTGTGGTTATGCCTTTTGGTCTCACAAATGCACCTGCAGTTTTTATGGACCTAATGAATAGAGTATGTCGCCCGATGCTTGATAAGTTTGTAATCGTGTTCATTGATGACATCTTGATATATTCTAAGTCAGCTAATGAACATGACTTTCATTTAAGGCAAGTGTTACAGATGTTGAGAAAGGAGAAGCTTTATGCCAAGTTCTCGAAGTGTGAGTTTTGGCTTTAGGAAGTGCAGTTTTTGGGGCATGTTGAGAATAACGAGGGTATAAAAGTTGATCCAGTTAAAGTTGAAGCAGTTAGGAAATGGGATGCTCCAACAACTCCGACAGAAGTTAGAAGTTTTCTTGGATTGGCAGGTTACTATAGACGATTCATCCAAGACTTCTCAAAGATTGCAATGCCACTTACAAAGCTTACCAGAAAGAATATTAAGTTTGAATGGAATGAACAAGCAGAACAAGCTTTTCAGACTTTAAAGCAGAAACTTAGTCAAGCACCAGTCTTAGTATTTCCAGAAGGTACTGAAGATTTGGTGGTATATTGTGATGCTTCGTATAACTGTTTGGGCTGTGTTCTCATGCAATGTGGCAGAGTGATAGCATATGCTTCTAGGCAGTTAAAACAACATGAGAAGAGTTATCCAATGCATGATTTAGAACTTGCAGCAGTGGTTTTTGCCTTAAAGATATGGAGGCATTATCTCTGTGGTGTGAATACTACTATTTATACTGATCATAAAAGTTTAAAGTATTTCTTCGATCAAAGAGATTTGAATATGAGACAGAGAAGATGGCTAGATCTTGTTAAAGACTATGATTGTGAAATATTGTATCATCCGGGAAAGGCCAATGTTGTAGCTGATGCCTTAAGCAGAAAGGCGGCCCATTTTGCTCTAACGGTTAAATCTCTTAGAATCACTGTCACTCCTAGCTTGATTGATCAAATTAAAGAAGCACAACAAAAAGCTTGGAGAGAGAAAGATATTCGATCAGAACGTATCAAGGGTCAAGTTGATAGTATAGTGGAAGACTCATGTAACATCCGTCACCAAAAATCACTATTCACAGACTTATTATTTATACATTTACTATTTGTACTTAAGTGTGTGAAATTGTGAAGGAATAAATTAAGTATTTCGTATTCGAAACTATGTGAGAAATTTAATTCTCGTATCGTGTCCAACAACTCGAACCAATGCTTGTACGCGATTAAATTAAAAGTTAGGATAATAATAATTATTAATATAATAAGAATACTAATGATAATATAATAATAATAATAACATATAATAGTATAATAATAATTATAACAACAATCGTTTGTATCAGATTTGCATATATAATATATTAATATTAATGAAAGAATAATATAATAATAATAATTACGATCATGTAAATAATAATAAAATAATAATAATAAGCATGGTTCACTTGTCTGTGTCTAGTTGATGTGTGCCGAGAGACCAAAGAAAAAAAAAAAAAAAATCGGCCCAACCTTAAAAGAGACCCAAAATCACAATACTTGGTCTTCAAACAAAACTTAACCTATAAACATTAATTTAGAAGTCAAACCCTAAACATTCTTTGGAAAATTAATAGAAGATCGTCCTTGGGGTTTTCTTTGGGGTAGTCGGCCAAAAATAAAGAAACCAATCAAGATCGAGTTCAAGAATTGCATCCGTGTATTACGTGTTTGTGTATACGTGTAGGTAACATATTAATCCCTTTTAATATAAATAATCGTTGTGTTATCTGAGGTATTTTAAGTCTGTAAATATGATGTATAAAGGGTTAGAGAATTCATATGTTGGGTATAATGTGTTTTGCAAACCGAAAGATTATATACTCGTCAAACTCAAAATCTGTCCCAGATTTTCAGTCGGAAAAAGAGGTCGATTCGACCCACTTATGTACGTTTTCAGGGTTCAGTCAAAACTAGAAAGTTGTAGATATCGATGTTTTACTATAGAATGAAGTTTCGGCCTTTGAAACTAAACAGATTATTTTATATAAATTATTTCGTAAACTGCTGTTATGGGTGACGAGTTTTCAGAAAACGTTGGTAAACTTAAATCGGTTTGATCGAAATATTTTCTAGTTATTTTGGGGTGGTTAAAATATATTTAAGGTTTGAGTTCTGTAAAAAAAAACATTTTTATAATTTTAAGATTTAATTTATTTTATTTAATAGGGTGTGCTATGTAACGGGGATATAAATTTGAGATGGAAGCAAACATATAGGAACTTTTGTTTCGACTCGTGAATATAAACATTTTGACACATAACTCATAATCATTTAGACACATAACTAATAAACATAAATATTATGTACTATAGGACGTTCATAGTTCCTGCGACTTTTGGTGTGATACGTGTTTGCTTTAAACTACTAATCAAGGTGAGTTTCGTGACCCCTTTTTCATTTATATTTCCAACGTTTTGAGGGAAAAGAATGCTCACATATTTTATACTATTTTATCGCTGTGGAAATAATCTTTGAACTTAAATTTGATCATGAGTTGCTATGAAATACAGGTATTGTTTAATGTGTATTGCTTGATTGTGTGGAACGATAACTTCAATAGAGCATAACTTTTGTGTGTTGTTATTTTGTGCGGAACGATGAAACGATGTGATCTTACACATGTGGATGTTTCCACCGCTGAGGTAAGATTATCTTGGAACGTAGAAACGTAGGAACGACGGAACGTAGAAACGTAGGGCGTAACGAAACGTTGTTGTGATTATTCAAAACGTGGAACGTGTATTTTTTTTGAAACGTTGAAACGTGTAACTTATTTGTAACGTGGGTAACATGTGATTTCTTGAACGTTGTATTATTATACATCGTATACTTTGCACTCATGTGTTTAAAACGAAACGAATTTGATTTGATAAAATGTTTACTTAAAAACCTACGAACTCACCAACCATGTGTTGACGTTCTTAAGCATTTCTTTTCAGGTGAAGCTAGTAATTCAAGGACTGAGACTAAGGTGGCTTAGCAAGACTGTTAGAGTGCATTTTAAATTTGTTACTGTGAACGATTATATTTGTGACGTTGTGAAGCGGTTTCATAACATTTTGTTGAATTTCATTTAGTGAATTTCTTTTATATCAATGTGTTATGATCTAGTCGTGCGTTGCATTCCGTTGTTTCCGCTTTAGACAGGGTGTGACAACTCACTTGGATTAAAGACACGTTATGGTAGAATATGGATTCCTAATTCTTGGAATTTGAAGACATTATTATTGGATGAGGCCCATAAATCAAAGTATTCCATCCATCCTGGCTCAACAAAGATGTACCACGACTTAAGATCAGATTATTGGTGGCCAGGTATGAAAAGAGATATAGTTAAATATGTTGAACAATGTTTAACTTGCTTACAGGTAAAGGCTGAGCATCAAAAGCCTTATGGGAAAATGCAGCCTTTAGACATACCTGTTTGGAAATGGGAACACATAACAATGGATCTTATTTCCAAATTGCCAAAGACTCAGCGTCAACATGATGCAATTTGGGTAATAGTGGATAGATTAACAAAGAGTGCCTTATTTTTGCCAATAAAGGAAACGATGTCTTCAGAGGCGTTAGCAGATTTATATGTGAAGGAAGTAATTGCACATCATGGCATGCCGATTTCTATTGTCTCGGATAGAGATAGTAGGTTCACTTCACGGTTTTGGGCTAAGTTTCAGGATGATATTGGTACACGTATTAATCTTAGCACGGCTTATCACCCGCAGACAGATGGTCAGAGTGAGAGGACGATACAGACTTTAGAAGACATGTTGCGGGCTTGTGCTATAGATTTTGGAGGTAATTAGGATGTGCATTTACCATTGGTAGAATTCTCCTATAATAATAGTTATCACGCAAGCATAGGCATGCCACCTTACGAGATGTTATATGGGAGAAAGTGTAAAACTCCAATATGTTGGGGTGAAGTTGGACAAAGAGAAATGGGCAGTACTGATATAGTACAGAAAACGACAGAAAAGATAGATCAAATCAGAGAAAGGTTAAAGATAGCACAAGATAGACAGAAATCTTATGCCGATAAGAGAAGACACCCATTAGAATTTGAGGTTGGAGATATGGTTATGTTAAAGGTATCTCCATGGAAAGGTATAATAAGGTTCAGAAAAAGAGGCAAGTTAAGTCCTCGATTCATTGGTCCATTTAAGATTTTGGAAAGAATTGGTAAAGTAGCTTATCGTCTTGAGCTACCAAACGAGTTAGCAAGCATTCATAGCACTTTCCACATGTCATATTTAAGGAAGTGCTTGGTAGATGAAGCATCATACGTTCCATTGGAAGAGATAGAAATAAATGACCAGTTAAATTATGTGGAACAACCAATTGCTATTCTTGATGAAAAGATTAAAAAGTTAAGAAATAAAGATATTCGGTTGTTCAGAGTCCAATGGAAGCATAGAAAGGGTTCAGAGTTCACGTGGGAGCCGGAAGAAGAAATTATAGTTTATTATCCGGCCTTGTATCAAGAATGGATTGTGAGGACACAATCCTAAATAAGTAGGGGAGAGTTGTAATGCCCCTAAAACACGTAAGTTTTAATGATTTAATATACGTTTACGTTTTAATTTTATATGTATTTGATATGTTAAAAGTTTAAGGTAACAAGATAGTTAGAATTGGGTTGGTGGGACTAACCAAATAAAGAAAGATAGTTAGAAGGGTTTAATGTGACAATGGCTAAAGATGAAGGGGATGAAATGAAAACAACCAAACTAAAACCCCTGTAGTATTCTATTTTCTTCCAAACTCACAAACGGTATACGTATATGTGTGTGTGGGTCGTGGAATAGAACCAAGAAGAAGAAGAAGAAATCGAAAAGTTGAGTGAGGAATTGAGTGAATTGAAGCTAGTAATCTCCAATTTAAGTATCTACAAGGTATGTATGATCTTTAGCTAAGTTTAATTTGATATTTGAATGAAGTCTATAAACCCTAGAATCATGAAAGTATATGAAAGTTAGTTATATTGTTATATTAGTGTTCTATGTATCTTAATGAACTAATTACTAAGTTTAATTCAAGTTAGGGTTTAAGTTCTAAGAACCCTAGAATCATGAAGTTAATAAAAGTTAGTTAATTTGATTGTTTAGTGTTCCATATGTGTTTATGTGTTATATACTATGTTTAATTCATGTTAATTTAGTTAAACAATTCATGTTCATATGAAATTGGGCATGTGAAAGCTTATGTATGTGTCTAAATTGACATATGAGGTAGTATTAATGATGATTGATGAAAGTTATGATGATAAGAGTGATTTAATGCTCAAATTTCATATGATCATAAGGTTTATAAATGGAACACTAATGATAATGATGGGTGTTAGTGAGTAACACCTAGTTATGAGATTAAGTAAAAGTGTTAAGATATGTGTTAGAGATCTAGCACCTTGTAAATGAGATCAAAGTTAAGAAAAGATGTAAAGTGTTATGTTAATTGATTATGTTATATGTTATGTGTATAGGTGATCAAGAAAAAGAAGTTAAATCAAGTTATTCAAATAAATTGCTTAATCAAGATCAAGGTAAGTAGATGGATATGAATGATGAGTCAAGTAATGAGCGAGTCATTAGCTTGACGGTTTCCGAGTAATGGATCATGACCATTAGCTCGGTATTAATGTTAACTCGTAGTAGTTAGCATGATGATGTTTAAGGATCCTTAATGTGATGATGTTTATGTTAAAGTTAAAGTTTCCATTACTTACTAAGCAATTGCTTATGTGTTATGTTTAACATGTTTCAGGTGAGCCAAGTGTGAATAGGGGTGATTTGGGCAAGGGACACGTTTAAAGCTATTGGTGGAGCTTGTTGTACGGTTTTGGTAACAAGCTATCCCTTTTTGATCATGCTCTAGATATGATAGTTACACCCCCGTTGTAAAGTTTAAGACATATGTTTTAAGTTTGAAAAGGTATTGAGTCTCACTTTTGATGATAAATGATGTTTTGTAGAAGTTAAAGTGAAAGTCAAAGTCATTGGTGAGATTTGAAATTTTAGAAGTTGAATATATACATAATAGTGTACATGTTTGTAAAGTTATGAATAATAAGAAAAGCTAGTTTATGAAGGTTGAAAAGGTCAATTGTTGATGTTATGGTCCAATAAGGGTGTTAGCAAATTAGTTTGACTTAAATAAATCAATTGGGTGAGAATTGACCAAGAAAATGGGTCAATAAGGTCAAAGACCCAATCGGGTCATTTTGGTGTTCAAATGGGCAAACAATGAGGTTAAGAGTCAAAATGAACTATACTTTAGTAAAGTCAAATGTTTCTACGTCAATAAGTCTCATTTGTGATATTGAAAAAGTGGTAAAAGAGTGGAGTTTATAAATGGATTGGTTTGAAAGTTAGTATGTTAATATTTTGGTCTAAATTGACATAAAACTCGTCTACGGGTCAAACCCCGATTATATGTGAGATTTGAAAAAGTGAAAATGAGGAAAGTTACTTATTGTTATAGTAAAGGTTCCTGCAAAATTTCATGTCTTAATTCATAACGAGTAAAAAGTTATGCGCATTTGAAGTTGGCTAAAAAGTTGACTTTTGCTGACTTTCAGAAATAGGTATAGCCACGCGATCCCAGAAAATTTTCTAGATCGCGTGAGTAAGTGCAATTTGTGATTAGAAAAATTTGTTCTTAGTTACGCGATCCCATAAATTTTTCTGGATCGCGTATGATAGTGTATTTTTGACACAGAAAGTTTTTCAAGTGCTTACGCGATCCAAAATTTTTCCAGGATCGCGTATCAATGTATAAAATGAATATTTTAGTTTTTAAAAGCCCATTTTAGCTATGGAACTTTATAATAGATCAAGTATATAAATGGAGTAGATGTGGGACATTGTCAAAAGTGTTAAAAAAATGGTCACATTTTCGGGGTGTTTCATTTATATTTGCCATACGTTCTTGTTCTTTCAAACTTCATGAAAAAGTAACCGCATCACTCGAACTAGAATTTTTGTTTTACTTTTTCTTGAAAGAGTACGACCGGACGTTTGAAGAATCTAGTTAGTTTGAAACAACCTTTCCATGTTATTCATAAAAGATTCGGATGAAAGTATATCATCACCAAGAAAAGATTCGGATGAAAGTATATCATCACCAAGATTGATTGGTTCAGGATTGGGTTTGTGTGTAGGTCTGTTGGCCATGACCCCGCCATTCGAATAGAACTTCTGATAGTGTTTGAGCACATCCCAACAGTTCTCGTATATGAACTTTGCGGTTTTTTTGGGACTTAAATAGTTCATAAAATACGTCAACAATGCCTTATTCATTAGCTCCGCTTCACGAGGGTAGGTATGACGGTTGTAGATTGTGATAAAAGCTTCACGAGGGTAGGTATGACGGTGGATAGATAGATAGATAGATAGATAGATAGATAGATGAGACGTGTTATTCAAAAAGGACGAAGATTATAATAATTAAAAACTCAATCCTAATTATAACTGACGAAACATTTTTGCCAAACACATCCCAAACTTAAAACCTTAAATCAAACCATAAATTATAAATATACGTTGGGGACAAAAATAAAAATCTTTTCCGCAAACTCGTAAAGCTCCCGCCGGCTTCAAAAGCCCTCCATGGCCGTCGATCAATTTTGACTTATACTACCAATAGGAGTGTATTTTTAGTTTCCTCACATTTATCGATCGTCTGAGGCTGCGGCGGTGGTGTCGCCGGAAAACAGTTTCTAAATGGGGTTGCGGAAAATGGAGTGGGCGGGTAAAGCCAATCACTTGGGAGGGTTACCAAGAAAGGCAGTGATAACGGCCGTCGGAGCATTCGCTAAATCCGTCGCAATGTTTCTAAATTCAACTTCCGTTCATAACGCCGATACCCTTCTTAATCTCGTCAGATCTCGACCTCCCGGCGTTCCTCTAATCACCGTCAGCAATCATATGTCAACGTTAGTCACTCTTCTCTTAAATCAATCACTTAATTTTTATGTTTTTTTTTGTAATGAAATTAGGTTTGGTATTTAATTCAATTAACTATTAACTATATGGTGACGTGTCAGTGAAGTTTTTTATATTTTACTATAATCATGAATAAATAAATTACAGGTTGGATGATCCAGTTATGTGGGGATTCAAAGGTTTTCCAACATGTAATGCAGGCCTGCAACGATGGGTACTTGCTGCTGAAGACATTTGCTTCAAAAATTCGGTCCTTTCGTATTTTTTTCGCCTTGGTGCGTGACTAACTCTTTGTTTATTTGCGACATTTGTTTTCGATATGTTGGATATTGAATCTGTTTCTCGCTTTTGCATGTTTCCCTTTGAATGGTAATGTCTGCTTATACGAGAATTGAATAATACTTACGGGTGCTTGGTTAAGAGTATTAGGGGGTGGGGAATGGGAAAAGTAACGAATGATGGTGCTTGGTATTCTATAATGCAATGCTCCATTACTCATTAGTGGGTAATCACTTATTCCCCACCAAATTTGGGATAATGGATATCATTAATTATTATTATGCCAACATATAACGTGCATATAAGTATCTCAACTTGTCAACCTGATACTCGCCAACCCATTTAATTTTTGGGTCGGACTCAGGTCAAGGTTTGGGTTAATGGGTCAACTTACCAACCCAAAAGTATCCCATGGAAGTTGACCTGTTTGACGCGAAACCATTCCACCATCCGAAATTAACTTGAAACCCGCCAACCCGTTTAATTTTTTGAGTTGGGCTCGGATCAATGGGTCATCACGCCAGTCCTAAGGAAACTTAACCCGTTTGACACGAATCCAACCCACCAACCCGCCAACCCGCCAAGGTTCGGGTTAACGGGTCAAACCACTAATCGTAAGGTAACCATCATTTTTTACCCGTTTGACGCGGAATTAACCACCAACCGATATAAAGATCATGTCCGGGTTGGGTACATTTACCCGCCAAACCCGTTTATCAAATCATGTCAGGTTTGAGTTAGGTACTTTAGACCCGTCAACTTGACTTGACCCAATTTGTCACCTTACTCGTGATGATTAATTCTAAAAAATCAAGCAACATCAATGATACTAAGGAATGCTCATTGCATTGCTTAGTATTCCCTTAGTATACCCTTTCCCTTTCCCATTCTCATTCTCCACTTCAAAGTGTACGAAACTTTACACGTTTTAATATTGTGTGTGTCCAACTTTGAAATTTATTATTGTATGTATAATTGGAAACGTCTTTTTATGTCGCAAAGAACAGGCCAAGAATTAGATAAATAAATACAAAGATACTTTTTCAAAACATAAATACATACAATTGGAAAATTTGAAGTTGGACACACACAATATTACGTCTAAAGTTTCATATACTCCGAAACAATAAATCCTAACACTATATTACTAATAACTAAAGCTGTGAAATGATACATCATGTTCCAGTTAGTTCTACAAAATGTTAGAGAGGATGACTGACTTGAATGGACGAAAATTAGTAGCTCTTGATGAGGACCTCATAGGGGGGGTAAATCCATGGACATGATACTTACAGTATGTTATTGTGTGTGTACGTTTACCATCTTTACTAGAAGACCTTCTATAGCCCCCTCTTGACATATTGGCATTCATAGGATGTTGTCCTGTTATTTATGCATCTGTTTCTAATTGCTTTGCCTATGTATTCTTGCATAGCATTCGACTATCTAGAATGTTTTAGGAGGATGCAAGTAGGTGCATTGTATTTCGTAGTAGTAATTCCTGTGAAATCGAAATTAATCATAAGTTCATTTTCATTCATGTGTCAATAACCAACTTCTCATAAAAAAGTAGCTATAAATGAATGCAAAACTTGTTGTTTGGCTCTAACTGCTAATATACATGAAAAAGGAATGCGGTATAATTTCAGAATCGTTAAAAGAAAATATTGGTTTTCCTGCTCCATTTACCTGCACTTGTCTACATACGCCTATTCCTTGTACTGCATCGCAATTGGAATGGCAAGAAGAGGAAATGATGAAAACAAATGTAGAATATTTATTGTCATGCTTTAACATTATGAGCTTTAGGCAATTAGAATATATTTTTTTTCTATATGTCACCAAACTATCTTATGCACATGAATTGTAAATTTTGACCCGAAAGAATTGTACATATTATCTCAAACCACAACAGTTGCGGTTGGATAGGTGTATTTCTCTGATCTAGAGCTGGCAAAATGGCGGGTTGGGCGGGTATGGGCTACGGGTCAAAACAGGTGTGGGTATAAACGGGCTCGGGTCTAATCGGGAGCGGGTCTAAACGGGCGCGGGTCATAACGGGCTATTTAAAAATTTCATAAAAGTTTTTCTAATTCACTAAGATATATATCTCTTCCGAAATAAGTTATACATTTTTAACTATATAATATAAAAACTATAACATGATGGCCACTCATTTAGATCCATTCATGATTTGAGTTTTACCCAATTAAGCCCATTCCTTAAATTTCTCCAGTCCATAAGAACCCAAACTTTATGTCATTATACCCAGAATTGCCTAGATGTGGAGCAAATGGGCAGAAATTGCCAACATTACTCTGATCCAAATGTATTCACATTTTATTTCTAATACCTTTGTATTTTATAACCCAATTGATACAAATCAGTGCTATCAATGCTAGGGATAAATTACCTATGGTGGGTCAACTGAGTGAATCTTTTTTGTATTTTTATGTTTACTAGTTTAATATGGCTTGAATGCGCAAGTATACCTTCATTTGATTCTATAGCAAATTGCATAATGTCCTTGAGTTAGAAACTTTGTTGGTTGCGGAAGTTATCATTTATTATTGCTGTGATTCATCATTCATGATCCTTACAGTTGCTTTGAAGTACACACATCTGTCTGCTATATCTGTATCCTGTGACATGTAAGTAAATTCTGCTCCACTTTTGATGATGTAAAATTCTGCAGGGAAATGCATTCCAATTGCCAGGGGTGGTGGAATCTATCAAGAACACATGACAGAAGCTCTAGATCGGTTGAGTAATGGTGAATGGGTACTTCCTCTATGTTTCTGTAATTAGTTTCCAATTCTTTTGAGCTCCATTATATTATGCTTAGGTATATTTTTATTTTCTTTCCCTATTATCAATTACTGTTTCTTCGCAATATACTTTCATTTACCCACATAAACAGGTAACGAGAAATAGGTTTGTTCCCAAAACTTATTATTCAATATTATGTAGAAAGAAATATTTCTGTTCCCCATACCCTCAGAATCTGAGTAAATCAACAACCAAAACTTGCCATTATTATTCGGTAAATTATTAGGAGAGTTTCATTAATGACTTCTCTGATTATTATCTTATTGATTGGCCAGCTACATACGTTTCCTCAAGGAAAAGTCTACCAAGAGGATGAGCCCATTAGGCGATTGAAGTGGGGAACTGCCAGTCTCATTGCCCGTGCCCCTGTAACCCCAATAGTTTTGCCTATTATCCATAATGGTCTTGAAAAGGTAATTTTCTATATATCTGCTTTTTTCTGTAGGTTAATGGAAGCATATTACCAAAAAATTAGTAATGCACATACCACAAAATGTTTGATGCGACTTTAATTGGTTTGAGATTTGAATCTTTTGATTTTCCTTTTTAGCTAAGTTCTGAACTTATTCTGTAGGTTAATGGAAGCATATGACCAAAAAATTAGTAATGCACATACCACAAAATGTTTGATGCGACTTTAATTGGTTTGAGATTTGAATCGTTTGATTTTCCTTACTTATTCTTTTTTAGCAATATGTAACCAAAGTTGAGCCTTTTTACATGAATGGATTGAGCTTGGTCCCTCAAGATACAACTGACAAAACATTGTTTTTCAGTGTTTTAAAGTTGTACATCACAACCACTCTTTCCTTCACCAAGTGAGAATCATTACTCAACTGAACACAAATAATAAGTTCTTGAACAGGTGATGCCCGAAAAATATATATTTGACAGGCGACCTCCTGTACCACTATGGAACAAGGACATAAAGATCTTGATTGGTGAGCCAATAGAGTTCGACATAGACAAATTGAAGCAAACAGCTATATCAACTTCTAGAAATTTATCTTCTTCTTTCCCTAACGAGGGCTGGCCTTCATTTGGGCTATTAGATGAGGCTGCACAAAGATGTCTCTACATAGACATATCAGAACATATACAAACTATCATGGAGAGCTTAAGAGTTGTTGCTAAGAAGCCATAGGTATAAAATCTTTTAATCTTTATGCCTTTGGATCCCATTTTTGTTGTGTCTATTTATTAAAACGTGCATCCTGTAATAGGAATATATATTGATTTGTTCATCGAAACAGTAAATGTTAAATAGGTTTATGACAATTAGGATAGAGGGAATTCATTAGTTTTTATTGTTGTATCTATTCAATAAACAAATGTGCATGACCCGTTTGATGATCATAAGGATTGGGGTCAGTTAGAATATTGTTAACACACTTTGAGTTTCTATTGAATTTTCTGATCTGAGAAATCCATTTGTTCCGATGAAAAGCATATATGCATAATCTGAGCAGATTTGTAAATTGGACAAGTCTTAGAACCTCATTATTGACTTTTCTGCATGATTTAGCTGACGGTCATTTCTGAACGCTTTTTAGCATATATGTTCTTAAACTGTTCATCATTAGCCAAAGAGTATGAAGTGAGGTATGTTTTGGTCCATTTACCATGTTCATCTTCGTTTGTTGTTAAATTAGCTAGGCGGTGAGTACTCGAACCTTGTAGCGAGTACTTGATCTCGGTGGTGAATACTCAGATTGATTTGTTTTTTACATTCAGGTTATAAGCTTAAAAATTATCTGGTCAAATATAGATCTGAGGGTCCTCGGACCACCTCTGAAACTTTTTACTACTACACAGGCCGAATCGCTTCGGATCACCTTTGAGTCACGAGTACAGCTGAGCTTTACAACCAATGTAAAATGCAGTAGCGTCAAATGCAGTAAATTTATTTTTCATTTTTTTGCTAGGTTTTTTTTTTTAATATATGAATGTAAAATGCTGTAAAATTTGGACGAATAAGGAAGATAAATGTACTAACATTCTCATACGGGTCTTATCGATTAATTTTATTGGTCCAAAAGTACACGTTAGATCAAGGTCACACTCAAAAACAATATGATATCTCACGAGTATGTAGTCTTATTGGACTACATGGACATCTATTATATGACGAGTAAGATAGATGTGCAGCATAAAATCTCTAGAAGTTGAGCGAGGTGTATAATTACATGAGTTATAGTAAAAAACATTCACCTCGTAACACATAGAATCATTTAAATAGTTCCAAGTGATTTCTTAACCACTCTCTTCCGATATTTCATTTTCTAAAGAAATGTTCGTGAGAATCTTACGAGCATCAAAACAAATATCATAAGAACGTTATTTATACCAACCTCCATTCAATATGATTGTCCACTACATTCAATTACTGCACACAATTTAAGAAAATTGTACGGTTTAATAGATAACATTTCATATTCACCCACTAAAAAAAGTATATTGAAATTAAAAAATTATTTTGAAACATGACAAATAAAAATAGATAAAAGTGAAACAAATAAAGTGATGTTTTAATTAGGGAATTAAAATATACAACAAATTTTTTATTTATACATTAAATTTATCTTTATCCCTTATAATGCATTTACATGTTTTCCTTAAAAACTTATTAAATGGAAGATGCGAGATTACTAATATGCCCCCTTTGACTTGTTGATGACATTTTTGTTAATATGGTAAGTAGTATTTTCTTGTTTAAATTTAGAAATCTTTATAGCTTGAATAATATCTATTCATTTGCCATTAATTTTATCAACATCTCCGTTTGATATGTGTTTAATTTTAAATTAAATTAATTTGAAACACACACAAGTAAATTGTTATTGTGAATTTTGTTTTAAGAACATTAATTTACTCCACACTTATATGTATATTCATAACTATAAACGTTGTTGAACACAACATGAATAATCAGACAATATCTGTGTTTTATTATGGTAATTATAGCTCTATCAAATTATGATTTTAAAGTATGATAATATTAATGATGAAATTTTATATGTTAGCGTAAAATAATGTACACAAAGGAATTGAGTTTTGAAGATCCATACTTAGAGATGAACACTCATATTGGATGTCATGTTATCACTATAACTCATGTCACCAATGCTTTTGACGAGCTAAACGGATAAATTATTATCACAAAATTGTTATCGTGATCACAGAAAAAAGATACGTAGTATGCTATTGTTTTCCTGCTATATTGTGCGGGTAATTGACTAGTACATTGTAATGTGTAGAGGACAACCGTGTGCATTTTGATGTATTAATAAAATATTTATTACCATTTTCCATCACTTGTGAAAACTTTTTTTCCACGTATGTAAAAAGTTTATTTCCACGTGGATAAAAATGATAAGGATTAATCAGAATCCAATAGCAAAAACTGCAAATATGAACGCAGCTCCGAACACCACCACCATCAACCACCGTCTGATCGCCTTCACCACACCGGAAACTTACGCCGTCCGTCTATCCCCACTCATCCGCCTCAAAGGTTGGACCCCACTATGGTGCCCCACCATCACCACCAAACCCACCACCCACACCAAATCCTCCATCCTTCATCACCTCTCACTTCTTAACCAATTCTCCGCCCTCGCTTTCACTTCCCGTTCCGGTATCTCCGCATTCTCCGACGCCTTATCGCACCTCAATTCGCCACCATACGACCACCACAACCAACAACCGCTCACCGTTTGTGCTCTCGGAAATGATTCCCAGTTGATCAACAACGAATCTTTCATTAACAAACTTTGTAGCAGCAATGACATGGTTAATATTCTGGTGCCGGAAGTTGCAACGCCGGAGGGGATGGTGGAGGCACTTGGGTTGGGGTTTGGTCGGAAAGTGATGTGTCCGGTGCCGTTGGTGGTGGGGTTGGAAGAACCGGTGGTGGTCCCGAATTTTGTAAGGGATTTGGGGTTGAATGGGTGGGTGGTGGTGAGGGTGGATGCGTATGAGACACGGTGGTTAGGGGAGGAGTGCGCGGCGCCGGTGGTGGGAAACGGTGCTTCTGCGGTGGATGCGGTTGTGTTTACGAGTACGGGTGAAGTGGAAGGGATGTTGAAGAGTTTGAAGGCAATGGGGTTGGATTGGGGGGATGTGGTGAAGAGGAATCCGGGGATGGTGGTGGCGGCGCATGGACCGGTGACGGCGGCCGGAGCGGAGAGTCTCCGGGTGGGTTTGGATGTGGTGGGCTCTAAGTTTGGTAGTTTTGATGGTGTTGTTGATGCTCTTGCTCACTTTTGGGATCATAATTAGTAATTAATCAAAGGTTAGTGTTTTGTACCATTTTGGATAGTGTTACGAAATACTATGATCTTGTACATGATGAGATTAGTTTGTAACTTTGTATGGAGTATAATAAGAGTGATTTCTTTTGATAACCATAATTTGAACTTTTAGATTAAAAACGGATGATGCAAAGCGATTCTGATCACATGTGATTCTATGAGAAAATTCCACGTGTGAGTAATCACACGTGATTTAAAAAGTGACCAAAAATGACCCGTTTGATTAGGTTATAATCACATGTTATCAGTGTCAATTACATCATCCGTTTATTATTCGAAATTTCGAATGTTGTGATTTGAGCAAAACATAAACTTAATGGTATTAGTTGGACATATGAATTCACTAAATATGACAAGGAGAATGCTACAATGTAAAAATAATACTCTATACTCTATATGATAATTAGCATAACCCAAAATACTAAGTGCAGCTGTAAAAACAAATAAATATGTATCAAGACTTGATACATGACAAGATAATGATATTTATTAATAAATAGCAATTCTACAAATGTAGCATCCAATCCTCTATAAGCTATAGAAAACTGCACAAGAGGGACAAACAAACCAAATCTGTATTTAAACCTAAATCATCTTCTAAGCACGTTTTAGTACGCTAAGTTTCTAGTTACATACCCGAGCCCACATTATCTGATGTGAGTCGAACTACCAATGGTGTAGTCACACGCGAGTTCCTGTTCTTCCAGTGTAAGTAGCCAAACACATAACCTTGAGATGGTGTAGATGCTTTAAAACTTACGGTAAAGTTCATTTTTTGACCATATGTATCAAAAACTATTCTTCGTGGGGCTATATCGACCTGAACCCCGCGTGGAGGAGACACCATCGCTCTATAAACGGTTCTGTTTTGTAGGGTCCCAACATAAGTCAGAGTTCTAGTCACTGAGAAGTTTGACTTTAGGTTTGGTACAACGATAGAAGGATAGTTAAGGCTGGAGGGTGTTGCCATTGTTTGGTTTCCACAAGTGCTATTGTCTCGTGTGATGAAACGAAGTGATTTTTCATCGTAACCAATTGAGCAAAGAAATGCTTTGTAGTCGGTGGATGTTGCATCGTAGACTAGACCAGGGTCAAGGACCGTTGTGGGGTCAACAAAACCGGATCCATAGTCAAATGGGTTTCCTCGCCGTCCATCTGGGTCAACCCGCATTGGTTTTCCACCTTTGTCAAAAATGGAAGCTGCATCAACAATTGCACATATCAAATAATCTGTTACTAGCAATTAAAAGACAACGTAAATACTTGTAAATTTTACCAGTAGTCATGATAGCAGATTTAATTGCAGATGGAGACCATGAAGGATGGACAGCTTTAATCAAGGCTACGATTCCGGTTACATGAGGGCAAGCCATAGAAGTTCCTGACATAATGTTGTACTTCAGTTTTTGCCTGATTGCCGGAGACCATGCTGCCAGGATATTCAATCCGGGAGCTGCAACATCCGGCTACAAAGTACATGAATCAGTTTTTTCCAAATAGTGAAAAACGGGTTGAAATCGTCACCTCTACACAAAATTTAAGCATACAAACCTTTAAAATTTCAGGGGTTAAACCATTAGGACCTTTAGATGAGAAGGATGCTACACGAGGAGCCGGTTGGGATCCTAACACAACCTCTGACGAATTAATGTGTGACGTTGGGTTCCTGCTCATAGACGGAATGCATTTTAACCATATTATTGAAATTAATTGTTAATCACAAAACAGCGTTCAGCATAATAATGGTAAATATAAGTTTCATCATACTACCAAGTACCGATTGCTAACTTGAGTTCGATGTTGTCAAGGTTGATTATAAACATGTTTTGGCTATTTGAATTTGAAGACTGAATGTTTAAAGCCCACTTTTGAATTGCAATCCAATGTTTCTAAGATAGCAAAGTTATTTCAGAGTTCTTATTGCATTTCGCAAGAATGAAGGTCACCTTTTAATATAACAAAAGTCAAATATGGTTGTTCAAAATGTCTAAGTACTTGAAGGAAAGGTACAAACCTTGTGCTGTTAATGTAAGATAAAATCCTTCTTCCTACTTTTCTCCCAACAATAGCAGCTGGAATTACAAATGGGATCGCAACATCAACATCTTCATCCACCAAAATCATTCCGACTCCACCAGATGCTTTGACTATTTGACTTTTAGCCACCTTTGACTCTGATGAACGCTCCGCGTGTCTACATAACAACACCTTCCCTTTTGTCTTGGTATAATTTAACGAGCTTTCTAAGCAGTAACTGCATCATGAAGCTATTTATTCTCAATATTTCACTTTACTTGATAATTTTTTCTATTTTGTAACGATGAACAGAAGTACCTGTTGCTTCACCTGGATTGATACGGAGTGAAATAACCTCCATTTGCTATTGAAGCAGATATGATTCTGGCAGGGGATTTCATTTGCAGTTCGCTTAGACTCTCACCCTGTTGACATCAATTTGAACACTTACTGTATAAGGAATATGTTTGAAGAGGTCTTATAATGTGCATTTTGAAAGTGATCAATTGATGCAATAATAAGAATAAGATAGATATAATCTGACATAATAAAACTAGCTGCAAGAAATAGTATTTTGGTTGCGTTTTTGCTGTTTCAAGCTGTAATAATCACTTTTGAGAGTGGTAAATTATCTTTAATCAATAGAGTAATGGATAAAGTAAAACTATGTAAGTGATTACTTTGACATCTGATTATAGAAATTAAGTTTTGTTGCAGATAGTATCAAAGTAAATGTTCGAAACTAGATGGAGCAATTTTGACCCATTTTGCTTTATATGGCTGGACTTGTATACGTTTTATTTCATCTCATCTCATATACATAATTTATTCCAGAAATGAGGAAATAGGTCAAATGAGCTGGAAGTCGTTCAAACTGTATTTTTGGTGGATACAACCTTTCGTTTTATTTTACTAATATAGACAAATTCCAATCATACAGTTTTTGTAATTATATTTAACGTAATAATTATTATTTTCTTAGTGAATGCACAAAGAGGGTTTGCAGGTCAAACCAATCTATGCCCGACCCATTTGATCCCTTTGCCTAACCCACCCATTTTACCATCTATGTTCGAAAATGATATTTGACCCTTACTGATACGATAAAAGAAGACATCACTCAAACATTAGTAATTGTTGCAATAATCAGATGATCACTTTGCTGATACATGTGTGATACCTTCAACTTGACGCCATTTCCCATGTCAACATTAGCCGTAAACTCTCTATCAATAGAGGTAGCTGCAACTGTGATGATCCATGGAGCAAGATTTGTGGCAGACCCTTTTGACCCCTCATTACCAGCAGAAGAAACAACTGTTATTCCCCGGCTAACCGCATGAAATGAGCCAATTGAAATAGCATCACCAAAGTAATCTTCTTGAGGGAAATCAGGCCCAAGAGATAATGAAACAATGTGGACCCCATCTCTAACCGCATCATCAAATGCAGCTAATATATCAGCATCATAACAACCCGAATCCCAACATGTCTTGTACACTGCAACCCTAGCCATTGGTGCACCACCTCTGGCACCACCACGAGCTAGCCCCTTGTAGTTCATGTCCTTAACATACCGCCCAGCAGCTATGGAAGCTGTGTGGGTCCCATGTCCATTACTGTCTCGTGGTGATCGATAAGATAGTATAGTTTTTGGATCATCAGCGTATTCCTCTTTTTTATTTTCAAGTGTGTATTCTTTTTCAGCATCGTTGCCACTCAGATAATATCTTGCACCTATCAGTTTCCTATGTGCAGACAAAACTTAGATTAGATCTTTTTTATATTTTATTTTTGGAACATAGATTAGATCTCAAACTAATCATTGAGTAACATAAGTGTATCGGTTCTTGGTGGTTAATTAAACACAGATCTGAAAATCAATCATGTAGGTAATAATAATTCAAGTACACCTGTTACAATGTGTACTATTGAATGCTTCCCCTGATTGACATTTTCCTCTCCATCCAGCTGGCACAGGAGGCATGTCGGTATCGCTGAAACTTGCTGATTCAGGCCAAATACCTGTAATTACATTGGATTAGCACATATGTATCATTAACAAACCCAAAAAATGTAACTTAAGTTCATATCAAACAACATCTTATAAATATGCAGAATTTAAGAAAGTTATGCTGGTAGAAAGTAGAAACTTTTTACCACATTTGTCTATTTCCATTCACTTACTAATGATCGGTTGATGACGGGATTTCTATCTTATTATCTTATGTCATATTTTAAACGGGTGAGATAAGCAAAAAATTCACCATAAAAGAAAATGGGTTGAAAGGATAAAACGGGTTAGTAACCTTCAGTAAATTATCAATACCTCCATCATTTTGTTCAAATAATTATCTTGCTATTGAAGTAATATATCTTTTGTAGACAAGATAATTATTTTTTAAGATAAAACTTAATTTTTTGTGTATCAAGTAAAATGGACCCAACCATTTTAACATGTTACCCCATTTGACTGACCCGTCCATTTTGCCCCCACCTTTACTTTCTACCAAGTAATATTGCACTCTTTAAAGTCACATTTTTCTCATAAATCCTATATCAGTAAGAACATCAAAAGTAACATAATGGTAATTTTTATTCATATTTATCAATGATGACATGGAAAATGTAAAGTCGAGTTACCATGGTATAAACTAGAAACATGCTTCCCAGTAAAAAACTGTCCTCATTACAGATGTGTTTCTCATGAACCAACATTGATAAAGACAAAGTACGAAAAACTTTTAATTTTGGTTTGTATCATTTAATGGTATCATACAAAAAGCAAAATTCAATACATTAGTACTCCTGAAAGTTTGTACAGAATAAAAGACAACTCTAGTTATATTATAATTGTGATAACAATAATAGTATATGTTAAAAAGGATTGTAATCATTGAAAACTAGAAAGATTGTTCAACCTTTTCCAAAAATAAATACAAAAATAACATGAAATGATGAAGATCTGTCTTTATGGTCCTAGAGAGAGAAAGCATTTTTAAGTGAAGCTCATGTGTTCTGTTTTCCATCAATGTAATACACAACAATTTGGTATATTTTTGCACCCATACCCATACAGTAAGTGAGAAACACAAGACTAGATAGAATCAGTTAGGTGCTTTCTTGAAAGTTTCATTAACCGTCTCGTATACTTATTTCGTTGTTTCGGAAACAAGTGTGCTTGGATGAAAAATAGATCCTTGATGCCTTTATGATGCATGTATTCCAAAGGGGATGGGTGTTTTGGACACATTGACAAATGGGTTGGGTACCAAATATAAATCAAATCAAATTTTTTGTCTAGTGTGAAATGATGAAAATAACCTTAACTTTTGTATTGTTTTAGGCCAGGGGGTATGTAATTAATGTATGGGGATCATATCACACCTGTGTCAATGAAACCAATGATGACATTAACTTGATCTTTAGTTGAAAAACCTGGGATCTCCATGGTTTCTTCACCAACAAGACCAATAAAATCCCATGAATGTGTTGTATGCAAACTTCTTCTTTTGTTCTCAAATACTGACACCACACCTGGCATCTCTGCATATTTCATCAGTATTTCCCATCATTAGATTCATTACAATAACAACCATTTTAAGTTTTTTACAAGGTGTGCTCATGCATCAAGTAGTATTAAAAAACAAATAAAAACTTGTAACAAAATTGGGAAGTGGTGAATATTGAGTGATACTTACTGGCAATTTGAAGAGCTTGATCATCAGTTAATTTGGCTGCAAAGCCTCTAAACCCATGTTTATAACTATACAAATAAGCTTCTTGTGCTTCTTGAACACTGATTCACCACACACACAAACTTACATATTAAAATCTAAAAGAAAAAAGCAAGAATTTTTATGATACCCAATATATGAAACTCAAATGGGATGTGATCATTTACCTTCCACTATGAACAGCAACAAGCATTTGATGATTTTTCATCAAAATATCATGTGGGTCATCATTCTCATTGCCACCCATATACACCACATACACCTACAACAACAACAACATTACTAACCAAAACTAAAAACAAACACATTTCTTGAAAAAACGGATACAAGAATATTAAATTAGATACCTTAGCAGAAGTGAAGATTGTAATATGTGCAAGAAAAACACATATGGAAAGACTCAAAAGGATAGGCATATCTGAAACTTAGAAAGTGGGTCTTCCAGGAATTACTCAACTGCTAGAAAGTTGTAATGAAAAGGGAATATAATTAAATAGCGGAAGACTTTAGGGTCAATTTGGAAGTAATTTAAGAGAACACATGAAGTAGAATGAGAGATAAAATAATGAGAGTAATGGGAGATTGGTCACAGGGATAATGTGGTATATATTGCTGTTTTTGTGTGATGGTGTCATATATGTATTATACAGTAGGAAAATATGTCCATATAAGTAAATTTTGGAGCCAAAAGGAGGTGGCATGTATATTGTTGATACCAAGCTAACTTGTTTGAGTAAGCTAATTAAAACACTTTATAAGAATAAATAAGTAAAAAAGCTTAAGCTATGGTGATATTCAAACACACTTTAAGTTTACTGTGGTTAGATTTTTCTACAAGAACACCAATGACCGTTCGAATAAGCCTACTAAAACGATGCAAGTATATGATTCATATGATATTTTAAAGAAGGTTATGACTCAGTTAGGGCTGTTTGAAATTTCTTAAACAAACGTTGACTAATTTTATTGTATGATCAAACAAGCATACTTAGATTTAGTTATGATTAGATATATTTTACAGAGATTAACTTTTATAAAATCACTTGCACAATGATGTGGTATAATCATGAAAAAAGGTGAAATAAAAGAAACAAACAAAAAAAAAAATGGTTTAGGTATCCACATCTTTTACAAATCATTTTGTAAACAACTTTTTGTGAAAGTTGTAAGTCTTGCTTTTCTCTTTTATAAGTATAATGAACAATGGATGATACGCACTAAAATAAGGTAATGAATGGACTAGCTTTTTCATGTTATATCCGCATAATTAAGGTGGGTATATTACTTTGGACGTGGCTTACTTAGGGTATCCTCCGACCGTTTCGACCTATTCTTTAGTCACCTTTAATATGTGCAACTAGTAAGATTTAAACATGAGACTTTTTGTAAGGATTCAAGACTTCAATCACTATGACACCTCGGTGATGGTTACACATGCAGGTAATATATTTAGACCAAACTTGTATATTTATTAATGGTATTCGATCACCAATGAATATTCCATACATTTTGATATGTGTTCATCAAACACTTTTTTAAATGATAGACTTTTGCGGATTCTGCAACCATTTTAACTAAAATATATATCAAACTAAAAGTTCAATCACTTTTAGTGTAACCACTACATTAAGTATTACATTTTCTTCAGTAAATGAATAAAGTCAGCAATTTTTAATAAGATTTTGATGATAAATAATGCATGCGTACTTACATTTTTAATTAAAATTCATTTTGTTTGTTGTAAGTGGATCTTACTTGTTGAACATTACTTACATTAAGTATTTACTTTTGCTTTAGCAAATGGATCAAGTCAGCAATTTTATAAATTATTAATTATCATATCATATCATATAAGAATATAAGGTACGTATATGAAATTAATAAATAAATGATTTGTTATTACATTTTAATTAACATTCATTTTGTTTGTTATAAGTGGATCTTACTTGTTAAAGAACAAACAAGAAATAAATTCATAATCTTTAGGCCTCGTTTTAATTTTTATTTATAACTTTTTAGCAAAAAAGTAGTTAAATAATTCAATGATAGATTGCTGACTTTTTAGTAGAGTTCGAAAATCAAGATCAACTTTAATATTGACTAGTGGTGATTGGTGAATGCATATGTTTGTCTTGATTCTTTTAACTAAAAATTAAAGAAAATAATCCTTTTTGGTGATTCTTTATTTTTCAATCAAAATCAATATGAATCCATCATCAATGTACGGTTTAAGATTTTAAGTTAGTGGTTATAATTGTGAATAATTCATATGAAACTGGATTAATATGAGAAGAGGGTGAATAGATATCACTTTTCAAAAGTAATATTCCAATAGTATATTTAGCATGAGTTCATGCAAATTGCTTTGGGAGAAAACGGAAAGTTTGTCTGCTTTGGACACACAAAACACATTCCAGTTTGTTTTTAAGTACTAAATTTTATATGTCATTTTACATGTATAGTTCTCAACGAATCAACGAATCTGGACAGACAGAGATGTTCTAAAACTGTCTCTCATATTTCATGGGAGGCTATATGACGGTTACAACTACACGAATTCAGAGTGATATGACCTCATTCTAACCGGTCTTACCCAAGTCAATCAACTTTAGACATATATTGGTCAGTTTCATAACGAACATATGAGAGGTATCCCCATCAGAAAAATTTGCCTTAGATCCCACTAGGGGCTTTGCCCTATGATCCCAAAAGGGGACGCAACCCCCTTAACCCAAAAAATTTTAGCTGGACTAGGTATGTAATAATTTAGAGGGTATGCATTCTATATTAATTAACCCGTGTAAACTAATTTACCATTATATACTAAAATATACGACTGATTACAATCAGGACATGTTAAACATATGGAAAAAAAATATTGGATAAATTTTGTCTTCTTGATGCAATTGATATACTAGTATAAAAAAAAATTGGTTGAATGCCTATAAAGTTATAACTATATTGTGTATGGTTATGATCTTATGTACCATACTTAATTTCAAAGATACTGCGTATATGACTATATGTGTATTAGCCCATCTAAAGCCTTCAAACCTCGCATGACATGTAAATCAATAATGTAGGCATTACTAGCAAAAGTTGAGCATGACTATTATGTCATTATGGGCTTTTATAATTTTATATAGAAGATTATTTTGGACTAACAACATTTTCATAGTGGATTAACATGGAGTATAAAAATATAAGAAACACATATTTAGGTCCATATGGGCAAGGTACAGGATGAACGGGTTTAACCATGCGTTCTCTTCATTCCCAAATAGATCCATAACGTCGGTCTCTTTGAACGTATCTCACAAGTCATCGCCGGCATAAAGCTTCTTTGGAACATGCAGATGCATTTTTTTTCTTTTTCATCAAAATTTATGGGAACTTATCACATTCTTTGGTATATCCCAAAAATCCGGATCTTTGTCTTTAACATATTTTTCAAGCCTTTGTCTCCGATATTGTACGTAAAGCTCCGGTCTAAATGAATGTACTTTATAAAACTGAAAACCTATTTATATAGTTGGTTTGAACTAGGTGCTAAAATGGGCAGGCACGTCAATTTCAGTAGTTGAATCAAAATCGGTTGGAATCACAATGGGCTCGGACAAAAATGGGTTTGGTTCACAACAGGAAATAAGTAAAATCAATATTAATGTACTTATTTGATCTGTTATCTAAAATGAGTAACAATCTTGGTATGATAATAAAGAAGGTAGATTCAAGTGAGTGTACTATGGTGTGAAACAATATGCGGAATATATTGTTACCACACAATCACACACACGAACACAAGAAGATTTATCAAACGTTTACACTCTTATTACGATTAACAAGTTACAACGAATGAATGAGATGAATTTATAATGAACTAAACACCTCTATTTATAGAGTTAAATTTCCAGCCCTATGCTTGCTAACCAAGCAATCCAAGTTCTAATCTATCTCTAATTACTAAGTTACTCATAAACCCCTTGACTAATAAAGTTTTGCTAATACACCTAACAATCTCCGCCTTATTAGTAAAACCCATTAACTTAGACAATCCCGATATTCAACATCTTCATACAATGCTCAAACTTGGATCCCGGCACCACCTTAGTCAAGTAATCAGCAACATTATCTTCCGTACCAACTTTTCTCACTTCCACTTCCTTAGACTCTATGATCTCTCTAATGAAATGTAGTTTCGAGAGTTATATTGCTCCTTGATTATCACAATTCACTGCTACTGAACTCAGCTTCACCCCCAACTCCGTATGGAGTCCCTTCAACCATATGCTCTCTTTTATGGCCTCAGTAAGTGCCACATACTCGGCTTCCATTGTAGAAAAAGCCACTATATGCTGTAGTGTGGCTCTCCAGCTCACCACCCCCCATGAATCTTAAACACGTACCCGGTTATAGACTTCCCTTTATCAAAGTCCTTTTCATAATCCACATCCACATAACCAGTAACATCAACATGTTCCCCTTGACTTGCACGATAACTAACCCCATATCAGTAGTTCCCTTTAGGTATCTCAATATCCATTTCACTGCCTCCCAGTGATTCTTACCTGGATTCGCCAAATACCTGCTCACAATACTGACTGCATAAGCTATGTCAGGTCTCATGCATACCATCAAGTACATCAAGCTCCCTACAGCATTCGCATACGGTACCTTACTCATTCTTTCCACATCACCCTCATTAACCGGGCAATCTCTCAGTGACAACTTAAAGTGTGGCCCTAAAGGTGTCATAACTGGCTTACTATCAGCAATCCTAAAGTTATTCAAAACCTTAGATACATATCCCCGTTGTGACAACTTTAAGGTCCTACTTCCCCTATCCCTGACTATTTCCATACCTAAGATTTTCCTTGCGTCTCCAAGTTCTTTCATATCAAACTCCGCCTTCAGCAACCTCTTGGTATTCTCAATCTCAGACTTATCTCGGCATGTAACCAACATATCATCTACATACAAAAGTAGATATATGCACTCCCCTAGTTCAATTTCCTTGAAATATACACAGTTATCATAACTGCTTCTACAAAACCCATTGCTCACCATAAACACATCGAACCTCTTGTACCACTGCCTTGGGGACTGCTTAAGACCATACAGGGATTTCTTCAGCAAACACACTTTATTCTCATTTGCTTTTTCTTCAAAGCCTGGACGTTGTCTCATATAAATAGTCTCATCAAGATTACCATGTAAAAACGTTGTCTTTACATCCAGATGCTCCAACTTGTAATCTCTACAAGCAGTTATTGAAAGTATAACCCTAATAGAGCTATGCTGAACTACAGGAGAAAATACCTCAATATAGTCGATCCCTGCTCTCTGAGTAAACCCTTGAGCTACCAACCTCGCCTTATACCTTGGTTTTTGAGCACCTTCAATCCCCTCTTTGATCTTATATAGCCATTTACAACCCACCAACTTCTGTCCAGGTGGCGGCTCCACCAGCTCCGAAGTCTTATTCTCATACAAAGAATTCATCTCCTCTTCCATAGCTTTTATCCACTTGTCTTTATCAACTGAAGTGACAGCATCATGGAATGTTAAGGGCTCATGTGTATCATGATCTTCTGCAACAACAAATGCATAAGCAACAATGTTACTCTGATCTCTGAACCTTGTAGGTTGAACAATTTCTCTCCGTGGTCGATCCCTCGCAATACTGTAATCTCCCTCACTAGCCTGACCCGGATCCTGTAGTTCCTGATTATCTGGAATTTCGACTCCATCATCATTACCCCCATGAATCTCAACTTCACTCTCAGTAACCTTATGATTGTCGCCATCCAGCTCCACCTCAATATGAACCCTATCGGGAGTATTACATGCAACTTTCTCCTTTAAGGTATCCTTATACATCATACCTTCATTAAACACTACATCCCTACTGATTATTACTGTTGGCTTTACATCCTCACACCTCCAGAGACGATAACCCTTGACACCTTCAGGGTATCCCAGAAAAATACACTTTTCTGCCCTAGGTTCAAGCTTCCCTTGATTAATGTGTGAATAAGCAACACATCCAAACACCTTTAACATTCCGTAATCTGCTGCACGGCCTGTCCACATATCCATAGGCATCTTTAAACCAATTGCCGAAGATGGTGACCTATTTATCAAATATGCAGCCGTAGATGTTGCTTCAGCCCAAAACGTCCCAGGTAAACCAGACTCAATCAGCATACACCTGACTTTGTTTAGAAGAGTACGGTTCATCCTCTCAGCTAATCAATTATGTTGTGGAGTCCCCACAACTGTCAAATGCCTAGCAATCCCACTCTTCTTATACAAGTCATTAAACTCCCAGTTACAAAATTCAAGACCATTATCTGTCTTGAGTTTCTTTACCTTCCTACCTGTTTGATTCTCCACTAGAGTCTTCCACTCACTGAACTTATCAAAGGCCTCGTGCTTATGTTTCAGAACTGAAATCCATACCCTCCTACTATAATCATCAACAATGGACAAAAAATACCTTGCACCACCCAATGATTCAACTCTAGAAGGCCCCCAAACATCCGCATGAAGATAATCTATAACTCCCTCTGTAGTGTGCTGGCCTCGACTAAAACTAACCCTAGTCGACTTTTCCATGACACAGTTCTCACAGAACTCAAGCTTACCTAGACTCTTCTTGCCCAACAGTTCCCGTTTGTTCAGCTCATTTAACCCTGCTTCACTGATATGTCCCAGTCGTTTATGCCATAAACCTGCAGCATTTTTGATCCCCTGAACACCAACATTAGCTTCACAAGTTATCACCTTTCCATTCAATGAGTAGACATTGTTCTCTCTTCTAGTTCCAGTTAGCACAACCATCGAACCCTTGATCACCTTAACCCTGCCATTTTGCATCTTCACAGCATATCCACTCCTTTCAAGAGTGCCTAAGGAAATCAAGTTTCTTTTTAAATCAGGAATATACCTAACATTATCCAGCACATATGTCGTCCCATCGTGCATCTCTACCCTCACTTTACCAATCCCCTTGATAGCTAAGGGCCTGTCATCACCTAACAAAACCGTACCACCATCGAATTCTTCAAAGTCAAATAAGTAGTCTCTCCTAGGTGTCATGTGGTACGAACCACCTGAATCCATAATCCATTCAGCAAGTGTACTACTTTTAACCACCATCAAGACTTCTGCACTGTCATAACCATCTGAACCAGAACCCTGACCATGATCAGTTTTCTTCACAGCTCCATCTGACTTCTTTCGCTTCTGTGGACAGTCCTTCTTCAAGTGACCTTCTAAGTGACAGTTATAACACTTTTTAATAAACCTACCTCTTGACTTAGATCTCGAATTACTCCTGGATTGACTCTTGTCCCTGTGCTCAGACCTACCTCGTACAAACAATCCCTCACCACTTTCTTCCTTCATGTCGGTCCTCTTTTTCAACTCCCTTGAATTCAGAGTTGCAAGAACATCCTCCATAGCTAATGTATCTCGCCCTTATAGCAACGTAGCCACAAAGTGTTCATAAGACTGAGGCAAAGACGTAAGTAGAATAAGGGCTTGATCCTCCTCATCAATCTTGATTTCAATGTTTTCTAAATCAAGAATCGGTATATTAAATTCATCAATATGATCTTCAAGTTTCTTCCCTGAATTCATATGGAACGTATATAACTTTTTCTTTAGATACAAACGATTCGCCAACGAGTTGGTCATGTACAAAGATTCTAACTTTGTCCAAAAACCCGCTGCAGTAGTTTCTTTGGTGACTTCTCGCAATACTCTATCACCTAAACAAAGAATCAATGCACTGTGAGCTTTTTGCAACATTGCGATCTTCTCTGCTGCCTGCATGTCTTCCGGTAACGTTCCCAAAGCCGCAACTACTCCTTGTTGTGCAAGAAAGGCTCTCATCTTGACACGCCACAATCCAAAGTCTATCTTACCATCGAACTTCTCAACATCAAACTTTGTGTTTCCCATCTTCTTTCTTGTAAAACAGATTACAGTAGTAACTTCGAACGTGTGTATCTCTCTACTGGAACGTCTGATCGAAAAACCCTTTGGTCAGAATTTAGACCTATGTCTCCTCAGTCACCAGTTCAAATGTCACAAGAATCCGACGGCTAACGAACACGCAGCGGCAAGTTTCCCACAGCTGCGCTATAACCGACGAACCAGAAAACCACAGGAACTTCGACAGGTTGTATCTCCGTACTCTAATCTCTAATCCAATATCCCAACGGTCAAAACAAAGAACTATATGTCTAGAACCCCCAGAAAAAATTTCGGAAGGATCCAACGGTTGAGTAACACGCAACGGCAATTTTTCCACCGCTGCACAATAACCGACGAACCAGAAACTTTCTCTCCAAGTTGTGTGATTCTTCCTTCTCGAACACTTCTCTGATACCAATTGTGAAACAATATGCGGAATATATTGTTACCACACAATCACACACTTGAACACATACACGAACACAAGAAGATTTATCAAACGTTTACACTCTTATTACGATTAACAAGTTACAACGAATGAATGAGATGAATTTACAATGAACTAAACACCTCTAAAGTTAAATTTCCAGCCCTATGCTTGCTAACCAAGCAATCCAAGTTCTAATCTATCTCCAATTACTAAGTTACTCATAAACCCCTTGACTAATAAAGTTTTGCTAATACACCTAACATATGGAAATACAAAACAAGTGCACTGGTCAATTCATTGGATATTGTCTTCTTTATTTTTCCTCTTTATTTTTTCTGATAGTTTCCTTGAAAGTTATTGTGTCACTAATGTAGATTCAAAATAAGATAACAAAATTAAGCATGTTGATTCCACATAATACTAGAAAAAATCTCTCCCAACAAAGGTTCATTCAAACAAATACCGTTGTTATCATAATTGAACTCAATTGTTTAACACAAAATTGAGAGAAAAATTGATTCCATAAAAAACATAAACTGATTGTTTCTTACACAATGAAACCCTAATAAATGGAATTAAAAATTCAAAATGGGCCTAAAAACATAACGGGCCGAACAGAAAGCCCAAAATAAAAATAAAAACACAAAATGATCCATAATTTCTTCTAGGAGCTGTTTTTTGGCCTCGAAGGTGGACCTCTGATGCGCCCCGAAGCGTCGTATGAAGACGGCGTTCGGATCGCGATCGTGGGTGTTTTAAATTTATATTTGCTGGGGTCTAAGTATGACTTACTAATACTGAACCAAAGGGCTAGTAGATGGTAAGTATGACCTAGAGTCGTTCTTAAAGAGAAACTGAATTGAAACAGAGGTGATCCAATCAATCTTTCTTTTCTAGTAAAGGTTTTAAAAGAGTGCGTTGGTGGTTTTGGTTCAGTTAACTAAGTAAACTAAATAAAGCGAATAAAAGTGTAATAATAAATCAGATAATAAAAGTAGTATTTGTTGTGAGTTCGTTAGCTAATAATGTGGGATGATGACTCTTATGGGAAAACGATTATCTAATTGGGAATGTTTAGTGGATTCCACACCCAGTGGTATAACCAGTAAGTTCCCTATTAGTCGGTTATCAACTAATATGTCACGAGAAACTAAGGTGTCATGATTCTAATCAGACAGACGATGCTCAACTCTCCACACTCTCCTGTGAGGGAGTCAGTGGCCCGTATGATTGAACGTATTCGCTCGTGGGCGAAGGAATAGAGTAGCAGGTCATTACAAATCTGACCGTTCTTAATACCATAAAGATTTCAAATCCATTAAACTATTAACTTAGAATTTATGTTCGGACTTATTAACCAATTCCTATTAATGAAACTTAAGGATGATAAACAGGGGAAAACGTTCAATGTTCTTGCGTATCTTACCTTTGATTTCATATTTTTAAGGAAAGGATATCAATTAACTTAGATTCCAAACTTTCCTTTCTCATTACAATTAACAAATCCCTAGGTTTTCATAAATGGTTATTTAGCCTGTAGCCTACCTACTCTAATCTAATCTAAATTAACTAATCTAATTAAAACGTTGACGGCCTTTTGCATAGAGTTAAACCCAGACCATGTCGGAAAATGCTATGATGATTCACAGTGTATTTAATCGTTTACCGATATTTCCATTGTGAATTTAATTGCTTCGCCATGTTTACATGATAAGTACATTGTGATCGAAAGTGTACAATACTCATGGCAAGTTCACGTAATCACATTGCATTTTATGATGCTTGCATGACATTACAGTTAAAAACTTAGTTTTTACACAGATAACTATTGACCAAGTATCAAGGTTCGCGACTCCTCTTTACAGGGTTACAATCACGTTTGTTAATCGAAAGGCGAATATAAGTTTTAGGATTAAAATCATAGGGTAAGTCCGTTCATAAAGTTTCCGTTTTATAATGTCGATCCATAATACAACTACCTTCGGTCGTTACCGGCTTTCATATGTATGTACTTTGCTTAAAAGCATTTACAGCACTATACCGAGTAAACAGTCGAATAGGGGCCGTCATATTATTTCACGACATATTTAAAGTCATCCAACAATTATCTATGCTAACTACATCACAACAAATACAATAGTAATCTACTCGCTAATCATGGCACAAACTATTTCTAGCATAATTAAAACATACATATTTAATTAAGATATAATATGATAGAAAGAACCCGGATTATAATGCGAGAAGGAATAGACTTGAATTAATAAGATTAACTCCAAGCGTACACCAAAGATTACAAAATGTTCCCTAGCTTTCGTTCTACTTTAAACAAGCTCCTTAACTAGCCTAACACTAATTTTGAAGTAAGAAAATAGAATGAGAAAGTAAAGAGAGAATTATGCCTAATGCATATGGGACATCTTCAAATGGAGGCCTAGGGGCTATATTAATAGGTAAAATATGGCTCACATTAGCATCCCTAGGCTCACATTAGAAAAAGTAGCGAAAGGTGGTGCACTGGGTACGAAAAAGTAGCGAAAGGTGGTGCACCGGGTACGAAAAAGTAGCGAAAGGTGGTGCACCGGGTACAAGCAAGGACGAAAAAGCGCAAAAGAGATAGGGTGGTGGAGGCCGGCACCGCCTAGCTGCTGGCCGGTGGCGGCTGGCTGTTGGCCGGCGGCGGCCGGCTGCCACCTGCCCCGGTCCGTCGTCTTTCGTTGCGTTGCTTAATTCGTGCGTATCTTATTCGTTATGCGTCCGTTTGCGTTGATTATTTTTGCGTTGGATTTGTAATTCAAAAACAAAGACTTTGATGTAAAGAATCCCAAAAATATGTCTCCTATCTCCAGATATTACGTACGAATCATTTGGATCTTCCGGCGGGCGTAGAATCTTCATTCTTTATGTTGATTCTTCTTCTGTTGGATTCGTAATTTGAAAACGAACATCTTGGGTGAGATGGGTGTTGATGATGGGCACTTTTGTCTTGAAATCTCATTTTGATGCCTTGAATCTTCAAACGTGTGTGGAATCTTCGTTTTTCATCCGTTTTGCTTGATTTTTATCGTGCAACCTTGTTTTGACCCTCTTGGCATAATATCATTGATTTGTATTGGTTTTGAGTTTAGAATGCCAAGAATCATTCTTGAATGAAAGAGATATCGGTAGTAAAAATATGACTTTTTACGCGATATCAACCTCATTATGTAACTCCCTAGTTCTTGAATCGATAACTTCGTTATCTATAGTATTAAGGTGCGGAATCCCTCAATACGTGTTATATGATTATATAACGAATAAGTTGCGTTTATAATTGCTAATTACTTTTCTTTATACGTATATCGTCAAAGCCTAGTCGTTAGTAATATTGTTTTTTTCTGGATCGTAAAATATGAATTCGCAGGTTCGCAATTCGAATGGCAAAAGTTTTTATTATCGCACCCCCAAAACACATGGAAGCGGAAGTAGGAGGCGTCATGGGGGCACCGACCAATTTAAATATCACAACACAAAGATTAAAGCAAACGACCTCTATATGAGACGTTTAAAAAATAGTTACATTACAATAATTCAAAAGTTTACAAAAGTTGTAGGATTTCGCGTAACAAAAGTAGAATTACATAACTATAACTACAAAATATAGTAATGCAATCTAGTTCCTTGATGATTTGAAAACCATGCGACTCGAGCTAAGCTAATCCTTATGCTTCCTATTGCGACGGGTTACCTGAGAAATACATACTAAAAGGTCAACATAAAGTTGGTGAGTTCATAGGTTTGTAAGCAAACAGTTATAAGTATGATCCACAAGATTTCCAAAATTGTATCATTCGTCAATGATAAGTAAAAGTATTGCATATCGCAATATAAGTATACCATTTGCATGAGTCTCATAGTTCGAGCTTAACGTTGTTTGCCTTCGGTAAGTGTACTAATCCGATACACTTCTAATTCACAAATAATATTGCGCCCGTGGGTTGGCTAGCGCGACTAGCCCGGATGAGGTTTGTCAAACCGTGATAGTACTATCCAATAATATTCACGCATATATTAACAAACTATGATGGGTAGAGGGCTTTAGTGGATTATCATAAGGTCTCATGCAATCCATACGAAAAGTTGTTGTCAGTACTTGTGATCATAAAAGCAGTTTATATAAAACAGTTGTATGTATTCTCACCCCAGTGAAAAACAGTAAAAAGGGGCTATGAAACTCACCTTAGATTAGCAAGTAACAAGCAAATATCAAATAAGCAAGCAAGCCGGTGTGCAACCTTCTCACGTCCTAAAAACGTATAAGGTTGGGTATGAGTAGATGTCTCAAAGACCATCTATAGCAATTGTATAAGTAGGGGTTAATGTCCACTTATATCAATTGTGTAGGTGGAGGGTTAATGTCCACCTAAAGCTAGTTCACTCAACTAGTATGTTCAATTAAGTTGTTAAAAGCGTGTACGATCCGTTGGTGAAAGTTTGTAATAATAATTCTTTAAGACATTATTATTAAGTTTGTTTCATTGTATACATTGTATTAGTATGTATCATGTGTGGTTATAAGTTGTTACCAAAGTTCAATACTTAGTAAAATCAAGTTTTAAACATTCTATTTTTAGCGACACTAGCAGCGACACTAGGGCCAGTGTCGCAGGTTTAGCGACATTAGGATTAGTGTCGCAGTGTATGCGACATTCGGTTTAGTGTCGTACGATAGTGCGACATTGGCATGAGTGTCGCAGGTTCAAATCAATTTTGATTAGGAAGCGACATAAGTAGTGACACTTAGGTAGTGTCGCAGGTAGTGTCGCAGGTCATGCGACACTAAGGGTCTGGTCAGCTTTCAAATTTTAATCCAAAATGTTCTAAGTGTCGGTTTTTCGGTCGGTAGTATTTTAAGTCTCGTTTTTGGTCAAAGTTACTAAATAAGTCAACCCAACCCATTTGCTTACAAGTTTTGCCAAAAATAGCAAGTTTATCGTTTTTCGAAACCGAGTCTCGTTTTTGTTGACTTGGTCAAATCTTCTCGGTTTGACCCGAAACTTTTACCCAAACCTTATATGTGTTTATGGACTATAAAAAGTTAGTTTTTCCATTTATAGCAAGCCCGTAAGTATTAATTTTTAAAGTGTTACTAAAATCAGTCCACTATCTCATTTTCCAGAAAATGCACTTGTTATTCGAATTTTTATAAAATTGTACATTCCGAATAAACTTCCAAGAAAAATACCAGTTATTCCCTCATATGTTAAAAAATTTAAGTAATTTTTACAATAACTTTAGAATAGTTTAAGTATTTATCAAAATTGCATGTGTCCTCTGAGGTCCAACAGTTGACCAATCTGGACACATGCATGAAGATCGAGTTTTTGGGCAAAATATACTACTTTTCAAGAAAAATCTATCATTATAAATTTTGTAGCTAATAAAATTTTTAAGATTTTTGCGGTGGTTTCAAGTCATTTAGAGTTGTGTAGCTCAAGATATGGTCAAAACCATATGAACAAAGTTTCTGACTTTTCAGAGCAGATTGTATATGTGTTTTTATATAAATTATTAAAATAGTAAATGAGCTCAGAAAAATATGAGGCTTGTGGTTCTTGAAAGCTAACATCTTTAACTTGATTTTAGACTATAAAAAAATCAATTTTCATTAAGAAATGGTTTTTATAAAAATCATGGAAGTGGACCAAACTTTTGGGACAGAAAGTATTTCTCACTTTTGGTTAATTTTAAGTTAAGAAAAATAGTTTTTGAGCATGGTTTGGTTATTATACTTGTTAAATGAACCTTTAATCATGTTATAAGAGTGTAGAGAGTAAGAATGAGTCCTTACAATGGTGGAAATAAAGAAGCTAGGACAGATTTGAGATGATGAAAGCTTGTTGTCTTGAAATCTTGAATTTCTTTTGTAAAATGATGAAGGTTTTGGTGGTGGTTGTGGGTGGTGATATGGTGGTTTTAGGTGATTGTTATGGTGGTGGTAAGGGATGAGAATACTCAGCAACTTTTGAGAGAAGAGTTAGAGAGAATAGAGTTGGAGTGTTGGAGGTAAAATGAGAAATGAATGTCCACCTAATGGAGGTGTAAGCAATATGGTCATCATTGGGTTTTGATTAACATGTTAAAGTAGTTAAGGATCCTTAATATGTTAAAGTGTTTAAGTGTTGCTAAGTGTCCATTACTTACTAAGCATTGTGCTTATTGTGTCAAGTTTAATTATTGTAGGTGATTCAAGTGGTAAAAAGGTGGATATGGGCAAGAGACTCATGGGGACCTAATGGTGGAGCTTGTGATTAGTTGGTAACAAGCACTTCTTTCTAAATCATGCTCTATATCAAATCACCCCATTTTGTAAACTTTTATGAAAACTTGAAAGACATGTTTGACACCTTAATTTCACATGTGTATCAATGTTAATGTTTTAGGTTAATGTGCTAAAGAAGTAGTTAGATAGTAGAATTAGAAGTTTGTCAAGATGGTAAATCATGACTATTATTATGTAAAGTTTGATTTCATAATGAAAGCTGTTGATGCATATTAGGTGTCTGTCAGTTGGTCTATCGAGTTGTAATAAGTGTCGTTTAGTTGTATAGTGAAATATATTGTTTTAGTTATATGCGACACTTAAGTTTTAGTTTAGGCGTCACTTGCCTTAGTGACGCATAGCGTCACTTAGGTAAGTGACGCATGAAGGCGGCCACATGCGACACTTCCACAAGTGACGCATGTCGGCTGACGTTTAGTATAAATACAAACCTACGGGTTTCCGGCTAGGGTTGACGAAACCCTAGCACCATTTGTCGACTAAGAAACATTGTAATCGTTCCCAATTCATATATATAAGCTTATTACTTCGTTTACATTGTTAATCATATTTGTTTCGGTTTGTGTTTATTGGTAATACACGCAATTGATTGATTCCGCCTGTCAATTGTGGTCAATTGTCATCTAGATCCACGTCCAAGGGCACTTTCAACTGGTATTAGAGCCTATAGGTGATAACATTGACGTTTAGAAGGTATTTTGGGTTGATTTCGGTTTTGCTTGATTCAAGAATCAAGAATACATACGGATTTTGAGGTGCAAAGGTGAATTACAGTCGACATTCTTCAACATTTATAGGTTTCGTCCATTAGGGTTCAAAGAATTTTCGTTTGGTTTACGAAAGTTCGATATTTTTAGGGTTTTGGGATTTTGCAGCCGTTTTGCGACACTCGATCCGTCACTTGGACGCGTCACTTACAGCGGCACTACCTAATCCCAAATTAGGGTTATACCGTCACTTGAACGCGTCACTTGAAGCGTCATTTGAGGTTTATACGACACTTAACTTAAGTGCCGTGCCCTTTAATCCACCGTCACTTACGTGCGTCACTGTTGCACGTCACTTGACCCTCAAGCGTCACTTCTGTTAGTGACGCTTGTTTGATTTACTGCGTCACTTCTCTTAGTGACGCCTTTTGATTTACTGCGTCACTTTTACTAGTGACGCCCCTTTGTTTTAGCACGTCACTCAAGTACGTCACTTGAGTGCGTCACTCGTCTGATTGAGCGACACTTACTTAAAGTGTCATCAGTCACTTCATCCGTCACTCGATAGCGTCACTTACCTAGTGACGCTAGTCGTTGCGACACTTCAGTGCGTCACTTACTAAGTGACGCCTTCAGTACTAATATTTTTCCAAGCTTTTGTTTTTGAGTAAAATTTCAGGTATATCTTCAATGGCCGCAGACAAGGAAGATATTAGAGGTATTAAAGAAATGATAAAGCAAGGAAATGATATCGGTTCCAATAATAAACCTCCACTATTCACTGCAGACATGGACTATGCTTATTGGAGAGATAGATTTGAACAGTTTGTGGATTTTCATTGTCCGGAATTGTGGGGCCCATTAAAACAAAGATATGAGGCTCCAGTAGCTGAAGGAGATTATCGTCAGGTTCCTCCACCAAAATCTTTCATTGCGATGACACCTCAAGAAAAGAAGGATTATCAAATAGAAAGAAAAGCACACTCAGCTATCTGTATGTGCTTGACAAAGGATGTCATGAGACTTTTTAAAAATCATGACACAACCTATGACTTATGGAAGGCTATAGAAACGAGGTGTGGGGGGAATGCGAAATACAAGGAGGCTAAGCTGGAATTGATAAAGAAACAGTACGATCTGTTTGACTCCTTACCTAATGAGACAACCTCTGGACTGTTTACCCGGTACTCATAACTGGTGAGTGAATTAACGGAGGGTGGATATAATCTCACAGCACTTGAGATAAATAAGAAATTGTTAGATGTTCTACCAAGTGCATGGGATGTAAAAGTCCAATTCTTAAAGGAAAGTGAAGGATTGGATGGGATGACTTTAGATAAACTGATAGGAGTTCTTCAAGCCCACGCTATGGAGTTGAAGAAGAAAGAGTGCAAGTCAAATGGATTTGTACAAAATCCTTCACTTTATGGAGGCCAAGTTAACTCTGGTAAGAGTTATGGAGGAATGGCATTCATATCGGATACCAATTCTTCATCTTATTCAGCTGGAGCTTCACATGCGGCTTATGTTTCTGGCACAACTTGCACTAATCAAGGATCACAACAGCAGGTTTCATCTTCACCAGCTATTCAAGAGCAAGCTGCGATTTATACAGCTTTCCTCAGTTCTTACAAAGATTTGGTTACTCAACCAAATACTACTTTGGAAATGACCAAAGAAGATTATGCTCAGCTGGATGACGATGACTTGGAGCAGATGGATTTAACCTGGAACATAGCTATGATTTCCAGAAGGGTTCAGAAATTTTTGCAGAGAACTGGACGGAAGAGCTTGGAAGGTAATGGGAAGACTGGGTTTGGGTTCGACAAAAGCAAGGTTCGATGTTACAACTGTCAGAACCTTGGTCACTTCGCAAGGGAATGTGAGAAACCCAGGATGCCATCGTCGGGTCTTACTAAGCCGGATCCACCCAAGGCAAATGAGAAAGAAGAAGCTAAATCGTTGGCTGTAGATAACGCTTTGATTGTTTTTGAACCAACTGCTTCTGATTGGAGTGCTCAAGCTGCACAGTTTCAATGTCTGATGGCTCACATTACTCCTGAGGTACCAAATGAACCTAACGAGCCTTTTAATTGTGCTACATGTATTAAGTTGACTGAATCCCTTGAGGTCTATCAGAAAGACAATTTAAATATGCGGGACAAGATAGTGAAACTTACTGAATCTAATAATTTTTTGCTAGATAATGAAAAACTTTATGAACAACACCTTGAAGCTCATAAATTAGATACCGAAACCTTTAAGGCAAAGGTCTTTAGCCAGCAAGATGCAATTAAAAGTTATCTTACTGAAATTGAATTGTTGACTAAAGAATTATCTGATTTGAAAAATGAGTTTGAGAATCATAAAAGCAAAATCTTAGGTTCAACATCCGCCACTCAAGTCTTTAATGAGATTGTTAGCAAGCAAGGAGCAAGTGGCAAAAAGAAGGAAGGTCTTGGCTATAACCAAGTACCACCACCTTCTAATGCTGAATATTGTCCCCCGATTGCTAAACAAGGCCTTGAGGAGATTTCAGTTGATTATACCAAACTATATGGTATTAAGGCCAAAGAAGCCAAGCTAAACAAACTGACAACGGAGAAAACCAAGAGGCAAGAGTATCCATTGCCTCAGTTTGTTAAAGCTGAAAATAAGTCTCAAGTTCATACTGATGAGATTGTTGAGATAGAGGATATTACTGATCAGGAATATCCTGAGTTTAAGAAGGTTGAGGTTAAACCTGAAAAGATGATTTTGAAAGTTGAACCTGTAACAAAGGTTCAAAATAAAAAGGAAAATAAAGTTTTAAATGTGAAACTTCAAACTCAAAAGTCACCTGCAAAAGTTTTAAAACAAAAGGTGACAAATGAAAAGGTTCATGTTGATAAAACTTCTGCCTCAACCTCTAAACCAAAACAAGCATTCTCTAAAACATGTACGAAATGTTCATGTTCTAGAAATGCTTCACCACTTCCTGCAGTAAATCCTTCGCCTCAACAGTTTAGAGAGACTCGTTCTTGTTTCTACTGCAAGAAACAAGGACATTTGATCTGCGATTGTCCCAAACTTTCTCATCAGCGGTATGGGAGAGATATGCCTAGGACATCATTCTACAAAAATTCTTTTTCAAAATCACCTTCTAGGCATCACTCAAACTCTCCTAAGCCTGCCAAGAAAGTAAGTAATGTTGGGCAAAACTCTTTGTCAAATCCAAAGCCCGACATTACCACTAAGCCAAATTCCGAACCATCAAAGGTTTGGAAAAGAAAAGAGTCTACTGTGGACTCTATTGTCATCAATGATAACACATCAGATACTAAATCTGATTTGTTTAAAAATAAAGTTTTATCTGATGTGCTTATTGTTGATGACTATGGTCGACCTAAGTCTGTAAAGGCTTGGGTCACCGTTTCTCACTAATCTCCTCATTCTTTTTGTGTTGCAGCAGTCTGAACGTGTAAAAGATAGTGAATGGTTTCTTGATAGCGGCTGCTCGCGACACATGACTGGTGATGTGTCTCTTCTTGTGGATATTAAACCATACGCAGGAGGACATGTGGCCTTTGCAGGAGATACAGGAGGAACGATTTCGGGGAGAGGAACGCTAACAAATGGACGGGTTAGCTTTGAGAATGTAAATTATGTGGCCGAACTTCAACATAATCTTGTAAGTGTTTCACAAGTTTGTGATAAGGACTACACCACATCCTTTACAAAGACTGAGTGTGTTATCTTGAAGCCGGGGTATGTCATTCCTGAGGAATGGGTGTTAATGCGTGCACCTAGAAGAAATGACACCTATGTGATGAACATGCGAACCGTGGAGACACATAGCGAGTACACTTGTCTCCTTTCGAAGACTTCCGAAAAGGAATCACTCCTTTGGCACAGACGAATGGGACACATTCATTTCCGTAAAATGAATTTTCTTGTTAATAACGATTTGGTTCGTGGAGTTCCGAAACAGTCCTTCGCCTTGAAGGATGACTGTGTTTCTTGCCACAAGGGCAAACTCCATAAGAAGTCCCATAAGTCTAAGGTTGTGAATTCCATTAATGCTCCGTTGGAATTACTGCATATGGATCTTTTTGGTCCTGTTTCTACAAAGAGCATCGGTGGTCGCTCTTATTGTTTGGTAGTGACGGATGACTACTCACGATTTTCGTGGGTATACTTTCTCGCAACAAAGGATGAGACAGCAGGAATTTTGGTCTACTTGTTGGATAAGTTGGCAAATTTGTGCAACTTAAAGGTAAAGAGACTGCGAAGCGATAACGGAACCGAATTTAAGAACTCAACTCTCGAGTTATTTTGCGCTTCTAGGGGTATTGAACATCAATTCAGTGCTCCGAGAACTCCTCAACAGAATGGAGTTACTGAACGGAAGAATAGGACCATCATTGAAACTGCTCGCACTATGCTAGCGGATTCCAAACTACCTATTATCTTCTGGGCCGAGGCAGTTAATACTGCTTGCTACGTTTTGAATCGGATACTTTCGGTTAAAAAGAAGAATAAAACGTGTTATGAGCTCTTCAACAATCGCAAGCCGAATCTGCAGTTTCTGGAGCCATTTGGGTGTCCTTGTTTGATCATGATAACCAAAGAACGTGTCCCTAAGTTTGGTGATAAAGCCGTTGAAGGGATTTTTCTCGGATATTCGGTCAACTCTCCAAACAAACGGGTATACAACAAATCAACAAACGAGATCGAGGAACACTTTGAGGTAAAATGCTTACGGTATACAGAACCACCTCAAGGAACGGGTCCGGATTGGTTCTTCAATTATGGGAAACTCTTCAGTTCCTTCAATGTACCGGAAGACGACAACACTGAAGAGTTAATCACAATGCTTCATGGACTCGATGTTTTTCAACAAACATCCGATTCTCCTCCTACAACACCCAATCCAATTCACGATACGACATCCACTCCATCACCTACTCCAACACAACAAATGCCTGCACCTACATCCACTACTTCTCCTGCATCTGTACCTACACCCACACCACCAACTACAACCATTCCGTCTTCTTCAAACACTGTTAATGCCGCGGATCTTCCGGACGATCCTGATATGCCTCTCTTAGAGAATGAAGAAGATATGGATTATTCTCGTTTCTTCATTAATGAAGGGAACGAAGATGCTTCTGCCACTGAAGGTGATTTGAACAATTTGGAATTAAATCTTGTGCCAGATGCCATTCCAGTGACCCGGATACATAGGAATCACCCAGTTGAAAACATAATTGGTGATCCTCATTCTACTGTTCAAACGAGACATCAGGCGAAGCAATCTGAAGACAAGGATACTTCAGCTGCTCAGATTTTGGGATTTATGGCGACTGTTAATTCATGTCATCTTTCCCAAACCGAACCGAAGAAAGTTTCGGAGGCCTTACAAGATCCATCTTGGGTCGAGGCCATGCAAGATGAACTGCAACAATTTCACAAGTTACAGGTGTGGACTCTAGTACCATTACCCAAGGGTGCTGATCCAAAAGGCACTCGATGGGTATATCGAGTAAAGAAGGATGATCGAGGGGTTGTTACAAGAAACAAAGCTCGACTAGTTGTTCAAGGGTATACTCAGGTTGAAGGACTGGATTATGATGAGGTTTTTGCCCCTGTCGCCAGATTGGAGTCTGTCCGTATCTTCTTAGCTTTTGCTTCATTTAAAGGGATTCGTGTCAAGCAACTTGACGTCAAGAGTGCATTCCTTTATGGTAAGATTGATACGGAGGTTTATGTTCAATAGCCTCCAGGTTTTGAAGATTCGGTGAATCCAAATTATGTCTACAGGCTAAATAAGGCATTGTATGGACTTCATCAATCTCCTCGACTATGGTATGAGAGGCTTGCTACTCATCTGGGGGACAACGGTTTCTCTCGGGGCACCATCGACAGCACTCTTTTCACAAAAGGGAAAGGGGATGATTTGTTACTCGTTCAAGTGTACGTCGATGATATTATTTTTGGATCATTAAATGAGGCTTTATGCAAAGAATTTGAAGAGGTCATGAAGTCAGCTTTCGAGATGAGTGCAATGGGGGATCTAACTTTCTTCCTAGGGGTGCAAGTTGAACAGTCATCCAAAGGGATGTATATTCATCAGTCGAAATATGTCAATGACATGTTGACACGGTATGATATGCTCACTTGTGAGCCTTATGGAACTCCTATTGAACTCAACCATAATCTTGGACCTGCTGATGATGATGAGGACTGCAAAGAAAAGGATTATCGTTCGATGATAGGTTCTCTAATGTACCTTACTGCCTCAAGGCCTGATATCGTATTCGCGGTTTCAATTTGTTCAAGATATCAGGCACGTCCTAAGGTTTCTCATATGAAGGCGGTGAAGCGGATTTTTGGCTATCTTAAATATAGACCCACTCTCGGTCTATGGTACTCAAATGAGAAGAACTTCACGCTCTCTGCTTATTCCGATTCAGATTATGGTGGCTGCAACATGAATAAGAAGTCAACAACAGGAGGATGTCAGTTCCTTGGAACCCGATTGGTGTCGTGGCAATGCAAAAAGCAGACTACGGTTTCTACTTCAACAACGGAGGCCGAGTACATTGCTGCTGCGAGCTGCTGTTCTCAAGTTCTTTGGATTCAGCACCAATTGCGCGACTACGGGTTACTCTTAACTTTAACTCCTATACATATTGATAATACTGCTGCCATATTAATCACACGCAATCCCGTACAACACTCTAAAACCAAACACATAGAAATTAGGTTTCACTTTATACGGGATTGCTATGAGAAACACCTTATTGACCTTGTCCATATAGATACCCTCAAACAAAATGCTGACTTATTCACTAAGGCTTTTTCTAGAGCCCGATTTGATGAATTAGTCAACATGATCGGTCTAAGGTTCTTTACTACGAAAAAGTAATTTGTGACTTGGATTAGCTTTAAAGTAATGTTTTATTATTAAAAAAAAAGAAAAAAGGATGCAACCTTACGCAATTGCCACTCATTATACTTTCTAGTATTAACGAAATGCAAGGTTGCTACATTTTAAAATAGACGTTGAAGTTGTGTCTGTAAACAACTTGGGATATGATAGTACATTGGGTGACATGCATAAAAATGGAAATTTAAGGTTTATCTTGGATGTGTCAGTAGATTTATCTGACGTATTGAAAACAGTTTTTATAAACATTGTCTTCATCATACGATATATTAGTAGGCATGGTATGCAAACCTCTTTGAGAAGACTTAAGAAGCTTAATCATTAATTGTTTATTTCAAGTGGTATAACACCATTAGATGTATGACAAAAGTCTTAATTTCTTACTTATACTAGACATGCTTTCGTGAAAGATGTTTATTTGATATCATTTGGGGGTATATATTGATAGTTTCCTTTGTTATACGTAAGTATAGACCTGGCTTCTATTAATATATACTTTAAACTTAAGCAAACACAAGTCAAAGTACTTGTAAAGTCTTTCAAAATAAGATACCTTACAAGGTCGCCAAAATGGTTTGACCAAGTCTGGTTTTGCTTAAACCTGAATCAAGCTATGTCGCTCTGTTGTACGTAAGTACAGACCTGTCACCGCTGACTTGATTCTTTAATTGATTTTCTTATATTCAATCTGTAAATGGGAACATGGTCTATGTTTTTAGTTAAGATGTATATCTATGGTGGGAACTACAGCGAAATGCACATACCAATAATAATAAAATACCTCCTAGAGGTGCGTATAACATGTTTAAGTGGATAAACATACTAATAATCGTTTTGAAATAATTTTTATAAAAAGTGTTTTTAGTATGTCAAGTAAATTTAAAGCGGACAAACATACTGATGATCGAAATAACACTTAATGTTCCTAATAAATGCATGTTATTCCAATATGATCCCTAACCAGACTTTATCAACTCCGTCACCAAAAAGAATGTGTTAATTTTGTAATTGTCAATTTACATTCTTGTATGCGTTTTATTTTATCTAAGTTAGTGTAATTTTCGTTAGTATCCAAGTTACAGTTACATTTTTCAAATTTGAGTACCGCAATCACAACGCGAAAACTTGATGAAATCGCAACTTTTTCACTAAAATTGAACTGAGCGTCACTTTCATAAGTGACGCTATCAGTGACGCATTCGATATTGCGTCACTTACTTAAGTGACGCAGTGAGTGTCGGGATAAGCTTCGCTATAAGTGCTGGGTTGAGTGACGCATACAAGGGTCGGTGTATAAATACCCCTTCCCCACGACACTCAACCTCACCACTTTTCAAATACTTATACCGACACTCGCTCTGACATACCGTCACTCCGTGTGTCTTTGCGTCACTTCCTCTGTGCAAATTTTCTTGCTGTGTTCGTGATTTCTAGAGCTTGGTTGTGCTTTCTCGTATTACATTCTTGTTCCTCTCATTCACACGATCTATTTGGTACTAATCTTACCCTTTATCGTTCGTTATTCATGCTTTAATTACGATTTAGGGTTACGGTTTGGGTTTCAATTTGCAAATCGATCGATTTAATGCTTGTTTGATAATGTTTTTGTGTAATAAAGGGTGTGTTCCATTCGTTTTTATGATGCGCACAACTTGGTAACTTTTATTTCGAAAACCCCCAAATTTGAAATCTGGGTATGAACAGTGACACGATGATCTTCATCGTTGCGTCACTTCGTGCGTCACTTACCTCAAGTGACGCTATTTGGTAATTTTGAAAAACCATACCGTCACTTAATAAGTGACGCTTGATATTGCGTCACTTCTTAAGTGACTCGTGTAGTGACGCACATAATTGCTTTAACTGTTAAGACCGTCACTCTTCCTAGTGACGCCTTTACATGCGTCACTACCCCAAGTGACTGTCTAAGTGACGCTTATTTCTATACGTCACTTATACAGTCACTTCGTAAGTGACTCTATTAGGATACCGTCACTATTCTAACTGACGCATGTTCTTCACCCGTCACTTCATAAGTGTCGTATAATTTTAATCGCTAAATACAAACGTCACTTACATCAGTGACGCTTAATAGCGTCACTTAACCTAAGTGACGCTATGCTTTAATTTCGATTTTAAACACTGTATCATACGACACTTCCTTAGTGACGGTAGTGGCCATGCGTCACTTACCTTAAGTGACGCCTAAAGTCAAAATTCGTTTTCTAACCCTTCTGTGTTCGAGCTAACTTTATAATGATTTCGGTTATTTTTATTTGTATTTTTAGCTTACAGATGGCTGAACTTCAGAATTATTACCGCCGCACAAACACTCGACACAACATTACGGCTTTTCTCGAGTCTACGCATGCCAATTCAGCGCCGTTCAGGCCAATGATTGAATTTCTACGCAGATCGAGGATTTATTATGCGATTACGGCAACGACTCCTGTATACATGAACCAAATAGAGGAATTCTATGATCATGCAGTGATCAGGGTTCAGGGCGATGTTCCCCGGATTGTTTCGACTATGGTTGGGGAGGAAATCGAGATCACCGAGAACTCGATTAGATGGGTTTTACAGTTCACTGATAACTCTACAATGCCCACTATCTTCCCAACTACATTCATCTACGGAGGGCTTCAGAGGATGGGTTATCCGGCAAACCAACTCTCTGACTTCAGGAAACAGTACCTTTGCCACGTTTGGAGGTACCTCTGCCATATTATAATTGTCTGTTTATCTCCGAGAAAGGGGGGATACGATGCTGCGAGCCATCTTACTCTGTCTCTCATGTTGGCCCTGATCTACAATAAACCGTATAACTTTAGCGGTTATATTTTTGGCAACATGGTGGAGAATATACGCGCTGGAAAGGACAAATGGCTGCAGTATCCTCGATTTGTCCAGCTTTTGTTGAATGACCTCAATCTCGATATCGCTCCAGATCAGCGATCTCTTCTGGTGCCGACACCGATGCTTTTGCGCGTCTTTAATGACTGCAAGCTCGCGCCGAAGGGCGAGCCGGTTTTAGCTGATCGTGAACTTTTCGGGCACATAATGAACGAAAACTATGTTGCGCCGCACGATCACGGTTTTTTGGATGACGTCGTGCCTCCGGTCAACGAGGACGACTTAGTGGATACCGATATCGCTCAAGACTTAGAGGATATCGATCGGGTTGTTCAGGTTGAGGCTGAGTCTGATGACGGTGGGCCCACTCCTCCAGATTCTGAGGGTGACGTGCCACCAGAATCTGCTTTTGACGGAATTCAGCTTGCCGATCCTCGATGCTTTAAGCGTATATTGAGACGGATCTCTGCTGGCAGGGTCCATGTCCCGAGGAATCCGGGCAAACGTCCTGCTGGGTCTTCACCATCCTATGCTGATCTACCTCTTCGTAGACGCCAGCGGACGACAGTGACTATTGAGGAGCCGACTTCTCAACGACAACAACCACCGCCACCGTCTGACACGCCGTCTCTTCAGATGGTTTTCGCACAGATGGAGCTTTTGGCAAAGCGGTTTGATGATCAAAAGGCTATAATTGAAGCTCAGGCCTCTCAGATCAGGGAATTGGAAGCTCGAGCTGCTACGGTTGACTCTCTACAGCTTCAAGTGACGAATCTGTCATCTAGGTTGTTAGAGTTGGAATCCGTTACAAATGTTTCGGGGGAGGTAGGTCCTAGTGAGTTAGAAACAAATGTAACTCCTTCCCCGGAACCAGAAAATGTACTTCCTTCGACTATTAATGAAAACATATCTTTGGATTACTTCGTTGAGGTTCAAGGTCAGACAAGACCTATAGCGGTTGATTATTCTTATGTAGATCTCACATATCTGCAAAATTTGATGAATGATAATACAACGATACCGGAGGAAGAGGAAATGAATGATCCTGTAGCAGAGGATTATTTCTTTGAAGGGAATGATGAAGTTGAGGTTGAGGGGGAGCAATTACACAGTGATGAATGTTATGATGATACTCCCATTATAGAATCGGACTCGTCTGAAGATGAATCGGAAAAAGAGACAAACGAGCCATCAACTTCTACAACAAAGCCGGATATTGTGCTTAAACTGGTTATTGAGGTACCGGTTACGTGTAAATGCTACAAAGTTAGAACTGATTACACGGGATTGATTAAGAGTTGGAAATTTGATGAGAACAATTCGGTTTTTATGATAAAGAGGAGTGACGGCATTCAGTGCTTTAATATGAAGTTTTACAAAATAAGTACTTTGCCGAAGTGTGAGCTTCAAAGTTTAGCTCAGATACCCTTGATCAACCGTTCACGAGATTCAAGAGCAGATTTCTTTCAGGTGATCATTCGTCGTGAGATTAATAGTAAAAAATACAATTTGATAAAGCTGACGTTGGGTATGAGGTACAAGTTTAAAAAGAAGCTGGATCCGGTTACCCGACAACCTATTGTGAAGATGATCTATCCACCAGCAAAGTGCTTACAGAAGATACCCTTGGAGATCATCCCTCTAGATTTTTTGAATAGGTTGGTTTATTGGGAGTATGATGATATTACGGGTGAAGCTGTGATAGTATTCATTCCAAATTCAGAACCAGCTACAGACCCGGAGTCTTCTAATGCAGATACGGGAAATAACGAGAAAACAGCTTGGGATGCTGTTCAGCCTAAGAAGAGGTCCTTATGGGGTCTTAAGAGGAAAATATTTTGTGTTTTTGACCCATTAAGTTTGATCAATCTTTCTGCTCAAGATATGAAGAGTCTACATGAAAACAGAATTGAGTTCAAAGAGAAAGATAGAGCTGAAGCATTAAAATTTCAAAAGATTGTGGATATCTGCGTCGCCAATGGAGTACACGCTGGTGGTGTATTTCCAGCTGGCTGGAAGTGAAGATTTGAAGATTTTTGAAGACCAAGCTGAAGACACGGGGGAGTTTGTTGATGCATATTAGGTGTCTGTCAGTTGGTCTATCGAGTTGTAATAAGTGTCGTTTAGTTGTATAGTGAATTATATTGTTATAGTTATATGCGACACTTAAGTTTTAGTTTAGGCGTCACTTGCCTTAGTGACGCATAGCGTCACTTAGGTAAGTGACGCATGAAGGCGGCCACATGCGACACTTCTACAAGTGACGCATGTCGGCTGACTTTTAGTATAAATACAAACCTACGGGTTTCCGGCTAGGGTTGACGAAACCCTAGCACCATTTGTCGACTAAGCAACATTGTAATCGTTCCCAATTCATATATACAAGCTTATTACTTCGTTTACATTGTTAATCATATTTGTTTCGGTTTGTGTTTATTGGTAATACACGCAATTGATTGATTCCGCCTGTCAATTGTGGTCAATTGTCATCTAGATCCACGTCCAAGGGCACTTTCAAAAGCATTAGTTATGAAGTTTTGGTGATGAAAATAGTGGTTTTGACTTATAAAGTCAGCTGAAAAGAAGTTGATTAATGTGGTGTATTAAAGTGGGTTTCTTATTCCTAATTTAATTTGTTGCGTTTTACGTTCGTTTACTCGGTCGGTTTGGTGTTTATATATACGTTAAACGTTTAACACGCGTATTTAAGTAACGATTTAAATTTCAATATTTTCACTTGAAGTATTTATTCTAAATACTTGAAAAACATTTATAAAAATGTTCCGTTACGTTGTCGGCCTCGATTTGTGTGAGCGTTTTACGGATTCTAAATTGCGTGACGTTTTATTTGGACGTTTTTCGTTATTGTTTTAAGACACGATATTTTAATTGATAGTTTTATACTAAATGATATAATTTAAATTCTAAAAATATATTTTGGTTTTCGTTGGATTGTTGGGCGCGTTTTGTGAGTTTTAGTTGCGTTTGACTTATTTTTACGATAGGACTTACACGTTAAATATTATAAACATAATATTTAGAGGTTTATGATTTTTATTAAATAAATTCACATTATTTAAATCTTATGTTCACCAACGTCCGTATTTATACTGTGTCGGACTCCGTCCGGTTGTTTCGCACAATTTCGTCAAATTGCGTAAGCATATTTATAACCAATTACGGGAATGTATATTCACATAAATATACAAATAGTTACAAGTAATTACAAGTATTTAGCCTAATACTAAACTAAACACACGTAATTAGGGTTTTCAAGTAGGTAAATCAATAACCCTAAATCATCGGGTGTCACATTTTATTTTTAGAACATAATTCATATATATATCACAGCTCAACTCGCAGCGCTTGGGCCTGCGAGTTGACTCAACTCGCAAGTAAGCCCAAGCCCACATTTAGCTCGGCTCGCTGCCAACCTTTGCGAACTCAAATCTCATCTCGCAGTCCAGTAACCTGCGACTTGAGATTTCAATTCACACAGACTTTAGTTCGTATTCATTATTTGTCTAACACTTTAACACAATAATATATATAACAAATATTAATAACAAACTAATATTATTTTATTTACAAATCTAAACCAATGTACAAACAAGATAATAACTACACTAGTCATATTTTCAAGCTAGATCTGTTATCATAATCTATGTCTCAACACATTCCAAGCTTCAATTGGTTAGCTCATGGGCCTAAAACGGAGCCATGTAGCCTAAGTTATGACATTTTTTGTGCAGCCCTTTTAGTTACACAATCATGAGCCTCCAGAATTAGTAAGGTCCCCATCATTCCCCACTGGGTAGACAAAATTTGACCTCGAATTTGCAGGTGGTTCACCTTTAGAAGAATCTCCATCAAAAGGTAGCAAATGCTTAACGTTGAAAACATCATAACAACGAATATGACTTGGTAACTTTAGACGATACGCATTAGAGTTAATCTTCTCCACAGTCTCCACCGATCCAATACTTTTGGCTTAATGGATTCCATGTAACCCTTCAACAAAATTCTGCACTTTCTAAGGAACATTGCTGGAAATAAAAGATGACATTAAATCAAGTGGTACCTGAGGTTGTGCAGAATATACCACTTAAAACGGGCTAAATCCGGTACCGTGATTAACAATATGATTATGAGCAAACTCAGCCTGGCATAGCTTCTGATCCCAAGATTTCACATGATCACCGACAAAACACCGCAAAAGATTACCAAGAGATTGGTTAACAACTTCAGTCTACCCATCTGTTTGAGGATGGTAAGCCTTACTGATATCAAGCTGAGCGTACACCATTTTCCACAAGCTACGCTAGAAATGACTCAAAAATCGAGTGTCCCGATCAGAAACTATAGAAGATGGCAAACCATGCAAACGATATACATCACGGAAGAAAAGTTGCACCACATTAATGCATCTGTTATCTTTTTGCAAGAAATGAAGGGTATCATCTTAGAACAATGATCAAAAACTACAAAGATTGATTCATTACCCCTTTGAGTACGTGGTAACCCCACAGGAAATCCATGCTAAGATCCACCCATGGCTGTAAGGGAACGGGTAAAGGCAAGTAGAACCCAACATTAGTAGCTGTGCCTTTTGACACTTGACATACTCGGCACCTTTTAACATACTAATCAACCTCCTTTCTCATAGTAGGTCAAAAATATGATGACTGCACTAACTATAAAGTGCGATCATGACCAACATGCCCTTCACCATGTAACTCCTTAATGATTTGTAAGCAAAGACTTGAACCAGGACTACACAATTGATTTCCCTTGAAAAGGAAACCATCATCCACCAGAAAGTCTGACCACTACCCAGATTGAACTCCCTGCATAAAAACAGAAAAATAGGGGTCAACAGAAAGTTACTCTCGAAGGACATCCAATCCTGGTACGCTAACGCTCATGGTTACGAGCAGATTACTCCTCTTTCTCAAAGCATCGGCCACCCGATTTGTGATCCCAGACTTGTGTTTCACCATAAAAGTGAAGTTCTCTAAGAATGTCATCTAACGCGCATACTTATGAGAAACTTTATCATGACTGTAACACCCCAAAATCCAAAATTTTATTTTGGTAAAAACGAAATAAATTGTTATAAGTTATAATTATTTTAGGTAATATAAAATCATAATAATTGTAGTTGATTTTTAAGTTCCAGAAAAGAATAAGTATGGAGAATAAAATAAAAGCACTTATATCTAACTATTACAGTCATACGTACGCATACATATCGATTCAAAACTCCTAAGAGTGCGAGAGATATAGAGAAGACACAGTAAAAGAAGAATCAATCACCAAAATCAGTTCTAACATCAAATTGATGTTACATAACTTGAATTCAAGCTTCTATAATCTTCCTTGACATGCGGTAATTTGTGTTCATCAATTTCTTTAACCTCGAAATGGGTTTTTAGTGGATTTTGGTTGATTAGTGTTTATAATCTGAATTAGGGCTTCAAAATAATGGAATTATGATATAAGAGTGAATGAATTATTGTTGTTTACACTAATTCACTCTAGAAATTGATAATTTGATTTGTGTATATAGTGATCAAAGTGGGTTTTAATCAAATGAGTATGATTTGGTGTTATTCACTGTTATTAGTAGTTAAAGATGTTATTAGAGTGTTATTAGTGAAAATTGAGTTAGTGAATCAATAGGTTAAATACTTGGGTTAATTATGATCATAATAGTGATTATGATTAAGTTGATAAAGTGACATGAAGTAATGATTAAAGTAATAAAATATTAAAAGTGATTATAGTAACGATTAGTGATGTTTTAAAGATAATTGAAGTAGTTATACAAGTGATTTGTCGCACCCCCAAATTACCAGTTGCGGAAGCGGTTCGGGTCGGGGCGCGACTTAATCAAGTAATCAAAAGCACAAAGATATACAACAAACGACCTCTAAATGAGACGTTTGTAAAATATTCCATAATTAAACCGTCTGAAAACATACTGTTTTCATTACAAAAGTATCATTGCCTAGAGTCCGCGTATGTAGGAGAAGATTCTATTACACAACCGTAGTATACAAAAGATAATGCTAAAGAATCTCCGTAAATGCAGTGTAGAAATCATGCGACTCTAGCTAATATCCTGGAGTGAACCTACTCCGTATGTGTACATGAGAATACATGCTAAAAAGGGTCAACTAAAAAGGTTGATGAATCTCACAGGTTTGTAAGTAAATAACCAGTTTGAACACAAGATTTTATCATCGTTGCCCGCAGGCGAAATCAGGTATTTGCAACCAAGCAAATAGTAAGTAAATATGTATATACCGTTGTCATGAGCTCAAAGTCGAAGCTTAATTCGTAAATCAGTGGTACAACCAAGTACCTTATAGTGCCCCCGCGAGTGCCTAATCCAAACACTTGTACGAAACAAATAAAAGGCGCCCGTTTATACATAACGGTTCGTGGTAGCGCTACTACCTCGGGCGGGGAGGGTCAGTCCCTAATGGATCCATTAACTAATATTCGCGCTTAAGTCCATAACTAACGAAACTATGATGGAGGGACTTTAGTGGATTATTAAGTAACTCATGCAAGCCCGTATATGAAAAAGTAAGTAATTTAGCACTTGTGTTCAAGAAAACATAAGCAATGTATCTCACCCCGTAACTAAAACAGTAAAAGTGGGGCTGTAAGACTCACCTGAGTCAAGTAAGCAAGCTACGTTTGCAATCAAACGAGTACCCAAAGTATTTCAGCTAGTAGGTTCTCCGAACTCGCAACCTTCTAATGCCCTAAGCATATAAGGTTGTATGTATAAGTGAATGTCTCAAAAGACCATTCATGCTAGTTGTCCACTTCAACTAGTTATGTCTAAGTATCGTTCGTTGTTTAATTAAAAATGTTTGTGGCCCGTTGGTGAATTGTTCAAGTATGTAATAATAATTCCTGAAGACATTATTATTAAGTTACGTATTGTTTCGTTGTATACATTCATAAGTATATGTTTTGTAAGTACAAGTTGTACCGTATAATAGTTTAGTAAACGTTGTGCCAAATCGAGACTTAGTGAAGATAAGTGTTTTCAACCTTCTGAGTTATGCGACACGAGGGTTTGTGTCGCTTGCAGTTGTGGCGACATAAAATAATGTCGCAATTTAGCGAGATAAGTTTAGTATGCGACGTAAAGGTCTGTGTCGCATGCTGCGATGTAAATTACGTAGCGATATAGGGATTTATGTCGCAAGTCACGAGTGCGACGTAAGAGTTTGTGTCGCCGATTAGGGTTTCGGGTTGATTTGCGACCTAGAGGTCTATGTCGCAATGTTATGTCGCATGAATGCGACATAAGATGATTATGTCGCAGAGTCAGGCTGTTAGTGTGTTCGTTTTTGAAACTTTGGTAAAAAAAATGCTCGGTTTGACCCGAAACTTTGACACATCCATTGTTATGTTATAATACTTATAGAAAACGAGTTTCGTGACCAAATATCACTCGCAAGTGTCGTTTTTTTTAAGCCGAATACAAAAATGTCACTTATGTTCATGTTTTCCGAAATTGTACGTTCTTGTCAATGCTTTTTGACCATTCAAATGGCCGAGATCAAGTTTGAGAAAAAGTAAACATGTTCATATATGTCTTAACAAATTTCAAGAACTTTTCCATGTTGTATCGAGTATTTTTTAGCGTTCAAATATTTTTGTGTATCGACAAAGGTCAAACAGCTCGTTTTATCGACTTATGTTCAAAGATTCAGTCATATCTCAAGTTTTACATATTTTCACAAAACGTGCGAGTAGGATTTGGAAAGATAACAAAATTTCCCAACTTTTGGCACTGGTTTCACCTGATTATTCGACTCAACACTCAAGATATGCTCTTAGACATTTAACCAAAAATCTGTTCAGGAATCTCAGACTTGCATTGTACTTTTGTACATCATTTTAAAAATACCAAACGACTGAATTAACTTACATGGCAACATATCTGTAAACTAGACTCAAAGTACTTCGTTTTAGGCTCAAGAAATGTTAGATTTCAACAAGAATTGGTTCGATTATGGCCGATCTAAGTCGATCTAAAATATTGTCCAGTGGTCAATGTCATTACCCAACGGTTATTAGCTTTCTTTTTCGGTTTTTCGAGTAGACATTGGACATAATTAGCAGAAATGAAGCATGAGCATGAAGATAAACGTTATCCAAGGAAAACCAATGAAAATATAGAGGTTATATTTTGGGTCGTGGTGGAGGTGGTGGTGTATCTGGAATTCGTGATAACCAGAGAGGGAAGTGGGGATAAGGTTGTGGTTAAAGTGAAATAGAATGAGGATTAGGGGAAAGTTTAAGACTTTAAATACTTAGGTTTAGGAAAGGGCTTTGGGCCAAGTGTGGGCCGACCAGGGGCAATCCTGGGCTGATGGTCGTGGGCCTTGGGCTTGGGCTCACGACTTATCTCTCGAGTACGGGTTACGTGTGTGAGTCAGTTAGCTGTTAAATCGTACGGTTCCTTTGTTAACTCTTTATCGTTGGATTTTTCGTGTACACTTTTGATATGTAAGTCGTATTTAGGATGACTAAGTATTTTTAAAATACTTGTTTTAAGTTACTCAGATGTATTTTGGATATCGTTTGTCGTCACGCTCGATTTGCGTGTTTTCTCAGTCACGTTACGTTTTAAACAAAACGAAGTAGTTTTGCGCGTATATTATTATAAATTAAATATACAAGGTAAATAACAACTATTTTATCACAAAAATAGATTTACGTTGAGCATAAAAGGGGTTCACCAACGGCAGGATGTTTCGGATTCCATCCGAGTAAATCACCGTAATATCATTTTATTACGTAAGAGTGTATATTCCATATACGTTATATTACAAGTACTTAGTCCTATTACATACTAAATACAAGTAATTACAAGAAAAATTTAGGGTAAGTTAATACACCTAAGTACGGGTTGTCACATTCTCCCCTTGTTAAAGGAATTTTGTCCCGAAATTAAATTGTAGTAGGGGTCTGAGTGGGGTCCGAGAAGAGATGTGGGTATTTCTCGCGTATATGAACTTCTCGTTCCCAGGTGAATTCTGGGTCTCGCCTAGAATTCCATCAGATTTTAACAATTGGAATGCGATTATGTTTCAAGCGTTTGACCTCTCGGTCCATGATTTCAACGGGTTCCTCGATGAAATGAAGTTTGTCATCAATGTGGATTTCATCGAGTGGTATTATCAGTGTCTCATCAGACAGACATTTCTTAAGATTAGAAATGTGGAATGTGCTATGCACGCTGCTAAGCTCAGCAGGTAGTTGTAGGCGATATGCCACTGAGCCAATCCTTTCAAGGATTTCGAATGGTCCGATGTATTTAGGATTCAGTTTTTCACGTTTACCAAAACGAATGACACCTTTCCAAGGTTACACTTTCAAAAGTACTTTATCACCGACCTCAAACTCGAGGTGTTTGCGTATCACGTCAGCGTAACTTTTCTGACGATCACGTGCGGCCTTCAGCCGGTTTTGAATACTTACGATTTTCTCAGTCATTTCATTAATGATTTCCAGACCGGTGAGTTGGATATCTCCCACCTCAGTCCTACAGATAGGTGAACGACACTTTCGTCCGTAGAGTGCCTCCAAAGGTGTAGCCTTAAGGCTGGTATGATAACTGTTGTTGTACGAAAACTCGCACAACGGTAAATAGTCTTCCCCATGAGGTACCGAAGTCAACTACGCAGGCTCGCAGCATATCCTCCAATGTTTGAATCGTTCGTCCACTTTGGCCTTCGGTTTGTGGGTGGTAAGCAGTACTCATATCCAAACGAGTACCAAGAGATTTCTGTAAAGTCTTCCAAAAGCGAGAAGTAAAGCGACTATCCCCGTCAGAGATAATCGAGATAGGAAGACCGTGTCTAGGTACAACCTCTTTCAGGTAGATTCGGGTTAGACGTTCCATCTTGTCAATTTCCTTTATCACAAGGAAGTGAGCAAATTTGGTAAGACGATCTACGATCATCCAAATGGTATCGCAACCGCCTGGTGTTTTTGGTAACTTGATAATGAAGTCCATGGAAATCTGTTCCCATTTCCATTGTGGTATCTCAGGTTGTTGTAGCAAACCCGAGGGTTTCTGATACTCGGCTTTAACTTTAGAGCAGGTAAGGCATTTGCTAACATAAGTAGCGATGTCGTCTTTCATATTGGGCCACCAATATAACTTCTTGATTCCGTGATACATCTTGTCAGCTCCAGGATGTATCGAGTATTTAGATTTGTGAGCTTCATCCATCACCAAATCGCGCAGGTTCCCAAAACTTGGTAACCATATCCCGTTAGAGGAGTATTTGGCACCATTAAGTTTGGTCTCAAATTGTTTGTCCATGCCTCGCAAGGCCTTGGTTATCACGTTTTCATCCTTGAGTGCTTCGATTCGAGCGGTAAGAATTTGAGTGGTAAGGTTGTTGTGAATGGTCATACCGATTGCTCGAATTCGAAGTGGTTTGACTCGTTCCTTTTGGATGAGGGCATCGGCAACAACGTTAGCCTTACCCGCATGATAGAGGATCTCGCAATCATAATCAGTGAGTAAGTCAATCCATTGGCGTTTCCTCATGTTCAAATCTATTTAGTCGAACATACATTGAAGGTTCTTATGATCGAGAAATATTGTGCATATCGCACTGTATAGGCAACCGTATAGGCAGAGTTTCTAAGCCTAGAGGGCAACACTCTGGTTTCTGATTTCTAGATTCGTAGGTGGTGCATATATTTCCTACGCCGTATGTTGTTCAACCTCGTTCTACCTTCGTCCCCTTGTTATATTAGCGGCCTATTGCCAACTAAAGGAATATGAAAAAGTTTCTCGTAGTAACGGTTTCGAAGGGATTCCCAATAACATCAGAATGAGAAAGAGGAGGGAGGAATTTTGATTTCGCTGCTCATTAAGTCTATGGGCAAAAGTTTGTTTGCTAGTCGCGAAACGTGGTTCTGAATTGCACTCTTATCTTAGTGCAAATTTGTTATTTCTACAGTGCACTTAGCATTTAAGGCATGATTAAAAGTGGTCAATTCATGACCACTGTGTTGTTTAAAACAGTAGTCAATTCATGATTATTCCGTTGTTCGAACAGTAGTCAAATCGTTATCCAATTCGTAGTCAAATCACGTAGTGATCAATCATGATCAACAGGGCGTATGAGTAATTCGTTTGTCGAACGTGTCGAGATGGTTATCAAACATGATCAAGAAACAAGGTTCGTAAAAGTATGGCGGATAACATCCCAACCACGAGTTGTGTAAATGTGAGTAAATCGTTGTATTACATCTAATATGAGCCGTTGGAACGCATTTTCGGTATGTAATTCGTTTGAATACTCGCAGGTGTTCTGTTGTATAAGTCGTTATCATGCGTTTGAAGACCTAGATCATAATCTAAAGTCCCTGTGGAAGATTTCGTTTTCTAAATTCAAAGGGTAGTTTCCTTTTATTTATTCTCCAATAGTTCACCTTGTTGTCTAAATTGAGAAAGTAAGGGAATGTCGTCAGTTCCTCACAAGTTGGTTGTTATCTGCCATAAAATGGTTTATGTTGGGGTTTGCCACTTCCTATGGGGTGATCGTTCTACCAACACAATGCTTTCGTAAGTGAAAGTTTAATCGTTAAAGATATGTAGTCTTCTATCATGCGAAACGGAGTTTTAATCGTCTCCCGTTTTTAGCACTTTACGAATTTTTGAAGATTTCATAAAACATTTTGGTTTCATTTAAAATCTTTGCTAGGCTCTAATATGTTGATACGTGATTCAATGAAACTCCGTTTGAGAATTTTTATTTTTGTCAAAGCGTTGGAGAATTTTGTCAATTCAGAAATTTGTTGAAAATTCAAAGTTGTGGAGAGCATGGAATAAATATCCAGTGAAAATCTGTTGGGAGTTGGGTTTGATAAATATACATTGAATGTTATGGTCGTTGTAAAAGTGGTTGAAATTTTGATATGTCAAAAGTCGGTTTACGTTTGAGAGAGACTCGCGGAATAATATTTGATGTAAACTTTTGTTGAAAACTGTTTTTCCCACACATTGTACTTGTTTAGCCTAGTCTAAACAGTTTTCATGTTGTTCAAATTTCAACGTGTCTAGTCTGTCCTTAAGGCAGCATAGCCTAGCAATTTGTACCAAATTATTATGGTGAGCGGATTTATGTGTGTATGAGAGGGTTTGCAAGCCAGAAGATTCCCCATCCTTCGTACAAATCTGTATTATGTTTTCAGTTTCCCATGTCAAAGGGTTGTGGTTAATGCGAACCGTAGATAGAAAGAGTGGTCATATCAATGACCGAGTAGTGTTCTTAGGGTAGTCAATTATGACTAGGTTATTATTTCGGGGTGAACAAATATTAGGTAAGAATAGTTGGTAATCCCGGAGTAACAAGTACCTTTAGCCGTAGTGATCAAATAATCGAATCGTTGTTGAAATAGTATGTGGACTTAGTCATTGTGGGTTCCCCACGCAATACTAATCCACTTGAAATTAGAGCGATCAAAATTGCGAACCAAGTCAGGTTTAAAATTGTTGGAATCCACCCAATTGTTGGGAAAACATTTCCAAATGGGCAGTGGTTGTGATTGACCAATACCACAGGCGGTCATTTGTACAATGACGTGTCCTAGTGGGCGGAGTATTAGTAGTAGTGTGGTTAGCGTAAGGTCTGGTTTATGGTGGTCTGTCAACTCTTCTAGTCGTATGCATGATAAGAGTAAGAGGAAAAGTATGAAAAATATGATTATCACCGTCGTGTAACTGCTAAGAAAGTATGCCAATGCGTGACGTTTTGATAGATAATAAAAGTAATATAGGATCGTAATCATCCGACATATGGGTTTAAAAGATTACAAGAGTTAGAGTTTACAAAAGGTGCCAGGAATCATTACATCCGGACGATTATAGATGGTTCATACGAAATGTGACGGGGTTAATATACACCCATCGGATTAGGGGTTTCCATCATGTCCTACTAGATACATGGTTTCGCAATACAAGATGGTTTATATTTATCGCCAGTCTATTCTAGGTGCAGGTCGTGTGGATAGTACCGAGTTTCGAGCATATCCCTGTATTGTGGGAGTGCAGGGTAGTTCAAAGCATCTTCGGTTGCTTGTCGGTACATCCATTTGACCCATGTTGTTGTTCTGTGACTCAAATTGATAGTTATTTCTTTCCAGTAGCGGATCTGATCTCGGATTCGTTCAGAGATGGATCTTTTCAGGATCCTTAGTTCCAACTCGTAGATTTTGCATTTCATTTTGAGCTCCCAATTTCGGCCATCTAAGTCTTCGGCATGATCTCGTACTCTTTTGTATTCCTCGATGTTGATTATCCCGAAGTTTGTTTCCTCGATTTCTTCGTTCATGATTTTGTCCATTGGATCTATCTCTTCATCGAGATACGTGTACTGGATTTGTTCTTCGTAGATTTGGTCGTTATCTGACGTGTAATCGTCCATTGGGAAGCTTGCCATTTTCCCGCGAGTGAGTTCTATAGAAATGGTAGGAAAGGATTTTAGTCCTTGGAAGTATGTCGATTTCGTGTGCCAAGTATGATTTTCGTGTAACTATTAGAGTTCACTCTAAGGTGGTACAACGGTATTCAAGTCTGTCGTCTGTTCGGTGCATACTGGCTAGAGAATTTCGTATGTGTTACGAGAGAAGAGTTAGCTATAATTTTTATAGCGAGTGTATCAACGTGTGAGGCCTATGTATATATTCAATATATAATAGCCTAGAGAGTAATACATGGGTGAGGCCTATTCATATATACATACAATGTATATAATAGCCTAACTGTACATCAAGTGGGTGAGGCCTATGTATGTATATACATGTATATCACATAATAGCCTAGTGTGTGTCTAGCACAAACAAGTATAAGTCCCGTTTCTCTCATGGTCAGAGTCAACTAGTGTATCCCTGTTTAACATGAGCCATTTCAGATTTCACATCATCTTCATTTAATTGTACATAGTTGATCAGGCTATGTTAAATTAAATTCGTATGAGGTAATCTCTGAACCAGTTATATCTAATAAGGAATACTGCCTAACGGTCATAGTCTAGGCCCACTAAATGCAACCTAGTTTGCTATAACCTTAGGCTCTGATACCAATCTGTCGCACCCCCAAATTACCTATTGCAGAAGCGGTTCAGGTCGGGGCGCGACTTAATCAAGTAATCAAAAGCACAAAGATATACAGAAAATGACGTCTAAATGAGACATTTGTAAAATAGTTATATTCCATAATTAAACCGTCTGAAAACATACTATTTTCGTTACAAAAGTATCATAGCCTAGAGTCCGCGTATGTAGCGGGAGATTCTATTACATAACCATAGTATACAAAAGATAATGCTAAAGAATCTCCGTAAATGCAGTGTAGAAATCATGCGACTCTAGCTAATATCCTGGAGTGAACCTACTCCGTATGTGTACCTGAGAATACATGCTAAAAAGAGTCAACCAAAAAGGTTGGTGAATCTCACAGGTTTGTAAGTAAATAACCAGTTTGAACACAAGATTTTATCATCGTTTCCTGCAGGCGAACTCAGGTATTTGCAACCAAGTAAATAGTAAGTAAATATGTATATACCATTGTCATGAGCTCATAGTCGAAGCTTAACCCGTAAATTAGTGGTACAACCAAGTACCGTATAGTGCCCCCGCGAGTGCCTAATCCAAACACTCATACGAAACAAATAAAAGTCGCCCATTTATACATAACGGTTCATGGTAACGCTACTACCCCAGGCGGGGAGGGTCAGTCCCTAATGGATCCATTAACTAATATTTGCGCTTAAGTCCAAAACTAACGAAACTATGATGGAGGGACTTTAGTGGATTAGTAAGTAACTCATGCAAGCCCGTATATGAAAAAGTAAGTAATTTAGCACTTGTGTTCAAGAAAACGTAAGCAATGTATCTCACCCCGTATGTAAAACAGTAAAAGTGAGGCTGTAAGACTCACCTGAGTCAAGTAAGCAAGCTATGTTTGCAATCAAACGAGTATCCAAAGTAAATCAGCTAGTAGGTTCTCTGAACCCGCAACTTCTAATGCCCTAAGCATATAAGGTTATATGTATAAGTGAATGCCTCAAAAGACCATTCATGCTAGTTGTCTACTTCAACTAGTTATGTCCAAGTATCGTTCGTTGTTTAATTAAAAACATTTGTGGCCTGTTGGTGAATTGTTCCAGTATGTAATAATAATTCCCGAAGACATTATTATTAAGTTACGTATTGTTTCGTTGTATACCTTCATAAGTATATGTTTTGTAAGTACAAGTTGTACCCTATAATAGTTTAGTAAACGTTGTGCCAAATCGAGACTTAGTGAAGATAAGTGTTTTCAACCTTCTGAGTTATGCGACACGAGGGTTTGTGTCGCTTGCAGTTGTGGCGACATAAAATAATGTCGCAATTTAGTGAGATAAGTTTAGTATGCGACGTAAAGGTCTGTGTCGCATGCTGCGACGTAAATTACGTAGCAACATAGGGATTTATGTCGCAAGTCACAAGTGAGATGTAAGAGTTTGTGTCGCCGATTAGGGTTTCGGGTTGAGGTGCGACCTAGAGGTCTATGTCGCAATGTTATGTCGCATGAATGCGACATAAGATGATTATGTCGCAGAGTCGGGCTGTTAGTGTTTTCGTTTTTGAAACTTTGGTAAAAAAATGCTCGGTTTGACCTGAAACTTTGACACATCCATTGTTATGTTATACTACTTATAGAAAACGAGTTTCGTGACCAAATATCACTCGCAAGTGTCATTTTTTTTAAGCCGAATACGAAAATGTCACTTAAGTTAATGTTTTCCGAAATTGTACGTTCTTGTCCACGCTTTTTGACCATTCAAATAGCCGAGATCAAGTCTGAGAAAAATTGCACATGTTCATATATGTCTTCAAAAATTTCTAGAACTTTTCCATGGTGTATAGAGTTTTTTTAGCGTTCAAATATTTTTGTGTATCGACAAAGGTCAAACAACTCGTTTTATCGACTTATGTTCAAAGATTCGGTCATATCTCAAGTTTTACATATTTTCACAAAACGTGCGAGTAGGATTTGGAAAGATAACAAAATTTCCCAACTTTTGGCACTGGTTTCACCCGATTATTCGACTCAACACTCAAGATATGATCTTAGACTTTTAACCAAAAATCTGTTCAGGAATCTCAGACTTGCATTGTACTTTTGTACATCATTTTAAAAATACCAAACGACTGAATTAACTTACATGGCATACATATCTGTAAACTAGACTCAAAAGTACTTCGTTTTAGGCTCAAGAAATGTTAGATTTCATCAAGAATTTTTTCGGTTATGGCCGATCTAAGTCGATCTAAAATATTGTCCACTGGTCAATGTCATTACCCAACGGTTATTAGCTTTCTTTTTCGGGTTTTCGAGTAGACATTGGACATAATTAGCAGAAATGAAGCATGAGCATGAAGGTAAACTTTATCCAAGGAAAAACAACGAAAATATAGAAGTTACTTACAGAGAAAAAGTCGATTTAGGACAAGAATATGAGGGATGTGCTGTAGCAGTTTCGGTTTGTGAGTCCCTGCTTCTCCTTGCGATTTTGATTACCAAAATGAAGCTAGATTATGGAGGGGATTGTTTGGATGTTCTTGGATGAGATTTTGGGTCATGGTGGAGGTGGCGGTGTAGCTGGAATTCGTGAGAACCAGAGAGGGAAGTGGGGATAAGGTTGTTAAAGTGAAATAGAATGAGGATTAGGGGAAAGTTTAAGCCTTTAAATACTTAGGTTTAGGAAAGGGCTTTGGGCCAAGTGTGGGCCGACCAGGGGCAAATCCTGGGCTGATGGTCTAGGGACTGGGCCTTGGACTCGGGCTCACGACTTGTCTTTCGAGTACGGGTTACGTGTGTGAGTCGGTTAGACGTTAAATCGTACGGTTCCTTTGTTAACTCTTTATCGTTGGATTTTTCGTGTACACTTTTGATATGTAAGTCGTATTTAGGATGACTAAGTATTTTATAAATACTTTTTTTAAGTTACTTAGATGTATTTTGGATATCGTTCGGTGTCGTGCTCGATTTGCATGTTTTCTCAGTACGTTCTAAACAAAACGAAGTAGTTTTGCGCGTATATTATTATAAAATAAATATACAAGGTAAATAACAACTATTTTATCACAAAAATAGATTTACGTTGAGCATAAAAGGGGTTCACCAACGGCCGGGTGTTTCGGATTTCATCAGAGTAAATCGCGTAATATCAATTTATTACGTAAGAATGTATATTCCATATACGTTATATTACAAGTACTTAGTCCTATTACATACTAAATACAAGTAATTGAAAGAAAAAATTAGGGTAAGTTAATACGCCTACGTACGGGTTGTCACATGATTAAACCATGTTAATGGTTATGGCCTAAGTAATGGAATAATGAACTCAAGAAGTTAATATGAATTAATGATGTTTAATGTGGTTTTTCATTACCTTGGATTGGTTTATGTTTAATTTGATAAGTTAGTGATAATCAATGTGATTATGTAAGTGGTTATATAGTTGAAACAAAGATAATCATGTGAAAGAGGGGACAGGTTTAGTTTGATTTAAAAGCCAAACTTGGTCAACTCAAGATGGTGATGGGTTGATAATGTTGATTATGTTGGTTATTGGTTGCTAAATGTGTTGTATATTGATGTGTTTTGTGTTAGGTGATCAAGAGTGGTGCCATCCATGTTCAAGTGTTAACCCGTGTAATTTTCTAAAGGCAAGGTGAGTGATATGAGGGTTAAATGGGTAATGATTGTGTGATTCCGGATTGCTTCCGAGCAAGAGGTTGACATAATTTAGTGGTGTATTATGTTGTTTTTGTTTATTGTGAATTATTGTTGTTATGTATTACCACATCACTTTCGAGTAAGAGGTTTGCACAATCAAGTGGATTATAAGTGTTTCTTTTTTTTTTGAGCAGCAAAACAAAGGAACCGGAATGGAGCTTCGGCTCCGCCATCACACCAGACCGATCCCCGAATAGATTAATAATAAACTAGCAAGATGCTACACAAGTATCAAGTTACAATCTTCGAACAAAAACTACATTTACATGCAAAAAACCATATCTCTTATCTATTTGCATACACGTGCTTTTGGATCTCCACACCACTCTATCCATTTTATATTGAAATCTTTACTTTTGCTTCTATGCTTCAACCAAAAGAAAGATTTGCTTATCAATTGCGAGGCTATGCTTGCGAAATCTGAGATCTTCTTTTCACTGAAAACCACCTCATTCCTGAAACTCCAAATTACCCATAAAAAAGTGTAGATTACTCCCATGAAAATGCTTGCACTCTTACCTTTCATACCAAGAGACTCTGCCCAGCACATTAAACGTTCTACATTCGTGATGTCGTTTGTGCATATGTTCCACCATTTACCTATAAATCTGATCAAATCATTAGCGAATTTACATGCAACAAAAATATGATTCTCATCTTCTTCAAAATCATTACACAATGGGCAGACAATTGATTCAATATGAATCCCACGCTTTATCAAATTAACTCTTGTAGGAATTCTGCCTAGCATAACTCTCCAAGCTAGAATGTTAACCTTTTTTGGAACAATTTTTATCCAATTGGTTGCATAAGAAGAACATGGAGAAAGATAAAGATCATCCCAAGCCTTTCGCAAAGATGATACCGAGAATTCGCCTGAGATTGTAAGCCTCCATGACCATTGATTTGGACCAAATTGTAGTATATCTGGATCGAATTGAAACAGACTTGAAAATACAAGGTTTAGTTTTCCCAAATCCAACCCAACTTTAAGAATGTTTCTCCATAACCCAGTGGTTTTCCCAGTTGAAGACCTGTCGCCGAGCCCCCCATCCCTTCCATGTATAGCTTTGATTACTTCACCCTAAACAGTTCCATCTTCCGAGAGCATTCGCCACCACCATTTACAAAGCATTGCTATGTTTTGCGCTTTTAAACTCCCAATTCCCAGCCCCCCTTTTTCTTTATCGGCTAACACTTGATTCCATGCAACCCAACTGATCTTACGCTTGCCTTCTTTTGCACCCCAGAAAAAGTTAGCTCGAATTCGTTCCAACGGTTTTATAATCTTTAATGGGGCCTTGAACAAAGAAAAATAGTATACACCGAGACTGCCAAGAACACTTTTACACAATTCCATCCTACCACCAATTGACAACGAACTAGCTTTCCAATTCGAGAGCCTCTTTTGAAAACGATTGATAATAGGAGCCCAATGTTCACCTCGATTCATAGAAGCACCAATAGGGAATCCTAGATAAGTGAAAGGAAAACTACCAATCTTGCAATTAAGCCCATATGTAACTTCATAAACCGACTGATTATTAACTCCAATCGCATATAAGTTGCTTTTTGAATAATTAACCCGAAGTCCAGAAGACAGTTGAAAGCATCTAAGTATACGAAACAAGTTCTTTAAATTTCGACTTGACCATTCACCACAAAATATGGTATCATCGGCATATTGCAAGTGAGTGATTTCCGGACCATTGCAAGTTGTCTTAATGCCATGAAATAACCCAATCTCCTTCGCCTTTTTCATTGCTTGATTAAGCCCCTCGGCTGCAATTAAAAACAAGAATGGTGCCAAAGGATCACCTTGACGAACCCCTTTCTTTGGTTTGAATTCTGCCGTTGGTGATCCATTTATCAAGATAGACATCGATGATGAATTAAGACATCCCTGGATCCACCTCCTCCACTTTTGGCCGAAAGCCATTTGATCCAGAACATCATCAATGAAATCCCATGATATGGAATCAAATGCTTTCTCAAAGTCAATTTTAAAAATAAAAGATTGATTTTTCCTTTTTTTGACCAAAGAGATAAGCTCACTCACAATTAGTGGACCATCTAATATGCTTCTACCTTTTATAAAGCCAGTTTGAACTTTATCAATTAACCCATCTATAACACCCTTTAATCGATTTGCAAGCACTTTGGCTATGACTTTATAAAATGACCCTATTAAACTAATAGGACGAAACTCCACAAAAGATAACGGGTTTTCAACTTTTGGTATCAAAGTAAGAAACGACGCATTACAACCTTGATCAATTATGCCAGACCTCTCAAACTGTCTAATTGCTTTCATGAGATCACCTTTAATAGTATTCCAGAAGGTTTTGTAAAATCGAATTGACATACCATCCGGACCCGGTGACTTCTCATCACCACAGCTCCATACGGCATCTTTGACTTCTTCTATGGTAATTTCTTTTTCAAGATCACAACTTTGGATATTTGGCAATTTTCTAAAGTTGTTACAATAGAAAGATGGTCTAGATTCATTGTTATAATCAAACTTGTTAGAGAAAAAAGATAAAGCTACCTCTTTTATTTTTGAGGGGTCCGTGATCCACTGTCCATTGCTAGAGATCCCGTGAATGAAATTTCTTTTGGCCTTGTTGTTTATAACCCCGTGAAAAAATCTTGTGTTTTCATCACCTTCTATTTCCCATTTGATTTTCGCTTTTTGCGTTAATTCAATTGCCTCTCTTTTTTCCAATTCCCACCTTTGAATGTCAACCTCCATCCGAGTCCTTTTTTCTGAATCATTAAGGATTGATGCCTCGGCTTTCATGTCTAGCTCAATAGCTTTTTTGTTCAATCTCATCTTTTCACCACCATTTATTTGTTTCTGATTCTCATTCCACTCTCTGGCCCCTCTTTTGATTGCCTTTAACTTGGACACAAACATTCTAATATCAGAATTAAACTGTTTCCTCCCTTCTCCTGCCCAGACACTTTTCACCATTGATTGAAATGAATTAAATTCCAACCATGAGTTATATAGCTTAAAATAAGAGGGACCAAAGTCCATGATCACCGAATTGAACATAAGCGGACAATGATCAGATTTGCCCCTTGGAAGAATTATCACATTTGGATTTGACCATAAGCTATATGCCGAGCTGTTCAACATGAATCTGTCAATTAGACTCATCTTTTCTCCATTGCCACTATATCGTGAGAACCTTCTACCTCCACTTTTAATTTCCATCAGACCGTATTGATGAATGAAATCATTGAATACCTTTGCATTTTGATAATGAAATATTGTCCCTTTTCTTTCATCCTCTTTTCTGACTTCATTGAAATCTCCGAATACAACCCAATTGATACTCGAGTGTGTTTCCAGAATCTGACCAATTTCCCCCCACAATTGTTTCTTTTTAGACAATTCCTGAGGAGCATATATGTTAATAAATCCACATGTTGATTCAATAGATTTCCATTTACCACTAACAACCAATAGCCCATGCTTACGTATACACATTTCCTTTATAAACATTGACTTATCCCACATTGTGAGAATGCCACCTGATGCACCCTCTGCTTCCAACGATTCAAATTCCATGTCAAATCCACCCCACAGGGATTTCAATGTAAACTGCTCAAATGAGCCTACCTTCGTTTCTTGTAACCCCATTAAATCGATTTTATTAGACCTCCTGAGCTTTCTGACCCATTCCTGTTTAGCCACTGTACCTACGCCATTGACATTTAGTGACAAGATCTTCATTTACCACCGATAGCTGCACCACTTTCCATCATAGCCTTTTTTATCTCCTCTTCTTTACCATCCATATTAAAACCAAGCATCTTCCCAGTTTCAATTGTTTCTTGGACTTCCAGTGAATCACCAGATGAAGTATACTCTTGATTTGAATTATTGGATGTCCTTTTTGATCCAGACCTAGAAGAGTTGGATACCATATGCGAGAAATGGGATCCTGCAATTTTATTTAGGTCAAATCTCATTTTTTTCGTTACCCTTCTTTTCTGCTTGATAACTTTACTTGGACCTGAGTTTCTTTCGGTGCCATTCGATTCATTTCTATTACCATTTATTGGACCCGAGTCCACCACGTTTTGATTATCCACCGACTGAATTGGATCGTTTATAAATGTGTCTTCTACTCCCACCGAATCCGAATTGTAGTTATTGTCACAGTTTACAAGCCCATTATTGAGCCCATTTAGATCAGCCCCATCTACATTGACTGATCCAGAATCCCCCTTTGAATTAACTAGATTTCCCGCCTTTTTAGTGTCCACTCCGTTACCCAAGACATTCCCCGACTCTTCGTTTTCTCCAATCTGTTCATCTTCTGACTGTCTGTTTCCGGATCCATCTGTATCCATTTCCGGAGAGAAGTCGCCGTGAACTTCATCTGGAGATGAATCTGAATCATCACCCTCATCACCCTCATCATATGCCCAGTTTCATAATCACTATTATCCCATCCTGATGAGGAGATTGAAGCTCCAGGAATGAGTTTAGAAGTTTCCGATTGATCTTCAAACACCCGAATATCATATTCAATGTCGTCTACAGCAATCGTTATTTCTTTGTCTATTTTGCCAACTTGTTTTGTGAGAATAACAACATTACCAGTTTCCCAATTATTTGAGTCAAAAGAGCATTCATCAGACTTGACCACATCCCCAATTGTACTTGCAATCGTTTCCAGCGTTTTAGAGTTCCAAGCATGTGGTGGTATACCACCAATTTTTATTGCTGCCAATCTATTTGGAACCCGAAATCCCTTCTTCTATGGTATTAGTTGATCGAACCAATTACCCCAGATCTCTGATCCATTTACAAGAAACTCATTAGCCGCAATCTCATTCTCCATTTCCATCAGTACAAAGAATCCACCGATAAATCTGAGTTTGATATCAGCGCACCCATCTGCATTCTTTAAGTCTTCTAGATTCCATAACATTGTAAGGGATGAGACGCGACCGATCAAATTACTTTTAGCCCAGTCCCATATCACCTTTGATGATTCAAATCGCAACGCCACTGGTGCTTGTTGTTTTCCACAGACCACATCCGCAAAGGACCTGTTACCAGTTACCCTCGCATTTGATTGTTTTCCTAATGCCTGCCCTCCTCGATCACTTTGAGAATGTCTTTTACCCCCATTCCTTTGCATGTTCTCCTGCGATGACCTTTCATATTTCGCCAAGCTCATTATGCAGCTTCTTCCCAGCACCATTATTCCTCTTAGCGATCTAGTGAATGTTTCTTTATCCGTGACATCCATGAACCTAGCAAAACCAAATCTCTTCCCCACCTTATTCCTCTTTTTAGCGATGAAAATGTCTACCACCTTCCCTTTCTTTATTAGAGCTTTCCACATGTCCGCTTCTTGAACATCCTCTCCGAATACAGTGAAGTAAAATGTAGTGATCCGATTTTTTAAATTGTTGTTTTGCTGTGACCCCCCGCCGGCGAACTCCATTTTTGTACAAGTATGTTATTATATAGTTATTCAAACTCTACCTAACGTCTAGTTTTTAATAATAATAATAATAATAATAATAATAATAATAATAATAATAATAATAATAATAATAATAATAATAATAATAATAATAATAATAATGATTATAAGTGTTTCTAATGCATGTTTCATATGTAGTATTTTATGTTGTTGATGAGTTTTAAAAATGTTGATAAGTGGAATTATATGATGATTACGTGGATTAGGTGGAATGAGCAGTTTGTAGAGATTCAGAATTATATATGATACGTGCTTGCACGTTATGATGACATTGGTATGCATACTCATGCTGACGTAGCTGGTATGATAGTAAGAGTTATGCTGTTAGTACTTATGCTGATGTGGTATGGTACTAAGTTATGTTGGCTGCGGATCCGCATAGTGTTCAGAGAAGTCTCTACAATTGCTAAGTAGTTATTTGATTAAGCAAATATATGTTGTTATTAATTGCTAAGTGTTGTTTCGGTGTTATTTTATGGATTATTCATTTAATTGCTCGTATGCTCACTAAGCGTTGTGGTTACCCTTTTCAGTGATTTTATGTTGTAGGTATGTGGTTTGGTTGAACCAATTGGACGAAAATGCTGTTGCAAGGGGGTGGCTTGGATTGGAGCTTGCAATGTGGTTAGACAAACTCTTCTCTTTTAAATTGTCGTTTTGATTTATCACTATTATAAATTGCCCAAAAGATACATTCTGAATTCATGTAGTTGATTAATGTATAAAGCATTTATTGGTTGAAAAGTGTACCTTTGACTTATTAATGTCAAAGTTGAATGTGGTAGTGTTGAATTGGGCAAACATTATGTTGAAAGGTGATAAGAGTTGCAAGTTATGAAAGTGAATGGTATTGATTATGTTTTAGGTGAAAATTTGATCAAGGTGTCAATTGTGGTATTTTGGTTCATTTGTGTGACAATGAATCATTGGTTGGGTATGATTGTCAAAAGAGTTGAAATCGAGTGTTAAATGGTTAATATGTTGCTGTTTTGGTGAAAGTCTTCAAATGGACACTAAATGGGTCAATGTGTGAAAGTAAACCAAGAATAGTGGTTGTACTTTTGTTATTGGTTTACGACTTAGTGTTTGTAGTGAAAAATGTTGGTAAAGTTGCAGATCTCAAAAGCTTGTGGTTTACAATTTTGGTTGTCATAAAAAATGGTAAAAATGACCATAAATTGGTTATATGTCTGAAATTGTTATTGTGAAATTTGAAAATGTGTAAAAATGGAAAATTTTATTATGTCATTGTGGAGGTGTGTGCAAATTCAGGTCTTAGCTCTCAACGAGTTAAAAGTTATACGTATTTGAATTTGGTCTAAAATCTGAGTTTGGGCCATTTGTTGCTGGTAGGCTTGGATACGCGATCCCAGAGGATCCTATGATCGCGTATGTTAGTGTTAGGTCAAAAATGTTTTGGGTTTGAATTGTCACTGATTCATAGAAGACTGAAAAGTACAAGTGATTAAAACTGTTAGTGTTAACAGTTATCACTGTCTTTAGAGAGTTACAAATGAATAGAAGATAAGTTGTTATCAATGAGTATGTAATTATAACTGTTTATGTAATGTATTGATGAACACTGTTTATGTACTTGTACTTAGTCATATATCGAAATTGAAACAGTTACCACTGAAGGAAGTTTTAGTTTCCACTGAAAGAGTAAAAGTGGTAGTTATAACTGTCTATGATTTTGTGATAATAATGAGTCGGTTGTGGAAGTTATCTATTCCGTAATAGTAGGATGAGTTGTACAGGATTCTATAATCTATAAATAGAGATCCTTAGAACCTAGATTAGGTTAGCAAAATTATTAGCGTATCTTCAAGGTGTAAACTCTAATACGATTTAGTGTATTCGTCTTATTCATTAATAAGATTAGATCTTTGATTATTAAATACGTGTTCATTATGTTTTTTTAATTATTCAATTAATTCTTGATCTTCTGAATATTATTAAGTGTGATTCCGCAACTTCTTAATAATAATTTAAAGCTTGTTGCTGTTTAGTGAGTATTGGTTATAATAGGGACTACTCAATTGGTATCAAAGCAAGGAAAGCTTTGAATACAGGAAGATCTGAGATTATGAATTAAAGGTTTAGTATTATTTAAGTTTGATTTTAATGACGGCGGAAAACAATGAAGGTGTTCAGGTTACAAAGTTTTCAATGCTCAAACCTGATGAGTTTGATCTCTGGAAGGTTAGGATCAAGCAATATATGCTTCTCACAGATTACCAGATGTGGGAAGTTGTTGTCAATGTTCCTACATATACAGTAGATGGTGATGGTGTTAAAGAAAGACCACCACCAACTTCAGATGCTGAAAGAAAAGTTAGATCTACTGAATACAAGTCTCTAAGCACTTTACTTCTATCAATTCCTAATGAGTATCAAAGGAGATTCGAAAATTGTGAAGATGCTAAAGAACTTATGGAGGCTATACAGAAAAGGTTTGGTGGCAATGAGAGCACAAAGAAGAATAAAAGATCTCTGCTTAAACAACAATTCGAGAACTTTTATTCAGTAAAGTCAGAAACATTGATTCAAACCTTTGACAGGTTCACAAAGCTTGTGGGAGATCTGGAAAATCACAAGGTTAAGATTGATAAGGATGATCTTAACAAAAAGTTTTTAAGGTCATTAGGAGAAGAATGGACAATGTACATTTTTGGGTTAAGACATAGTGCAGATCTGGAGGTTAAGGAACTAGAAGATATCTACAATGACTTGAGGAACTTTGAACCTGAAATATAAAGCAAGAAACAGGCTAATGGGTATTCAAATAATGCTGCTTTTATGTCAATGGGTGGATCACAAGTTGATTCTAATCAACAAGGGTCTACTTCTTTTTCTGGAGGAGCTGGATCATCTCTGAAAAATCTAATGATCAAGTTCTAGAATCCTTCTTTGCTAGTATTGTGAATTCTTCACTTACTAATGAAGATCTGGAGCAAATCAATTCTGATGATTTAGAGGAGATGGATATCAAGTGGCAAATTGCCATGATCACTCAGAGAGCTAAGAGGTTTGTCGCGCCCCTATCCGTCGGTCAGATTTTACCACGGTCATTGGTCCGACTGCAACAGAGGCGGCGAGCGTTTTAGTTTTAAAATTTATATGTTGCGGGGCCAAACTATGCTAGCTACCTACCTTGTGGGTATGGCGGCAAGTATAACTCGAGTGTCGTCCAAAATCAGAACGAATTGAATTGAATTGGGACCTACCAAGATGATTCGGCAATAGGATGGGTTTAGAAACAAGGTAGGTATGGTTTTGGTTTTATCTAATTTAACCTAATGACAGGAAATAAAGTGCAGAAAAGTAAATGAGAATATAAGCAGGAGGTAGGGAGTGATTGCTGAAACTTTGATGATTAGGGTTTCGGGATGATATCCATTATATTGATGATAGGTGATTACTCTAGTTAATAATCTTCTAAACATTTGGTGTAAACACTAGGACCCTACATCTAGGTGTAACCCTAAAGCATATGTCACTGAATCCTAGGCTACCCTGATTCTGGTCAGATGGGACTATCTTCACACCCACCTCACCGTCTCTTTCAGAGACCAAGCGACCCTCTGATTGGGGTTAAGGAATAAGGCGACAGACCACAACACTGAATTTTCTTAACATCTATGTCTATCCAATTTTAACAGAATAATGCTGGTTGTATGCTGGGTAAGTTAAACTATCGGTTAAGTAGAGTTTAGGGGTTTTAAGCATCTTGGAACACAACCGGCATCCTTGCTTTCATTTCCTAACTCATATTTTATCTGGTTTGTTTTAATACTTTCGTCGTGGAATAGACCCTCCTTTGTCATCGGTCCTTTATCCCTAGGTATGTGTACAGTGTATAGTGTCCTTATTTTCCACAGTACTCTAACCCTAGGTATATTTACGGTGTTTTACACAGCTTTATAACTAGAGGCAGTTTAACGGTGTACTACGGCATTTTTGCGGTTTGAAAAGACCTAGACCCGTGTTTGGAAGGGTTGCTTCCAGGTAATCCACGGTGAGTTAGACCATCGGCATTTCCTTAGCTTCCATGTATTTGTACTCTACCAGTGGTATTTCCAACGCTATACCAAGTATTCTGACGTATTACGGGGATCCCACATCTTCATACAAACATGAGATAACTGTGTATTCATAGTTAGGGTTGATCAGATCCTATCCTAAGGCAACAGTTACGTGAGAGACCGGAAAGGGTGATTAATTAAGTCTATATCCAGGATAAGTCTAAACATGTACGCAGCATAACAACTACCAATCATATATTAAAGATATTAATTAAACATCATCCCTAATCCTAATATCTACATTTCAACAATCACATATTAATTCACCTAATTATCATGGCAATAATCATAAATCGTACTGAAATAATATGCAAAGTAAACATTATAACAATAAGAGAGTAAGATAATATCACCAGATTAGAAGAGTGATACTGAGGATTACAATAGTCTAACTTGAATAACCTTGCTACAGCTTGATTACCCAATTACAACTTTCCTCTAGCTCTAACCACTACTTATATCTCTCTAATTCTCTAGAGAGAGAAACTAGAGAGAGAAACTAGCTAAACTAATTACAAAACAAAAGATTGAGAGAATTCTAGAGAGAGAGAAGTGTGTGTAATGAGAGGTGTTTGAGGTGTATCAAATGGTGGAAATGAGTCCACTATTTATAGGAGAGGGCTAGGGCTTGAGGTACATGTCTTTTAGCATCAAGAACAAGCACCAAAGCATCACACGGGGCGAGCAAGCAATAGAGAGGGCTCAAATGGCACCCCAAATACCATTTACAAGGCCAATGGAGCACCAAACGGAACCACAAGGGCCAGATACGGCACCTAGGGTACCATATACGGTACCTTGGGTGGGGGGGGGGGTTGGTGCTCCATTTGCCTTCCGCTGACTTCTCGGTTGCTTGGTTCGTCCGTATCCTCTTCCTTTTAAGTCCGTTTTGCTTGATTCTTGCACCTTTGGATTTGTTTTTCCGTTACGATTCTAATGACACTTTTTGGAGGTGTTTGACTTTTGCGTGTTCCAGATGATGATCGACGAGCTTCCAGACTGCACATCTTCTTCATTCTTTACCCGTTTCTCTTTATTCTTTCACCTCCGATCTTTGATTTTCCTATGGAATTATAAAATATGCATTAAGATTTAATTTCATAGGATAATTAAGAACGAAATATTTAAGGTGATTATTTTTGCCTCGGTTTGCGTGTAAATTGGATGTTTTAACTGATTTTTGTAGCAACGACAATATTTAGACTACCTTGGTGTTTTTTGATGATAAATGATTGTTTTGAACTGTTTTCACCAGAGAATAGTCCAAAAAGTGCAGAAATAAGTACTTAAAAACATGACTTTTTGAGTCACATCAAGTATCCCACACTTGAGCGTTGCTTGTCCTCAAGCGACAACTCAGTTATAAAAACACATTTTTAGTTTGGCCGAATCAAAACATTTTCAAAAAGTCACCACTTTGTCACATTGGGAAATCATTTAGAGAACACAGGGAAAATTAAGATGATCTTTCCAGAAATAAGTACTGACTTTCCCAGGCATACTTTCCAAATCTCGTGATCTTGTAGTATACATGACTAGGCGATCTCACAAAAGGTGGTCACTTAATTCACTCAAGTGTATCGGGTTTCCTATCATTCTAGCACAATTGAAACCGCTTAAATAACCAGTCATGCAGCACTCATCATCATAAGTTTGATTGAGAATCGGATCTCCACCACTTAGGAAGAGGACGACGCTAATTATCCCAAGACATTCAAGTGGGTTGTAATGTTTGTGAGGGTTAAGGGGTATGGATATTGGTAAGTTTTGGTCGGAAAGGGTTGCTTATCTTAGGCATTCTAAGAATCATGAAAAACTTTATTGGAGAACTGAGAAGATGGCTACTCATATTTTGTAAAGACATGTTTTGATTAATACTTATTTTTTGTCTAAGTGTTAATCCGTGATTAGTGAGTTGTCCGTGAATGATAAGGATTCGACAATAGTGGGTTGTCCGTGAATGATAAGGATTCGACAATAGTGGGTTGTCCGTGAATGATAAGGATTCGACAATAGTGTAATTATCCGTGAATGCTTGATCCGATATTTGCATTCCATGAATGCTTGGATTCACGGAAGGTGTAATTCCGTGAATGTCTATTCACGGATTGCACTTGGTATTGTCGTATAAAATACTTATCTATAAATAGGTCAGTTGAAGTCATTTTGTGTGTGTGTTTTTGAGAGCTTTTTGAGAGATCACTTGTAGACATACACTTGTATATTTGGACTTCTTGTATATGAAAGATTTATATTGCATTATAATCAAGATTTCCTGTTTGATACATTCATCTCTCTCTTCTTTACTACAATTCATATTGTGATTGCATATATTTGTTTTCCGCACGAATATATGTTCGTTCTAGTTTGCGTATTCTGATCCGAGGACGCTCACAAGTGGTATCAGAGCAAGAAGAATAATAAATTAGAACATTTGCGTGAATTAAAGTTGAAGATTGAAGATTTGAAGAAGCTGTAGTGATGTCTAGTGTTACGATCATTTGAGAAAGTGTGTGATTCATTCTGAAGTTGTTAATGAGTGATGTCTGCAATTGAATTTATTCTGAATTCATTCACATTCACTCTATGATGACGAGTTGATCAAGAAGCATACCAAGAGTTCACGACTTTTCTGCATGTTTGAAACTTTGACGTTCAAAGTTCAAATTGATTGTTTCTGAGTGTCGGAAATTGAATTCCGAGCACATTGCATCAAGTTTCATCAAGAACAAGTCTGTTTTGAAGAATCTGGATCATTTTGAAAATTCTGGAAATCGTCTTCCGTGAATTAACGTTTTCCGTGAATTCAGAATTCCGTGAATATATATACTCCGTGAATATTACAATTGCAATCCGTGATTAGTTTTATCCGTGAATATATTTCCGTGAATTATACTATTGTCGCATAAACAGTGGTATTACATTCACGGATTAAATTTTTTCAAAATATTACTAACTAATTTTTCATATTCACGGATATTAGTATTAACGGATAATAGTATTCACGGATACTAGTATTCATCTATATTAATATTCATGGATATTAGTATTCACGGATATTAGTATTATCGGATATTAATATTCACGGATATTAGTATTTGGTTATATATTAGTATTCTTGGATATTGTATTCACGAAGAAAGATAAAAGGATTTTTCTTTAAGTGTGATTCACGGATTTAGTTTTCACGGATTTCATCTTGGAAGATGGCTCATGTTAACTGGCAAATGATGATGAAAAATGATCAAGAGACTGGAACAACTACAAAACCACCCAAGTTTCTTTGTTAAAACGATTACGATGACTGGAGATATCGTTTTGAATCGTTTATTGCTTTGTATGATCCTGATTTGATGATTTCAATATTGGAACAATATATACATCCGAGAGCAGAAGGCATTTATCGAGATAATCCTCCACCTAAATCATTAAAGATGATGAATTCGGAAGAACGAAAAGAACATGATCGTGATAAGAAGGCCAAATCCATCATTTCAATGAGTCTTCCAAGCGATGTTTTAGCAGGGTGGAAAGATTTGTCTACTGCTTTTGAATTGTACAAAGCAATGGAAAAGCGGTTTGCTGGTAATGATAAATTGAAAAAGAGCAAACGCGATTTACTAAAGAAACAATGGGATGTTTTCACCTGTATTCCCAATGAGTCTTTTAATGATTTGATTGTGAGGTACTCACAGCTTATTAGTGAGTTAAAAAGACATGGAATGATTCTTGAGCGTCTTGAAATCAATGAAAAATTGATTGAAGCTTTCCCTTCTCAATGGGACATCAAAGCAAATATCTTGATGGAAGATGAATCATTAGGGGAATATGCTTTTGAAGATTTGATAAATAAACTTCAGGTGTATGATGTGTCTCTCCAGAAAAAGGAGACAGGAAAAATGATGCAGTTTACTCAATTTGGTACAACCAAATCTTCTGAAACAACAGCATTATATTCAGGATCTGAAACTTATTCTGGTGGAAATTCAAGTGGAACCACATCTGGTGTTATTCAAGTTTTGGTTTTTATGGTTCTGGAAGTTCTCCAACTTCTAGCCATCAACAACAACAGAATTCTAATCCACAAGTTTCAAGAGTGACTGAAGACCATGCAAATGTTGTTACTGCATTCTTGTCTTCATATGAAGCTTTTATTTCTGGAAGAGTTGGAAATGTTGAGTTAGTTGAAGAGGATTATGATCAATTGCATCCAGATGACCTAGAAGAGATGGATTTGCAATGGAATATGGTTATGCTTACTAGGCGGGTTAAAAAGTTTTTACAAAGAACTGGTAAAAGTAAACTGGGAGGTAAATCAGGTTTTGACAAGTCAAGAGTTCGTTGTTACAATTGTCAAAACCTTGGTCACTTTGCAAGAGAATGTGAAAAGAATAAAGCTCCAACTTCTGGTTTTACTAAGCCATCAACCTCCAAGACATATTCTTCATCTGTTCAGTCTCAAACAAAGGAGACATCTGCTACTCCCACGTCTTCTGCACTTATTTCTACTACTGATGAGTTTTATGATTGGAGTGCACACGTGGATGAGTATTCCCATAACCAAGCATTTATGGCGAATGTTTCCGAGGTCGATTCTTCCCTTGCTAATCAAATTTGCTCAAATTGCACTGATTTGAAGAATCAAATCAGCATTTATCAAACTCAAAATGCTAAACTTTTAACTGACAATGAAAAGTTAAAAATACAGAACAAGGAATTGGTTGAAAATAATAATCTTTTAAATAAACGTTTTGAGTCAACAAATGTTGAAACACATGATTTAAAAGCAAAAATCTTCAATCAGCAATCCATTATCAATAGCTATTTGGTTGAAATGGAATTACTCAAGAAAGAAAAATCTAATGCTGATTCTATGCTTTTAGATCTTGTAAGAAAATTGCTAAACGTGTCAACATCTGCTGTTGTTTTTGATGAGATAATCAATAACCAACGTTTAGATACTAAATCTAAATCTGGGATTGGATATCAAGATGATTCAAAAACAAAAGACTCAAAAGTTGAATATCATTTTGTTCCTCCACCAACTACCTATTCTGCATTGCCAGTTAAAGATGAAGCAAATGTTGAGTTTGCTTATGGGAAGGGAAAGGTTGATAAATTAAAAGACATACCTCAAAAGATGTCATTTAGTGAGATTTTAGAATCATCTTCCAAAGATGATTCCAAAGTTGATGATTCACCAACTGATGAATCCAAAGTTGATGCTTCCAAAATGAAGAAGCATGATTGTGAGTGTAGTGACAAGATTAAAGATTGTGTTTTGAAAAAGTTGAAAGAAAAATCAAAAGCTTGTAAAACACCATCACAAGTTAAACAGATTTTGAAACAATCTTTTTCACCACAAAAATCACAATCATCAACTTCTTCATCAAAAGCTAAACTTCCTTCTTCTCACTTTGTTTCTACCAAAAGTGAAGTTTCTACGAGTAGAAAATCACATTCTAAATGCGAGGCTTCTACAAGTAAGACTTCACTTCATGTTTCTGATAAAAGGGTTACTTCTCGGAAACAATATGAAACAAGAAAATGTTTCTATTGTAGTGTTCGTGGACATCTTATCAATGAGTGTCACAAGCTTGCTAAAAAACGTTTAAGAGATATTTCGAAGCAAGCTAAACATTCTGAAATTAAAGATGATTTTAAAGATGATTTAAAAACTATCCACGAAAAATCATCAAAACCGAAAGTAACATCTTTTGTTTCTTCAAAGAAGAAAACAAAATCTCATGATGCGTCAATCAAAAGGAATTTCAAAAGGAATTTGAAACAAATTGACGTTTTCATCATGGATGTCATTACTGGACGACCCATAGCCTCAAAGGCTTGGGTCTCCATTAGCAACTAATCCGCTTTTGATCAAATGTCTTACAGTCTTCCCGAGCTATTGATAACATATGGTACATCGATAGTGGCTGTTCAAGACATATGACAGGGAATTTCTCTCTGCTTGAGGATGTTAAGGTTAAAGACGGAGGGTTTGTTGCATTTGCCGGAGACAAAGGTGGCTTGATGTTAAGTATCTAATTCTGAGATTAGAAACTTTGTTTTCTCTGAAAGTGAAAATTTTGAGAAGTGATAATGGTACAGAATTCAAGAACTACTTAATGGAAATGTTTTGTCTTCAGCACGGAATTACTCAACAATTTAGTGCGCCTCGAACTCCACAACAAAATGGAGTTGCTGAAAGGAAGAACAGAACTTTGATCGAAGCTGCAAGAACAATGCTCTCAGATGCAAAGTTGCCAACAACTTTTTGGGCAGAAGCAGTTAATACGGCTTGTTTCGTATTAAATAGAGTTCTTGTGGTCAAAGATAAGCAGAAAACGAGCTATGAATTACTGAATAATCGGAAACCGAATATTCATTTTTTGGAACCTTTTGGATGTCCGTGTTTGTTGTTGAAGACTAAGGATCGCCTTCCTAAGTTTGCTGAAAAATCTGAATCTGGATTTTTCTTGGGATATTCTACCAATTCTCACAACAAGAGAGTTGATAACACGGCATCACATCGAATAGAGGAATGCTATGAAGTTGAATTTCTTCGATTTGGATGACTTTGTTATTCCAGTTACATCTGTTCCTGCTGAGCCGCTTATTACTTCAGCTCCACCAGTTTCGTTTTCTCATCTTACTCCACCACAATCTTCTGATGACTCAATTGCTCATGAGATTTCTTCACCTTTGACAACTGTTGAAGAAGATACAACTTCCAATCCTGACGATACTGACAATTTTCAGGAACCTTCTGCTGAACTGGAAGAACCAATTCTTGATGACTCTAGTGATGAAGTAGTTAGTAATCCTGAAGATTCCAACTTAGGAAATAATTTGCATGTAGATTCGGTTCCTACATTGCGAATTAATTCTAAGTATCGACATCCCCTAAAGAATGTGATTGGAGATGTGTCAGAAGGAATTAAGACTCGGCATCAACTCAAGTCTGATTCTTCCACTTGTTTTTTTTATCACAAATTGAACCAAAAAATGTTCAAATTGCTTTGACTGAATCCTCTTGGGTTCAAGCAATGCAAGAAGAATTACAACAGTTTGTGAAATTGCAAGTTTGGACTTTAGTGAAACCACCTAAAGATGTGCATCCGATTGGCACTCGATGGGTTTTTCGTAATAAGAAAGATGATCGAGGAATCGTGGTCCGCAATAAGGCCCGATTAGTCGTTCAAGGTTTTACTCAGATCGAAGGTTTAGATTATGATGAAGTGTTTGCACCGGTTGCTAGACTTGAATCAATTCGGATCTTTCTAGCTTATGCTTCCTTCATGAGGTTTAAAGTATATCAGTTGGACGTCAAGTGCGCATTTTTATATGGGAAAGTGCATGAAGAAGTGTTTGTCAAACAACCACCGGGTTTTGAAGACTCTAAATTCCCAGATTATGTGTATCGGTTAGATAAAGCTTTGTATGGTTTACATCAAGCTCCTAGAGCTTGGTATGAAACTTTATCTCAACATCTGCTTGCAAATGGGTTTTCTAGAGGTCAGATTGACAGCACTCTTTTCATCAGAAAAGTAAAAGGGAACTTGTTGCTTGTTCAAGTGTATGTAGATGACATCATATTTGGGTCGACAAATGAAAGCTTATGCAGAGAGTTTGAGCAGATTATGAAATCAAAATTTGAAATGAGTTCAATGGGTGAAATGGCATTCTTTCTTGGGTTGCAAGTCCAGCAACTTGATTCAGGCATTTTCATACATCAAACAAAGTATGTTACTGAAATCTTAAAGAAATTTCTGATGACAGATGTCAAATCTATTTCTACACCCATTGATCTTGTTGAAAAGATTGGCCCTGCTCTTGATGACCAATCAACTGATGAAAAGGAATATCGGTCCATGATTGGGTCTCTTATGTATTTGACAGCTTCACGTCCAGATATTATGTTTGCTGTCTCCATTTGTTCAAGATATCAGGCAAATCCTAAAGTTTCTCATCTGAAGGCCGTTCAACGTATTTTCCGATACTTGAAAGGAAAGCCTAATTTAGGCATTTGGTATTCACATGATGATGACATTTTTATCTTTCTGCATATTCCGATTCAGACTATGGCGGATGCGGTATTGACTTCAAATCCACATCGGGTGGATGTCAATTTCTAGGAGAACGTCTTGTGACATGGCAGTGTAAGAAACAGGATACAGTTTCTACCTCTACCGCGGAGGTAGAATATATCTCTGCTGCAAGTTGTTGTTCACAAATCCTTTGGATTCAACAACAACTTAGAGATTATGGGTTTCTTCTAAACCAAACTCCTTTGCATATAGATAATACTGCTGCCATAAGTATCATACGTAATCCCGTACAGCATTCTAAAACGAAACACATCGAAATTCGTTTTCATTTTATACGGGATTGCTATGAGAAACACTTGATTAACTTAGTCCATATTGATACTTTAAAACAACGAGCTGATCTGTTTACAAAAGCGTTTTCTAAACCTCGTTTTGAAGAATTAATCTTGATGCTCGGAATGAAGCATTTAGATCAAATTAAATAAACTTTGGATCTTTTTGAATTTTCTTTGTTGTTTACTTTCTTACTTTTTCTTTAAACAAAAATTCAAAAACATATGAAAAATAAAAAATGGGGGGAGATTTTTGTGTAAAAGTTGGGAAATGATAGTACATTGGGAATTGTATTTACATATAAACTGAAAAAGAAATGTTAAAGTACTATTTTTGATATGCTAATAGGTTTATATAGCATTTTTAAACCAAATTTTCTACTAATGTAATTTTAAATATGGTTTATTGGTAGGCATTTGTGGGTCTATCATATCTAGTCTAAGAAATGTCTAAATATTTTTGCATATTATTTTATATCTTCCAAAATCTTAGTATATGACAATAAAATTATCAAAATGATAATAAAAGTCTTAAATTTTGAAGGATTAATATATTATGATTCATGATTTAGGGTCTTTATATTATGATATCTGGGAAAAATGTATTGACTATTTGTTGTACGGTGTACAGACCTTAGTCGGTATATTTTTTATAAACGGACATACAAATATTGATAAAGATACAAATATCTATCATAATAAACTCTATCACTTTGTTATACGATGTATAGACCTGTGATACAGTTTATTAGTCTAACCCGAAGTATGACATATGTGACTAAAAGTCATTCCAACATATGTTTGTACTTCTAAAGATATCATCATATTTTCACTCTTTATATGAAAATATTAATATATTATGAATTTGAAAGTATATTTCTATTTTGGTTATATAAAATGATATGCATATTAATAATAAAAAAAAAAACAAAAAGAGATATTTTAGATGCCAAAGTGTTTAAGTGTATAACACATACCAAAAATCATATATAAAATGATTTTTAGAAAGTATGTTTTATTAATGCTATATAGATTTAAATTGGTAAAAAATATTAGCAATCAAAATAGACTTTCATTTCTAAAAATTGCAAATTAAATACATTCATTTATCCCAATATGATCCCAAGTCACGAAAATTACTCCAACAAAAAGATTTTATTTTTGTACATATTTAGTTTATTAATTTTTTCATTTTTAATTTTTAAATAGGTTAGAAAATTTTATCCAAAGTTAGTTTAATTTGATACAAATATTTTTCACAAAAATAAAAGAATTGTCGGATGTATATATTTCTTTATTCACGGATAAAGACATATATTCACAGAATATTATTTTCACGGATAAGTAATTTCAAAATTTGAAAAAAACTTATACTTTTTCTTTTCCGTGATTATTACTGCGACAATCCCAAAAATTCCGACAATCACCTTTTATTCGATTTCTTTCTGATTACTTGATTTCATTAAAAACCAATCCGACAGACTTGCTCGCCTTTGTATTCCGAATCGATTGGTATAACTTTCTTTCTTTATTGTTAAGAATTTCATACTTAATCGATCATAACTTAATCCTTTGTTACTGTTCAAAATCGTCCGACAATTCGAATTGTCGGACCAACCGACAATACCGTATTGTCGGATGAACAGTGTGTTGGTTATCCGTGAATATTGAATTCTCGGATAAACAGTACTCCGTGATTTATTCTTATGATTGACTATATTGACTTTTTATACTATTTGACTACAACAATCATATTGTCGTATGAACAGTACTTATTCACGGATGAATAGTACTTCGACAATATTATTCACGGATGAATAGTATTACGACAATATGAATCACGGACAAAATTTTTGAAATATTATTTTATTTTGAATTGTCGCATGAATATTATTCACGGACAATATGATTCACGGATCAATACATGATTGTCGTATGAATAGTATATAGCTAAGTCATATTGTCGCATAAGATTAATCATTGTCGCATGAACAATATTCATTTTGTTAATATCGGATACTTGGATGTTTGAAAATTTTTTCTAAGTGTTGAAAATTTTTCAAGTGTTGAAAATTTTTCAAATAAACTTTCTGTTTATATTTTGTGTGTCTAATAAACTCTTGGTGCAGATTTTATTTCTAAATGGCAGATTTAGATCCCATTGCTGCTGTTCAACCTGAGGTTAGACATCGAGCAGTTGTGTTCGAAAAAAGACACAATGCAACTGCGTATCTTATGGAACAACCTGATAAACCTGAAAATAGGAAGTTTTTCCCTATGATAAGGTTTCTTCTACGATCACGCATATCGTATGCCTTGACTGTATCTGTTCCCAATCTGTACGAAGACCACATGATAGACTTCTGGACCTCAGCTGTGTATCAAACAGATGTTAATCCTCCTTGTATTACATCTACGGTTGATGGAAAACCTTTGTTGCTGACCGAAAAGCTGATTCGTCATACTCTTCAATTTGAAGATACTTTGAATGCATCAAATGACATTCCTCGAAACTTCATTGATCAATGTCTTCATCAAATGGGATGTACTAAAGGACCTCATGATGTACAAATCTTGAAAAATCATTTTTGTCCACACTGGAAGTTTTTGGCACATATGTTGATTGGGTGTATCTCTCCGAGGAAAGCTGGTTTTGATTCAATGAGTTATCAGCTTGCAGGAATAATGACGGCTCTTGTTCTGAATATTCCATTTAATTTTTCGAGATACATCTTTGAAAATTTGGTTGGCAACATTAATGATGATGGTTTCTTCATGTATCCTCGGTTTCTTCAACATATTTTTGATAATCATGTCAACGAGATTACTTATCATGGAAGCATTCTACACTACACTCCTATTCCCAAAAGAGTGTTTGCAGATTGCAATGGATATAGGGGCAAACCAGTGCCGCCTACTGTTGATTTGTTTGGCCATATCATTGATGCTGACTTTCAACCACCACAATTTGCATTGCCACAGATTGTACAACCTGTTGATTCTACTACTGATAGTGAATCATCTGAGGGGGAGCAAGAGGTACCTTTGATTGATCATGAGGAAGTGGAATCTTCAAGTTCTGAAGATGATCAATCTTTTCGTCTACAAACTGTCGAAGAATCTTTAGTCACTCAAAGAATTATTGCAGAAAATATTGAAAAAGAATGACAAGATTCAAGACGTCAACACGAAGAGGCACAAGATCCTGAATATGTACCTGATATTCGTCCATCTCAAAGACGCAGAATTTCTGAACCTAGTTCATCTGCTGATATTGCTTCTACCTCTGTGCCTGTTATGTCATCACAAGGTATTCCTGCCTTTGTTCCAGCTCAATCTACAATTCCTGTTGCTGCTGCTGTTGCAGCTGGCACATCTTCTTCTTCACCTGGACCAAGTGTTAGCATGGCTAATCTTGATGCATCATTACAAAGAGCTGTAAAACCCTTAATGTCTATCGTTGAAAAGCTACAACTTGATTTACTTAATGCTTTACAACGCATTAATACTCAAGATATTCTTATCGAGGAGCAACGACAGCAAATTATATCTCAGAATGATCGAATAGAAGAATTGGAACTTGATGTTTTTCTTCTAAAAGAAACTTTGGTTGATCAGGGGGAGAATAATAATAATGATGATGGAGATGATGATGGTGATGGTGATAATGGTGATGATGGTAATGGTGATGATGGTGATGATGGTGATGGTGATGATGGTGATGATATGACTGAAAATGCTGATAACACTAATGATGGAAATGATTCTAATAATGGTGATCAACCAAATTTCTCACAAGCATTGGTTGTATTTCAAGAAAAAGAACCATTAGAAGTTGATCCAATAAGTGCAGTACATGAGTTACGAATGTTTGAGTTTGGAGAATCATCACGTACTTTTAATCAGGAGGAATTAATGGATAGCATTGAAGATGAAGAGGTGCTTTGTCCAACTCCTTTGAATGTGATTATTGAAGATCTTATACCATTTATTGAACTTTGCAATGATGGTGATTATGATTTTGAAGAATTCGATCCAGAATATCCTCCGGGATTTGAACCTGATTTTGATTATGTTCACGTTGAAGACTGGGAAGATTCTGAAGATGAACTTCATCCGGAAAATGTTCAGTCAGATATGTGTTCACAAGAAGGATTATGGAAAGATTCTGATGATGATAAAGAGCCAGAGCAAAAGGTTTCTTGGTGGTTTCCTGAACAAACAACTCCAGTGGTTACAGTTCGGAAGTTCTTTAAAATACCAAGATATGAATGTGTTGGTCGAATTATCAGATGGAAATATGATAATGACAACAAAGTATTCATCATTAAGAGGACTGATGGACTTCAGTACTTCCACTCTACATTCAAAGCTTTAGAAAAATTGCCTAAATGTGAAATCAATCATTTGGCTTCAGTGGATATCATTAATCGTTCAAGACATGGTTTGATCAATTGGATGGCAGATACTTTAATAAGAGAAAGTAATAATGGGAAATTCACATGGGTTAAGGAAACTTTCCCATTGAGAACCGTTGATTATTTTGATATCGATCCGATTTCCAATCAACCAAGGGTTACTTTGACATATCCTCGAGTCAAATGTATGACAAAGATTCCACTTGAGAAATTGCCTGTGAATTTTTCTAAGTTTGTGAGTCATTGGAGATATAACGGATCAACTGGAGAAGCAGAAATTGCTTGTTATGATAGAGATTTGAATGGAGAAGTGATGTGGAACAGAGAGTCAATTGTGTATGTGTTTGATCCATTGAGCTTAATCAATCTTTCAAAAGATGATCTTGAAGTGTTGCTCGTGAATCCGATTGTTTATGATGATGCATATGACGATGAAAAAATGGCATTGAAGTTTCAACGGGTTATCGAAGTATGTTGCTCACATGGGATTTTTGCTGGATGCAATCTTCCTGGATATGCTTGAAGATTTGAAGAAAAGAATCAAGTATTATCAAAGGGGGAGTTTGTAAAGACATGTTTTGATTAATACTTATTTTTTGTCTAAGTTTAATCCGTGATTAGTGAGTTGTCCGTGAATGATAAGGATTCGACAATAGTGGGTTGTCCGTGAATGATAAGGATTCGACAATAGTGGGTTGTCCGTGAATGATAAGGATTCGACAATAGTGTAATTATCCGTGAATGCTTGATCCGATATTTGCATTCCGTGAATGCTTGGATTCACGGAAGGTGTAATTCCGTGAATGTCTATTCACGGATTGCACTTGGTATTGTCGTATAAAATACTTATCTATAAATAGGTCAGTTGAAGTCATTTTGTGTGTGTGTTTTTGAGAGCTTTTTGAGAGATCACTTGAAGACATACACTTGTATATTTGGACTTCTTGTATATGAAAGATTTATATTGCATTATAATCAAGATTTCCTGTTTGATACATTCATCTCTCTCTTCTTTACTACAATTCATATTGTGATTGCATATATTTGTTTTCCGCACGAATATATGTTCGTTCTAGTTTGCGTATTCTGATCCGAGGTCGCTCACATATTTCATCGGATCTTTCTTTAAAGGATTGATACTTTGAAGCACTTAGCCTTATTTTCTTTTCTTTTTCTTTTCTTTATTTTTCATTTTTTTTATTTTCTTTTCTTTTTTCAGAACTTCTTTGCCAGAGAACTTCCAAGGATATTTTCGCTTTTCTTTCGGAAATCTCTTCTTTCTTATCACGGACTTCTTCGAGACTTTTATTTTGGTGCTAATTTTTTGCACCTTTGATTTTTTCTTTCTAATTTTTGGTTAACACGAGGGAGTAGATCAATTCAGAAGGAGATTCTTCAAGATGTTTTTCATAACCTCAGAAATTCTAAGATAAGTTGTTGGCAATTTTGGGTAAGTGGTTTAATGATGTAGGGTTTTGAAGAAATGAAAGGTTTAGGTTCAACATGGTTTTCTAGGTGGATAATCGATACTAAGAATAAGTATCGGAAGGGTTTTGGGCTTGAAAAGATATTTTAAAAATGGGTTAAATCCTAAGGAATGTCGAGATCATTTAATTGCACCTATACCGCGTACGGTACTCTCCAATGTGGTCTCGAAGCGTATGTCAGGAACAAGTTCTAACTTAGAGGTACTAGCATCGGCACACACAAGAAATGAACAATGTTGCATTTAAAATGAATGCTTTTAAGGCTCAAAACCTCACTGCAAATTAGGGTTTGTATGTACCTAGCCATGCTCCTTAGATGGTCACTACTTATTTAAGAAATTCCTATCTTATTTTCCCTAATATTCCTGAATAACTGACTCATATTAGAAATGGATCCTCTTTGAAAGATGTTATAACTCAAAAATTGTAGAGCTAATCGGATGATTTCGCTCATACTTTATTGTTTTTGTTTAAATTTTTTGAAAAATTTAAAAAATTGAGGAACATTTTCTGAGTAGGGCTATAAAGACATTAAAAATTTGTAAAAATCCAATCCTAGGTATTCTATACCTGCTATCCCACACTTAGAGAAACATTGTCCCTAATGTTCTATTGAGTTGAGATTATACTTTTAAGAGTATAATCCCACACTTAGAGTTTGAACATATTGAAAATGTTGTTCAAGTGTATATACAGGGCTGGAATCCGATACTTAATGATAAGTTTGGATAGAGTGTAGAGTACTTTGCATCCCTAAGCTAACAATATCAAGTTATAAAAACGAAGTGAAAGGTAAGAAACTCCCTAGATGACGATTTGACATTTAGAGGCGAGGGCTGAAAATTTGAAGGTATGCATGAAGAGTGATTCGGCTTCGCATGTCCTAATCTGGTGCAAAGTGCCTTCCATCCATGCTTAGCAAAGAGTCATTCCATAATGTAAGTGTGGAAATTCTTATTGGTAAATTTCACACTTTTTGTGATTTATGATTTGGATGCGTTTCTTGCTAAGGCGTCTTGTAGTGTGGGTTGAGATCCCACACATAGGTCTTTTAAGAGTTCGTGGAGTATTAGCACTTGTGAGTTTCAGAAGAAGATAAACCTCAGCTGAACCAAAACCCTCAACGCACTTTTATAAAAACCTATGCTAGAAAGTAACGATTGATTGGATCACCTCCGTTTCAATTCAGTTTCTCTTTAAGAATGACTCTAGGTCATACTTACCATCTACTAGCCTTTGGTTCAGTAGTAATAAGTCACACTTAGACCGCAGCATTTACAAATTTAAAACACCCACCGATAGGCATTGTGAGCACTCGCATTTGCGACGGTCGGAACCTCATCAAGTTTTTGGCGCCGCTGCCAGGGAGACTAACTGTCCGATACAGAGGCCCTACCAATCCTGTTTTCTAGTATACCCTTAGGATAAAACCTTATAAATTTTTTTTTCTTTACTGTCTATTTTTCTTTAGTGTATGACCTGTTCCCCTAGATCTGCACCGCTTTTTAACTTTCCTGATCCAGAACTTATAATACGCACTATTCGACAAGAAAAGAAGCAATCTGCATTTAGACAAGCAATGGCTGATCGCATCACTCTCGCTGACAACAGTAAGCCCTCTATTGAAGGAAGAGGAGGCCCAATTCTTTACCCAGAAACCCCAGGACAATCATTCGAGCTTAAGCACCACATCATCCAACTAATCCAAAACCACTGTCAATTCCATGGATTACCAAGTGATGATCCAAACTCTCACCTCGACAAGTTCATATCTCTTTCAAACTCCTACAAACAAAATGGAGTTAGCCAAGATACCAACTACTTGTATCTCTTCCCTTATTCGCTCACACATCATGCATGATCGCCTCCCAATGGTCGGTCAAGGAATTGCTTCCTTGTCGTTGCTGACTGTCCAGTCGGGTTGCAGATCAGAGGGTTTTAGAAATTTTTATTTTGCTGGGAAGCCTAAGTTACACCACTACTTGTAGAAGCGGTAGGTATGACTCAGGTGTCGTTCTTAAACCACAACGGGCATGGGATGTTAGGAGGATTAATTATCTTTGGTAATTTAGCTGAGATTAAAACTTTTTGAGGGGTTTTGTTTTCTATTCTACTTAAACTAAAAACAATATGGTAAATGAGGAGTGTAGTCGCTGAGAGATCTATAGATTACGTGAGTGTTTGCTATGATGTCAATATATGCTATTTAGGGGTAGTTATGAGGATTGGGGCTCTAATTATAATGAATCCTAGTAGTGCTGATTTGGGGTCTTTGAACGATGTTCAACATAGTACTGTACCTACGGCCTTTTCGTGGCTTCTACGCATTTGTACTTCACCAGAGGTGGTTCCAGCGCTATACCAAGTACTGAGCCATTTTACAGTATTTCCGATGCCTCGCCCAAAGATCCCGTATCATTACTTTATATGTCCTAATGGGCCATAACTCCTATCCTATTACTTATCTAACGTAGAGTTGTCCACAATCAAATAAATAACATGTCACATGGATAACAAATATGGAGTGTAAGCTACACCGGAAGTTCTCCCAAATGTAGTACCAATTTAACCGACAACTAACCTCAAATCCTATTCCCAGTCTCGGTCGTCTGAGACGTCCGTATTGTGGCACGAATTGTTGAATAAACAATAAAGTGAACAGGAGTGACCCCGCGGAATAAGTTGGGAAAGTCTGTCTAACAATCGGTTAAATTGTTCGACATTATTTCATACAGATCATTGTAATTATTCTAGCATGTTAAACTGTTGTATGTAATTATTCTATTTTTGAAAACCTAATCATAAACCCAACAACCGCAGTAGACAAACAGATACTAGCATGTAAACCCTAGAGCAACAATCAAACAAGAAGATGCAGTAGTGTAACATGGATAAATATCAGTTTATTTCAGGCAGAGTTTCTGGATGAATGATCAAGTCACGGATGCTCCGAAAGTTCTCTTAAAAGCATCTGATATATGAGATTAATTCTAATTTATCTCTAATCCTATGCTCCGTGTCTCCTCTGATTTATTTCAATTAGGAGAACAGCGGCCATGCCGAGTTCATCGAATCATTCAGACACAGAATAGTTGAGGGACCTATTCTACAATTGGCCGGATTATATCAATAGGTTTCAAACGACAACATAAGTTGGATAAATAAAACATTAGAGAATTAATTCATAAATTCAAACATATCCTAATTTCATACAAGCAGAGTAACAACATTGTTTAAAGCATAACTACCCTAGCATAACATTTATCATAGCAAACACATATTTGTCTAGCCTAACATAGCAATTATCATAGCATGCATTCTTAAATAATCATGACAATAGCACAACATTTTTAAAAATAACAAGAAAGGATAATATAATAGAACCTGTCAGGCGTTACAACAAATCTATGCAACCGTAGTCTCGGAGCGACTCCGTACAGAGCTCGTAAGCTTGCTACTCTACTCCTACTAACTAACGACTAATATTATTCTAGAGAGAGATTGAAATGAGAGAGATTTTGATGGATTGTGTGTGAAGTTGAGGATGAGAAATGAGGAGGTGAAAGCCTCTATTTATAGGCCTCAAGTTACAATTTTATACTTAACACCCTCGCTCCCATTTTAACACTGAAATACACCCTCGAGCTATGAAATTCGACACCAAAAGGGGCGTATTCAACACCAAATAGGGCGTATTCGGTAGCGAATAGGGCGTATTCTGTAACTTCCTCTCGTCGGGTCTGGTAATTTTCTATTTAAATTGATTATTTAATTATTTTAGAAATTATTTGATATTAATTGTTTATTGAAAAACTTAGGTAAATAAGTTTCAGAACTTATTGTGGATAGTAAATTGTTGCTTGTTGTAATTTACTATAGTCGACGGTACAATAAAATAAGTTTTTTCGCAATTAAAATTTAGGTTCCAGACAATAGATTTAGTACGGGTATAAAATACCCAAATAATTAAAGTTGCTTAAAAGGGAAGGTCAACCCTTTTTACTCTTCATCTTTCCCAAATTACTTATTTCTTTCAAAACCTAAAAGTTAGAAACCCATACCAAATTCACGAGTCTGAATCTTTGAAACTGAAATTGTGATTCCTTATAAGCTTGCTATCATCATCATCTTCATCATCATATTGTAAGTGTTTATGATATTATGAGCTCAAGCCTTAGTTAAAAATGAAATTGGTAAATTGATGAAATTGAATGATTTCTTGAATTGTTGTGATAATCTCTGATGTTAATGATGCTATTTGATGTTAGTTAATGATAGTGAATTGAATTTCTTGCTTGAATTGTAGTGAATTGCTATTGAATGGTAATTCAAGTTCATAATTGTGGCTTAGCAAATTAGTATAGGTTTTGACATAAAATGGAATTGTAGGTTGGTTTAAGTTGTTGGATGTTAAGTGGTTACCATATGTTGCCCTTTAAGGTTAGAAACCTGTATTGGACGAATTTTCATTTGAAAGTTGTGAATTGGTAAGTTGGGTTCGTGGTTGGGTTTAAGGTTCTGCTGCTGCTGTAATTGAAGAACCAGCCGACGGCTTGATGAGCCAGCCGGCGGCTTCTTTGTGAAACTAGGGAGCCGGCGGGTAGCACACCCAAGCCGGCGGCTTGACCCTTTGGACCGGCGGGTTAACCACCCTACCCGGCTGTTGCTAGAGGCTTTAAAATGCAACTTGGTTCTGTTCCATCAAAAACAAGAGTACCCAGCGGCTAGGTGGTTGAGCCGGCGGCTTGTAATGTGTAACCGGCGGGTCATGGACTCCCAGCCGGTGGCTTGCTTGTCCTGTCCAACACTTCATGTTTACTTGACTTAATTCAGTGTTAAATTGTTGCTATGTGTTATAAATTGATATAAGCTAAGTATTTATGATCTGGATTACTAACTTATATCTGATTGTTGATTCTCAGATCCTCCAAAAGATAAGTGACATTTGGATTCTGAGTTGTGAAGACCCAGGTATTGGTGAGTGGATTCAAAACTCACCGTTCGATTTAGTTGTAATCTTTTGGTTACAACAAGTGAACGTAGATATGTTGTAATTGCATTTAATATTCATTGTTAATTTGAAATCTACGTGATATATGTATGGCCTTCGGGCATTGGTTGTTAATGAGGTCAATAGGTTGAACTGGTTGGTTGGGCTAGTTGGTTGTTGTGTGAATGACACAGGGTCTTGCTTCATTTGTTGTGTGTGAAGAACTTGTGTTTGAGTACAGTAACCACTAGCCATCGGTCTCGTCCGTTATGGCCATACAGATATGGTTAGATAAGTGTTCTTGGGAACCACCCGGGTATTATGGTATTCCCAGAGCCACCGATCCTCATTACTATATTGTTGACTGATTAAATCATATGTTTACAGTTGTTTGATGTTAACAGATGGTTATACTAAGTTGAATTGTGTGTGATGATTTCATTCACTTAGCATTTGGGCTAATCCCTCATGTTTCCTTCCTGCAGGTTATGTTTTGGGGATGTGGGTTGCAGGATAGTGACGCTTTAGTAGCGGGAAATGTCTGACTGATTGTGCTACTCTGACATATTTTGTTGTAAACAAAGTTTGGAACAGTATAATACCCCGTTTTATGTAGCTGTGTTGTGGTAATTGTAACATTTTTAACTTTTGGTATGTTAAACATGTAATCAGTTTATGTACATTATTACTAATGTATAGTGTTCAAAGATGTTTTAAAATATACGCTTCCGTGTTAGTAATATTATATTGTTGAATAAATTGAGGGGTGTTATATATTCGGTAGCAAATAGGGCGTATCCGGCACCAAAAAGGGGGTATACCACCCAAAAAAGGGGGTTATACCACCCCTTAGAGGGGATATATGGCCCTAAAGGGGGCGTATACGGCCCTCTAAGGGTGGTATACGGCCCCTATGGGGGTGGTGCACCCTGGGTTATGTTCTTGTGTGCTGGATCGTAAGTCTTGTGTACTGGTCATAGTTCTTGTGATCTTCGGTTGGCTCTAACTTCTTCGTTACTTGTCAGATTCGAACGATTCTTGCGCCCACGGTTTTTTATTTTCCTGAAGATAAATATGTCACAAATTAGGCCAGTTTAGCTTAATTATACGTCAGAATTGCAAGTGGATCATTTTAGCTCTGATTTGTTCATTATTTGAGCATTTTAAGTGATTTTTCAAAAGGAAGTCTAAGTTTTGGTTCATTTTACATTTTTAGCATAAAACATTAATTATTTGATGTTTATTAAAAGATTTGAACTAAAATGGGCTTGAAAAGGTACACAAAAAGTGACTTTTTGCGTCAAATCAAATATCCCACACTTAGACTTTTGCTTGTCCTCAAGCAAACTCCAAACCGTCATTTGCCAAAAACTTTAATTTTTGAGAAAAATCATTTTAAGGGTGAGTCTTCAAGGAAAAGAAAAAGGGCACGGATTTGAAACAAGTATTGTTCCGGCACAGAAAAGAGAGATGTTCCCATGACGTGTCTAAAGAATTTATAAAATGATTATCTTAGACATGCTTTCAATTCTCGTGATCTTGGAATATACATGACTGGGCGATCTCACCAGGTGGTCACTCAATTCACTCATAGTGTATTGGGTTTCCTATCACTCTAAACAAACGAAATCGCTCATATACCAGTGATACAGCATTCATCGTCATAGGCTTGATCGAGAATCAAATCTCCACCACTTAGACAGGGACGGCACTAATTATCACCAGACATTTGAGAGGGTTGTAATGTGAAGTGGGGGTTGAAAGGGTATGGACAGTGGATTTTTTTGTAGGTTTTAAGGGGTTTTGTTTATCTTAGGATCTTTAAACTTTTTGAATTTTTTTATTTAGATACACTTTTTAATGAAAACGGAAACGGATAATCAATAAGGGAAGAAGATAGCTATATGGACTTCTATCCTCAAGAACGCAATGAAGATTTATATTTTCAGGAATCGAAGTTGTTGAGAGATTTGAAGCACTTAGCTTTATTTCACATACACATTTTTTTTCTTTTTTTCTTTCTATATTTTTAGCTTAGAACTTCTTTGCCAAGGAGTTTCTAAGGGATTCTTATTTTCTTGCTACCCATTTTGAGATCCTTTCATTTTTCAATCCTTTTGACAATTTCGAATTTACTTGGTGCCAATTTTCCGCACCATACGACTCTCAATTTTTGAGTATTGATTATGGAAACGCACGCGAGATGTTTTAAGTAAAAATGATTTTTGTGAAATTTGAGGGAAAACAAAAAGAATATCTAAATAATATTTTTCAATAAATTTAAAAATTCTAAGATAAGGTTTTGGGGGTATGGAAGTGATTGGGTTAAAAAATTTGGGTTTATAAGAAACGAAAAGGTTAAGGCTCAACAGGGTTTTCTAGGCGGATCATCGATACTAAAAGTAAGTATCGGCAGGGTTAGGCTTGAAAAGATATGACAAAAACGGGTTTTATCCTAAGTAAATGTCTAGATCAATTAATTGCACCTATGCCACGTATGGCACCTGTTAATATGGTCTCGAAATGCATACCAGGAGCAAGTTCTAATTCCAAATGCATGCACCGGTCGCACACAACAAATGAAAGTGAAGCATTAAAAATGAATGCTTATATTAGGCTCAAGTTACCTCACCGCAAATATAGGTTGTATGTGTCCAGTCACGCGATGACCCTCTTAGACTTTCATTTTAAAATTAGTTAGAGTCTAACATGTTCCGACCTCTTTTTACCGACTTTTGAATACCTGCAAAAAAAATCTGTACTTCTTCCTTAACTTATTGACTCAAAACCTTTTAAAAAGTCAGTCTGCTAAATAAGTAGTTCGACTACTGTCGAAGCAAGACTGTTTTTATAGCGAAAATTTTTAAAATTTTTGGACAAAATAAGGGTGTATTTATTCACTGAGGACTATTTTCGAACTTTTTTGATAAATTTTGATCTAAATAAGTGAGCGAAGAGTATACTGCTATCCCACACTTAAAAATAAACATTGTCCTCAATGTTTCTACACTAAGTAGGGAGAATCCCACACTTAGGGTTTTGCATTAAGTCAATTATAAATTTCAATTTTTCTAATTATGGGGTGTTAATCCCACACTTAGAGTTTTAAGTGGGCGTGAGCATAAATTATCATAATAAAGATCATAAGAACTAGACAGGTACTTCCCTACGATTGGTGGGTACTGGATATAGGACCAGATTCATGAAGGAGTGGTGTGAGTGATTTGCTGGAGTTTGGTTGGACCAGACTTCTTTTAAGATCATCCATTCCTACGAGTACTGAGTTCTGCAAATAGCCATAAATAGAGTCATAATCACCAGGTTTCACAGAATAGTAGTATGGTAGACATAAATGAAGTAGATAAGTTATAAACATAATAAAGTAAAGATAAAATAATCATCTAGAAGATCATCCATATCAGGATCAAATTCAGCAACAGCAGCATGGTAAATGGCAGCAAGGGTAGCATCCTGGAGGACAGAAGAAGGTGATGGTACATCAAGTCTGCTAGCAGCTGCGAGCATCTCAGCAGGATCAACGTGTGAACTCGAAGGACCCGGATCATGTACTGGAGCATCAGTAGTGCTAGGTGCAGGAGGGAAGAATGACCATGGTGGATGAGAAGCTCTCAGACCAGACCCTAGCCTGTAAGGGATGTCCTGAAGTATCGGTAGACCGACTGCCTCACGGATCTCAGCCATTGAATCATGATGAATGGAAAATGTCTGAAAGAGCGCCCAAGCAGCTGTTGGGTCTGCAGTAGTGATCCCATAATCCATGGTCGGGATCGTCCCAGATGCTGGGGCAGACTGTGGTGACTTAAATGCTTTCCTGGAGCAGTCAGTACATCAATCATACTCTCATCCTGAACAACAGTCTTCTTTTTCTTGCCTCTACGGGTTCTTCCTCGCTTCTTGCTCTTCTTACTGGTTTCTGCTGGATCCATCTGAAAAACATAAACAAAACAGGTAACATTCAAGTTTATAAGAATATATAAATGCGAAAAGAACTGATGATTGTTCGTAAAATATTTTGATTAGTAAGTGTCATCAGGACTTCTGCATTTGCATATTTAATAATGAAGACTTATCTCAGATTTGTAAATTTCAAAGGCTGTCAGATAAGTAGTTATCCAGCATTATTTAGTTAGGAATGATAATACTAGATAAGTTTTAAGAAATCAAAAATAAAAGAAAAATTATTCGAAGATAAGCTTGGGGTGCCTCCCAAGAGCGCTTGTTTAAGAGAGAGTCACTAGCTTGACTCTTGATACCTGGGAATAATTCAAGGTGGCTCGAAAATGTAGAATTCATCATCAATGTAATGTTTCAAGCGTTGACCATTAACTTTAAAATTACCTTCTGGGGCTTCGAGTTCAACTGCTCCTAAGGAAAATACCTTTGAGACTATAAATGGTCCGCTCTACCTGACTTTGAATTTTCCAGAGAACTTCCTCAAGCGTGAGTTAAAGAGTAGTACTTTATCCCCTGGTTTAAACTTTGATAGCTTGAGTCTTGCATCATGGAACATCTTGGTTCTTTCTTTTTATTTCAGGGAGCTATTGTACGCCTTATCTCTTAACTCAGCTAGTTCATTAAGATGCATTCTCCTATGAGATCCTATGGTGGGAATGTCTAAATTACATTTCTTCAGCGTCCAATATGCCTTATATTCTAGCTCTATCGGTAGGTGCATGCTTTACCATAAATCAGACGATATGGTGTGTTTCCTAACGGTGTTTTATATGCTGTTCTGAATGCCCACGATGCATCATCTAATTTATCGGACCATTTTCCCCCATGACTGAACACCATTCATTCTAAGATTTGTTTCAAAGCCCTATTTGTCACTTCAGCTTGCCCATTGGTTTGTGGGTGATATGCTGTTGAAGTTTTGTGAGTGTCGCCGTACTGTTGCAATGTTTTCATTAGGTGAATATTGCAGAAATGTGTGCCGCGATCACTGATTATAGCTCTTGGAGCTCCAAATCGACAAAATAGTTGTTTGAAAAACTTAGTGACGACCTTGGCATCGTTTGTTAGGAGAGCTTGCGCTTCAGCCCACCTGGAAACGTAATCAACAGCAACCATAATGTATTCTTTACCGTTAGATTTAGGGAAGAGTCCCATAAAATCTAATCCCCAAATGTCGAAGACTTCACAAGCTTGGATGTTGGTAAGTGGCATTTCATTGCGTGCAGACACGTTACCAAATCGTTGGCAAGCATCGCAGCGTTTCACCAAGTTGTAAGAATCTTGAAAAATGGTTGGCCAATAAAAGCCAGCATCGTACACTTTCCGTGCGGTCTTGTTAGCTCCATGGTGGCCTCCAGTTGGTCCATGGTGGCTCTGGTAGAGAATATGTTCAGCTTCTTTCCCGTCGATGCATCTTCTGATGATGTGATCGGGACAGACCTTAAAGAGGAAAGGATCGTCCCAAAAATAATTCTTTGAGTCGCGAAAGAACTTTCATCTTCAAGAAGTTGACATTCCTTTCTGGACAATTCCTCCCACCAGGAAGTTGGCAATATCAGCATACCAGGGATCGTATGATGATCGAGGTCCCTGGTGGTGCTTTCCGATGTTCATGATTTGTTCATCTGGAAACTGGTATTGAATATCTTTTTCTTCAAGTTTCTCCAATGCTGGATTTTCTAATCGGCTGAGGTGATCTGCTACAACCTTTTCTGCTCCCTTTTTATCTCTGATTTCTATGTCGAATTCTTGTAGAAGTAGAATCCAGCACAACAGTCTTGGCTTAGCGTCTTGCTTTTTGAAGAGATACTTAAGAGCTGAATGATCTATATAGACAATAGTTTTGGACAAAATAAGATAGGAACGAAATTTATCAAAAGTAAATACTACCGCTAGCAGCTCCTTGAGTGTCTGTGAGAGTTTTGCTGGCATAGTAAATCGGTTAAAAGTGTCTCTCCTTCCGTTGTCCTAGTACAACTCCAACTGCGAAATCACTGGCGTCGCACATGATTTCAAATGGCAAACTCCAATTGGGGGTAACCATGATCGGTGCATGCACGAGCTGTTCCTTCAAGTAGTTAAAAGCTTTAAGATAGTCATCTGTAAAGTCAAACGGAGTATCTTTTTCGAGAAGATGATTCATAGGTCGAGAAATCTTAGAGAAATCCTTCATAAAGCGACGGTAGAATCCGGCGTGACCTAGAAAACTTCGGATGGCTTTCACAGAAGTAGGTGCTGGAAGTTTCGAGATAGTATCAACTTTAGCTTTATCGACTTCAATTCCTGCTTTAGATATCCGATGTCCTAATACTATTCCTTCATTCACCATGAAGTGACATTTTTCCCAATTCAGAACGAGGTTTGATTCTTCGCATCGAGCTAGCATCCTGTCTAGGTTGGAAAGACAAGATGTGAAGGAGTCTCCAAAGATCGAGAAATCGTCCATGAATACCTCCATACACTGTTCAATCATGTCATGGAAAATTGCCACCATGCATCTCTGGAAAGTTGCAGGTGCATTGCATAGCCCAAAAGGCATACGTCGGTAGGCTAAGGTTCCATAGGAACATGTGAATGTTGTCTTTTCTTGGTCCTTTGGATCGAGAGGTATTTGAAAATAGCCAGAGAATCCATCGAGAAAACAATAGAACTCATTTCCTGACAATCTCTCAAGCATCTGATCAATAAATGGAAGAGGGAAGTGATCTTTGCTAGTGGCTTTGTTCAGTCTGCGATAGTCAATGCAGACCCTCCAACCGGTGACGGTCCTTGTTGGGAAAAGTTCATTATGTTCGTTTGTAATCACCATCATACCTCCTTTCTTTGGAACAACCTGTACGGGGCTGACCCATGGAGAATCAGAAATAAGGTATATCAGGCCAGCATCAAGAAGTTTGATAACCTCCTTTTTGACCACGTCTTGAATCTTCGGGTTTACTCTCCTCTGTCTCTGAACTGATGGCTTAAATTCGTTCTCCATTAAAATCTTGTGCGTGCAGTAGTTTGGACTTATCCCTTGTATGTCAGAGATTTTCCAAGCAATTGCCTTTTTATGTGACTTAAGCACTTGGATGAGCTTGGCTTTTTCCTCAGGCTTCAGATCTTTGGATATGATAACTGGTAAGTGTGAAGTTCCTTCGAGAAAAGCGTATTCTAGATGAGAGGGTAGTTCCTTCAGTTCCAATTTTGGTGATTCTTCAGTGGAAGGCTTCATTCTTGCAATTTCATCTCTCTTGAGTTCATCAAACTCTGTTTGGAAGTCTGATTCTTCAAGAGGTGAATCTGATGTGTTGGCTGAAGCTATTTCAACCCATTCTGTTTTATCAGAGAATGCATCCCTCCTCAGCTCGTATTTGATAGTTGATGATGTGGAAGTTGCATTTTCTCCAATGATGATATCGTTGTCTTTAGTGAGTGCAAACTTCTGAGATTGAGCTGGTGAAGAAGTGCTTATGGTGATTTCTGGATTTGATCTTTGTGGTTCAGGTGGTGAAAACATTGAATCCATTTCCTTGAGCATCCTTTGAGCTTCTTCCTTTGAGAGAGATGAATCATGTACTTCAGGAGTCGGGTTCCTTCTCAGAAGAGTGACTGGTGTGCCTTACCCAAGCGGAGCAGTCATAACAGTTTTGAACTGCGGGCTAGAATTCTATAAAGGACATAGAACTTCTCTTGATGTGGTGGAAGAATCTGAGAGAGCAGAGCATAATCCCGTGCCTTCTTCACACAGTTTCCTTGTTGTGATGATAGTGTTGGGGTTGATGCTGCTTACCGTGAGAATTTCCTCCAAATGTTCTTCAATTATTTCCTGCAAAGAATCTACAAGACCAATATCTTCTCCCATAGGATGTTTCATTAGTTTATCAACATTGAAGGTGACTTCCTCAGTTCCAACTCGAAGTTTTAAATATTTTTCATTAACGTCAATGACGGCCTTGGCAGTGTTTAGGAAATGTCTGCCAAGGATGAGTGGAACATGGGCATCTTCTTCAATATCCATAACAACAAAATCAACAGGAAAGACAAATTTATCAACACGGACCATAATATCTTCAGCAATTCCTCGAGGGAGTTTAACTGATCTATCGGCTAACTGGATGGTCATTCGAGTTGGTAATAGTTCGCTTAATCCTAGTTTATGAAAAAGAGAGTATGGCATAAGGTTTACACTAGCTCCTAAGTCAGCTAAGGCGTTACTTATTTGAACATCCTGAAGATAACAATGAATAGTGAAACGACCAGTGTCTCCTAGCTTTAGGGGTAGTCCTTGTTGGATAATCAATGAACATTCTGCATCTAAGGGTAAGTTAGCTATTTGTCTAAGTTTTCTTTATTGGATAAGAGTTTCTTAAAGAATTTGGCACAACTAGGCATTTCAACTAAAGCATCTAAAAGTCTAACATTTAAGTGTAAGCTTTTGAACATTTCTAGATATTTTCCAAATTGAGCTTCTTGTTTCTCTTTCTTAATCCTACCGGGGAAAGGTATACGCGTAGGTCTAATATCTTCTGTGGCTTTAGAAGGTTCCAGTTCAGGAGAAGTGACGGGGGTGTCAACTTGAACTGAATCAGTAAGCAGAGAAGTAGAAGGTTCAGTTGTAGGAATATCTATGGATTTCTCATTCTTAGTCTCTTTTCCTCCTCTAGTGACCACAAGGATGTCATCATTCTCATAGGATGAGTGATAGACAGAGTTGTAGATCGCTTCTTCCATTTGCTTCTCCTCAACTTTTAAAAACAACTTTTTAACATTATCCTCCATGTTTTTAATTAAATCGTTTTAAATTCTAGTCAAATAATCAATTTGGTTTTGAAAATCAACAATTTTTCTATTGACATTATTTTGTTCAACAATGAAGTTTTCGAAATTTTCGTTGTTTAGACTAGAAGTCAATCGGGAAGGAGTAGAGAGAATTAAAGATTGAGAAGTGGGTTGTGTGGTAAACCGCTGAATGAAAGGTTTTGAATGAAGAGAGTGATTATGGTTTCCACTGGTTGTAAGAATTTCTTCGTTGGCCCTTCGGCTTGAGAGGAATTTTTGAGGTATCTTCTTTAGCTTAGGGTTTGAAGATTCTTGCAAATCCTTGACAATTTGAGTGATAGAATCGAGTTGAGATCTTAATTTGTCTAAGGTTTGGTTAGAAGTACTCCTTCCTTCTGAAGTATTTTCATCTGACTCCAAGTTATGCTGATGTGTCGCAATCGTCTCGATCAATTTCCAAGCTTCATCAGAGGTATGTAGCATGAAATTTCTGGATGAAGTAGCGTCGAGGGTTTGTTTGTGTTGAGGATTCAAACAGTTGTAGAATGTACAGTCCAGATTTGTTTCATCCAACTGATGGTTCTGACATCTTCCAATTAACTTCTTGTATTGTTCCCAAGCAGTGCTTAATGGTTCATTAACTCCTTGATGGAAGTTAGTGATATCGCTTTTAAGCTTGGTTTGCAGGGAAGGAGGGAAGTACTTAGCTAGAAACTTAGTAGCCATCTCCTCCCATGTATGAATTGATTTGGGTTCGAATTCATAAAACCATGTTAAAGCTCGAGAGGATAAAGAATAGGGAAACAAATGGAGGCGAAGAAGGTCTCTATTGGTTCCTATTTGTGTGAAAGAGTCGGAAAGATTGATGAATTTGTTGAGATGGGCGTTTGGATTTTCAATCGAAAGACCATGAAACTGACACTCAGATTTTAGCATTTTAATGTAGTGAGGCTTAATTTCAAGGGTTTCATCAGTTGGTGCTACGATCGGTCCTCCTCGTCCCTCTAGCAGTGGCTTAAATGATGAGGCGAGAGTGATACGGTTTGACATAGCTTGTTGGTAGAAAGTAGGGTTTTGGAAAGGAAGGGTTTAAACTATTCAAATCTAAGGATGGAAAAAGTAAAATTAACCTAAGGATAGAAAAGGAACTTTCGAATGATATTGATCTTCCGCTAAATAACTAAGATAAAAAAATTCCTAAAATCGGTCGTTGTAGTCCCCGGCAGCGATGCCAAAAACCTGATCGCCTCCCAACGGTCGGTCAAGGAATTGCTTCCCTATCGTTGCTGACTGTCCAGTCGGGTTGCACATCAGAGGGTTTTAAAAATTTATATGTTGCTGGGAAGCCTAAGTTACACCACTACTTGTACAAGCAGTAGGTATGACTCAGGTGTCGTTCTTAAACCACAACAGGCATGGGATGTTAGGAGGATTAATTATCTTTGGTAATTTAGCTGAGATTAAAACTTTTTGAGGGGTTTGTTTTCTATTCTACTTAAACTAAAAACAGAAATGTAAATGAGGAGTGTAGTCGCTGAGAGATCTATAGATTATGTGAGTGTTTGCTATGATGTCAGTATATGCTATTTAGGGGTAGTTATGAGGATTGGGGCTCTAATTATAATGAATCCTAGCAGTGCTGATTTGGGGTCTCTGAATGATGTTCAACATAGTACTGTACCTACGGCCTTGTCATGGCTTCCACGCATTTGTATTTCACCAGAGGTGGTTCCAGCGCTATACCAAGTACTGAGCCGTTTTACGGTATTTCCGATGCCTCGCCCTGAGATCCTGTATCATTACTTTATATGTCCTAATGGGCCATAACTCCTATCCTATTACTTATCTAACATAGAGTTGTCCACAATCAAATAAATAACATGTCACATGGATAACAGATATGGAGTGTAAGCTACACCGGAAGTTCTCCCAAATGTAGTACGAATTTAACCGACAACTAACCTCGAATCCTATTCCCAGTCTCGGTCATCTGAGACCTCCATATCGTGGCACGAATTGTTGAATAAACAATAGCGGAATAAGTTGGGAAAGTCTGTCTAACGATCGGTTAAATTATTTGACATTATTTCATACAGATCATTGTAATTGTTCTAGCATGTTAAACTGTCGTATGTAATTATTCTATGTTTGAAAACCTAATCATAAACCCAACAACCGCAGTAGACAAACAGATACTAGCATGTAAACCCTAGAGCAACAATCAAACAAGAAGATGCAGTCGTGTAACATGGATAAATATCAGTTTATTTCAGGCAGAGTTTCTGGATGAATGTTCAAGTCACGGATGGTCCGAAAGTTCTCTCAAAAGCATCCGATATATGGGATTAATTCTAATTTATCTCTAATCCTATGCTCCATGTCTCCTCTGATTTATTTCAATCAGGAGAACAACGGCCATGCCGAGTTCATCAAATCATTCAGACACAGAATAGTTGAGGGACCTATTTCTACAATTGGCTGGATTATATCAATAGGTTTCAAACCACAACATAAGTTGGATAAATAAAACATTAGAGAATTAATTCATAAATTCAAACATATCCTAATTTCATACAAGCAGAGTAACTACATTGTTTAAAGCATAACTACCCTAGCATAACATTTATCATAGCAAACACATATTTGTCTAGCCTAACACAGCAATTATCATAGCATGCATTCTTAAATAATCATGACAATAGCACAACATTTTTAAAAATAACAAGAAAGGATAATATAATAGAACCTGTCAGGCATTACAACAAATCTACGCTACCGTAGTCTCGGAGCGACCCCGTACAAAGCTCGTAAGCTTGCTACTCTACTCCTACTAACTAACTACTAATATTATTCAAGAGAGAGAAAGAAATGAGAGAGATTTTGATGGATTGTGTGTGAAGTTGAGGATGAGAAATGAGGAGGTGAAAGCCTCTATTTATATGCTTCAAGTTACAATTTTACACTTAACACCCTCGCTCCCATTTTAACACTGAAATACACCCTCGAGCTATGAAATTCGACACCAAAAGGGGCGTATTCGACACCAAATAGGGCGTATTCGGTAGCGAATAGGGCGTATTCGGTAGCAAATAAGGCTTATCCGACACCAAAAAGGGGGTATACCACCCAAAAATGGGGGTATACCACCCCTTAGAGGGGGTATACGGCCCTAAAGGGGGCATATACAGCCCTCTAAGGGTGGTATACGGCCCCTATGGGGGTGGTGTACCCTGGGTCATGTTCTTGTGTGCTGGATCGTAAGTCTTGTGCACTGGTCGTAGTTCTTGTGATCTTCGGTTGGCTCTAACTTCTTCGTTACTTGTCAGATTCGAACGATTCTTGCTCCCACGATTTTGTATTTTCCTGAAGATAAATATGACACAAACTAGGCCAGTTTAGCTTAATTATACGTCAGAATTGCAAGTGGATCGTTTTAGCTCTGATTTGTTCATTATTTGAGCATTTTAAGTGATTTTTGGAAAGGAAGTCTAAGTTTTGGTTCATTTTACATTTTTAGCATAAAACATTAATTATTTGTTGTTTATTAAAAGATTTGAACCAAAATGGGCTTGAAAAAGTGCACAAAAACATGACTTTTTGCGTCAAATCAATGCGCAAACATGGTTTGAAGGTTTAGAAACCGGCTCTATCCCTTCATGCACGGTGATGGCGACAAAGTTTTTAACCAAGTTCTTTCCGCCCTCTAAACAAACCAAACTCTGAAATGACATCATAAACTTTCACCAAGCTTTTGATGAGTCATTATACACCGCATGGGAATGATTCAAAGGAGCACTGAAGAAATGTCACAATCACCGACTAGACAAATCTGCACAATTATGTACTTTCTATAACGGTTTAGACCCTAACCACCGAACCACCCTCAACGCTGCCGCACAAGGAAGCTTTATGACGAAGACGGTGAAGAAGGATGGAACCTTATAGAAAACATGACTATGCATCACCATGATTGGAACTCTGGAGATCACTCAACATCTTTAGCACCTCTCGCTGCATCGAATCCAATTCCAGTCGAAGCAATTAAGGTATAAACGGAGAAGATGGACACACTTGTCAAACAGTTCGGAGAACTTAAGAAGTAATAGCACCAAGTACACCAAGTGTAAGCCTGTCAAAACTGCACCAACTCGCAACCACCCGGTGAATATCAAGTTGAATATGAAGAGACAGATGGCACCGTTTACTATGCTCAATATCCTGCTCGACCACAGAATTTTCCTGTAGGTTCCATGTATACGGACCAAATCGAGTAGTTTACTTGTAAGTGAAATCGGAAATTTAAACACAACAAGATAAGCAAGATTTAAGCTAGAAATGACCAAAACACAAAGATGTACGTATATATATTATTAACTAGCAACAACACATACACTTTTACAAACACACAATGATCGAAATAACACTACAAGATGGTTTTTCTCTGCTAGCAGTGGTGTTATGTGTGTGTGAAGCGGTGCTCAAACAGAAGCTGGCGAGCTTCTATTTATAGTGTTATCCAGGCATCCTGCGACACAGTCATTGTGTCGCATGGAATGTCTCTACGACACAATTCTTGTGTCGCATACAATGACTCTGCGACACAATTCTTGTGTCGCATAGTATGACACTGCGACACAATGCTTGTGTCGCATGATGACAAAAATTTGTAATTAAACTAAATCTAAAACTGTTCAATACGTAATTACAGTATCGACACGAATACAGACTGAGACCAACTGACAGACACACATAGATGTATCAATAAACTCCCCCGTGTCTTCAGCTTGGTCTTCAAGAATTCTCCAATTAGCTTCAGTCTTCAAAAAAAATTTCAGATCTACAAACGTCTGAACATCAAACCCATCCTGTAGGGAACTTCCCACCAGCATGTACACCAAAAGCGAAACATATATTGACGATTTTCTGAAATCGCTTCACCAAAACTGTGTTGAACTCATTGTCTGGGTTGTAGCGAATACGACTGTCAAACAGCTTCTTCATATCAACCTTTGACAAGTTTATCAGGCTCAACGGGTCAAATATTCTGAATTCAGCTTTTGGAAGACCCCACAAAGATGTAGATCCAGTCTGAGGTACTGAATCTGGTACATACATAAGAACGGCTTCTCCCGTGTGAGCATCCAGTTCCCAGTAATGAAAACGTTTCAGCAAATTGAAGGGAACTGTTTCCAAAGAGATTTCATGCAAACATTCAGCCGGAGGATAGTGATTTCTTACGATAGGCTGATTCGTCTTTGGATTGAGCTTTTTCTTGAAAGTATATCTTGTACCCAGCACCGGTTTGACATAATGATATTTCTTCGATCGAATTTCTTCACGCATGATCTTTTGAATTGCGTTTTCAATTCCGTCTTTCTGAGGATTTATCAACTGAAGCTGAGAAAGACGAACAAGGTCATGCTTAGGCAACGTGCTCAGTTTCCTCAACGACCATCAAAAGTACTGAATACCATCACGTCTTTTGATCATTAACCTTCCCTTGTTCACCTTCCAACTTTTTATGAGACCGGTATAATCACCACTAACCCTGTATTTTTTGCATGTAACAGGAGCAGGTTCGGGATTTTTACCTTTGATAAACCAGTTATCCCTGATGGACATTTCCCTGTCAAAAGGAACATGTTCGAATGTATCCTGTGGGAAAATGTCATTGTAGTTTGTCCTTGTTGATTCACGAACAGGGACTGGCATATCTTGAGAAGGTCCAGCAGGCTCAGACGATTCTGGAGCAGGAGCAGCCTGAGAAGAAGATCCTGAAGTAGATCATGGTGCGTAGTTGAACGCAGGCCCTGACTCATCGTCTGAAGAATCAGAAGCAACAAAACCTTCCTGTGGATGAGCTGGACGGTCAACATATTCTTCATTTGGGTCAAGCCCTTCTTGCTCAACCTCAACATCATCATCATTGTTTGCAGCCTCGAAATCAAACGGCGCTTCAGGCGCATGACCATCTTCGTCAACCGCAGCTTGAAAGTATGTCAAATTACAATAAGTGTAATCTACAGCTAACGGTTTCGGTTGCCCTGGTAGCTCAAGAATATAATCCAAAACAAAAGGAGTTTCATTAACAGTAGAATCAGTTACATTATCAGGATTTACATTTTCATCGCCCTCGGCGGAAACCCTAGGTGTTGATTCTAATGTTGGCGTCTCCCCCGAAGCAACAGCTTGGGTTTCCAGTTGCAAAACCTTCGATCTCAGCTCTGCATTCTCCTTTTCCAAACGTGAGATTCGGGCATCCTGAGCTTCAAAGACCGTTGTTTGAGCTTCCATATCATGCTGCATTTTATCAATTCGTTGCATGAGCTCTTGAATAACCGATGGATGAGGATTGATCGGAGTGTCGGTTCTGGGGACCCCATACGATGTGGAAGTGGAAGTACGAGCACGTCTGACTAGAGGATCTACAACCTCAATATCAAAAGACTCTTGAGGTCTTTTTCTTTGGCTGGAGGATTCAGGAGGTGGAGAAGGTGGCTGATATGCATCGATCTCACGATCGAGATCCACCAACTCCTGATCCATAGGATCTGGCAAAACCGGCGGTTGTTGAACTGCTGGTTGTTGAACTGGTGGTGGTTGTTGGACTGGTGGCTGAACTGGATGCTGAACTGAAGGTGGTGGAACTGGATGCTGAGGAGCTGGGGCATTGAACTGCTCACCAGGAGGACCAACATATGCTGGGTCCATTATATGACCGAACAAGGCAACCTCACGATCTGGTGCCTGTCCCTGCTTGGCAAAAGATCCGCAAGTGGTGTAAATTCTGGTGTTCATCGGCGTTTGCTTAAAAGTGAATGATGGAGTCACAGGAAGATCTGGGTGCAGATGGTTGAGCAACAACTGATTGAATCGAGGATACACAGCCCATTTGACTTCCGTATCCAAAGCGTTTTTCACAAAACCCCTGAAGATATAACCTGAGAAGTTAAAGGGTTTGTTGTAGATCAAAGCAAGAATTGCAGAGGCAGTCGAAAACCGCATTCCTTCAAGGCCTGCCCTGCGACTAGACAAACACACGATCACAATGTGTGCCAGATATCTCCAGACCTTCGTCATGTAGGTCTTCTTGTATTGATCAACAGGAATATCTTGATATCCAATTGATCTCATGCCCTCGGCGATTGCAGCAGCACTGAATTGGATGATCATGTCAGAGTTGTCACCAAACTCAAAGAAATCCCGAATAAGCTGCTCCGAGAAGATAACTTGGCGTCCACAGACCCTAGAGATGATACGAGGATCCTGTTCATCTTTGTTAATGACCGCGTTATCCCAAAACAAAGTAATATGATTCGTCAAGATCCTAGTGTCAGTAGTGATAGCCTTGTAAATTCGGGAACGACGCAGAAAGGCGATCATGGGACGATATGGGCGCAAAGACTCGACCGTGGAGTTCAAGAAAGCCACGATATTGTGACGCGGTTCCCATAAATATTTGGTGACATCGATCTCGGCGGGTTGAGCAGCGGGTTGTTCAGCCATTACTGCAGAAATAGCAATAATACAACAAAGCTTGAACTGCGTTAGCGTTAGTACCAAAATAATAAACCGCATTTTGTTTCACAGAAGTGTCTGCGACACAACAGTTGTGTCGCACAGGAACAATACGACACAATGATTGTGTCGTAGAAAGGCACTACGACACAAGGCTTGTGTCGCATGACACGTGTCACGCGGACAGAATTTCCCCTGCATTTAGCATTATTTGAGAAATTAATCTCAGATGCGACATAAAGGTTGTGTCGTATGTTGTGTCGTATAAAAATACGACATAAGCTAATGAGATCAATACGACATAAAACTCCCTAATCTATGCGACATAACGACTATGTCGTATTTTATGTCGCACTGACGAACACCAAACCAACCTAGATTTAAGTTTGATAAAAATTTTGGGATTTTCGAAATCTAACCATACCCTAGGGTTCGCAAACAGTAAGGATCAATAATATACGTCTACCTAACCCTATAAACCACTAAACTCTAATTAATTTCGAGTTTAAACGGGAACCCTAAAAACCGAATAGAAACGATTAAAACTAAGGCAAATATGACGGCTAAAACACGAAATAAATGTACCTAAAGATGCGCAGAAGGATGATGAATAAGAATCGATGACCAATCTGCGGTGAAAACGCTTCGAAAGCACGAACCGAAAAAGAGTACGATTGTGTCGCAAAATCGCCTTTGTGTCGTATATGTTGTGTCGTGAAAGATTTGAAAACGTAAGTGATTATGTCGTATGATGTGAATAGTTAACCCCGGACAAGCATACGACATAATATACGACACAACGGTTGTATCGTATAGTTGGAATACGACACAACGTACGACACAATTCTTGTGTCGTATAATGGAATACGACACAATTGTTGTGTCGCAAAGAAAACAAAGCAGATTTTAAGGACATAGAATTTGATTTCGAACCCGATTTTGATTTCGATTTAAGGATTTTCGCAATGAAGATGATTTGTGACTTAAATAAAAATGAAAATAAAAATAAAAATGAAGAAAAATACAATTTAAAAGATAAAACTAAACATAAACAAAAGAAATAGACACAAGGTCAACTGAAAGCGTAAAAAAAATAAAAATTTTGGTGACAGAGTTGAGAATTCTGATTAGGGATCATATCGACATAACATGCAATTATTAGGAACAGTAAGTGTTATTTCGATCATCAGTATATTTGTCCTCTTTAAATTTACTTGTCATGTTAGAAACAGTTTTTATAAAAATTAATTCAAAACGATTATTAGTATAATTGTCCACTTTAGACGTGTTATACGCACATCTAGGAACTAATTTTTTTATTATTCGCATGTGTATTTTGCTGTGGTCACCACCATAGATATACATCTTAACTTAAGACATAGACCATGTTTCCATTTACAGAGAGAATATTAGAAAATCAAATTTAAGAATCAAGTCAGCGGTGACAGGTCTGTACTTGCGTACAACAGAGCGACATAGCTTGATTCAGGTTTAAGCAAAACCAGACTTGGTCAAACCATTTTGGCAACCTTGTAAGGTATCTCAATTTTAAAGACTTTGCAAGTACTTTGACTTGTGTTTGCTTAATTTTTAAGTATATATAAACAGAGACCAGGTCTATACTTACGTATAACAGAGGAGACTGTCAATATATACCCCCAAATGATATCAAATAAACTTCTTTCAACGAACACATGTCTAGTATAAGTAAGAAATTAAGACATTTGTCATACATCTAATGATGTTGTACCATTTGAAATAGACAATTAATTATTAGGCTTCTTAAGTAGTTTCAAGAAGTTTTGTATAACAAGCCTACTAATATATCGTATGATGAAGACAATGTTTATAAAAACTGTTTTCAGCATGTCAGATAAATCTACTGACACATCCAAGATAAATCTTAAAATTCCACTTAATGCATGTTACCAGATGTACTATCATATCCCAAGTTGTTTACAGACACAACTTCAACGTCTATTTTAAAAATGTAGCAACGTTGCATTTCTTTAATACTAAAAAGTATAAAGAGTGGCTGTTGCGATTTTTTTTTTATTTTTTTATTTTTATGGAAAGCAAATAAACTGTACAAAAATCAAGTCACAAATCATTTCTTGAGATCAAGGGAAATCATCCCTATCATATCTACAAGTTCGTCGAAACGAGCACGCGAAAATGCTTTTGTGAATAAGTCGGCCTTTTGCATAAGGGTATCTATGTGAATAAGGTCAATCAAGTGTTTCTCATAGCAATCTCTTATGAAGTGAAACCTAATCTCTATGTGCTTGGTCTTAGAGTGTTGAACAGGATTGCGAATAATAGATATAGCAGCAGTATTATCAATATGAATTGGAGTCAAGGTAAGAAGTAACCCATAATCACGCAATTGGTGTTGAATCCACAAAATCTGGGAGCAACAACTTGCAGCAGCAATGTATTCAGCTTCCACTGTTGAGGTGGAAACTGTGGTTTGCTTTTTACATTGCCAAGACACCAATCTAGAGCCGAGATATTGGCAACCTCCTGTAGTTGATTTTTTATCCGAATTGCAGCCGCCATAATCAGAATCAGAATAGGAAGTGAGAGAGAAGTTTTTCTCATTTGAGTACCATAGACCAAGTGATGGTCTATACTTGAGGTAACCAAAAATTCGCTTCACAGCCCTCATGTGAGAAACCTTGGGCTTTGCTTGATATCTGGAACAGATAGACACAGCGAACACAATATCTGGTCTGGATGCAGTAAGATACATCAGCGATCCTATCATAGAACGATAATCTCGCTCCTTGCAGTCTTCTTCGTGTTCAGCTGGCCCGAGTTTGTAATCTGTTTCAATAGGAGTACCATATGGTTTACAGTCATGGAGCTCATACCGAGTCAACATGTCATTGACATATTTGGACTGATGAATGTAGAGACCTTTATCAGACTGCTCAACCTGTACACCGAGAAAGAATTTAAGTTCTCCCATGGCACTCATCTCAAACTCGGACTTCATGATCTTCTCAAAATCTCTGCACAAAGAATCATTTGTTGAACCAAAAATGATGTCGTCCACGTAAACCTGTACTAGTAACAAATCTTTTCCAGCCCTTTTTATGAAGAGAGTGCTATCAATTTGGCCTCGTGAAAAGCCATTTTTCGTTAGATGATTTGCCAACCTCGCGTACCAAGCTCTAGGAGCTTGATGAAGACCATATAAAGCTTTGCCTAACTTGCAAACATAATCAGGATGATTTGGATCTTCAAAACCAGGAGGTTGCATGACATACACATCCTTCAGAACCTCTCCATACAGAAATGCGCTCTTGACATTGAGTTGATAAACCCGAAAACCTTTAAATGTTGCATAATCCAGAAAGATGCGAATGGATTCCAATCTTGCAACTGGAGCAAACACATCATCATAGTCCAAACCCTTGATCTGAGTAAAACCTTGAACCACCAGCCGAGCCTTATTCCGAATAACTACGCCTCTGTCATCCTTTTTCACACGATATACCCAGCGAGTTCCAATTGGATCGACATCTTTGGGTAAAGGAACCAAACTCCAGACATCAAGCTTTTTGAATTGATTCAATTCTTCCTGCATAGCCTCAACCCAGTATGGATCTTTCAAAGCTTCGTTTATCTTCTTTGGTTCATGCTGAGATAGGAAGCATTCTTCCAGATCTTCTTCAACAAAGGCAAAAGAGGCAGATGAAGATTCTTCACGGACCTCATTAGCAGCTAGTTGCCTCCGGGTTACAACTCCCTGTTGAATCTCACCGATGATATTTTCAGTGGGGTGAGAAGAATGAATTCTAAGCTGAGGGATCTGATCAGGCACAATGATCGGGTCCAAGTTTGAAAGAACACCTTCTGAATTTTCAATTGCAACTGAGCTATCAGTGACAATGTTCTAGGTTTCAAGTGGAAAGATAATGTCGGTTTCAGTTTGAGGATTAGATTCAGAAGCTACATGATCACCATCGGAGGAATTATCATCATTGACAATATTCTCATGAGGTACTGTTCTAGACTTGGAAACTAAGTCGGAAGTAAGATCCAAGCCATGAAGTAGAGATACCACCTGATCTTCTTCACTAAATTTGGGTGGATTGAATGAGTCCACCAACGTATCATACTCAAACAAGGACTCAGGTCCCTTGCCTTTTGGAGAATCAGTATATTTCATAAACCTTACTTCAAAATGTTCCTCTATTCTCCCAGTGGACTTGTTGAAGACTCGTTTATTCGGCGAGTTCACAGAATATCCTAAAAATAGGCCATCGACAGCTTTTTCATCAAATTTGCCTACCGAGTCCTTAGTAATTAATATTGTGCAAGGACACCCGAAAGGCTCAAGAAACTTCAAATTTGGTTTGCGATTATTCAGCAATTCATAACATGTTTTGTTTCGTTTCTTAACCATCGAAACTCGATTCAACACGTAGCACGCAGTATTAACAGCTTCTGCCCAAAACGTGGTAGGCAGATGCGCATCAGACAGCATGGTTCTTGCTGTTTCAATGCTTGTCCTATTCTTTCTTTCAGCCACACCATTTTGCTGAGGTGTACGAGCAGCACTAAACTGATGAAAGATTCCTTTTCGAAGACAATACATTTCCAAGGTTCTGTTCTTGAATTCTGTTCCATTATCGCTACGCAGTTTCTTGATTTTCAGGTTACACAGGTTTTCCAGTCTGTCGAACAAGTAGGTTAAAGTGTCAGCCGTTTCATCCTTTCCAGTCAAGAAATATACCCAAGAAAACCTTGAGTAATCATCAGTAACAACCAGACAGTATGACTTTCCTCCAATACTTTTCTTATTCACAGGACCGAACAAATCCATGTGAAGCAACTCCAATGGAGATTCAATAGAGTTCACCTGCTTAGACTTATGGAACTTCTTGTGTTGTTTCCCTTTGAGACAGGAAACGCATTCATCATCTATTTCGAATGACTTTTTGGGCACACCTAACACAAGATCATTATTGACAAGATAATTCATTCTGCGAAAATGAATGTGTCCCATACGTCTGTGCCAAAGCAGTGAATCTTTAGAAGATGCTTTTGATAGCAAACAAGTATGCTCCTTGGTAGTCACAGTTTGCATATCCAAAATGTACGAGTTGCATACACGGGGTGCTCTCAGTAGCACCCATTCCTCGGGAATAACAAATCCCGGTTTCAAAATTAAACACTCAACATCTGTAAATGATGTAGTAAACTTCTTGTCCCAGACTTGAGAAACACTGATCAGATTGTGTTGCAGTTCCTCGACATAATTTACTTTATCAAAACTCACTTTCCCATTTGAAAGAGTTCCCTGTCCCGTGATGTTACCACCTGCATCTCCTGCAAAAGCAACATGTCCTCCGCGATATGGTTTAACGTTTGACAGAAGAGACATGTCACCTGTCATGTGCCGTGAGCAGCCACTATCCACATACCATTTACTGCTTTGTATATGACCTGACTGCTACAGCACAACATGAGGAGAGAATTAGTTAGAAATGGAGACCCAGGCCTTTACAGACTTGGGTACTCCGGAGACCTCATCAATAATAACTACGTCAGTTAAAACTTTGTTTTTCAAGACATCAGAAATACTTCCTGATGCAGTATTACTTGATGATGAGTCATTTGATGACTCTTTTGGTCTCCAAATTTTCACAGGAACCACAGTGGGTTGCTTATTAACATTGTCAGGCTGTTTAACCTGAGGTTTACTAGGCCTAGCAGCATTAACTTTCGAGAGAGAAGTATAAGAAATTGAATCCTTCTTTGAAAATGATTTAGAAGATGAATTTTTGTAAATAGAATTTTTGGAAACTCCTTTTGACAACTTCTTTCTCGAAAGCAATGGACATTGATTAATCAAGTGACCTTGTTTCTTGCAGTAGAAACATGATCGTCTTTCCTTAAAGGTTTGGTCGTTACTGCCTAAGAATTGAGGTGAGACAGGCGACTTATGAGGGTATGTTGAAGTGGATACCTCAGAATGTGAAACAGAAGATTTGACAGAATTCTTGATTGAGTTATAATTAGTATTCTTTAAATCTTTCCTTTTAAGTTCAGCCTGAGCTTTAACATTCCTTTGAAAAGTTTCAACGTTTATCTTAGAAGTAATAGTGTGATGATCAGGCTTAGTGTTTTTCTTTTCACATTGAGACACACTCTTACAAGGAACATCCTCGACCTCGACCTTCTTTTCAGTAGTTTTTAAAGGAGCAGGCTGAAAACTACCAAAGGGGGTTAACTGGACAATTCCTGAGGAGGTAAACTTAACAGGTTCAAAAGGCTTCACAGGTTCAATCTTAGTTAGCTTGGTTTTCTTCTTATCATGATTGATCTCTATGTTGGTTTGATAGAAATCAGGCAACTTAAAAGTAGGCAAACTAACAGGTTCAGTTACAGGCATATCTACACGCTTAGCAACAGGTTCATTAACTGATATTTCAATGGGCTTTGCATCTACTAACGCAGTAGGTACAAAATCTTTAATTTCATCTTTAGACGGTCTAACCAAATTCACATCTAAAGATGGAGGCGGTTGATGATGATTACCAAAATCGGACTTATCTTTAGAATTAGTCCTACCCGTCTGAAGAATCTCAGTAAAGACCATGGCTGAAGTGTTGATATTCTTGAGTTTTCGTTTGTAATCAACAACTTTGGCTTCGGAGATAGCCAATTCTTGTTTTAAATGAGAAATCATTTTTAAGTAACTGTCAATTTCATCCTGATTGCTGAAAATGAGAGCTTTCAGCTCCTTTTTATCTTCAATGAGTTGATTAATGTTACTATCAAAGAGTTTCTCATTAGTTTTCAACACTTTATTTGCCTCCATCAAATTCAAGATATCTGACTTCAGGTTGTCATTATGTTCCATAAGCCCATTTACTTTACCAGTTAAACTAATACATGAGTTACAAGTAAATGAAGCAAAATGTACCTCATTGTTGATGGCCATGAAGCATTGCTCGTGATCTTCAAAAGCAGAAAAATCATAAGCATCTCCATCCTCAATCAACAATGCAGCCTTAGCAGTAGTATGCTCAATCTGTTTGGGAGCAACATATAGTTTTGTGAAACCCGTAGCAGGTTGTCGACCTTTCTCACATTCTCGGGCAAAGTGTCCAAGATTCTGACACTTATAGCATTTGATTTTGCTTTTGTCGAATCCCATTGGTGTTCGGTCAGCTGCATCTTCAAGAGACCTCTTTCCAGTTCTTCTTAGATAGTTTTTGGCTCTGCGAGTGAGCATCGCCATATTCCATCTAATGTCAATCCTTTCTAACTCATCAGGATCAACCTGATTGAAGTCTTCATCAGTCAGTTCCAAAGTACTGACTCTTTTGGAGAGAAAGTCTTCATATGATGATAAGAAGGCAGTAAACATTGCTGCATGTTCATCTGTGGTTGCTGAAGAAGGAACGGATGATGACGAACATGTCTTACTTGAAGAGGCATTATGAGATGGTATGGCTGAAAATGTTCCTACAGCAGGGTAACTGTAAGAGGAAGATCTCTGAGAATTACCCTCAGAAGAGATGAAAGCGATTCCACTATTACTTGATTCTGATGTACGAGCAGTGGATCTTGTTTCCTTCTTTTGAATATCTAATGCACCAGCTTCAAGTTTTCCGACAAGATCATCCAAAGACAATTGCATTGTCTTTGGATCACTTTCTAACAGCAGAACTCGCGTTTCCCAACTTGGAGGTAGAGCAGCTAAAGCCTTTTTGTTAATCTCAGAATTTTTTTAGATTATATCCTCCAGCTTGCAGTTCATTTACAGTACGTGTAAATCTGCAAAGCATGTCTCTGACAGTCTCATTCTTCTGAATATAGAAATAATCAAACTGAGTTTTGACTAATTCCAGTTTGCTCTCGATGAACTCTGAGTTGCCACTAAATCTCTTCTCAATTGCAATCCAAAGATCATAAGCGATGGTTTGTGGAAACATATCCAAAACGTCAGTTGGAAGTGACATAGTAATAGCAGAATGAGTCTTGCGTTCAATTTCCCATGCTTTTCGTTCTTCGGGAGTGTATGAACGAATGGGTTTGGGTAGAGGAACGCCCATGTGTTCTCCAAGAGCAACCGGCGCTTCATATCGTTCAAGAAGAGCCAACTCCATGACAGGATCAGTGAATAAAACAAACGATATAAAACGTTGTTTCCATGCTCGATATTCCATACCCGGTGCAAAATAAGGAGGCTTATTTGCACTACCAATAGTAGCATTATGTTGTAAAACTGCATCAACGCTTTGAAGAGACATGGTGAAGATCTGCAAAAAATTAGTAAGTACACAACAAACAAGCTGAATTTTTGTCTAAGTCTGGAGAAATGCGACACAGTTGTTGTGTCGCAGAGAATCAATACGACACAAAACTTGTGTCGCAGAACTTAGTCAGACAGAAGACAAAAATGCGACACAACAGAAATGTCGTAAGTTATGTCGCAACTTGTGTCGCAGACCAGTCAAGGTCGTAGACAATTTAATGTCGTATGATTGTGTCGTATGAACTGAACTTGCGACACAATGTTTGTGTCGCAAAGGTGCACGTGCAGTCAACCTAGAGACCACCAAAATTTCAATTTTCAACAAAAGTTCTTTGGAAACCCACACCAACTTACTGATTAGCTGTAATATCCAAGAGTTCAAGATCCAATACACCAACCTTTTTACCAACCAAATCTATAACATAGAAAAACACAAAATTTTAAAGATTAAACACCAAATAAGATTAAAACTCAGCTTTTTACCAAGACATCAAGAACACCAAGAACACAAAAGTTTTAAAAAATTTACTTTTAGACCAAAAATCTTGCACAAACTAACTCGAAACCGCAACTCAAGAGTATGCGGCTCTGATACCAATTGTAGGTTCCATGTATACGGACCAAATCGAGTAGTTTACTTGTAAGTGAAAGCGGAAATTTAAACACAACAAGATAAGCAAGATTTAAGCTAGAAATGACCAAAACACAAAGATGTATGTATATATATTATTAACTAGCAACAACACATACACTTTTACAAACACACAATGATCGAAATAACACTACAAGATGGTTTTTCTCTGCTAGCAGTGGTGTTATGTGTGTGTGAAGTGGTGCTCAAACAGAAGCTGGCGAGCTTCTATTTATAGTGTTATCTAGGCATCCTGCGACACAGTCATTGTGTCGCATGGAATGTCTCTGCGACACAATTCTTGTGTCGCATACAATGACTCTGCGACACAATTCTTGTGTCGCATAGTATGACACTGCGACACAATGCTTGTGTCGCATGATGACAAAAATTTGTAATTAAACTAAATCTAAAACTGTTCAATACGTAATTACAGTATCGACACGAATACAGACTGAGACCAACTGACAGACACACATAGATGTATCAACATTTCCACCCGATTTCAACCAAAACAACAACCAACCTAGAGGACCTCCATTCCCACAAAAAACAACCAACCTTTCCAACCCCGATACCCACCTAGATACCTACCTTACCCACAACAACAACAACTTGCCTACAACCAACCCCTCGCACTTCTTGGACCCACTTCTGACACAAACCAAACCACTGAACAACCCAACAAGACAAATGCCCCAGCTAGGCAAGATCAATCCGATCTCTTTATGAGAAATCAATTGGCCGTACTGAAGAACTTGGAAGCTCAAATTGGACAATTGGCACAATGTGTTGGGAATTGATGTTAATACTGTAACTAATACTGTTGATTGAAGAATGCACAAGGCATTAACACTGTTAGTGTTAATGTTACTACTGGTATTAACACTGTTAGTGTTAACGGTTACCACTATCTTCAGAGTTACAACTGTTATCGAAGATTGAAGTGAAGACAAGAGTTACAACTGTTAGTAATAGTTTCAACTGTTCGAGTGTTACAACTGTTAGTCTGGTGTACAACAGTTAACACTGTTTAGGCTAGTTACCACTGTTGGTTGGTAAGTCTAGTAAATTGTACAAGTGTTAATACTGTTCTATAGAAAATACCACTGTTTGTATAGTTGTGGTAGTTAACACTGTTTATGTAAAGAATAGGCGGAAAAGATAAAGTTTGAATAATTATGGAGTGTAACAATTTCCATGATTATAGGAAATTATTTAGCAGGACTCTATGGGATATAAATAGAGATCCTAAACCTAGATTAGGTTAACATTAGTTTTATGTAGCTTCAAGGTTTTGTAACCCTAATACAGTTCAGTGTATTCGTCTTATATTCTTAATAAGATTGAAGCTTTTGATAGTAATTTTGTTTTATTGATTTTATTATTGATGTTCATAATATTATTGAGTGTGATTCCGCAACTTCTCAGTCATAATTCAAAACTTATGTTAATCTAATAAGTTTATTAGATCGATCTTGGTTTATCAAGTGGTATCAGAGCTTTTGGTTAAGTTTTGAATACAAAAAGATCTTGGATCACTGTTTGATTGATTATTTTCAATATCTTTTTATTAAATCAATGGCAGAAAGCAATGAAGGAATTCAGGTCACTAAAATACCCATGCTTAGACCTGATGAGTTTGATCTGTGGAAGAACAGAATCAGACAATACATGCTTCTCACAGATTATCAGATGTGGGAAGTGGTTGTTAATGGTCCTCCAGTGACCCTTAATAGTGATGGTGTTGCACAGGCAAGATTACCACCAACATCTGAGGCTGAAAGAAAGGTTAGATCTATAGAGTACAAAGCTCTAAGTACTTTATTGTTATCTATTCCCAATGAATATCAGAGACGATTTGAAGCATGTCAAGATGCTAAAGTTCTCATGGAAGCTATAGAGAAGAGATTTGGTGGTAATGATAACACCAAAAAGAATAAAAGATCTTTGTTGAAACAACAATATGAGAATTTTAATTCTGCAAAGTCAGAAACTTTGACTCAAACCTTTGATAGGTTTTCAAAGTTAGTAGGAGATCTGGAAAATCATCAAGTGAAGATTGATAGGGATGATTTAAACAGGAAATTTTTGAGGTCCTTGGGAGATGAATGGACAATTTACACAGTTGGGTTAAGACAAAGTGCAGATCTGGAATCAAAAGAGCTGGAAGACATATATAATGATCTGAGAAACTTTGAAGCTGAAGTGGAGAGCAAGAAGATTGGATCAGGAAGTAACAACAACAATTCTGCATTTATGTCAATGGTAGGAACAAAGGCAGAATCAAGTCAGAAAGGTTCTTCTTATGGGTCTGGTGGAGGTGGATCATCATCAAATCATTCTAATGATCAAATCTTAGAATCTTTCTTTGCTAGTAATGTGAACTCTTCACTTACTAATGAAGACTTAGATCAATTTGAATCAGATGATCTAGAAGAAATGGATATTAAGTTGCAAATTGCCTTAATCACTCAAAGGGCAAAAAGGTTTATGCAAAGAACTGGCAGGAACAACTTTGCACAGAAGAGGAATGATGCAAGTTGGCTTGATAAGAGCAAAGTTGAATGTTTCAACTGTCATAAAATGGGACATTTTGCTAGGGAATGCAGAAGTACAAAGAATGAGCAGAATGATAAATGGAATGGTCAAAGAAGTGGAGGAAATGTGAGCCAAACAAGGTCTGTATCAATCCAGGGTACTTCATAAACCTTTTTGTATCTGAGGATGGATGTGGTTGGGACTGGAGTGACCAAGAAGAACATGAAGTTAAGAATCAGTGTCTCATGTCTACTGTTGAATCTGACCAACAGTCAGAGATTCCTTATGAGGTACAAATTAAATTATGTTCCACTATGTGTAAACAAACAGTTAAACATTATAGGGATCATAATCAGAAAGTGTGTGATGAATTAAAACAATGTGAAATCAAGAGTAAACACACAATATCAGTAATAGAAAATCTAGAAAAACGTATTCATGCATATGAAGAAAATGCAACACGGTTTAAGTATGATATTGAATTTGCTAGGTGGGAGAGAGATACTCTTAAAGATAAGGTAGAATTATTAACTAAGAAACTTGCTGAGGTCACATGTGAAAGAGACAGCATAAGACTTAATGTAAGTAACTTAGAAAATGCATCTAAGAGTGTTCATAAACTTATCAATTCACAGATTCATGATAAACTTAAGACTGGGTTAGGATACAGTAATGTACCTCCTCCTTATAACAACAACTACTTTCCTTCTAAAACTGATATTGATATCAATTCACTTAAAGAAGGAATGAATGTTGATGTTAAAAAGGCTGACCCTGTTAAGAGTTTAAAAGAAGATGTGAACTTTGATAAAGTTGAAATTAGAGATTGGAGTAAAGAAGAAGATGAGGATAATGATACTTCTGAAAGTGAGGACACTGTGACAAATCATTCATCTAAGTCAACAAGTGAGAGCAGCAAAAGCGTTACTGATCTAGTTTTAGAACTTAAGGTTAATAAACTAGAAGAGGGTAAGTAAATGTTTGTAGAGAAGGATAAACATCAGGTAGAACATGTGAGAGCCACACCTAACACACCTAGGAAGTTTCAAAGGAATGTTAGGAATGTAGTGAAATCATTTGTATCTGTATGTACTACATCTGCATTGAATAAATGTGATAATTGCAAATGTAAGGATAACTCCTCTAAATCACAAAATATTCAAAAACATATTCCCAGAGGTAATCAAAGAAATTGGAATCAAATGGTAACTCAAAAACTGGGAAATAATGTAACAGTGATTAGAGAAAAGTTGTGCCTTATATGTGGCAGAAATAATCATCTTCAACATGACTATTTTCATAATCCAAAATCTGTTCAAAAGAATGTGAAACAGCCATGGACATCAGTTAATATGATCAACAAACAAAAATTTAAATCTAAAGTTAATCATATTGCTGCTGTCAGAAAGATGAATTATATGGCAAATCAAGCTAAGGCTGCTACAAAGGTTTCCACTGCAGGAACAAAAGTTACAGATTTAGCCAACAGTAATAAGACTAAAACAGTGGCAAAAGAGTATAATGTAAACAGTGGTAAATCTTTTAAAACTGTTAGGACTGTTAATTCAACAGTTACCACTGGTAGAGTAAATAACACTGTAAGGAATACTAACAGTGTTAATTATTTTACCGCTGCTAGACATAACAACAGTTATAATAAGTTTAACACTGTTAGGCATTATAACTATGGTCCTTCAATTAACACTGTTAGACCAAAACCCACTGTTAAGTCTAAAATTAGTTGGATTTGGACACCTTTTCAATCTAATTTACCCAGGGGTCCAAAATCCAACAATGTATCAAATTCAATGATCTTCAAGAAAGTTGATTACTTTGATACATATGGGAAACCCAAAGCCAAATTGGTTTGGGTTCCCAAGAGAAATTAATTTTTCTTTTTGTTTGTTTGTGTGCAGGGCAAACCAAGAAGCCTATGGCATATTGATAGTGGCTGCTCAAGGCACATGACTGGAGATAAGGATAAGCTACAGAACTTTAAATCATTTGATGGTGGATATGTAGCATTTGGAAGTAATCCCAAAGGGGGAAAAATTACAGGCAAAGGAACTGTTCAGAGTGCCAAGCTAAGTTTTGAAAATGTTTATTTTGTGGAACAATTGAGGTATAATTTGCTAAGTGTGAGTCAAATTACAGATAAAAAGAACCCAATTCATTTTACTGACACTGAATGCCTTATTTTGTCTAAGGAATTCAAAATTCCAGAAAACATGATTTTAATGAGAATTTCTAGGCAAGATAATGTATATAAGTGTGACTTAGCAAATATGGCATCTCAACCTGATTTAAACTGTCTAATTTCAAAAGCAAATCTGAATGAATCTAATTTGTGGCATAGAAGGATGTGTCACATGAATTATAAAACCATTAATAAACTTGTCAAAAACAAGCTTGTTAGAGGTTTACCTAAAAAGGTATATTCATGTGATGATCACTTTGTTTCTTGCCTTAAGGGAAAGCAACACAAAACTTCTTTTAAGTCCAAATCTGTGAATACAAACTGTACTCCTTTACACTTGTTACATATGGACTTATTTGGACCAACAAGTATAAGAAGTATGGGAAAAAGATCTTACTGCCTTGTAGTAATTGATGATTATACTAGATTTACATGGGTTTTCTTTCTTAGAACAAAAGATGAGACAGGTTAAATACTTAGATCATTTATAACTAAGATGGAGAATCAATTAGATAAAAAGGTTAAAATCATCAGGAGTGATAATGGAACAGAGTTTAAAAATCATGAGATGGATAAATTCTGTGATGAAAAAGGCATTAAGAGAGAGTTTAGTGCTCCTAGAATTCCTCAACAGAATGGAGTAGCTGAAAGAAGGAATAAGACACTAATTGAGGCTGCTAGAACTATGCTAGCTGATGCAAAATTACCTATGTCTTTCTGGGCAGAGGCAGTTAGCACAGCTTGCTATGTTCAGAATAGGTTAATAGTTGTTAAGCCTCATTTCAAAACCCCATATGAATTGCTGTTTAAGAACAAACCATTGGTTAGTTTCTTAAAATCATTTGGATGTCCATGTACCATTCTGAATACCAAGGATCACTTAGGAAAGTTTGAAAGCAAGGTTGATGAGGGTATTTTTGTAGGGTATTCCATCTAAAGTAAGGCATATAGGGTTTTCAATCAAAGGACCAGGGTAATAGAAGAATCAATGAACATCACTTTTAATGAGAATACCATTAATCCTGATGGGATAGGTCCAAAGTCATTGTTTGATATTGATGCTCTTAATTCTGCTTTTAGATATGCAACTGTAAATTCTAGTGCAGGTACAAGTACAGGTACCAACACAGGAACATCAGATGAAGCAAGTGAGGAAGTATCAGGAATGTCCATAGAAAAGAATAAAGACTCTTTGGAATACATTGTATTTCCAATCTGGACTCCTGATCCACCAGAGGTGTTTTCCTCTGATCAACCACAGTCCTCTCAGAGAATTGAGACAGAAGAATCTACTGATATATCATCTAGTGAGAGTTCTGGACAAGAAGGCAATCTTACCAACTTAGAAGCAAACATTCCAGAGACATCAACATCTACTTATCATGTTCACAAAGATCATCCTCTAGAACAGGTAATTGGGAATGTTGACTCTGCTGTTCAAACTAGACAGCAGTTTACTGTCAATGAAGAAGAGATACATACCTCTTTATATGTATGTTTTCTTTTTCAAGTTGAACCTAAGAAGGCAGTAGAAGCTCTTAAACACCCTAGTTGGATCGAGGCAATGCAGGAAGAATTGTTGCAATTCAAAATACAGAATGTGTGGACTTTAGTTGATTTACCAAAGGGGAAAAGGGCTATAGGTACTAAATGGATATTCAAAAACAAGAAGGATGAGAGGGGAATTGTAATCAAGAATAAGGCCAGGCTGGTGGCACAGGGATATACTCAGGAAGAAGGTATTGATTATGATGATGTGTTTGCTCCTGTTGCAAGGATAGAAGCCATAAGATTATTCTTGGCATATGCTTCATATAAAGGTTTCACAGTATACCAAATGGATGTCAAGAGTGCCTTTCTGTATGACACAATTGATGATGAGGTGTATGTTTGTCAACCACCTGGATTTGAAGATCCTACATATCCAGATAGAGTCTGCAGATTGGATAAGGCACTGTATAGCCTGCACCAAGCACCAAGAGCTTGGTATGAGACTCTATCTATTTATCTTTTGGAGAATGGTTTTAAAAGAGGTATCATTGACAAGACAGTGTTCATAAAAAGGGATCACAATGATATTTTATTGATACAAGTGTATGTTGATGACATCATTTTTGGATCTACAAATGATGGGTTATGCAAGGAATTTGAGAAGTTAATGCATCAGAAGTTTCAAATGAGTTCTATGGGGGAACTTAATTTCTTTTTGGGACTTCAAGTCAAACAAAACTCAGATGGCATTTTCATCCATCAGAGCAAGTATGTTAAAGACATACTCACCAAATTTGGCTACACTGAAACAAAAGTGGCTAGCACACCTATGGAGACACACAAGCCATTAGCTGCAGATCCTGAGGGGGAGGAAGTAGGTATACATCTGTACAGGTCATTGATGTATCTAACTTCCTCCAGGCCAGATATTATGTTTGCTGTATGTATCTGTGCCAGATTCCAGACTTGTCCAAAGCAATCACATCTGTATGCTGTAAAGAGAATTTTTAGATACTTAAAGGGACAACCTGATATAGGCCTTTGGTATCCAAAAGATTCTTCTTTTGACTTAATAGCATATTCAGATAGTGATTATGGGGGAGCTAGCATGGACAGGAAGTCAACGTCAGGAGGTTGTCAATTTCTAAGAGAGAGGTTAATTTCATGGCAATGTAAGAAACAGACAACTGTATCAACATCCACTTCTGAGGCTGAGTATGTAGCTGCTGCAAATTGCTGTGCTCAGGTCTTATGGATTCAGAATCAAATGCTTGATTATGGTTTAACTTTCTTAAACACTCCTATTTTTATTGACAATACTTCTGCTATCAGCATCATCAATAATCCTGTTAAACATTCAAAAACTAAGCATATAGAGATTAGGTATCATTTTATCAGAGATTGTAATGAAAAACGACTTATTCAGATTATAAAAGTCCATACTGACAATCAACTTGCAGATCTGTTCACCAAAGCCTTTGATGTGGGCAGATTTACATTTCTGATTACAAGTATTGGTCTGATTAAATCTTCTTAAATTGTTTCTCCATAACTAGTTTGTAAAATATCTCTATAATGCTAAAAGATTAGATGCTGGTAGATGTAATTGATACTAACAGTGATAATAGTCTTAGTTACAACTGCTTTGCTTTCTTAATTATCACTGTTATTATTCAATTACCACTGTATATGTATTTTGTTTTGTTTACACTGTTAGTTTTATTTTTATCACTGTTTTTGTTGAACTAACTCTTTGTAGGTTATCACTGTCAGTTAAGCAACCATCACTGTTAGTGTAAACAGTTTCCACTGTTTTCACTATTCAGTTATAACTGTTTGTACCACTGTTAGTGTAACTTTTACCACTGTTAGTATATCAGTTACCACTATTTATACTATCAAGTTGAAATTTTTCACTATCACTGTTTATATTTCAGTTTTCCTTTTGGAAAAAAAAAAAAAATCACTGTTAGTAATACTCATGCAGTCACTAGTGTTGAGTTATAATTCCTTTGGTCAGGAGTTATTTCCATCAACTAGGTGTAACACTGTTAGTATTATTATCATGAATGTATAAGTACTGTTAGTTCTTTTTGTTTCCACTGTTTTAAAACAGTTTCCACTGTTTTAAAATCGTTTCCACTATTAGTGTTAAATTTGGGAATTTTATTTCAAAATTAGGTCATTGAAACTAACAGTATAAATACTCCCAACATTTGTACATATTCTTTACGCTTTCATAAACACTGCTTTCATAAACCCTGTAATCACTGCTTTCGCAAATCCTTATACAAATCATTCATGGCTTCTTCTTCGTCAACCACCCCTCAACTCTCACTAGGCAAAGATCATAACATGATTGCTTTTCTTGTTAAACCTATAATCGCCAATGATTATGTTGAAATCATTGATTTTCTGCACAATTCATCTATATACTATGCGCTAACTGTTGCCCCCAGAATTTCACACGACTATATCAATGAGTTCTGGGTGAATGTAGGATTGAAGAAGAAGCAGGCATTCAAAGAATTGTTTCTACTGTTGCTGAGAAACAAGTGGTGATTACAGAAGCAACCATTCGCTTTTCTCTTCATCTTGAAGATGAAGAAGGTATTTCTTCAATATCTGATGAAGTTTTATATACCAATTTACAACGAATGGGATATGAGGGAAATCTGGGTGGGTTTGTTTTCCAGAAAACTTTGTTTTCTTACCAATGGCGATTTTTAATTCATACATTACTACATTGTCTATCTTCAAAACGTTCATCTTTTGAACAATTTAGTAGTAATGTAGGCTATGCCTTGGTATGTCTAGCTACTGGCCAACTTTTTAATTTTTCAAAATTTATTTTTGTTGGTATGCTTAGAAACTTAAACCAACCTAAACTCAAATTTTTAATGTATCCAAGGTTTATACAGTTGTTTTTAAATGAACAAATTGCTGACTTGCCTGCCCTGGATAGAATTATAGGTATCTCTTCTTTCAAACCAAAAGTGTTTTCAAATATGAAGAGAGATACCTCAATTAAAGGTACAATGTTTTCTGGGAGGGTAACAACATTATTTCCAACAATGCTTCCTGCACCCTCCACCACAGCTTCTGTACCACCAACTGAAGCTGAACCAGTTGCTGAGAGAATGGAACAACCCACTCCTTCTCAACCCACAACAATTGGGGGTAATGTACAAAAACAAGGGAACAAATTTATCACAACCTACACCAGAAAAGCCAAAAAGGCTACACATCAGGTGTCTGAGGCTCATGCTGCTCAGTCATCTCAGTCAAATGATAAGGGTCATGAACAGCATGTGGTCCATAAGGAGTGGGGTGACCATTCTGCAAAGGCTGCTTCTACTGCTTCTAGTCCACATACAGAGCAGGATAGAAGTAACATTAATAAGACCCAAGCAGAGGCAACTCCAGAAGATGATTCTACTCATGTAGATGATTTTGGTGGTCCCAGTACCAAGAAAAGAGGGGAATTTTCTGATCATACCATGTATGAGGAAGATTTTGATGCACATGTCAATGATTCACCTAGGGAGTCACATTCTGATGGTGATGAGGCTAGAACTAACCTGGAATTAACGAAAATGATTGATTATGTTTGGGAGAAGCTAAAGGTGGAAAGAAGGAAGAATAGAGAAAAAGATGCAATGATAGCAAATTTGGAGCATAGGCTTACTCAGTTGGAAAAACTTGTGATCAAAGTTTTGAAAGAGGGCAAGGAATATGTCTTGGTTGAAGGTGATTCTCCATAGGATGCTTTCAAAAAGGGGGAGAAATTTTGGACTAATAAGGGTAATAAAAAGAATGTTCATGTTGATGATGGTGATAAAGTTTCTGAACAGATGGATGAGGATGTTGAGATGGAAAATGTTAATGAGAATGTGAATGATGATGCTGGTGTGAATGAGAATGCTGATGAAAATGTGCATGAGAATGTGAATAATGATGAAGCTACAGTTGAGAATGTACCAGAAAATGTTCCTACAAAGACAACTTTACCACCTGTGCAGATCAGAGAACCTACTGCAGCTACTGCTACTGCTCAAAATTTACCCAAAATTGATCCTAAGGATAAGGGTAAGGGCATTCTGGAAGAAGGGCCTAAAAAGGAAAAGCAGAGATCAATGCCTCATGAAGCTACAGTTAATGATGATGAATATGCCCAAAGATTACATGCAGAAATTAATGCTGATATTCTTCAGGAGGAATTAATTGATGTAGAAGTTGAACCAGGTCAGTTTGTTAAGATGACCAAAGCTCAGGTACATGAATGGAATGAAGCTCAGTTGAAAGAGCAGAAGTTAGATGACATTGATTTTTTGGTAGAGCAGGTTAAGAGAAAGAAAGCTGCTGAGATGAGAAAGATCAGAGCTGCAAAAGCTGTTGAGAAAAGGAATAAGCCTCTAACAAGAGCACAACATAGAAGAAATTTGATTGTAAAGTTAAGAGGAGGTAATATTTCAACTTCTAGATTGAATGCTATGTCACTTGAAAGTTTGCAGAGGATATGGGACAGAGATACATTTCTGAATCCTGAGGCAGCTAAGAGAGCAGAGGAAGAGTAGAAAGCCAAGAAGAAGGCAGCTAGTGAAAAGAAACAAAAAGAGAGGATTGAAAAAGAAATAGAAAAAGAAAAAGAATGGGAAAGACTGAATGCTGAGCTTAAAGAGAAATTAAGGCAGGAATATGCATCAATTCCTGATCTCCCAAGAAATAAAATTGATTTGAATGATGTGATTGTGGTGCAACCCCTTCAGGTACAACTTCCACCTGACAACTTGCCTGGAATAATTGATTGGTCCATTGAACAATTTTCAATTCCTGTTAAGTGTGAGAAAATCATAATTGAAAGAGCAGATACTTCCATATCATTTTGGAGGTCTTTTAAAGAGTTGATCAAGGTGATTACAAGGGAAGATTTGGTTAGGATGTATGAGATTGGGTCTGAGAAAGGATTAAGTACCAAGAAGTTTGATAGTGTATATGAGTTGTGTACTTGTTCATGGATTTCAATGATGTTTGAACCAGATAGATTTCCATTTGAGTTCAACACTTTTCAGACAGTAAGACAATGGATTTATCACTGCAATCCAGATATTCATCAAGTGATATTGGATGATGCTACTATGCTTTGGATGTTAACAGACAGTGAATATGATATGAGTCTGAGTTTATTGATGTAACAACCGCAAAATTAGGGTCAATTTAAAATTTTCCTAATTACGTGCTTATTACTTGTATTTAATATGAAATAGGATTAAATACGATGATTACTTACTATATATATATATATATATATATATAGGTGATATATATATACACGTATACGATTCGTTCAAATCATATAAAATAATAATTGTACAAAATACGAACGTTGGTGAAACAATTATTAAATAATGTAGAATTATTTAATAACATTTACTTATACTTATATTATGGTTATAATATAAGAAACACGCACGTTTTATTTAAAACGTTACCGAATATTGCAAAACGCGACCAACCGACAAAAATAAAACAAAGTTATGTTTTATAACTTAAAAACAAGTATTTTGATAAAATACTCCAACAAAATATCGAGTAACATTTCATATTTTAAAACGTATACATAAACGCGTATAAAATGATTTTAACGTTTAAACGACCGGGGAAACGAACACCGCACGGAGCGCGACTCGGGGAACAAGTTTAGGGCAGCCCACACTTCGGTGGGCCACCCCACCAACCGGTCAAAGGAGGAGGGACATCACCCCCTCACCCTCATTCCCACTATCTCACTCTTTCTCTAACAATCACTCAATCTCTCTTTTTCTCAAACTCTCTCATCTCTCTCTCTATCTCAGCTCACTCTCTCTCTAGAAATCACACACTAAACAAGCTTGGATCACAAAAAGAGAAGGAGCAAAGCCGATCATCGCAACGAGGGCTACGCGTTCATCTTTTCGGTTTCTCGGTCCGACGACTTTGTAAGTTTTCCGGCGACTCTTGAAACTTCCGATTTCAATTATTTTGCTAGTATAATGTTCCCCTAGCTAAATGATGTCCAAATATATAATTAAAACTCGTTTTTGAAAACATTATCGAAAATGTCGGTTTTGGTCACTTTTAAGAAAACGACACCTCGAACACTAAAAATGTCAACTAATAATTTTTATGAACTCATTATAACATTCTAAGACTTGTGTAAAAGTTTCGGGTCAAACCGAGGTCGTTTGACCCAAAAACCGAGCTCGAAAACGTAACAGCCCTTGTGTTGCGTCAGGCCAAAAATTTATGAGACACAAGGCTTGTGTCGCATAGAAGCATAAGACACAAGCATTGTGTCGCATAAAACATAAGACACAAGGATTGTGTCGCATAAAACATAAGACACAAGGATTGTGTCGCATAAAACATAAGACACAAGGATTGTGTCGCATAAAACATAAGACACAAGGATTGTGTCGCATATTGTGTCGCATTAAGTTGCATCCATGAGACACAAGGCTTGTGTCGCATAAATCATAAGACACAAGCACTGTGTCGCATTTAGTGTCGCAAAAACCCAAAAACAGAAGCTAAAAACATTCTAAGTGTTTAAAAATCACTTTTTAACAACCCAATCAAATACGATACGATTTATACATGAAAATACTATACTTTTGGAAGTATACACCAATACTCGAATACATATAAGATTACACTTATTTAAAATGCGAGATCCCACTCGCGCACATACACGAGATTACACTCGAACACCTATGAGATTTCACTCATACATTCTAGGGTTACACCCACTCGGATTTACATTCACTTGAACGTTACACGTTACAATACAAACGTACTTGACAACTATACGATTACAACAACTGCATAATAATAATAAATGAGATTATTATTACACTCCGATACCAACGGGCCGTACAACTTTGCTACAAACAAACTAATGGACATTAACTAGTTGGGAACAACTAGCATGGATACTTTACAGGTACTCCATTTACTTACATAACCTTTCGCGTATTAGGACGCTAAGGGTTGCTAGTCAGGATACTATACCGCTTACTTTCTGCATCGTCTGCTAGACTCTCAGGTGAGTCTCACAGCCCCTATTTTACTGTTTTTCACTCAGGGGTGAGATGCATTACTGTTTTACATGAACACACGTACTTACTTGCTGGCATGATTTACTTACTTTACTGAATTACGGATACGCCAATTGCATGAGTTTCGTTTAATCCAATGAAGGCCTCCTAATCATAGTTGTTAGTTATGGGATAAGCGCGAGTTTTAGTATATGGATCCATATGGAACTGACAATCCCCGCCCGGGGTAGCACGCACTACCACGAACCGTTACTGTAGAAACGGGCGTTTCTTACTCGTTTCATATGAATGTTTTTGGGTTAACATTCATGGGGGCGCAATATTTACTGTACGTTAAGCTTCAACTATGGTGGCTCATGGCAAGGGTATCAAACGGTTAACATGACCTGCAACCACCACTTACTTACTTACTGGCTGGCTGATGTTTACAAATACAACTGTTACTTGTGTGTTCAAACTATTTACTTACAAACCTGTGAGATTCACCAACCTTTTGGTTGACCATTTTAGTAATGCTTCTCAGGTACGCAGCATCAGTAGGGATGCCCAGCAGGATATGCTTATTAGCTCGAGTCGCATGCATTTACAAGATTGGAGATTTTCATACATTACTTTTGTACTAGTTGTTATGTAATAGAATCTCTAGGAAACTTACTCGAACTCGAGCTTGTATTTTGAATTACTTATGTACTAATGTAAGAACTTTTCGAATGTCTCATATAGATTCGTTCACTGTATCCTTTGTGCTTGTGATTATTGATTAGTAACACCCAAAAACTCGCTTCCGCAAACCATTAAATTTGGGGGTGTTACAGATTGGTATCAGAGCCTAAGGTTATAGTGAACTAGGTTGCATTTAGTGGGCCTAGACTATGACCGTTAGGCAGTATTCCTCATTAGGTATAACTGATTCAGGGATTACATCATACAAGTTTAATTTAACATAGCCTGATCAGCTATGTACAATTAAATGAAGATGATGTGAGTTCTGAAAGGGGTTATGTTGAACAGGAATGCACTAGCTGACTCTGACCTCGAGAGAACCGTGACTTTTACTTGTTTGTGCTAGACACACATTAGGCTATTATATGATATAGATAGATATACATATGTAGGCCTCGCCTTCCGACATATTACTCTTTCTCTACACCTGTGAATTCCGCTTTACGGCATACACCAAATAACGACAACTTGACCCTCGTCATTTCATTTCTGAGCCAACTGTTATGATTTCTCATAACCGACATACTCCGAAGGCTGAAATTCCTTCCCTGCCATTTTGTAGAATTATCCATTGGGAATGACACACTTCCCGACATGCGGCTACACGTCAGACAACGAACAAATTAACGACGAACAAATCCAGTACACGTATCTCGATGAAGAGATATCCCCAGTGGAAGGACTTGAGAATCACGGTTTCGGACTCGTAGACATTAAAGAGTACGAAAGAGTACGGGATCAGGCTGAAGATCTGGATGGCCGTAACTGGGAGCTGCAACTGAAATGCAAAGCTTACGAGATGGAGTTAAGGATTCTGCAAAGGTCCATTCCTGAACGAATCCGAGACTCTGTTCTCTATTTGAAGGAAGTAACTACTCATCTAAATCAACGAGTAACGGCATGGATCAAATGGATGTACCTACAAGCTACCGGAGATGCTTTGGTTTATCCTACCCTTCGACGATACCAAGATATGCTGGAAGCTCGTTACTACCCCTACAATCTACATCAAGAATAGGCCGACGATAGCTATAACCGTAGTGTATAGCAGTTAGGCGTGTATGTAATAGGTCTCAGTTAGGACCGCTAATCCGATGGTTATATTTGAATTCCATCACCTTTTGTAACTTATCTTGCTCGTCCGGATGTTCAAATTCCTGGCACTTTTGTAAACTATAAATACCTGTAATCTTTTGAACTCGTATGTTTTAATTTCAACCATCTTATTACTTTTGTTAAACTATCAGCGTGTCCACCTTTGGTGTAGTTTCTTTGTACTTGATCATCACGATCATAATTCTTGTCCAAACCCTCACATGTTCTTTATTTGTTGTTTCAAGGAACATGCCTCCTCGACGATAAGTCACGCTTAGTGAAACCGAAATTGCAAATCTGATTGCCCGTAGTGTGGCCCAAGCCTTAGCTGTTCGAGCAACCACTCCTGGTAGCGAAGATACGGCTAACAATGCACCGCAACCCAAGCCCTGCTCCTACAAGGACTTCCAGAACTGCAAACCCTTGAGCTTTCAGGGTACTGAAGGAGCGATCGGTCTAGTACGCTGGATCGAGAAAATCGAATCGGTATTCCTTATCTGCAACTGCACTGAGGAGGACAAGGTCAAGTTCTCCGCCAGCACTTTTTCTGACACCGCCCTTACCTGGTGGAACACCTATGCCCAGACTGTGGGTATTGCTAATGCTTACAAACTCCCATGGGAGGAGTTGAAGAAGATGCTGAGGGGCGAGTACTGTCCCAGATATGAATTGAAACAACTGGAAATAGAGTTTTGGAACCATAAAATGCAAGGTGATGATATCACTGGTTACACCAACCGCTTTCACCAACTGGCACTTCTGTGCCCATCCATGGTTGATCCTGAGTACAAGAGGATCGAGAAGTATGTCGACGGACTCCCTGACAGACTCCAAGACCTAGTAACTTCATCCAAACCGAGTTCTATTCAGAGCGTCATTCGTATGGCCCATGAGCTAACGGCAAATTCTGTCCGCCGTGGCACAACTTCAAACCCATCTGCAAACAACAAACGCAAATGGGAAGTAAGTCCTAGCTCATCCAACCAGACCTCCAACAAAAAGCCTGCAACCGTTAATGCCGATGACTCGAAGGCTTACAAGGGGAGCAAGCCTTACTGCTCCAAATGTAGTCGTCATCATGACGGTACCTGTCCCTGCTCCAAATGCATGAAATTTGGACACCTAGCCAAAGATTGCCGAACCAACATCACTGGTACCAACACCAACGCACCCAAGACCTGCTACGAGTGTAATGGTACTGGGCACTTCAGGAAGGATTGCCCAAAGCTGAAGTTGAAAAACAATAACACTGCTCAAGGAAGAGCTTATGTACTCAACGCTAGGGAGGATCCCCAGGATCCGAGGCTTATTGATTTGCTCAACCCGGGTACGCTCATTCTTAGATTACCCGAACTGCTTCCCAAAATTTCTCACTTAATAACGTTTGTGTATTTTTTTGTATTCTATGTGTTCCTTAGATCCTAAGTACCCGATAGGACTAGGAAACGAACGACTATACGAATACCGACAGTGTAACTTGCAGTGCACTTTAAATACCGCGAACAAACTTCCTTCCCAAATATCTCACACTGGTTGAGACCGGGAACTCTAACGTTATTTTAAACATATCATTTAATAGAACTTCACTTACATGTAGCGATTCTTAAAAAGAACACTTATTTCGTAGGAAATGACAACTCACTCCGTCAGCAACCCTACATTGGATGATGAACTACTCAGTGAGGAACCAATGATGTTTCCTTACCTCCTTGAACTTGAGAGTGATACAGAGCATACCGCTGAATTAGCGACCGCACCTACCTCCACTGTTGCTCTAACTGTTGCCAAAACACCCGTCACTGTGGACCAGAGTGCAGAACTGGTCAACCGCCTCAATGATACTCTCAACTCGGTGCGAAAGCAACTAAACGAAGCACGGGAAGACATCAAGGACCTACGACAAATTGTCTTTCAGAATGACGTGCGTATACGTGAGTACGAACTACATTTGATAGCCTTAGAAAACCCTGCTTCACCACCAACTTCACATGGTACTCCTGCTGAAGAGGATACCGACACTGACTGTACACCGCCTCCAGCAAAAAGGGTGAAAATCTCTCCGACCAACCCTTCAGGAAACTACAAGGGAAAGAAGCCACTCTGTTTCCAATGCACTCGGCATCATAAAGGACCGTGTGCCATACCCATCGGTCGATGCAAAACCTATCCTAAAAGTACGAACTCTCCTAAAGCGAAGCTGTGCTTCAACTGTGGGAATGCAGGCGATTTCAAGGCCCAATGCCCACTACCTCCAGGCAACAAAACTAAGGGTACGTCACTACCTGACAACTGCCTTACTACGAATACTGTAGGACCTACCCTACTACTGTAGGCTACTAGTACATATTGTAGCTACCTGACGAATATCGAACTACCGACTACTACTTCAAACAAATTTCGGGACGAAATTCTCCTAACAAGGGGAGAATGTAACAACCGCAAAATTAGGGTCAATTTAAAATTTTCCTAATTACGTGCTTATTACTTGTATTTAATATGAAATAGGATTAAATACGATGATTACTTACTATATATATATATATATATGTGATATATATATACACGTATACGATTCGTTCAAATCATATAAAATAATAATTGTACAAAATACGAACGTTGGTGAAACAATTATTAAATAATGTAGAATTTTTTAATAACATTTACTTATACTTTATATTATGGTTATAATATAAGAAACACGCACGTTTTATTTAAAACGTTACCAAATATTACAAAACGCGACCAACCGACAAAAATAAAACAAAGTTATGTTTTATAACTTAAAAACAAGTATTTTGATAAAATACTCCAACAAAATATCGAGTAACATTTCATATTTTAAAATGTATACATAAACGCATATAAAATGATTTTAACGTTTAAAAGATCGGGGAAACAAACACCGCACGGAGCGTGACTCGGGGAACAAGTTTGGGGCAACCCACACTTCGGTGGGCCACCCCACCAACCGGTCAAAGGAGGAGGGACATCACCCCCTCACCCTCATTCCCACTATCTCACTCTTTCTCTAACTCTCACTCAATCTCTCTTTTTCTCAAACTCTCTCATCTCTCTCTCTATCTCAGCTCACTCTCTCTCTAGAAATCACACACTAAACAAGCTTGGATCACAAAAAGAGAAGGAGCAAAGCCGATCATCGCAACGAGGGCTACGCGTTCATTTTTTTGGTTTCTCGATCCGACGACTTTGTAAGTTTTCCAGCGACTCTTGAAACTTCCGATTTCAATTATTTTGCTAGTATAATGTTCCCCTAGCTAAATGATGTCCAAATATATAATTAAAACTCGTTTTTGAAAACATTATCGAAAATGTCGGTTTTGGTCACTTTTAAGAAAACGACACCTCGAACACTAAAAATGTCAACTAATAATTTTTATGAACTCATTATAACATTCTAAGACTTGTGTAAAAGTTTCGGGTCAAACCGAGGTCGTTTGACCCAAAAACCGAGCTCGAAAACGTAACAGCCCTTGTGTTGCGTCAGGCCAAAAATTTATGAGACACAAGGCTTGTGTCACATAGAAGCATAAGACACAAGCATTGTGTCGCATAAAACATATGACACAAGGATTGTTTCGCATAAAACATAAGACACAAGGATTGTGTCGCATAAAACATAAGACACAAGGATTGTGTCGCATAAAACATAAGACACAAGGATTGTGTCACATATTGTGTCGCATTAAGTTGCATCCATGAGACACAAGGCTTGTGTCGCATAAATCATAAGACACAAGCACTGTGTCGCATTTAGTGTCGCAAAAACCCAAAAACAGAAGCTAAAAACATTCTAAGTGTTTAAAAATCACTTTTTAACAACCCAATCAAATACGATACGATTTATACATGAAAATACTATACTTTTGGAAGTATACACCAATACTCGAATACATATAAGATTACACTTATTTAAAATGCGAGATCCCACTCGCGCACATACACGAGATTACACTCGAACACCTATGAGATTTCACTCATACATTCTAGGGTTACACCCACTCGGATTTACATTCACTTGAACGTTACACGTTACAATACAAACGTACTTGACAACTATACGATTACAACAACTGCATAATAATAATAGATGAGATTATTATTTCACTCCGATACCAACGGGCCGTACAACTTTGCTACAAACAAACTAATGGACATTAACTAGTTGGGAACAACTAGCATGGATACTTTACAAGTACTCCATTTACTTACATAACCTTTCACGTATTAGGACGCTAAGGGTTGCTAGTCAGGATACTATACCGCTTACTTTCTGCATCGTCTGCTAGACTCTCAGGTGAGTCTCACAGCCCCTATTTTACTGTTTTTCACTCAGGGGTGAGATGCATTACTGTTTTACATGAACACACGTACTTACTTGCTGGCATGATTTACTTACTTTACTGAATTACGGATACGCCAATTGCATGAGTTTCGTTTAATCCAATGAAGGCCTCCTAATCATAGTTGTTAGTTATGGGATAAGCGCGAGTTTTAGTATATGGATCCATATGGGACTGACAATCCCCGCCCGGGGTAGCACACACTACCACGAACCGTTACTGTAGAAATGGGCATTTCTTACTCGTTTCATATGAATGTTTTTGGGTTAACATTCACGGGGGCACAATATTTACTGTACGTTAAGCTTCAACTATGGTGGCTCATGGCAAGGGTATCAAACGGTTAGCATGACCTGCAACCACCACTTACTTACTTACTGGCTGGCTGATGTTTACAAATACAACTGTTACTTGTGTGTTCAAACTATTTACTTACAAACCTGTGAGATTCACCAACCTTTTGGTTGACCGTTTTAGTAATGCTTCTCAGGTACGCAGCATCAGTAGGGATGCCCAGCAGGATATGCTTATTAGCTCGAGTCGCATGCATTTACAAGCTTGGAGATTTTCATACATTACTTTTGTACTAGTTGTTATGTAATAGAATCTCTAGGAAACTTACTCGAACTCGAGCTTGTATTTTGAATTACTTATGTACTAATGTAATAACTTTTCGAATGTCTCATATAGAGTCTTTCATTGTATCCTTTGTGCTTGTGATTATTGATTAGTAACACCCAAAAACTCGCTTCCGCAAACCATTAAATTTGGGGGTGTTACAATTGAGAAGCTTAAGGCATGCCAAGTTATCTGTCTCATTCAACAATGATTTGGCAGAGAATTTGGTATATATGATATTGAATCAGATTCACAAGAAAGAAGAGTATGAGATGAGGCATAGAGATCAGAGATAGTTGGTTTGAAAGAGTTTGAAAGAGGTCAACATGAAGAATATAGAGAAACTTAATACTGTTGGGGACAGATTAAGTTTAGGGAGAGATTGTTGGGAATTGATGTTAATACTGTAACTAATACTGTTGATTGAAGATTGCACAAGGCATTAACACTGTTAGTGTTAATGTTGTAGGACCCCTGTGCCGGACCTAATCGAATCCCTAACAATCAACCGTAGTGCGGAATCCCACGATTGATAACAAAATGTTAAACGAATAAACACTAATCAAACACAAAGTATATGATTGATTAACACAAAACCGATCAGCTTATATTAAGTAGAATGATTACAATACGCTCTCACTGATCACAAATTCGTCAACCTCAAACCATGAGCCGTACAAGTCTATTTATACTAAACCTAATCTGACCTTTGCGACACAAGCTATGTCGCCAAGCCGACTCATGCGACACAAGATGTGTCGCCAGGTTGACTATTGCGACACAAAGACCTTGTGTCGCAAAAACACAAAATGTAATTAAGACAAACGTTATCAACTAACTTAATTACATATCAAACGCATTACAGACTTAGACCAACTGACAGACACACTAAGATGCACCAACAAATGTTACTAATGGTATTAACACTGTTAGTGTTAATGGTTACCACTGTCTTCAGAGTTACAATTGTTATCGAAGATTGAAGTGAAGACAAGAGTTACTGTTGATGCATATTAGGTTGTCTGTCAGTTGGTCTATCGAGTTGTAATAAGTGTCGTTAGTCGTATAGTGAAAATATAGTTTTTGTTATATGCGACACTTACGTTTTAGGTTAGGCGTCACTTACCTTAGTGACGCATAGCATCACTTAGGTAAGTGACGCATGAAGGCGGCCACATGCGACACTTCCACAAGTGACGCATGTCGGCAAACTTTTAGTATAAATACAAACCTACGGGTTTCAGGCTAGGGTTGGACGAAACCCTAGCACCATTTGTCGACTAAACCACTTTATAATCGTTCCCAATTCATTATACAAGCTGATATACACGTTTACTTTGTTCAAATACATTTGTTTCGGTTTGTGTTTGTTAGCAATACGTGCAATTGATTGATTCCGCATTTCAATTGTAGTCAATTATCATCTAGATCCAACGTCAGGGGCACTCTTAACTGGTATCAGAGCTTTTAGGTGATAACATTGACGTTTAGAAGGTGTTTTGGGTTGATTTCGGTTTTGTTTGAATCAAGAATCGAGATTACATACGGATTTTGAGTTGCTAAGGTGAAATACAGTCAATATTCTTCATCATTTACAGGTTTCGTCCATTAGGGTTCAAGGAATTTTCGTTAGGTTTATGAAAGTTCGAGTTTTTTTAGGGTTTTGGGATTTTGCAGCCGTTTTGCGACACTCGATCCGTCACTTGGACGCGTCACTTACAGCGGCACTACCTAATCCCAAATTAGGGTTTTACCGTCACTTGAACGCGTCACTTGAAGCGTCATTTGAGGTTTATACGACACTTAACTTAAGTGTCGTTCACTCTAATCCACCGTCACTTACGTGCGTCACTGTTGCACGTCACTTAAGTATCAAGCGTCACTTCTGTTAGTGACGCCTGTTTGATTTATTGCGTCACTTCCTTTAGTGACGCCTTTTGATTTATTGCGTCACTTTTACTAGTGACGCCTATTTGTTTTAGTACGTCACTCAAGTACGACACTTGAGTGCGTCACTTGCCTGATTGAGCGACACTTACTCACAGTGTCATCAGTCACTTCATCTGTCACTCGATAGCGTCACTTACCAAGTGCCGCTAGTCGTTGCGACACTTGAGTGCGTCACTTACTAAGTGACGCCTTCGGTACTAATAAGTTTTCGAGCTTTTGTTTTTGAGTAAAATTTCAGGTATATCTTCAATGGCTGCTGTTGCTGATAAAGAAGATATTAGAGGAATCAGGGATATGTTAAAACAGAATCACGATGTTGGTACTAATAATAAACCTCCTCTGTTTACGGCTGACATGGATTACGCATATTGGCGTGATCGATTTGAACAGTACATAAACTTCCACTGTCCAGAGCTATGGGGTCCACTCAAGGAAAGATATGTAGCTCCCTTAGCCGGAGGAATCTTCCCTGGTGTTGCTCCGGTCAAGGTCTACAGGTCCATGACTCCGGAAGAAAAGAAAGACTATGATATTGAGAAAAAGGCACATGCGGCTATTTGTATATGCCTAACCAAAGACGTGTTAAGACTGTTCAAATCACATGAAACCACATACGAACTTTGGAAAGCTATCGAAACAAGATGTGGTGGAAATCAAAGGTATAAAGAAGCTAAGTTAGAACTGATCAAGAAGCAGTATGATCTGTTTGATTCTCTGCCAAATGAAACAGGTTCAAGAGTTTTTACTAGATACTCACAGTTAGTGAGTGAGTTGACGGAGGGAGGTTATAATTTTCCTCCACTTGAAGTGAAAATAGGACTATTATCGAGACAGCTCGGACTATGCTGGCCGATTCTAAGCTTCCTATAATCTTTTGGGCAGAAGCAGTCAGTACTGCTTGCTATGTTTTGAACCGCGTGCTCACTGTTAAGAAGAAGAATAAGACATGTTATGAACTCTTCAACAACCGTAAGCCCACTTTGCAGTTTCTGGAACCTTTCGGGTGTCCGTGTTTGATTATGGTCTCCAAAGACAAGGTCTCGAAGTTTGGAGCTAAAGCCGTTGAAGGAATCTTCCTTGGATATTCAGTCAACTCTCCGAATAAACGAGTCTACATCAAATCAACTCACCAGGTGGAAGAGCATTTTGAGGTGAAATGCTTGCGATACACAGATCCTCCTCAAGGAACGGGTCCTGAATGGTTATTTAATTACAAGGACGTGTTCAATTCGTTCGACATACCCGAAGGACATGATGACGAGGATGAGATAGTTACTTTGCTTCATGGTATAAGTTTGTGTCAAGACACTTCTACTTTAAAACCGGCATCTCCACCTACACCAACACCCACTCCATCACCTCCAACACCTACTACAACACCCACACCACTACCTACTACATCCACACCATCGTCTACTGTTCCACTTTCGGATGTTCCTTCGACTTCAGGAATGACTAATGCAACAGAACATCCAGATGATCCCAACATGCCACCGTTAGAGGAAGACGAGGAAGAAGAAGAAATGGTCCATTCTCACCTTTTCTCTAATGAAGATGATACGGAACTTCAACCTGTGCAACCTGAAAGTCCTACTGCTCCTGCGACTAACACTGTTCCCGTTACTGAGGGGGACATGAACAATTTGGAGTTAGTACTTGCACCCGATCGAATCCCAGTCACACGTGTACACAGGGATCACCCCATCAATAACATTATCGGTGATCCTGATGTTGCTGTTCAAACAAGGCACCAAGTGCAGCAAAATCCGAATCAAGAAATGTTGAATTTGGTTGCCCGGATAAATTCCTGTCATTTATCCCAAATTGAACCGAAGAAGGTTGATGAGGCCTTAAAAGATCCATCTTGGGTCGAGGCTATGCAAGAAGAGTTGCAGCAGTTCAACAAGCTGCACGTGTGGGATATAGTTCCATTACCCAAAGGTGCTCATTTAACTGGAACTCGATGGGTGTTTCGCAATAAGATGGATGATAGGGGTATTGTAATTCGGAATAAAGCCCGATTGGTCGTTCAAGGATTCAGTCAGATCGAGGGCTTGGATTATGATGAAGTCTTCGCTCCTATGGCAAGACTTGAGTCCATTCGGATCTTCCTTGCATTTGCGTCTTACAAAGAGTTTCGCGTTCACCAACTCGATGTTAAGAGCGCATTTTTATATGGAAAAGTGGACACTGATGTCTACGTGAAACAGCCTCCTGGCTTTGAAGACCCTGAGCATCCAGAATACGTTTGCAAGTTAAACAAGGCATTATATGGTCTTCATCAAGCCCCGCGATTATGGTATGAGAGGCTTACTACCCATTTAGTTAAGCATGGATTTGTTCGTGGGAATATCGACAGTACTCTGTTCATCCACAAAGAACGGACTGGCGATCGAGAGGATATGCTACTCGTGCAGGTGTATGTGGACGACATTATTTTTGGCTCTACAAATGAAGCGATGTGCAAGCACTTTGAGGAGATCATGAAATCTGAGTTTGAGATGAGTGCGATGGGGGAGCTCAAATTCTTTTTAGGTGTACAAGTTGAGCAGTCTCCAAAAGGTATTTATATTCATCAGTCAAAGTATGTCAAAGACATGTTGACTCGATATGATCTGCTCAATTGTAAAACCTATGGGACTCCCATCGAGCTTAATCACAATCTCAGACTTGCTGAAGATGAAGAAGATTGCAAAGAAAAGGACTATCGATCAATGATAGGTTCTTTGATGTACTTGACTGCTTCTCGACCGGATATTGTGTTTGCGGTATCCGTATGCTCTCGCTTTCAAGCCAAACCAAAGGTGTCTCATATGAGGGCAGTAAAACGAATCTTTGGTTATCTCAAACATAGACCCAATCTTGGTCTATGGTATTCAAATGAGAAATGCTTCGCTCTTTCTGCCTATTCGGATTCAGATCATGGCGGCTGCAGCATAGACAAGAAGTCAACCACTGGTGGATGCCAATTCCTAGGAACTCGACTGGTATCGTGGCAGTGCAAGAAACAGACTACAGTTTCTCTTTCCACTGCAGAATCTGAGTACGTTGCTGCTGCGAGCAGGTTCTATGGATACAGCATCAACTGCGTGATTATGGGTTACTTCTTTCTATGACTCCTATTCACATAGATAATACTGCTGCTATATCTATCACACGCAATCCCGTACAGCACTCTAAAACTAAACATATTGAACTTAGGTTCCACTTTATACGGGATTGCTATGAAAAACACCTAATAGACCTAGTCCAAATAGACACCTTAAAGCAGAATGCCGACCTTTTCACTAAAGCCTTTACGCGTACTCGATTTGACGAACTAATCAACATGATTGGTTTAAGATTCTTTATCGCTAAAAAGTAATTTGTAACTTGGAACGTTATTTATTTTTGTGTATTTAAAAAAAAAAAAAAAACCCAACAACGCAACTGCCACTCTTTATACTTTCTAGTATTAAAGAAATACAAGGTTGCTACATTTTAAAAATAGACGTTGAAGTTGTGTCTGTAAACAACTTGGGATATGATAGTACATCGGGTGACATGCATAAAAATGTAAATTTAAGGTTTATCTTGGATGTGTCAGTAGATTTATCTGACGTATTGAAAACAGTTTTTATAAACATTGTCTTCATCATACGATATATTAGTAGGCATGTTATGCAAAACTCTTTGAGAAGTCTTAAGAAGCTTAATCTTTAATTGTCTATTTCAAGTGGTACACCATCATTAGATGTATGACAAAAGTCTTAATTTCTTACTTATACTAGACATGCTTTCATGAAAGATGGTTATTTGATATCATTTGGGGGTATATATTGACAGTTTCCTCTGTTATACGTAAGTATAGACCTGGCTTCTGTTAATATATATTTAAAATTAAGCAAACAAAAGTCAAAGTACTTGAAAAGTCTTTAAAATTAAGATACCTTACAAGGTCGCCAACATGGTTTGACCAAGTTTGGTTTTGCTTAAACCTGAATCAAGTTATGTCGCTCTGTTGTACGTAAGTACAGACCTGTCACCGCTGCCTTGATTCTTAAAATTGATTTTCTTATATTCTATCTGTAACTGGAAACATGGTCTATGTCTTAAGTTAAGATGTATATCTATGGTGGGAACCACAGCAAAATGAACATACCAATAATAATAAAATATCTCCTAGATGTAAGTGTATCATGTTTAAGTGGACAAATATACTAATAATCGTTTTGAAATAATTTTTATAAAAAGTGTTCTTAGTATGTCAAGTATATTTAAAGAGGACAAATATACTGATGATCGAAATAACACTTAATGTTCCTAATAAATGCATGTTATTCCGATATGATCCCTAACCAGACTATATCAACTCCGTCACCAAAATGAATGTGTTACTTTTCTAGTTGTAAATTTACATTCTTGTATGTGTTTTTATTTTATCTAAGTTAGTTTAATTTTAGATTTTCTTCAAGTTACAGTTACATTTTCAAATTTGAGTACCGAAATCACAACGTGAAAATCGATAAAATCGCAACGTTTTCACTAAAAGTGAACTGCGCGTCACTTTCATAAGTGACGCTGCCAGTGACGCATACGATATTGCGTCACTTACTTTAGTGACGCAGTAAGTGTCGGGGTAAGCAACGCTATAAGTGCCGGGTTGAGTGACGCATACTAGGGTTTGTGTATAAATACTCTTCCCCACGACACTCAACCTCACCACTTTTCAAACTACTATAGCGTCACTTGCTCTGACATACCGACACTTCCACTGTCTTTGCGTCACTTGTTCTGTGCATTTTTCTTCGATCTGTTCGTGGTTTCTACGGCTTGTTCGTGCATTCTAGTGCTATATCTTTGTTCCCCTCATTCACACGACCTATTTGGTACTAACCTTAACCTTTTTTGTTCGATATTCATGCTTTAATTTTGAATTAGGGTTACGGGTTTTTGGGTAAACTTGAAATCAATTGATTTAGTGCTTGATTTGATCATGTTTTATGGTAATAAATAGTGTGTAGTACTCGTCTGTATCATGCGCACAATCCGTTTGCTTCGATTTTCAAAAACCCCAATTTTGAAATCTGGGTATGAACAGTGACACGATGATCTTCATCGTTGCGTCACTTCGTGCGTCACTTATCTCAAGTGACGCTACTTGGTAATTTTGAACGCCCATACCGTCACTCAATAAGTGACGCTTATTCTTGCGCCACTTCTTAAGTGACTCTTGTAGTGACGCATATACTAGAATTATTTGTTAAGTCCGTCACTCATCCTAGTGACGTCCCATAATGCGTCACTCCCTTAAGTGACTGTCTAAGTGACGCCTATGTCAATACGTCACTTATACCGTCACTTCTTAAGTGACTCCCTTAGGATACCTTCACTATGTTAAATGTCGCATGTTCTTCACCCGTCACTTCTTAAGTGTCGTATACATTGACTCACGAAATACAAACGTCACTTACATCAGTGACGCTTGATAGCGTCACTTACCATAAGTGACGCTATACTTCAATTTTAATTTTGAGTACTGTATAATACGACACTTCCTAAGTGTCGGTAGTGGTCATGCGTCACTTACCATAAGTGACGCCTAATATCAAATTTCGTTTTTTAACCTATCTGTGTTCGGGCTAACTCTATAACGATTTCGGTTATTTTTGGTTTGTATTTTAGCTTACAGATGGCTGACATACAGAACTATTACCCCCGTACCAACACCCGACACAATATCACGGCATTTCTAGAGTCTACACATGCTAATTCAGCACCTTTTAGGCCGATGATTGATTTTCTACGCAGATCCAAAATTCACTATGCTATTACCGCATCAACTCCGGTTTACATGAACCAAATTGAGGAGTTTTATGATCATGCGGTGATCCGGACTCAGGGCGACATCCCGAGAATTGTCTCTACGATGTTCGGGGAGGAGATCGAGATCACTGAGAACTCTATCCGACGGGTTCTTCAGTTCCCCGATGATGCAACAATGCCCACCATGTTCCCAACCACGTTTATCTATGGGGGACTTCAGCGGATGGGCTATCCAGCAAATCAGCTTTCTGATTTCAGGAAACAGTATCTCTGCAGAGTCTGGAGGTACTTGTGTCACATTGTTATCGTATGTTTATCTCCGCGGAAAGGGGGATACGATGCTGCCAGCCACTTGACACTTTCTCTCATGTTGGCCCTGATTTACAACAAACCCTATAACTTCAGCGGTTATGTTTTTGGCAACATGGTGGAGAACATACGAGCAGGTAAGGATAAATGGCTGCAGTATCCACGTTTTGTGCAGCTTTTGTTGAATGACTTGAATCTCGAGATTGCACCTGATCAGCGATCTCTTCTGGTGCCAACACTTATGTTATTGCGAGTCTTCAACGACTGCAAGCTCGCGCCAAAGGGCGAACAGGTTTTGCCGATTGCGAACTATTCGGGCACATAGTAAACGAAAACTATGTTGCGCCGCGCGATCATGGATTTTGGGATGATGTCGTTCCTCCGGTCAACGAGGATGACTTGGTTGATACTGATATTGCTCAAGACTTAGATGATATTGATCGTGTTGACCGAGTCGAGGCTGATTCTGATGATGGTGGGCCCACTCCACCCGATTCTGAGGGTGATGTGCCACCACAATCCGCTTTGGATGGAATTCAACCTGCGGATCCTCGACGCTTCAAGCGTATTTTGAGATGGATTTCTGCTGGCAGGGTCCACGTCCCGAGGAATCCAGGTAAGCGTCCGGCTGGGTCTTCGCCTTCGTATGCGGATTTACCTCATCGAAGACGCCAGCGGACTTCGGTGGTTATCGAAGAACCGACTACTCAGAGACAACAACCACCACCACCGTCTGACATGCCATCACTTCAGATGATTTTGGCTCAGATGGAGCTTTTGCAGAAACGTTTTGATGAACAACAGGCTATCATTGCTGCTTAGGCTTCTCAGATTAAAGATTTGGAGCTCAAGGCTGCTGAGGTTGACAATCTCCAACTTCAGGTGACGAATCTGTCGTCTAGGGTCTTAGAGTTGGAGTCTGTTACAATAGTTTCGGGGGAGGATCCTCCTAGAGAGTTAGAAAAAAATGTAACTCCTCCTCCTGAACCAGAAAATGTACAATCTTCTGAACTAAATGAAAATATCGCTTTAGATTATTTTGTTGATGTTCCGGGACAACCGACTCCGATTGCAGCCGACTACTCAAATGTCAATCTGACATATCTGCAGAGTTTGGTTATTAGATTTGATGAAGTTGATAGATCTTTTAATCCCGATGATATTGAGATGGATGCTGAGGTTCCAGGGTCGGATGAGGAATACATGGATAATCCTAATCAAGAACCAGCACCTGAACGTGAACCGGAGCCAGTGTTAAGGCAACCTGCTCAAGCATTTGATTTTGATGCTCCGGTTATCGAAACAGATTCTTCCGAGGATGAGGCAGAACCTCCAATGGGACAATCTACTGCAGAATCAGTTCCCGCGTCTACATCTTCTAGAATTTCGAAACCGCAAGTGGTTTATAAGTCAATTGCACCTTAATTGAAAACGTGTAAAACTTATCTGGTTAGAGGTGAATTGACTGGGTTGATCAGAAGTTGGAAGTTCGATGTTGATAACTTTTTGATTCTGATAAAGAGAAGTGACGGCGTGCAATACTTCAAACCGAGAATCAATCATATTAGCACTTTGCCGAAGGTTGAATTGAATCGTCTTGCTCAGCTAAACATCGTTAATCACTCTGAAGATACTCGAGGAGTTCTTTTTCAGAGAATTTTGAGAAAAGAGATTTATAGCAAGAAATATTTGCGGATTAGACCAGAGATGGGAGTTCGATACTCATACAAGAAGAAGATTGATTTGAGAACTCAACAACCGATTGTGAAATATCATTATCCACCAGCTGCTAGTCTTAAGACTGTTCCCTTACAAGAGTTGCCACTGGATTTCTTACGCGATCTTAAATATTGGTGGTTTGACTCTGTAACTCAAGAAGCTGTAATCGAATATTCTACAAAGACAGCTGTGGTACAAGCACAGGATGTTTGGGGAGAATGGCCGATTAAGGAATTTGTGGGAAAGTCTATTCGTGTTTTCGATCCGATCAGCCTAATAAACTTAACGAAGAAAGACTTGAAAGCTCTCTACAAGAATAAACTTCAGTACAATCAAGCTGATTTAGAGGAAGCTTCAAAGTTCACAAGGGTGGTCGAGATATGTTTAAAGGTGGGAGTACACGCTGGAGGTACATTCCCAGAAGCTTGGTGCTAAATGCTAAACTTGAAGATTTTGAAGATTTTGAAGACCAAGATGAAGACACGGGGGAGTTTGTTGATGCATATTAGGTTGTCTGCCAGTTGGTCTATCGAGTTGTAATAAGTGTCGTTAGTCGTATAGTGAAAATATAGTTTTTGTTATATGCGACACTTACGTTTTAGGTTAGGCGTCACTTACCTTAGTGACGCATAGCGTCACTTAGGTAAGTAACGCATGAAGGCGGCCACATGCGACACTTCCACAAGTGACGCATGTCGGCAGACTTTTAGTATAAATACAAACCTACGGGTTTCAGGCTAGGGTTGGACGAAACCCTAGCACCATTTGTCGACAAAACCACTTTGTAATCGTTCCCAATTCATTATACAAGCTGATATACACGTTTACTTTGTTCAAATACATTTGTTTCGGTTTGTGTTTGTTAGCAATACGTGCAATTGATTGATTCCGCATTTCAATTGTAGTCAATTGTCATCTAGATCCAACGTCAGGGGCACTCTCAGTTACAACTGTTAGTAATAGTTTCAACTGTTCGAGTGTTACAACTGTTAGTCTGGTGTACAACAGTTAACACTGTTTAGGCTAGTTACCACTGTTGGTTGGTAAGTCTAGTAAATTGTACAAGTGTTAACACTGTTCTATAGGAAATACCACTGTTTGTATAGTTGTGGTAGCTAACACTGTTTATGTATAGAATAGGCGGAAAAGATAAAGTTTGAATAATTATGGAGTGTAACAGTTTCCATGATTATAGGAGATTGTTTAGCAGGACTCTATGGGATATAAATAGAGATCCTAAACCTAGATTAGGTTAAATTAGTTTTATGCAGCTTCAAGGTTTTGTAACCCTAATACAGTTCAGTGTATTCGTCTTATATTCTTAATAAGATTGAAGCTTTTGATAGTAATTTTGTTTTATTGATTTTATTATTGATCTTCATAATATTATTGAGTGTGATTCCGCAACTTCTCAGTAATAATTCAAAACTTGTGTTAATCTAATAAGTTTATTAGATCGATCTTGGTTTATCACAATGTCTTGAGAATAGACCCAGAGGAAGTTTACATAGGAACACGGTTCACAACCCACATGTTGAGGAGGCAAAGCAAGTTACCACCACCAAGGAAGCATCCACTCCACCCCCTGCTACTGTCCCAGTAAAGGAAGAACCAGAGATCAAGATACCAGCTGTGGAAATCACCCCGACCATGAACAAGGAGGTTAGAATCCCTTACCCCGCTAGACTTAAGGTCCAACCTAAGAAATTATCATCCTTTAAGTTAGACGGAAAATTCCTCGATACTATGAATAGAGTTCCCGGTCGTAATAAATACATTAGAAACTTGCTATCCAGTAAGGATAAACTACCCGAAGTAAACAACATTCCTCTTAGTCCTGAAAGCTCAGCCCTACTTAAAAATAGCCTTCTTGAAAAACTAGGAGACACCGGTAGATTTACACTCCATTGTTCTATTTACCAATCCGGAGATATAAGTGCCTTAGCCGACCTAGGAGCTAGCATTAACCTCATGCCCTACTCCCTGTTTAAGAGGCTAGAACTTGAAAATTTGAAACCCACTAAGATGACTGTTCAGCTAGCTGACCAATCCATTAGATACCACGAGGACATAAACATCCCGATTATCCTTGGAAGACCATTCATGAATACAGCCCAAGCAGTAATTGATGTGTATAACCACACAATTGTTCTACGCTCGCATGGCATCACTTACAAGATCGACCAACCAGAATGCACTCCAGAACAAGAAGAATATTATGCTATATCAACAAGCAGAATTACCTTTAATGACGAATCAGAGCCCGAAGAAGAACAACCTTTCACTCGATCGTCAACCTTCATCTCTGACACTGAAAATGACCCAGAAGAGGAAGAGGAGTATCAACCTGCAGAGGAAGACGTGGAATCTGAAGAAGAAGAAGAAGAACCTGAAGAAGAAGAAGAAGAGGAAGAACCCGTTGAGGAAGAAGAAGAACCTGAAGAGGAAGAAGAAGAAATGGACGAAGAGACTGAAGAATAAAGATCTGAAGAAATGGAGGAAGATGAAGATCAGATTGATTCACCCCAAATGGCTGAAGTCAAAAGGATACAGTGCTCCGAAGATAACAATTCATCGGACGAATCTGTTGATTATGAAGAAGATAACAATACTGAATATTTCATCCATCCGTCAATCCTTCAAATCTGTTCTTCTAAGGAGAATGGAAAACATGCTCGACCCTTATCTCGACCCTTCGAAACCATTCACCCGAACCCGACTCCGAGATATAGATGAAATTGAAGAAGAGTTCTGATCCTCAAGACACTCGGAAATATATGATAAGCTCTTACAAAAAATTGCTGCATATAAAGCAAGTCAAACGAATGGCTTTGTGGAAGAAAACCTTCAAGATTCAGCCATGGAAGTTAGGACCATTGAAGTCGATAGTTTCCAACCTTTCAATAACGCACCCTCAGATGAAGAATTCCACCAATTTTCGGATTCCTGTGATGAAGATTCTAAAGAAGAAATTGAGAATGACGACGATTGTATCGACGTCACTCTCGACGAACACTCTATTCCCCCTGCTCTAGCAAATTCTCCTATCTCCATAACCGAGATATTGGAAATCCCCATGTTAGACACCCACCAAGAGATGATTGACTTGATTGATGAAAGCGACGATGTCCGTATCATCGTAGAAGCTATCAGAGAATCAAATAATGACTACACCACCACTCAAAGGCACTTGATAAGGGAGATCGAACGAGAATACGATTCATACCTTGCCAATTATGGATCGCAAGAACCTCGTGCTCTACACAGTATATCCAAGAACTATCAGATTCCTTTCAAGCTCAACTCACAAGAGAAGCTCAACAGCCAGAAAGACCCCACTACCCGATGGGAGAAATCGAGTTCTGCAGCAATCAGAGGTAAATATACCAAAAAGTATATTGTACCCTAGCCGGATCAGCTTTCCCCTACTCATCGAGTCAGAAGGCTACACTAGCATCAATGAGAACCTATCTGGAAAGAGCTACTGGAAACCCATGGAGTTATGCCGATATCAGAATGGTGGGAGATCTTAGAACCCTTCTAGATCTCATCGAAACTGGAGAACACCTCACAGCTTCAGAAAACTTCAGGATCGTCATTCATTCCACTATTGGTCATCATGTTGAGCTGATAATTGATAAACTAAATGACTCAGTATATGAAGAAGAAGTTCGTGAAGTACCAAGATTCATTCCGCACTTATCACAAGTCAACTTATCAATATATGTGTAACACACCACATTTTTTTTTTATTATTATTATTATCGGAAGCGCAATCATATTTATTATATATACAATAGATGACATGATGTCATCTACCAAAAATCATTTTACAATTCATAAGTATCAGATGATAATTTACAAACTGTTAAAAGGTACATGGGCAATATATGTATCAAAATAATATCAGAGTTGTCATGATCAACTACTTCCAAGCACTCCTTGCCCAGTCCCATTCTAGTCAAAACCTGCAAGGAGTAAACAACGGGATTAGCACGAAGCTAAGTGAATAAACCTGTTTCAACCAGTTTGACTTAGCTTGACATAATTAATTATCAACAATTAACACATAGACTCAACATCACCAAGAGGATCGGTGGTCCTTGTGGCGCCCTCAGACCGCTGTGGCCCACCAAGCAACACTTATAATCACTGCAGGCCATTACAGTGATTTACCGATAACTGTTTGCTACCTTTAACCAACATAAGCTCCATTCACAACACATGTTCACAATTCCTATATTGGTTAACCTGTAGCATCCTAGTCCAACAATTGTTGACCTCCGATAACCCAACTTACTCACAGCAGTGTATATATATATATCACAAAGCAATCAACATTAAACACTACTATGCTTAATCTGTTGTAACTAATACGTCACAACCAAATCACACTGAAGTCCCAAGTTAATTCACCTGTTAACTTTGCTCCAACCACTCAGTTGACTAAATCACTGAGTCTTCGGGTTATCTGTCATTACAATAAAACACTTAAGTTAATAACGCAATTCAACTTATTTACTCACTTAATACAAGTACATATATATTTATGCATTCATACAAAACCACAACAATATTCACATTGATTTTGTCACAGTTTTAGTACCATACCCGATTGGCTCATATACCTTAGCCGTTCGGCTAAAGACTTTTACCCGATCGGCTCACCTTGACCCGATCGGCTAGCTCAACTAAATTTCGAGACCTTCGTTCAAACATCAAGTTCTGTTTAAGTTTTGTTCTAATTCAACCGTACGGCTAAGTTTACCCGAACTGTTAAACAAGTCTTAACCGATCGGCTCACTTGTTATAGCCGATCGGCTATATGATAGCTTTTCACAAGTTTTGTCCTAATGCAAAGTTCTGTACCATGCTTACCCGATCGGCTCAACCTATATAGCCGATCGGCTATGGAACTTAAACTCAGAATCTGCACTAATTATAGCACGAACCCTAGCTACGAATTTCATACTTACACCTCTTCAAACTCAGATTTTAATCATTCTAAAGCTATACTTTAGTCTAATAGCATCATAGTAGCATGAATAAACATCAATAACAACTTGTAACTCAATATTATACCAAAATCATTCATGTATCTATATAGCCGATCGGCTATGGAACTTAAACTCAGAATCTGCACTAATTACAGCACGAACCCTAGCTACGAATTTCATACTTACACCTCTTCAAACTCAGATTTTAATCATTCTAAAGCTATACTTTAGTCTAATAGCATCATAGTAGCATGAATAAACATCAATAACAACTTGTAACTCAATATTATACCAAAATCATTCATGTATCTAACCTAATTTCAATCAATCACATATATATAATTAAAGCATTCAAACACTTACAATTTGAAGGAAGAAGATGATGATATAATCTAATTGTAGGTTCCAAAATCACAGCATAAGACTTTTAAGGATTCTAACTTGATTTGAAGATAAATTTCATATCATACACTAGCTTTGTAAGTGACATGAAATCACAGAGAAAAAGTGAAGGTCGGGTTATGCCCACTTTCCTTTCTACATCACAGTATAATTATTATACCCGTTCTAACTCTATTGTCTGGAACCTAATTATCAATTGCGAGAAAAAAGTATTTTATTTTACTGTGACCTATAACTATTTAAAACAGTTAATATTTTACTAGTCACAATAAATCTTTCAACCAAACTTTTTAAGTTATAATTCAAAACATATAAAACACAATATATAAATATAACAAGTAATATATGTAAGTAAAAGAAATTACCTAATTACCCTCAGGTAACAAAATGGGTGTTACAAATCTTCCCTCCTTAGGAAGATTTCGTCCCCGAAATCTCGCTAGTCACAAATAAATCAGGGTATCGTGAGCGCATGCTCGACTCAGTCTCCCAAGTAAGGTTCTCCCCCAAACTATGTTTCCATTTAACAAAAACCATCGGTATCTCTTTCTTACGTAACTTAGTCACCTTTCTATCAATTAATTCAATAGGCTCCTCGACTAATTTCTGACTAAAATCTACTCTAAGGTCCTGTAATGGAAGAATTTGGGATTGATCCTCCACATTACATTTCCTCAGATAACAAACATTAAAAGTGTCGTGAATACCCGATAACTCAGAAGGGAGATCTAAGGCGACTGTCTGATCATTAACTACCTGTCTGATTCTAAATGGACCAATATACCTTGGGGCCAATTTTCCACGTTTTCCAAATCTAATTACACCTTTCCACGGGGAAACTTTCAGATAAACTAACTCGCCCTCAACAAAAGTAACAGGTCGACGACGTGGATCAGCATACTGTTTCTGTCTATCTCTGGTGGCTTTCAGTTTCTCTCGAGCTATAGCAACCTTATCAGCAGTAATCTGTACAATATCAGGACCAACAAATTGCTTTTCTCCAGCCTTTAACCAACAAGTAGGCGTTCTGCAACGACGCCCATATAACATCTCATACGGTGGCATGCCGATACTAGAATGATATGAGTTATTATAAGCAAACTCTATCAAAGGCAAGTGAGAATCCCACGAACCACCATACTCTAACACACAAGCTCGCAACATATCTTCCAGAGTCTGAATGGTACGCTCTGTCTGACCATCTGTCTGGGGATGATAAGCTGTACTGAGATTAACTCTGGTACCCAATTCTCGCTGTAAACTCTGCCAAAACCCAGAAATAAACCTGGAATCCCTGTCTGACACAATAGATAACGGAATTCCATGTCTCGAAACTATCTCATGAATATACAACTGGGCCAACCGAGTCAAAGAAGTAGTCTCACTGGTAGCCAGAAAATGAGCACTCTTGGTCAATCTGTCGACAATTACCCAAATCATATCGTTACCTTTCTGCGTTCTGGGAAGTTTAGTGACAAAATCCATAGCAATATGCTCCCATTTCCACTCGGGAATATCAAGCTGTCTTAACGAACCATATGGTTTCTGATGCTCTGCTTTCACCTGAGAACATATATGACAAGTTTCTACAACACGTGCAACATCAGTTTTCATTGTAGGCCACCAATATAAAGGTTTCAGGTCATTATACATTTTCGTACTTCCGGGATGAATAGATAATCTAGATTTATGAGCCTCTGACAATATCAAATCCCGAAGTCCTCCAATCAATGGAACCCAAACTCGAGATTGAAAGGTTTTCAAACCTCGGGAATCATCAATTAACAATTCTTTTCGTTTCAACATAATTTCAGATTTCAAATTAACATCCAATAAGGCTTCTAATTGAGCCGTTTTTAATTGAGAAATCAATTCAGAAGAAATCTCTAAACGCATAAAACATACCCGATCAGAAGATGACTTTCGACTTAGTGTGTCTGCTACCACATTAGCTTTACCCGGGTGATATCGGATTTCACAGTCATAATCATTAATTAACTCCAACCAACGCCTTTGTCGCATATTCAAATCTTTCTGTGTAAACATATATTGTAAACTCTTATGGTCAGTACAAATCACACATTTAGTGCCGTATAAATAGTGCCTCCAAATCATTAATGCAAATACAACAGCTGCAAGTTCTAAATCATGCGTAGGGTAATTCTTTTCATGAGTTTTCAACTGGCGAGAAGCATAAGCAATTACCCTGTCCCTCTGCATCAAAACACATCCCAATCCAGCATGAGAGGCATCACAATAAACAATAAAATCATCAGAACCATCTGGCAGAGCTAAAACTGGGGCCTGACATAATAACTGTCTCAAAGTCTGAAAAGCTATTTCTTGTTGATTATCCCACTGAAATCTAACATTCTTACGTGTTAATTTGGTTAACGGCCTAGCAATCTTAGAAAAGTCTTTAATGAACTTTCTGTAATAACCCGCCAATCCCAGAAAACTTTTAATTTCAGAAGGAGATTTAGGTGTATTCCAATTCATCACTGCCTCAACCTTAAACGGATCTACTTTTATCCCGTCATTACAAATAACATGCCCTAAAAATTGCACTTCCCGCAACCAGAATTCACATTTTGAAAACTTAGCATACAAATGTTCCCTTTTTAAAGTTTCCAACACAAGTCTCAAATGATGTTCATGTTCAGACTCAGACTTTGAATAAATCAGAATATCATCAATAAACACAATCACAAACTTATCAAGAAAAGGACGACATACCCGATTCATTAAATCCATAAACACAGCAGGAGCATTAGTCAATCCAAATGGCATAACTAAGAACTCATAATGGCCATACCTGGTACGAAAAGCAGTTTTAGGAATATCTTCTTCGCGAACTCGTACCTGGTGATATCCTGATCTCAAATCAATATTAGAAAAATAAGAAGATCCTTGCAACTGGTCAAATAACTCATCAATCTTGGGTAAAGGATACTTATTCTTCACAGTTCTTTTATTCAATTCCCTGTAATCAATACACATTCGAAGAGTACTGTCTTTCTTTTTCACAAATAAAACAGGAGCACCCCAGGGAGAAGAACTAGACCTGACAAAACCCTTATCTAATAGTTCCTGAATCTGAGTCATCATTTCACGAATTTCTGAAGGTGCTAATCTGTAAGGAGACTTAGCTACAGGAGAGGAACCAGGAATCAAATCAATTTTATACTCAACTTCCCTAACAGGAGGTAAACCAGGCAACTCGTCAGGGAAAACTTCCGGGTATTCAGAAACCACCCGGACATCAGACACTGTTTTCTTTTCTAGCTTGGTATTCACAACATAGGCCAAATAGAACTCACATCCTTTAGCTAAAGATTTTCTAGCTTTCATTACTGAAATTAAAGGAATACTGCCTTTTTCCCGTTCTCCGCGAGCCAATACATATGACTTATCGGAAATTGGGATTTTTATCAACTTTTTGTGACACTCAATATTGGCTTGGTTTTGACTTAGCCAATTCATACCCAATACCACATCAAAACTGGGAATAGGTAATAGAAGAAATGAAACAGGAAAATCATGACCTTCTATTGTAATATTAGCACCAGTTACCGAAGTGTAACAGGAACCATTTTGCCATTTGCTATTTCTACCTCAATAGGGTTCACAATCAACGAGGGAGTCAACTTTAAGTTTTTACAGAAATTCACAGATATAAATGAACAGTTTGCTCCAGAATCAAAAAGAACACGTGCTGGTACAGAATTAACAAGAAAAGTACCCGTAATGACGTCATCAGTGACGACAGCTTCATCAACTGTCATCTGAAATGCACGGCTAGCAGCTGGTAGCGGATTTTTCCGCTTTTGGCTCGAAGAAGAGGAACCACCACCCATACCCGATCTCTGTCTCTTGACCTCAGGACAATCACCAACTCTATGACCCTCCTTATGACAATTCCAGCAAACCTGATTAGGATAAGTGCAATCTCTAGCTGAGTGTCCCAATATCCCACATTTAATGCATCTCGATATCTGAATAGTACAAGGCCCTTTATGTCTAGACTTGCATCTGGTACAATAAGAACTATCAGAAGTAACACCACCAAAACCAATTCTCCTACTAGGTTGTGTACCCTGCCACTTCTGCTTCCCTCGGTTCGAAGAATCACTCCGTGGCCTCTGTTGAAACTTTTCTTTATTCTATTGTCTCTTAGCCTGAATATCACTATCTACAGAACGTGCCAAATCGTAAGCCTGGGGAAGTGTACCTGCTAGTCTCACGGTGGTACGGTACTCAGGAGGTAAAGTCTTCGCAAAACGGTCAATCTTATTTCTATCAGTTGGAACCCACTGTTGCACAAATCTCAACTTCTCAGAAAACTGTCTAATAAGCTCATCAATGGACATCTGGTCAGTCTTCTGTAAATCAAGAAATTCCTGTCTAACACGTTCAAGGTTAAATTTTGAGCAATATTGCTTACAAACCTCAGCATGAAAATCTGCCCATCTAATTGTACTAAGCTGCTATGGAGTCAACGGTGCAGTGATAGAATCCCACCATGACATAGCCTGACCCTTTAGCAACTGTACTGCATACTGTACCTTATCTTCTTCCTCACAATGACAAGCATCAAGCTTTCTCTCAACATCCCTTAACCAGTCTAGGGTAACAGTGGGATCAGAACTCCCAGAGTAATGAGAAGGATTACTCGACATAAATGTCTTCAGAGAACAACCTTTCTTTTGCTGCTGCAACTGTGAAAATGCAGGTATTCGAAAACCAGAAGATCCAAAAGCAGAAAATGGAACAGAAGTCTGAAATCCATAACTCTGAGATTGTTGCTGAGGAATATATGGAACAGATGTAGGAATACGAAAAGTAGATGTAATAGGTGGAGCAGTACTCTCAATATGCTGATAACCTGAAGTCTGACGCTGAGAATAATCATTCAACTGCCTTTGCTGCTCTAATACTTGAGCCTCTAATCGCATAATATACTCCTGATCTGTTTCCCCACCAACCGAATGAGAACTACCTTGATTATCTGGATGCGCATCTGTCTCTGAAGCCTGATTATGGGTAGGGTCTGGTTGCTCGTTCAGATCGTCAACCTTCATCTCTGACACTGAAAATGACCCAGAAGAGGAAGAGGAGTATCAACCTGCAGAGGAAGATGTGGAATCTGAAGAAGAAGAAGGAGAACCTGAAGAAGAAGAAGAGGAAGAACCCGTTGAGGAAGAAGAAGAACCTGAAGAGGAAGAAGAAGAAATGGACGAAGAGACTGAAGAATAAAGATCTAAAGAAATGGAGGAAGATGAAGATCAGATTGATTCACCCCAAATGGCTGAAGTCAAAAGGATACAGTGCTCCGAAGATAACAATTCATCGGACGAATCTGTTGATTATGAAGAAGATAACAATACTGAATATTTCATCCATCCGTCAATCCTTCAAATCTGTTCTTCTAAGGAGAATGGAAAACATGCTCGACCCTTATCTCGACCCTTCGAAACCATTCACCCGAACCCGACTCCGAGATATAGATGAAATTGAAGAAGAGTTCTGATCCTCAAGACACTCGGAAATATATGATAAGCTCTTACAAAAAATTGCTACATATAAAGCAAGTCAAACGAATGGATTTGTGGAAGAAAACCTTCAAGATTCAGCCATGGAAGTTAGGACCATTGAAGTCGATAGTTTCCAACCTTTCAATAATGCACCCTCAGATGAAGAATTCCACCAATTTCCGGATTCCTGTGATGAAGATTCTAAAGAAGAAATCGAGTATGACGACGATTGTATCGACGTCACTCTCGACGAACACTCTATTCCCCCTGCTCCAGCAAATTCTCCTATCTCCATAACCGAGATATTGGAAATCCCCATGTTAGACACCCACCAAGAGATGATTGACTTGATTGATGAAAGCGACAATGTCCGCATCATCGTAGAAGCTATCAGAGAATCAAATAATGACTACACCACCACTCAAAGGCACTTGATAAGGGAGATCGAACGAGAATACGATTCATACCTTGCCAATTATGGATCGCAAGAACCTCGTGCTCTACACAGTATATCCAAGAACTATCAGATTCCTTTCAAGCTCAACTCACAAGAGAAGCTCAACAGCCAGAAAGACCCCACTACCCGATGGGAGAAATCGAGTTCTGCAGCAATCAGAGGTAAATATACCAAAAAGTATCGAGTTCTGCAGCAATCAGAGGTAAATATACCAAAAAGTATATTGTACCCTAGCCGGATCAGCTTTCCCCTACTCATCGAGTCAGAAGGCTACACTAGCATCAATGAGAACCTATCTGGAAAGAGCTACTGGAAACCCGTGGAGTTATGCCGATATCAGAATGGTGGGAGATCTTAGAACCCTTCTAGATCTCATCGAAACTGGAGAACACCTCACAGCTTCAGAAAACTTCAGGATCGTCATTCATTCCACTATTGGTCATCATGTTGAGCTGATAATTGATAAACTAAATGACTCAGTATATGAAGAAGAAGTTCGTGAAGTACCAAGATTCATTCCGCACTTGTCACAAATCAACTTATCAATATATGTGTAACACACCACAATTTTTTTTTATTATTATTATTATCGGAAGCGCAATCATATTTATTATATATACAATAGATGACATGATGTCATCTACCAATAATCATTTTACAATTCATAAGTATCAGATGATAATTTACAAACTGTTAAAAGGTACATGGGCAATATATGTATCAAAATAATATCAGAGTTGTCATGATCAACTACTTCCAAGCACTCCTTGCCCAGTCCCATTCTAGTCAAAACCTGCAAGGAGTAAACAACGGGATTAGCACGAAGCTAAGTGAATAAACCTGTTTCAACCAGTTTGACTTAGCTTGACATAATTAATTATCAACAATTAACACATAGACTCAACATCACCAAGAGGATCGGTGGTCCTTGTGGCGCCCTCAGACCGCTGTGGCCCACCAAGCAACACTTATAATCACTGCAGGCCATTACAGTGATTTACCGATAACTGTTTGCTACCTTTAACCAACATAAGCTCCATTCACAACACATGTTCACAATTCCTATATTGGTTAACCTGTAGCATCCTAGTCCAACAATTGTTGACCTCCGATAACCCAACTTACTCACAGCAGTGTATATATATATATCACAAAGCAATCAACATTAAACACTACTATGCTTAATCTGTTGTAACTAATACGTCACAACCAAATCACACTGAAGTCCCAAGTTAATTCACCTGTTAACTTTGCTCCAACCACTCAGTTGACTAAATCACTGAGTCTTCGGGTTATCTGTCATTACAATAAAACACTTAAGTTAATAACGCAATTCAACTTATTTACTCACTTAATACAAGTACATATATATTTATGCATTCATACAAAACCACAACAATATTCACATTGATTTTGTCACAGTTTTAGTACCATACCCGATTGGCTCATATACCTTAGCCGTTCGGCTAAAGACTTTTACCCGATCGGCTCACCTTGACCCGATCGGCTAGCTCAACTAAATTTCGAGACCTTCGTTCAAACATCAAGTTCTGTTTAAGTTTTATTCTAATTCAACCGTACGGCTAAGTTTACCCGAACTGTTAAACAAGTCTTAACCGATCGGCTCACTTGTTATAGCCGATCGGCTATATGATAGCTTTTCACAAGTTTTGTCCTAATGCAAAGTTCTGTACCATGCTTACCCGATCGGCTCAACCTATATAGCCGATCGGCTATGGAACTTAAACTCAGAATCTGCACTAATTACAGCACGAACCCTAGCTACGAATTTCATACTTACACCTCTTCAAACTCAGATTTTAATCATTCTAAAGCTATACTTTAGTCTAATAGCATCATAGTAGCATGAATAAACATCAATAACAACTTGTAACTCAATATTATACCAAAATCATTCATGTATCTATATAGCCGATCGGCTATGGAACTTAAACTCAGAATCTGCACTAATTACAGCACGAACCCTAGCTACGAATTTCATACTTACACCTCTTCAAACTCAGATTTTAATCATTCTAAAGCTATACTTTAGTCTAATAGCATCATAGTAGCATGAATAAACATCAATAACAACTTGTAACTCAATATTATACCAAAATCATTCATGTATCTAACCTAATTTCAATCAATCACATATATATAATTAAAGCATTCAAACACTTACAATTTGAAGGAAGAAGATGATGATATAATCTAATTGTAGGTTCCAAAATCACAGCATAAGACTTTTAAGGATTCTAACTTGATTTGAAGATAAATTTCATATCATACACTAGCTTTGTAAGTGACATGAAATCACAGAGAAAAAGTGAAGGTCGGGTTATGCCCACTTTCCTTTCTACATCATAGTATAATTATTATACCCGTTCTAACTCTATTGTCTGGAACCTAATTATCAATTGCGAGAAAAAAGTATTTTATTTTACTGTGACCTATAACTATTTAAAACAGTTAATATTTTACTAGTCACAATAAATCTTTCAACCAAACTTTTTAAGTTATAATTCAAAACATATAAAACACAATATATAAATATAACAAGTAATATATGTAAGTAAAAGAAATTACCTAATTACCCTCAGGTCACAAAATGGGTGTTACAATATGTGATGACTCGACTACGCGGAATGTATACTGAAGAAGATGTGGAGCTTGATGTCTATCGCAACGGATACAATGAAATATTCAGCAAACTGATCTATGTTTTCACGGACTCGGACTTTCCTTTCAACCGTGAGCAATATCAACTCATCAAACAAGTATGCCAAGAAACCAGATCCTTTGGAAGAGACCCTTTGGCTAGTGACTTTGAAGAAGTGAAAATTCAGTTCATGGCCCTAATCGCTTCAATAGGCCGAAACCACCCCAAGCGTGAGATTGTTCAAACTCACACCTGTACAAGAGTTGATCCTAATGGACCAGTCACACGGTTAGTTAGATACATCAGCTACGGGATGGAAATCCTCGATCGATTAGCCACTGATCACTTCAAAAGCTTCAGGATGGAATCCACCAATCCACCAACCCTAATTGCTGACTTAATAGAGCAATTCCTTCAGTACTTTCCTCCAGAAAAGGACTAAGTTGAGCTCTTGACTTTAAAAGAGCGCTTCCCGGGAGGCAACCCGTGTTTTACATTTCTGCAAATTTTACTTTCCAAGAAGTGATGAAATCTCCAACTATCTTTCACACTCGGATATGCAAAGAATACCTCCTCCTTCAAGGAAGTAGCCGCATCCAACATATCTTATATCCGACGTGTTCACACCTACGAGACTAATCACAAGAAGACTTGATCAAGAGTGAACCCAGCAAGACAAAGTTCGGCACACATGTTTCAAGAAAAATTGCATCCACTGGGGAGTACCTCTTTACCAATCTTTTTCCTTCATTACAAATATACCATATCCACTATGCTTATCACTAAGTGTGGGATTCAAACCCAACACACACCGTTGAAAGAATACGTCTTAGATGTTTCAATTCTTATGTGTGAGATTTTACCCCAGTCAGAGCTTAGAATAACATCGAGGACGATGTTCCTTTAAGTGTGGGATAGCAGTAGTTACACTACTGTAAAATGGATAATGGTATATGCTTGATTCTAAGCTCGTTGCTCTTTAGACCATCCTTCTCCAATAAATAAACAATTTTTTCAAAATTAAGTTTAAAATATGTTGAAAATGAAAATTTTTATACAAAGAATGATTTACTTTGGGGAAAAAGGATAAATAAAATATGAATTCCTTTGAAAAGTTAGTTTAGTTATCCCATAAAGAGCATCGCATGACTAGGAACACAACAAACCAACTTTCGATTCGTGAGGTATCTTGAGCCATATAAAGTGTTGGTGCATCTTGGTGTGTCTGTCAGTTGGTCTCAGTCTGTAATGCGTTTGATATGTAATTACGTTAGTTATAACATTTGTATTAATTACATTTTGTGTTTTGGCGATACAAGGTCTTTGTGTCGTAATAGTTAACTTGGCGACACATCTTGTGTTGCATGAGTCGGCTTGGCGACACAGCTTGTGTCGCATAGATCAGATTAGGTCTTAAGTATAAATAGTTGAGTTCGGCTCATTTGTTAAGGTTGACAAATTTGTGAGATCAGAGAGCATATTGTAACTGTTCTATTCAATATAAGCTGATCGACTTTTGGTATTCAATTGATATACTTTGTGTTTGATTCGTTGTTTATTCGTTTAACGTTTTATCACACCCCCAATTTCATGCTTTGCGGAAGCGATTGTTTTTGGGCGAGACTAATCAATTATCAAGCACAAAGATTAAGCAAACGAATCTAAATGAGACGTTTTAGAAAATATATATTACATTACAAAAGTAGTACGAAGTTTTAAGTCATAAGTGTACATCATTAGCGAGTTCGCAAAATGATTCAGAAGATTTTAAATACATAATCAAAGTACAAAAGATAATGCGAGTAAAATCTTCATAAGTGTGTATGCATGCGACTCGTACTAGCTTAGCATAATGGTAGATCCTGTTGGGCCATCCTACTGTGGCTGCGTACCTGAGAATGCATTACTAAAATGCGTCAACCAAAAGGTTGGTGAATCTCACAGGTTTGTAGTATATAGTAATAGAAAATCCAGTATAGTTCAATAAGTAGAAACAATTACACCACGGTAATTAAGTAAGTAATATCAATTACACAACGGTGATTCGGTAAGTAAGTATCAATTACACAACGGTAATTCGGTAGTAAGTATCAATTACACAATAGTAATTTGGTAGTAAGTATCAATTACATCAAGGTAATTAGGTAAGTAAGGTCGGTGTATCTTGCCATGAGCCATCATAGTCAAAGCTTAACCGTAATTTTGCCCCTCGTGAGTGCAACCCAAAATCACTCATATGAAACGAGTAGAAAACACCTGTTTATACGAGTACGGTTCGTGGTGGCGCTACCACCCCAGGTGGGGATTGTCAGTCCCATATGGATCCATATACTAAAACTCGCGCTTATCGCATAATTAACTACTATGATTTCAGAGGCCTTCATTGGATTAAACGGAAACTCATGCAATTTGATATACCGGTAAGTTGTAATTCAGTATCGTAGTAGAACAACAAGTTTATAAGTTCGTACAGTAGCAAAGTAGTAAATCAGTAACGTAGTAAAACAGTGGCTCACTTCGTTTTCAAAGTAGCAAGAGTAAAACAGTGAGTCACTAAGTTTGTACAGTAGTAAAGTAGTTCATCGGTAAAATAGTAAGTTCATGGAGTAGTAACTCCGTAAAGTAATAAACCCCAAGGGTCGCCAAGTCGTAATCAGTAAGTTTGTAGTCCAGTAAGTACAAGTAAGTAATCAATACATTTATACATGTATTCAAGTACAACAAGTAATGCATCTCCCCCAAAATAGTAAAATGGTAAAAAGGGGCCGCGAGACTCACCTGAAGAGCAAGCAATCCTAAAGTACGTGAGTTGTTCCAATGGTAACCTCCTAATGTCCTAAACATGTGAGATTATAATGAGTAAGTGGATGTTTAACTAAACCATCCATATAAGTGTTTGTGTTTGAGTTTGTGAAAAGGTATACGGTTCGTTGGTGACGGTTTGTACAACAAATCTGTTGATAAGTTGATTCCTCCAGTAAGTTTGAAGGAAGAAATTGAGATTGAGGATATAATCGATGAAGAATACGATTATTTGAAAAAGAAGAATGTAACCAACGACCATCATATCTTCACCAGTGAAGGTTATGATGAGATTTATAAAATGAAAGGTAAAGCCAAGGTTGATCCTACAAAGAAGATTTCTCAACCAGAAAATTTCAAATCTAATAAAAAATCTTCTAAAAATAAATCTCAAGGTTTTATAAAATGAAAGGTAAAGCCAAGGTTGATCCTACAAAGAAGATTTCTCAACTAGAAAATTTCAAATCTAATAAAAAATCTTCTAAAAATAAATCTCAAGGTTTAACTTCTGCTTGTACACATTAGTGTACTTGTTCAGCACATCTATTTTTTGGCCGAGCTCAAAGGTTTATACCTCAATCTTATGATAGTGTTGAGCAACGATCTTGTTTCTATTGCAAGAAACAAGGTCATTTGATTAGTCTGTGCCCATTGCTTGCTATGAAGTATGGTCGAAGGGGAGATACACGAACCTCTAACTCTCAAAATTTTTCAAAAAAATCTATGAGAGGTTCTGCAGTTCCACCAACTACTTTTAAGAATAACAATATTGAGCCAAACAAAGTTAAACATGATAAGCTCAATAATGTTAACAAGCAACCATCCAAACCTCAAAAGGTTTGGAAGATGAAGGAGTCATGTTATGACTCTTCATCTGACAATGATTCATCAGGCAATGATTTCGATTTGCTAAAAAATAAAATTCTGACTGATGTAATCATTGTGGATGATGCTACTGGGTTACCCAAGTCTGTTAAGGCTTGGGTCTCCCTTACTCATTGATCTCTTTATTTGTGATGTCGCAACAATCTGAAGCAGTTCAAAATAGTAGATGGTATATCGACAGTGGTTGCTCGCGACATATGACAGGCGACTTATCTCTGCTATCTGAAGTCAAAGATTATGATGGGGGATATGTTGCTTTTGCTGGTGATAAAGGAGTTATTACCGGACAGGGTACACTCACTAATGGGCAAGTGAGTTTTGAAAAGGTTAACTTTGTGGAGCAGCTTACTCACAATCTGCTCAGTGTATCACAAGTGTGCGAGAAAGAGTACACTACGGCATTTACCAAAACTGAATGCTGTATTTTGAAACCAGGATTTGTTATTCCTGAGGAATGGGTGCTACTGAGGGCACCTCGGCAAAAAGACACATATATTCTAGATATGAAGACTATTGAAACAACCCAACATACATGTCTACTGTCAAGAGCTCCTGAAAAAGAATCACTATTATGGCACAGACGTATGGGTCATCTGCACTTCAGAAAGATGAACTATTTGGTGAAGCACGATCTTGTGCATGGAGTTCCAAAGCAATCCTTTGGAATCAATGATCATTGTGTTTCTTGTCAAAAAGGGAAACAGCACAAGAAGTCCCATAAGTCAAAAGTGGTGAATTCTGTTTCAAGTCCATTGGAGCTATTGCATATGGATCTTTTTGGACTTGTAAGTAAGAAGAGTATGGGAGGTTCTAAATACTGCTTGGTAGTAACTGATGATTACTCTCGCTTTTCGTGGGTGTATTTCTTAACTATGAAGGATGAAGTTCCTGAAATTCTCACTTATTTGTTTGATAAGCTCGAGAATCTATGCAATTTTTCAATCAAGAAACTGCCATCGTATAATGGGACTGAGTTTAAGAATTCGACAATTGAGTTGTACTGTCTAAGAAAAGGCATTGATCATCAATTCAGCGCTGCACGAACTCCTCAACAGAATGGAGTTGCTGAATGTAAAAACAGGACACTCATTGAAGCCGCACGAACAATGTTGGCAGACTCTAAGCTGCCTATCTCTTTCTGGGCTGAAGCGGTGAATACTGCTTGTTATATTCTTAATCGGGTTTCCGTGGTTAAAAAGCACAATAAAACATCTTATGAACTGCTTAATAATCGGAAACCTTCGCTGCAGTTTCTTGAACCATTTGGCTGTCCCTGCACTATTATGTACACAAAAGAGAGAGTTGCTAAATTTGGAGCAAAGTCTAGTGAAGGTTTATTTTTGGGCTTTTCAAATAACTCTCCGAATAAACGAGTGTACAACTTGGCAACTAAGCGTATGGAAGAACATTTTGAAGTCACGTGCTTTCGTTACTCTATAAATCCGGAAGGAAAGGGACCAGCACATCTGTTTAACTATGAGGCAATCTTTGATTCATTTAATCTTCCTAAGGAAGATGATGAAGTTGATCAGGTGGTCACATTACTTCATGGCCTCGATTTATCTTCAAATACTTCACAGCCATCAAAATCAAAGACTCTGACTGTCTCTGCTACTCCACCTCCTTCTCAGCCAAATGTTGATGTTCCTGAATCATCAACAAGAAATCCAGAAATATATACTGATGTTCCTGAGTTGTCCGATGATGAAGATGAACCGTTTGAGAATACGGGGGAGTTTGATTCGGCACAGGAAGCCGATTTCACAAACCTGGACTCTGTCATTGTGCCTAACGAGATTCCAACTTCTCGCATTTATAAGGACCATCCAGTGGAGAATATTATAGGTCCTTTGGATAAGGGGATTCAGACAAGAAGTCAAGTTATTGCTGATACACATCCTGCATCCCCTTCTGACTCTTCTGAGTCTGCTTCTCTTGCATGTCTTGCTACTGAGGTTAAATCGTGTTTTCTATCTTAGGTGGAACCTAAACGTACAGAAGATGCTTTAAAAGATCCACACTGGGTTGAAGCAATGCAGGAGGAGTTGCAGCAATTCAAAAAGCTGCATGTTTGGGAATTAGTACCATTACCTAAGGGTGCACATCCAACCGGCACTCGATGGGTTTATCGAATCAATAAAGATGATCGAGGGGTAGTTATTAGAAACAAAGCAAGGCTAGTAGTTCAAGGTTTTCATCAAGTAGAGGGTTTGGACTATGATGAGGTTTTCGCTCCTGTTGCAAGATTGGAGTCGATTCGTATCTTCTTGGCCTTCGCGTCCTTCAAAGAATTCATTGTTTATCAGCATGATGTAAAGAGCACTTTTCTGTATGGACAGGTTGATACCGACGTTTATGTGAAGCAGCCTCCTGGTTTTGAAGATCCGTTGCATCCAGAATATGTCTGTAAACTTAATAAGGCATTATATGGTTTGCATCAGGCACCACGACTGTGGTATGAGAGGCTTGCAACTCATCTTTTTAAGAATGGATTCGAAAGAGGTAGTATTGACAGTACGTTATTCACAAAAAGAGATGGAGACGACTTATTGCTGGTACAGGTGTATGTCGACGACATCATTGTTGGATCTACCAAAGACTCCATGTGTAAAGACTTCGAACATCTCATGAAGTCTGAATTTGAGATGAGTGCAATGGGGGAACTCACGTTCTTTTTGGGTGTTCAAGTTGAGCAGTCTGCCAAAGGAATTTACATTCATCAGTCCAAATATGTTACTGATATGTTAACTAGGTATGACTTTCTTAATTGTAAGACCTATGGAACCCCCATTGAAATTAATCATAATCTCGGGCCGGCCATTGATGGCGAGGATTGTAAAGAAAAGGACTATCGCTCAATGATTGGTTCTCTCATGTATCTGACCGCATCCAGGCCGGACATCGTATTTGCCATGTCCATCTGCTCAAGATATCAGGCTAGGCCAAAGGTTTCTCATATGAAAGCAGTAAAGCGTATTTTTGGGTACCTCAAACATAGGCCAACTCTTGGTCTATGGTACTCCAATAAAAAATTGTTTGCACCGACTGCTTACTCGGATTCTGATCATGGCGGCTGTAGCATAGATAAGAAGTCAACAACTAGTGGATGTCAGTTTCTTGGATCGCGTTTGGTCTCGTGGCAATGCAAGAAGCAGACAACGGTGGCTACTTCCACTGCGGAGGCTGAGTACGTTGCTACGGCTAGTTGCTGTTCCCAGGTTCTATGGATTCAACATCAATTACGCGATTACGGGTTACTTCTTACTATGACTCCCATACATATTGATAATACTGCTGCTATTTCCATTACATGCAATCCCGTACAGCACCCTAGAACTAAACACATAGAACTTAGGTTTCACTTTATACGGGATTGCTATGAGAAACACTTAATAGACCTTGTCCATATAGATACCCTTAAACAGAATGTTGACCTATTCACTAAGGCTTTTTCTCGTGCCCGATTTGATGAACTGGTCAACATGATTGGTTTGCGCTTCTTTCAGCTTAAGAAGTAATTTTTTGGACTTGGACTATTTTTTTTTATTTAAAAAAAAAAAAAAAAACAACAAAGCAACAGCCACTCTTTATACTCTTTAGTATTAAAGAAATGCACAGTTGCAACATTTGTAAAAAGACGTTTAGTTGTGTCTGCAAACAACTAGGGAAATGATAGTACATTAGGATGCATGCACAAAATGAAAATTTTAAGGTTTATCCTTGATGTATCAGTAGGTTTATCTAGCATACTTACCACAACTTTTATAAACATTAGATTCATCATATGATGTACTGGTAGGCATGTTACACCGGTCTTTGAGCAATTAAAAAGTAATTCTAATACATGTCTATTATCATGTGGTCAACATCCTGTGATGTATGACTAAGTGTCTTAATTCCTTAATACAGCTTGGCATACTTCCATTTTAGTTTATAATATGAAATACTTTGGGGGTATATACTTCTTGTTTCCTCTGTTGTACGTAAGTATAGACCCGATCTCAAGTTGTATATACTTAAAAGTCAAATAACTTGAAAAAGTCTTAAATCATAAGATACTTAACAAGGTCGCCAAAATGGTTTGACCAAGTCTGGTTTTGCTTACACCTGAATCAAGCTATGCCGCTTTGTTGTACGTCTGTACAGACCTGTCACCGCTGACTTGATTCTTAAAAATGACTTTCCTCTATTTTATCTATCTTGGAAAATATGTTCTTGTCTAAATTATAGGGATATGTATATGGTGGGGACCACAGATAATTATTCATACTAACAATAAACGTTTCGCTCATAGCCGTAGATGTAACATGTTTAGGTGGTCAAACAATACCAGTAATCATCTTGAAATAATATTTATCAAAGGTGTTCTAAATATGCTAAGTAAATTTCCAGAGGACAAATATACTGATAATCGAGATAATACTTATTATTTTCTAATAATTGCAGGTTATCCTAATATGATCCCTTACCAGAAAAAATAACTACGTCACCAAAAAAAAAAGAAAATTAATTTAAGTTTTATTTTTAGGTTTAGTAATTAAGTTCTTTTTATCTTCAATTTTGTATATTTATTTTTCCAAGTCCATTGGTTGCTCTTTCATTGGGGTTCAAAACTTGAAATTAAAAATCAAGTTTTCTGGGCACTGCGACATAAGTCTTGTCCTGCGACATAACTTATGTCGCTCTCTATGTCGCTAAATTATATCGCTAGGTGGGGCAGAGGTATAAATACCTCACCCCAGTCGCTTTCTCTGTTCACACTTTTAGCGACACCAAATCAAAACCCTGCGACATAAAAACCATTCTTGCGACACAAAAGCTGCGGTGTATTTCGTCTCTTGATTTCGTTCATCTGGTGTTTATCTTGGCAATCCACCTCTTGTTTCTTGTTCCCTACTGTCTACTCGATCGATAGGTACTAGTTTCACCCTATTTTACCGCTTACTTGTGCTTTCATCGTTGATTTTGGTTACGGGTTTTTAGGGTTCACGGGTTTGGGTTGATTAATCACGAATATCTCACTATTATTTGTTCATATCTATGTTTTCGTGCTCCTGGCTTGATGGCGTACCCTAGGGTATGTCTCGTTTTCGAAAACCCAAATTAGTGGTTAGGGTTTCTGGGTTGGGACTAGCTGTTCGTCACTGCGACATAACCTGCGACATAAATTTTTATGTCGCAGAGTTTCTGAATTTCAATTTATGTCGCTGACATTTGCGACACAAAATTTATGTCGCTGACTTTTGTGACACAAAATTTATGTCGCTGGCATTTGCGACATAACTTTTATGTCGCCAAATAACAATGCGACATAACTTATGTTGCTTAAATCAGTTTGGCCTATTCCTCACTTTTGTCCAATTATGGTATAGCCATGGCAGGTGATTTCATTCAGGACAATGGTGTTTTACACTACTGTGTTCACTGCTTCTGCCAAAAGACTATCATGTCTTGCACTTCCGCGACTTCGAGGAACACCTTTTGGTCGTGGAAGCTTACGTGCACTCAGGTGTCGTGATAGCATTCTTGCTTGATCGATTACCTTTCGTTTTTGGTGGTCTGGTGGGATCCCCTCATTATCCTGGATCTTTGCCTGTCCTTGTCTTGAATTTTGGCCTTTTGTGTATTAATAGTATCCGAGGATACTATCTAGGTTTAGGGTATAGGGTTTAGAATGTGATACCTTGTACTCATAACTATGTATTAATCTTAATTATCAATTAAACCCTTATTTTGTGCGAATTTGATCTCTTTACTTGTTATATATGTGACTTTGCACTCTGTTGTGCGACACATCTTTTATGTCGCCTAATCTGCGACACAAATGATTTATGTCGCATAAAATCGATTAAATTCGAATTAATTGCAAAAAGCGACACAACTCTGTCCGTCGCATTAGTCTTTAGCGACACAATTCCTTATGTCGCTTACTTTGTCAAAAATCAATTTTGTTTTGTTAGTGACTCATTCTAATTATGTCGCACCTTTTCTGCGACACAATTATGTATGTCGCATACAACACAATACTAAATTGATTTATTTGTTTCGATTGAATCTGCTAATGCTAAGCGTTTGCGAGTTTCATTCTTATACTTTGCACAGCAATGGCAGATGGTGATATTCTATGGGAGCCACGTCACAACATTGTGGCATTTTTGGATGATTCGAAGGAGACGGATGCGCCATATAGGCCAATGATGGCATTTCTACGCAGGTCTCGTATTCATACTGCTATCACCGCAACAACCACCATTTACAAGGACCAGGTGGGTCAATTTTGGGAAAATGCGGTGATCAACTCCGAGTTGCCATTTACCAGGATTATCTACACTGTGGGTAATCGTCAACTCATTATCTCCGAACAGTCTATTCGGGAATTCTTCCACTTTGGAGATGCTACGGAAATGCCTACTCTTTTTGGAAATGAGTTTATTGATGGGGCTATGACACGTCTCGGTTATCCAGGCGTGCCTAATGACCAATACCGAAAGGCGAATCTGCCTAAGGTCCGGAGATATTTGATGCATGTTCTTATCGTCTGCCTTTCTCCTCGTAAGGCGGGTTTTGACAGTATCAGTCATTCTACGGCCTCCGCCATGTTAGCGTTGATCTACAACAAGCCCTTCAATTTTTCTGGGTATATTTTCAGGGCAATGGTCGACAATCTTAACGCCGGGGACAAGCTTTGGAATTTATATCCACGCTTCATTCAGCTTTTTCTTGACAATCACCTTCCCGGCCTTCCGCAAAATGCTCGAGAGCGCTTGCGTCCAACTCCCATGAACGTCCGAATCTGGACGGTTTGTGCGGCTGGTACGAACGCAAACAACAATTTTCCGTTGTTTGGGCACATAATCGATGAGGCTTATGTTGCGCCGCCCAATGATGGTTTTATGGATGTTTTGGCTGCACCTGGGCAGCAACCTCAGGAGGAGGAATTACACCTCCATGATGCTCAAATACAGGTCGATGATTTGTTACAGGAAATAGATAATTTCCAAGCTGGAGAACAGGCTGATCAGCCTAATCTTGAAGATCCAGTTGTTGAAGATTCGGATGGAGGCTCTACTCCTGAGACTTCTCCGAGGGATGTCCCCTCAGGAGATGCGTTGAGGAATATTCAACGCTTTGACCCTCGTCGGTTCAAACGAATACAACGTCGTATTCGTGCAGGTACAAGTTCTGTGCGCCCTGATCAGGGTAAATGACCAAGAAGTGCTGATCTTGATGATGAAGATTGGGTTCCACCTCAGTCTATTCGTCGTACTTCTACGTCGTCTTTGAGGCCACGGGTTGACATTCCCCGTGTTGAGGTTCCAATTCAACCTCTGCCTTTGGTTATCGGTGTTGGAGGTTCAAGCTGCTCAGATTAAAGCATTAGAAGAACAAGCAGCTTTAGTTCCTACTTTGAACACTAGGGTTTTAGAACTAGAATCCCTAGATGTCGTTTCGGGGGAGTCAGGCCTGCGTGCCATAGAAACAACATCCAGGGCTTCTGCGGGAACACGGACTGACAATGTAGATGATAATGTAAACATTTCTGATGATAATGAATCTCTTCGTTTGGATTATTTCCCTGTCGATGCTATTCCAGGTCAACCAAGACCGTTAGCTGTAGATTTTTCAAATGCTAATCTATCTTTTATTCAGCGAATGGTTAATGAGGAAAGTCAGGTATCTGAACCTGAATTTGAAATCAATGATGATGTCGAGATTGAGGAAGAAGAGATGCATCCTGATGAATTCTATGATGATGCTCCGACAATCGAGACTGATTCTTCGGAAGATGAAGCTGAGCCAACTGGAACTTCGCAAACTGTTCCAGAAACTACACCGGCTTCTGATACTGCTTCTACTTCAATTTCTGAGCGACCTGTTATAAGTTTTATTCCTGGAGAATCTATTCCTGTTACTTGCAAGACATATAAAGTTAGTGGGAATTATACAGGAATTATCAAAAGCTGGAAAACTACAAAGGTATTTTCATGATTAAAAGAAGCGATGGCATTCAGTATTTCAAAAGATCATTCAAGAAGCTGAGTACATTGCCAAAGGGAGAAATAAATTGTCTAGCTCAACTGGAACTGATAAATCCAACTAGGGATTCAAGAGCTGATTTTGTACAGACGATTTTGCGTCGTGAAGTGAAGAGCAAAAGATATAACTTTATCAAACCGACGCTTGGTACGAGATTCATATTCAAGAAGAAACTTGATCCAATAACAAGGCAGCCGATTTGCAAAGTGCATTATCCACTAGCTGATTGTTTAACTGAGATTCCACTTGAGACAGTTCCTTTTAACTTTCTAAGAAGATTTCATCATTGGGAACTCAATCCTCATACGGGCGAAGCTGTGTTCATTTTTGTTCCAGAATCTGAGCATCCAAAGAGAACTTCGCTCTATGGTTTGAAGAAAGCTCAATTCAAAGTTTTTGATCCTATGAGCTTGATCAATATGTCACAGAAAGACTTGCGGAAGTTGTTTAATAATCCAATTCGTTTCAACGTAAGAAATGTTGTGAATTCGATTCTTGCTAGACAATTCCAGAGAGTTGTGACTGTGTGTGTTACGCATGGGATTCATGCTGGAGGCAGGTTTCCTGCAGGCTGGGCTTAATTGAAGAAATTTTGAAGACCAAGCTGAAGACACGGGGGAGTTTTTGGTGCATCTTGGTGTGTCTGTCAGTTGGTCTCAGTCTGTAATGCGTTTGATATGTAATTACGTTAGTTATAACGTTTGTATTAATTACATTTTGTGTTTTGGCAACACAAGGTCTTTGTGTCGCAATAGTTAACTTGGCGACACATCTTGTGTCGCATGAGTCGGCTTGGCGACACAGCTTGGGTCGCATAGATCAGATTAGGTCTTAAGTATAAATAGTTGAGTTCGGCTCGTTTATTAAGGTTGATGAATTTGTGAGATCAGAGAGCATATTGTAACTGTTCTATTCAATATAAGCTGGTCGACTTTTGGTATTCAATTGATATACTTTGTGTTTGATTCGTTGTTTATTCGTTTAACGTTTGTTGTCAATCGTGGGATTCCGCCCTACGTTTGATTGTTAGGGTTCAGTTAGGTCCGACTACAGGGGTCCTACATAAAGCATTCATTTTTAATGCTTCACCTTTTCGATTCTTGAGTGTTCCGATGTATGCGTTTAGAATCAGAACTTGCTCCTGTTATGCATTTCTAATCCGAATTAGTGAGTGAAAAGGAGATCGAATCACATCATTCTTAAACCCATCCATACACCCTAAAATAAAAATACATTATCAATGCCCTCTCAGAAGCATCCCTCAAAGTTCCAAAGATGAAATAAGAGAAGCTATAAGGATATGACGTCGAAAAAAAATTCAAAAGAAAAGAATTCGAAGAAAAGAAAGTCAAACGGAGAAAAAGACTCCTACCAAAAATCATGAGAAAAGAGCGTCAATCCTCCCAAAAGTTCCAGCTTTCCTCTTCACAAAAAAAATATATATAATCCTATGAAAAAACAACACAACCCCTCTCATATCACCAACACTCCACTCCAAAAATCCTGCACCACTTCTCTTAGAATGATTGTGGCTAGATCGACTTCGCGCTCACTAAAAAGGTAACGATTTGATTCTCAATCAAGCTTATGACGATAAATGATACATGACTGGCGTTCTGAGTGATTGATAAAATTAGAATAGGAAACCCTAAACACTTTGAGTGATTGGAGTGACCACCGTGAGAGGATCGCCTAGTCATGTATCCAAGATCAAAGATCAAAAGTATGCTCCCAAAGATTACAACGCCACTTTTTCAAAAGCACAAATATTTTATTTTTTCAAAACCCCCGCAGTAAAAGGTTCCGCCTCAAAATATTTCATTATCTACTTATTTCTAACCATTCTTGAATATCGAGTTTGCTTAAGGACAAGCAAAGTTCTAAGTGTGGGATAATTGATATCGCGTAAAAAGTCACGTTTTTACTGTCGATATCTCTCTCATTCTGGAACAATACTTGGCAAATAGACTAAGATAATGTTCAAATCAATGAAACTTTGCCAAGAAGATCAAAACAGAGTTGCACGAGAAAAATCAAGCCAAACGGACGAAAAATGAAGATTCCACACACGTTTAAGATTCAAGACATCAAGACAAGATTTAAAGACAAAAGTTCTCATCACTTAGATTTCTCTTATCCAACATATTCGTTTTCAAAATACAAATCTAACAGAAGAAGAATCAACAAAAATTGATGAAGAATGAAGATTCCACATACACCGGAAGATTCAAAAGATTCGTATGAGACATCCAAAGATCATAGATATATTTTTGAGATTTATTTTCATCAAAGTCTTTGTTTTGGAAAAACGAATCCAACGCAAAAAGAATCGAAGAAAATGGACGCATAACGAAGAAGATACGCACAAATCGAGAAACGAAACGAAAGACAACGAACCGGGACGGCAGGCTGCCAGGCGCCGCCGGCCACCTGCCAGCCGCCGGCTGCCATTGTGGCAGCGCCGGCTGCCTGCCCCTTGTCCCCCATCTGCTTTTTCATCCTCGCTCGTACTCGCAGGGTACATGTGCTAGGCCTTTTCCGCAACTCTAGGGTACACGTGTTAGACCTTTACGCACTTTAGGGTACATATGCTAGCAACTTTTCCACCTTTTGCTAACATGTTCCCCAAGTTGCTAAAATGCACCAAATTTCCCCTATAAATAGGAGGCTCCATGGTTCATTTCAAAACACACCTCATAACATCTTCACATACCTTTTCACACACATACACCTTCCATATCTTTCTCATTTCTCTAGTTTTACTTTCTAAATTAGTATAAGTTTAGGAAGTTTTGTTAGAATAGAACGAAAGCAAGGAATGGGCTTGTAATCTTTGGTGTAAGCTTGGAGTTATTCTTATTAATTCAAGTCTATTCCTTCTAGCGCATTAATATCGGTTCTTTCTATCATTATCTATCTTAATTAAATATGTATACTTTAATTTTGCTAGAGATAGTTTGTGCCATGATCAGCGAGTAGATTACTATTTTATTTGTTGTGATGCAATTAGCATAAATAAATATGGGATGACCTTAAATATGTCATGAAGTAATATGATGGCCCCTATTCGACTGTTTACTTGATATAGTACTGGAAACGTTGTTAAGCGGAGTACAAATGTATGGAAGTCGGTAAATGACCGAAGGTAGTTGTGTTATGGATCGACATTATAAAAGTGGAAACTTTATGAACGGACTTATCTTGTGATTTTAAACATAAAACTTATATTCGCCTTTCGATTAACAAATATGATTGTAACCTTGTAAAGAGGAGTCGTGAACCTTAATACTTGGTCAATAGTTATCTGTGTCAAAACTATAGTTTAATTGTACGTCATGCAATCATCATAAAATGCAATGTGATTACGTGGAATTGCCATGAGTATAGTACACCTCCAATCACAATGTACTTATCATGAAAACATCACGAAACAATTAAATTCACAATGAAAACATCGGTTAACGATTAAATACATTGTGAACTACCATAGTATTTTACGATATGGTCTGGGTTTAACTTTATGCAAAAGCCATCAGCATTTTAATTAGATTAGTTTAGATTAGATTAGAGTAGGTAGGCTATAGGCTAAATAATCATTCACGAAAACCTAGGGATTTGTTAATTGTATTGAGAAAGGCTAGATTAGGCTAATTGTATGTATCAATATATATATATTGGAATATATATATACACTTACGCGATTTTGATAAATCATGCATTTTCATATCGGGCGAATCCCGATACATTAATACGGACGTTGGTGGACGCAATTTATTAAATAATATGAAATTATTTGATAAACATACTTATTTCTAAATATTATTGCGATAATATTTCATAAGCATTTCGTATTGTATATATATTGCACAGAAACGACCAAAAACGCGCAAAACGCGCAAAACGCGCCCGACAATCAAATAAACATCAAAATGCATTTTTATAAATTAAAATATATCCCTTCGGATGGTAAGTATTTATTTGAAGTATCGAGATTTAAATCATTATTCAAACACGCGTATTAAAACGTATAACGATAATTAAACGTTCAAACGATCGGGTAAACGGCCGCGGGACTTAATGTAACTATGAGGAATTTAAAAGTTGACCAAAACACTCTATGGGACCCATGAAAATCTGCTGATTTTCTTACCCAAACCACCCCATACCCCCTCTCTTTACTTCTTCCACACTCCATTCAAACCACCACTCCCTCACACATTACATCCATGTCTCTCTCTTTCATCTCTCTCTCTAAATCCGACTCCCTCCCTCTTTCTCACTGATTTCTAGCCCAAAAACAACCAACTACACCACCACCATAATCCACCACCTTTCGGAGAAAGAAAAGCTAAGGAAACGAAGCAAGAAGCCTAACCGAGCATACTCTCTCGTTTTCATCTCTAGATCATCATTTTCTTAAGTAAGAACATACTTTTCTCTATATATTTTCGTGCTTCACATTTGTGTACATGTTATGTTGATGATCTAGCAAGTATATGTCCAAATATCATCTTAAAAATCGTTTTTACTAAGCATATATACAAGTATATAATCTGTCTCAGAAAGTTGTCTCACCAAAACGACCATATCTTGAGTTCTAGGAAGTGTTAGACAACGAAACATATACCAAAATTTTCGTATGCAGAAGCTCTATAAAAAGTTCTTCTATGACCATTACCAAAAATCTACGTATTTTTGTGTAGAGATCAATCTTTGGACTGTAGCTGTTCTTGGACCAAAACCGACACCCTTCATAATTATTTTTGTTGAAAATAGTAAATGAATATATAAAAACACCATAAAGTGCAGTTTTACACTAGACATATAGAAGAACATGTATGATTTTTAGTTAGTCTTAATTCGGTATAGAAGTTGATTAAATCGAGAGACTTGTCGAGTCAAAATCTAGAAAACCAAACTATTAGAACTGTTCTTTTTTTTCAAGAAATCCGTGAATACCATTGTCGTAGGACATAATCCGTGAATACCATTCACGCATAAACAAAATCCCGTGAATTATCATTAACGTATTTTTTTAGTCCGTTAATCAACGTTATTATCGCATGAAATCTTAAGTCCGTGAATATCATTCACGCACAAACAAATCCGTGAATAATCATTCACGCATAAACTAAACCCGTGAATAGTCATTCACGCATAAACTAAATTCGCGAATATTACTAACACTTAAACAAGTCCAGGAATACCTTATTCTCGCATGAACAGTGCCCGTGAATTCCCATTCTCGCATGAACAGTGTCCGAGAATCCTATTGTAGCATAAATATGATTAACAGTGGTAACAAGATAAGTTAATTAAACTAACAGTGGTAAAGAGTAACATAATAAACAGTGGTAACAAGTAAACTAAATAAACAGTGGTAACGAGGTAAATTACTAAACAGTGGTAACGAGTAACATAACAAACAGTGGTAACGAGTTATTACACTAACATTGGTAACAAGGTAATAAACTAACAGTGGTAATGAGGTAAGTTACTAAACAGTGGTAACGAGTAACATAACAAACAGTGGTAACGAGTTATTACACTAACAGTGGTAACAAGGTAATAAACTAACAGTGGTAACGAGTTAATACACTAATAGTGGTAACAAAGTAATAAACTAACAATGATAACAAGTTTATAACAAACAGTGGTAATAAGTTAAACAAATGTATAAAGTGGATATTTTTAAGATTTCTATTACCAACCATTACCAACGGGCCGTACACGTTTTCAAAACTCAAACTAATCAATCAAGCAACTAAATTATTTGGACATTACTAGTTGGATGAACAACTAGCATGGACGGTCTTTCGAGACGTCTACATATACTTATAACCTTGCGCGTTTTGAACGCCCGACAGGTTACCGTCTTCGGACAACATTACCTTGTGCAACATCATACTTGCTTGATAGCAACACATCAGACTCAGGTGAGTCTCATAGCCCCTCATTTTACTGTTTTTAACCCAGGGGTGGGAATACATACTCGTTTCATTTTTACATGTGGACATGAGTACTAAACCTCGATATATACTGCATGAGTTGTTTTGCTAATCATTTTAAAGCCCTCCACTACATAGTTTGTTTATATGGATTTAGCGCGATTGTTAGTGTATGGTACCATATGGGATTGACAATCCCCGTCCGGGTTAGCACGCACTAACTGGTCAAACGGACGCATTAGCATTTGTTCATACGAGTGTAGATTAGGCACTCGCAGGGAGGCACCCTCGCTCAGGCACTTGGTTGTGATCCTGACACCCCAGTTAAGCTCAAACTATGGGCTCATGGCAGTGATATACATCTATTTTATTTGCTTGGTTGCAAATCATTATATTAAATCTCATGGTTCACACATCATATTTATCTATACAAACATGTGAGCTCACCAGCTTTTAGCTGACTTTTTAGTATGTATTCTCAGGTACTCAGCAGTAGATCTGCTCAGGATTATTAGCTCGAGTCGCATACAGACACAGGAGATTCCCATGCATCTCTACATTTTGTAAACTAGATATGCCTTAGAATCTCTAAACATTAATTACGAGCTTTTGTAAACAATATTACATTGTAAACTTTTATTATATCAATGTAAGCAGTAAACGACGCATATAGAGTCGTTCGCTTGATCTTATGTGTTTTGTTATTGATTAGTAACACCCAAATCTTGCTTCCACTAAACAATAAATTTGGGGGTGTTACAGATTGGTATCAGAGCCTAAGGTTATAGCGAACTAGGTTGCATTTAGTGGGCCTAGACTATGACCATTAGGCAGTATCTCCCTATTATTTATGACTGGTTCAGGAATTACATCATACAACTTTAATTTAACATAGCCTGATCAACTATGTACAATTAAAGAAAGATGATGTGAGGTCTGAAATGGTTATGATGAACAGGGATACACTAGTTGACTCTGACTACGAGAGAAACCGGGACTCAAACATGTCTGTGGTTAGACACTTTAGGCTATTATGTGATATATATATACATATATACATAGATAGGCCTCATTCTCGCTCAATATCTTAGGCTATATTATATATGTATTATATGAATATAGGCCTCATTCTTTCTAACGCTTTGTCTCAGAATGGCAAACACACCACCCAATTCGTCACGCTCCCAACCGTATGGATCACAAAACCCACGGATTTCCAGGAGGACCACAATGTCGCCTCGAACTAACCCCTATTCCGTACCGGCTCTAGCCGCCAGGCTAAACCACCATGAGCGACGATTTCGCGAAACGGACTTAGAACTGCAGGAGACTCTTGAGAACTGGAGACTCACAGCTCTTGAACGTATCAACCAAGTCTCCGAAGACCACGAGAACATTGTAGATAACATGGACACACTTCACGACCAACTGGGAGAAACTATCGAAACCATGGGAACTATTCACAATCAAGTGATCACTAACCAGAATGAAATCTCTATTCTGCAAACAAGGCTGCAAGAATACGAGACGCGTCTATGGGAAACCGAGGATGCTCTTAGAATGGTTAGCAGGCTTGCAGAATCTGTTAACCATCTCACCTCTCTGTTGTCACAACTCGACCTACATCAAGATTAGTGCAGTGATTATCATGTAACCTATTAGCTAGCTATGTAAACTCTTGTAACCCGACCGGATGTAATATTCCCAGCATCTTTTGTGAACTTAGAATTCCGAGAATCTTTTGAACTCGCACCTTGAGTGGTTGCAAATATATCTATCTTATGTTATTGATTGTCCTATAGTGATGTTGTATATTGCCCCTTTTTGTATGCATCCGTGATAATCATACTCCTTGTACAAAATCTCACATAGCTCCTAACTTTTATTTAAAGGAACATGCCGCCAAGGAAACAGACTTTCACCGCTGCTGAACTTGCCTAGTTCGTTGCCCAAGGAGTAGCCGATGCCCTGGCTGCTCAAGAGGCACAGCGAAACAGTGGCTCAAATCCGAACCAGGGCAGCGAAAATACCTCCAACACAGTACCAACTGCCAAACCTTGCACATACAAGGATTTTCTGAACTGCAAACCATTAAACTTCAAGGGAACTGAAGGAGCCATTGGCTTACTGAGATGGATTGAGAAACTGGAATCTGTTTTTCGAATCTGCAACTGCACCGAGGATTGCAAGGTTAAGTACTCTACCTGCACCTTTATAGATGGTGCCCTTATCTGGTGGAATACCTACGCCCAAACTGTGGGGATTGATGTCGCTTATCAACTCCCTTGGGAAGATCTAAAGAAGATGCTGACAGATGAGTACTGTCCGAGAGAAGAGTTGCAACAACTGGAGGTCGAGTTCTGGAACCTCAAAGTTCATAGCAATGATATTGCCAGTTACACAACCCGTTTTCATCAACTTGCACTGTTGTGCCCATCAATGGTCGATCCTGAGTACAAGAGGATCGAACGTTACATCTGGGGACTTCCCCCACGCATTCAGGGAATGGTCACTGCTTCCAACTCTTCTACCATTCAAGGTGCCGTCCGTATGGCACACAATCTTATGGCTCAGGTGGTTCGCCAAGAAACACCTACTTCCACAAACACCGGTATTAACTCTAGGGATCACAAGAGAAAGTGGTCCGGAAACTCCAACCAAAATCAGCAGTCATCAAAGAAGCCTGAAACTGTCAAGGCTTACACATGTGGTTCTGAACCCAGGAAAGGCTACACTGGAACCAAGCCTTTCTGCTCTAAGTGCCGCCGCCATCATGATGGTCCCTGCGGTACTCCATGTAACAAGTGTCAAAGGTATGGGCATCTAACCAAAGACTGTAGATCTACTAGTACCAATACCAACAACAACTCCAACACCAGCTCCAGCCAACCAAAAGGCTATTTTGAGTGTGGCAACACTGGGCACTTCAGAAATGACTGCCCAAAACTGAAGAACAAGGGAAACAACAACAACCCGAGAGGTAGAGCCTTTGTCCTTAACTCAGGGGAAGCCCGTCAAGACCCGAATGTGGTCTCGGGTACGTTCCTCATCAACAACTTACATGCTTCTATTCTGTTTGATACTGGTGCTGATAGGAGCTTCATATCTGATGAATTTAGTTCCTTACTTGACATTACCCCTGTTGCCTTGGAAGCTAAGTATATGGTAGAACTAGCTAATGGCAAACTAATTGAAACAAATAGTGTGATACCCAATTGCACTTTAAAACTAGCCGACGAACTCTTCAACATTGATCTCATACCGGTCGAGATCGGTAGTTTCGACATCATCGTCGGTATGGATTGGTTATCCAAATACCGAGCAGAGATCGTCTATTTTGATAAAATTGTTCGCATTCCCCTCGTCACCGGTGGTACTTTAATCATACAAGGGGAGACTGGTGGGACGAGACTAAATATCATATCGTGTATGAAAACCCGAAAATATTTGAGAAAAGGATATCAGGCAATCCTCGCTCATGTTATGGAGAAAAAGTCGGAAGAGAAGCAACTTGAGGATGTGCCCATCGTTCGAGACTTCCCTGAAGTCTTTCCTGAAGACTTGCCTGGTCTTCCGCCGCCAAGACAAGTCGAGTTTTCCATAGACCTCGTGCAGGGTGCTGCACCCGTGGCACGGGCACCGTACCGTTTAGCCCCATCCGAACTTCAGGAGTTGTCTACTCAGTTACAGGAACTCCTGGACAAAGGATTCATTCGACCAAGTTCTTCACCTTGGGGAGCTCCGGTCCTATTTGTCAAAAAGAAAGACGGTTCTTTCAGAATGTGCATCGATTATTGTGAACTCAACAAAATCACTGTTAAGAATCGTTATCCACTTCCCCGAATTGATGACTTATTTGACCAACTGCAAGGGTCGAGCTTTTATTCAAAGATCGATCTACGGTCAGGTTATCATCAACTCCGAGTTCGGGACTCCGACATCCCGAAGACAGCTTTCCGAACTCGCTATGGTCACTACGAGTTTCAAGTAATGCCATTTGGTTTAACAAACGCACCGGCGGTATTCATGGACCTTATGAACCGAGTGTGCAAACCATATCTCGATAAGTTTGTCATTGTATTCATTGATGACATCTTAATCTACTCGCGCAACGAGCAAGAACACGCGCAACATCTGAAAACCATTCTAGAGCTACTCAAGCACGAGGAGTTATATGCTAAATTCTCCAAGTGTGAGTTCTGGATGCAAACTGTCCAATTCCTTGGGCATGTGATTGACCGTCAAGGGATTCATGTTGATCCATCAAAAATCGAGGCTATCAAAAATTGGCAATCGCCAACAACTCCAACTGAAGTACGACAGTTTTTGGGACTGGCCGGGTACTATAGGCGATTTATCGAAAACTTCTCGAAAATAGCCCAACCACTCACAACACTGACTCAGAAGGAAAAGAAGTTCGACTGGACTGATAAACAAGAGTCAGCGTTCCAATTGTTAAAACAAAAACTTTGCAGTGCACCTATCTTGTCACTACCCGAAGGCAACGATGACTTCGTGGTATACTGCGATGCTTCACACCAAGGTCTTGGTTGCGTGTTAATGCAACGAGACAAGGTCATTGCCTACGCTTCCCGACAACTCAAGGTTCACAAAAAGAATTACACCACTCATGATCTCGAATTGGGAGTTGTAGTATTTGAACTCAAAATTTGGAGACACTATCTGTACGGCACTAAATGTACAATCTTTACCGATCATAAAAGTCTTCAGCATATCTTTGACCAAAAGGATCTCAACATGAGGCAACGTCGATGGGTCGAGTTGCTTACCGATTATGATTGCGAGATCCGTTATCACCCAGGCAAGGCAAATGTTGTTGCCGATGCCCTCAGTCGAAAAGAACGTGTAAAACCTCTTCGAGTTCGAACCCTCAGCATGACAATCCATAATGATCTTATCATTCAAATCATTACCGCTCAACTCGAAGCCCTCAAATCTGAGAACATTAAAAACGAGTCCTTGCGTGGCATGGACCATCAATTTGAAACCAAATCCAACGGAGCCAAATACTTCTCAAACCGAATCTGGTTACCTAACTTTGGGAACCTACGAGACTTGGTGATGGATGAAGCTCACAAGTCCAAATACTCTATACATCCTGGATCTGACAAGATGTATCACAGAATCAAAGAGTTATATTGGTGGCCAAACATGAAAGCTGACATCGCCACATATGTTGGCAAGTGCCTCACATGCTCTAAAGTCAAAGCCGAGTAGCAGAAACCCTCCGGATTACTCCAACAACCGGAAATCCCTCAATGGAAATGGGAGCAGATCTCCATGGACTTTATCACGAAACTTCCAAAGACATCGAGCGGTTGCGATACCATTTGGGTGATCGTCGATCGTCTCACCAAATCTACTCATTTCCTAGCCATCAAAGAAACCGACAAAATGGAACGCCTCATGCGAACTTACCTTAAGGAAATCATATCCCGACACGGCGTTCCCATTTCGATTATCTCCGACAGGGATAGTCGTTTCACATCTCACTTTTGGCAGTCACTTCATAAATCCTTGGGTACTCGTCTAGATATGAGTACTGCATATCATCCTTAAACCGACGGCCAGAGTGAACGAACCATTCAAACACTGGAAGATATGCTACGGGCTTGCGTAGTTGACTTCGGTGCAAATTGGGAATATCATTTACCCTTATGCGAGTTTTCGTATAACAACAGCTACCATACCAGTATTGGAGCTGCACCCTTCGAGGCACTGTACGGTCGTAAGTGCTGATCACCTGTCTGTTGGACCGAAGTGGGAGACAGCCAACTCACTGGCCCCGAAATCATTCACGAAACCACAAAGAAAATAATTGGAATCCAAAACAGACTCAAAGCCGCACGTGATCGTCAGAAAAGTTATGCTGACGTGAGACGCAAACATCTCGAGTTCCAAGTTGGGGATCGAGTACTCTTGAAAGTATCACCTGGGAAAGGTGTCATTCGCTTCGGCAAACGCGGGAAGTTGAATCCCAGGTACATTTGACCATTCGAAATCCTTGAGAGGATTGGTCCAGTAGCATATCGATTGCAGCTGCCACCCGAACTCAGCAGCGTGCATCCCACATTTCACATTTCTAATCTTAAGAAATGCTTGTCTGATGAGACACTCATTATCCCTCTCGACGAAATCCACATCGATGATAAACAGTTGAAACAAAGTCGTATTCCCATCGTCAAGGTCCGGTGGAATTCGCGGCGTGGTCCGGAATTCACTTGGGAACGGGAAGACCAAATGCGACTCAAGTACCCACAGTTATTCACAGAATCCACACCATCTACGAATTCGAGCTAAATTTCAGGACGAAATTCTCTTAACAAGGGGAGAATGTGACACCCGACAAATTAGGGCTAGTTATTAGTTCCTAACCACCTGCTAATACATGTAATTAGAGCTAGATTAGGCTAATTGTATGTATCAATATATATATATTGGAATATATATACACTTACGCGATTTTGATAAATCGTGCATTTTCATATCGGGCGAATCCCGATACGTTAATACGGACGTTGGTGGACGCAATTTATTAAATAATATGAAATTATTTGATAAACATACTTATTTCTAAATATTATTGCGATAATATTTCATAAGCATTTCGTATTGTATATATATTGCACATAAACGACCAAAAACGCGCAAAACGCGCCCGACAATCAAATAAACATCAAAATGCATTTTTATAAATTAAAATATATCCCTTCGGATGGTAAGTATTTATTTGAAGTATCGAGATTTAAATCATTATTCAAACACGCGTATTAAAACGTATAACGATAATTAAACGTTCAAACGATCGGGTAAACGGCCGCGGGACTTAATGTAACTATGAGGAATTTAAAAGTTGACCAAAACACTCTATGGGACCCATGAAAATCTGCTGATTTTCTTACCCAAACCACCCCATACCCCCTCTCTTTACTTCTTCCACACTCCATTCAAACCACCACTCCCTCACACATTACATCCATGTCTCTCTCTTTCATCTCTCTCTCTAAATCCGACTCCCTCCCTCTTACTCACTGATTTCCAGCCCAAAAACAACCAGCTACACCACCACCATAATCCACCATCATCCACCACCTTTCGGAGAAAGAAAAGCTAAGGAAACGAAGCAAGAAGCCTAACCGAGCATACTCTCTCGTTTTCATCTCTAGATCATCATTTTCTTAAGTAAGAACATACTTTTCTCTATATATTTTCGTGCTTCACATTTGTGTACATGTTATGTTGATGATCTAGCAAGTATATGTCCAAATATCATCTTAAAAATCGTTTTTACTAAGCATATATACAAGTATATAATCTGTCTCAGAAAATCGTCTCACCAAAACGACCATATCTTGAGTTCTAGGAAGAGTTAGACAACGAAACATATACCAAAATTTTCGTATGCAGAAGCTCTATAAAAAGTTCTTCTCTGACCATTTCCAAAAATCTACGTATTTTTGTGTAGAGATCAATCTTTGGACTGTAGCTGTTCTTGGACCAAAACCGACACCCTTCATAATTATTTTTGTTGAAAATAGTAAATGAATATATGAAAACACCATAAAGTGCAGTTTTACACTAGACATATAGGAGAACATGTATGATTTTTAGTTAGTCTTAATTCGGTATAGAAGTTGATTAAATCGAGAGACTTGTCGAGTCAAAATCTAGAAAACCAAACTGTTAGAACTGTTCTTTTTTTTCAAGAAATCCGTGAATACCATTGTCGTAGAACATAATCCGTGAATACCATTCACGCATAAACAAAAACCCGTGAATTATCATTAACGCATTTTTTTAGTCCGTTAATCAACGTTATTATCGCATGAAATCTTAAGTCCGTGAATATCATTCACGCACAAACAAATCCGTGAATAATCATTCACGCATAAACTAAACCCGTGAATAGTCATTCACGCATAAACTAAATTCGCGAATATTACTAACACTTAAACAAGTCCGTGAATACCTTATTCTCGCATGAACAGTGCCCGTGAATTCCCATTCTCGCATGAACAGTGTCCGAGAATCCTATTGTCGCATAAATATGATTAACAGTGGTAACAAGATAAGTTAATTAAACTAACAGTGGTAAAGAGTAACATAATAAACAGTGGTAACAAGTAAACTAAATAAACAGTGGTAACGAGGTAAATTACTAAACAGTGGTAACGAGTAACATAACAAACAGTGGTAACGAGTTATTACACTAACAGTGGTAACAAGGTAATAAACTAACAGTGGTAACGAGGTAAGTTACTAAACAGTGGTAACGAGTAACATAACAAACAGTGGTAACGAGTTATTACACTAACAGTGGTAACAAGGTAATAAACTAAAAGTGGTAACGAGTTAATACACTAACAGTGGTAACAAAGTAATAAACTAACAATGATAACAAGTTTATAACAAACAGTGGTAATAAGTTAAACAAATGTATAAAGTGGATATTTTTAAGATTTCTATTACCAACCATTACCAACGGGCCGTACACGTTTTCAAAACTCAAACTAATCAATCAAGCAACTAAATTATTTGGACATTACTAGTTGGATGAACAACTAGCATGGACGGTCTTTCGAGACGTCTACATATACTTATAACCTTGTGCGTTTTGAACGCCCGGCAGGTTACCGTCTTCGGACAACATTACCTTGTGCAACATCATACTTGCTTGATAGCAACACATCAGACTCAGGTGAGTCTCATAGCCCCTCATTTTACTGTTTTTAACCCAGGGGTGGGAATACATACTCGTTTCATTTTTACATGTGGACATGAGTACTAAACCTCGATATATACTGCATGAGTTGTTTTGCTAATCATTTTAAAGCCCTCCACTACATAGTTTGTTTATATGGATTTAGCGCGATTGTTAGTGTATGGTACCATATGGGATTGACAATCCCCGTCCGGGTTAGCACGCACTAACTGGTCAAACGGACGCATTAGCATTTGTTCATACGAGTGTAGATTAGGCACTCGCAGGGAGGCACCCTCGCTCAGGCACTTGGTTGTGATCCTGACACCCCAGTTAAGCTCAAACTATGGGCTCATGGCAGTGATATACATCTATTTTATTTGCTTGGTTGCAAATCATTATATTAAATCTCATGGTTCACACATCATATTTATCTATACAAACATGTGAGCTCACCAGCTTTTAGCTGACTTTTTAGTATGTATTCTCAGGTACTCAGCAGTAGATCTGCTCAGGATTATTAGCTCGAGTCGCATACAGACACAGGAGATTCCCATGCATCTCTACATTTTGTAAACTAGATATGCCTTAGAATCTCTAAACATTAATTACGAGCTTTTGTAAACAATATTACATTGTAAACTTTTATTATATCAATGTAAGCAGTAAACGACGCATATAGAGTCGTTCGCTTGATCTTATGTGTTTTGTTATTGATTAGTAACACCCAAATCTTGCTTCCGCTAAACAATAAATTTGGGGGTGTTACATTGTGGTATTAAGAACGGTTAGACTTGTTATGGACTTGCTACTCTATTCCTTCGCCCACGAGTGAATGCATTCAATAATAAGGGCCACTGACTCCCTCGCAGGAGAGTGTGGAGAGTTGAGCATTGTCTGTCTGATAAGAATCATGATACCCTAGTTCCTCATGACATATCAGTTGATAACCAACTGATAAGGATCTATGGGTTATAACATAAGCTATCGAATCTAGTAAACATTCCCAATTTAGATAAACGTTTTCTCTAAGAACTCATCATCCCATATTATGAGCTAATGAAATCACAACAAATACTAATTTCCATCATCTGATTTATTATTATCTTTTATTTGCTTTATTTAGTTTATTTAGTCAACTGAACCAAAACCCTCAACGCACTTTTATAAAAACCTATACTAGAAAGTATCGATTGATTGGATCACCTCCGTTTCAATTCAGTTTCTCTTTAAGAATGACTCTAGGTCATACTTACCATCTACTAGCCTTTGGTTCAGTAGTAATAACTCACACTTAGACCCCATCATTTACAAATTTAAAACACCCACCGATAGGCGTTGTGATTACTCGCGTTTGCGACGGTCGGAACCCCATCAGCCCCCTATCCATTGGTCGGATTTTACTCCGGTCGTTGGTCTGAATGTAACATAGGCGACGAACGGTTTAGTTTTAAAATCTATATTTTACGGGGCTTAAACTATGCTTGCTACCTACTGTTGCACCCACAACCATCGGTTCAGCGTCGTTGTGGGTTCTGATGGTGTTGCGGGCACAACAGAGGTTTTAAAATTTATATTTAGCTGGGCTTAAATTATACGTACTACCTACTCTGGTTAGTAAGCGGTAAGTATGACCTAAGATCGTTCTATGAATCCAAACGTGTGGGTGATTAAAGCTGGTGCGAAGAAAATTATGTCAATTCCTTCCTTGGTGGAATCAATAAAAACGTCTCGTAATTTTGAGATCAGGTAGGAGGCGGGGTCAACAAAGAAAGGAATTTTACCAGGAATGATGATAGAAATCATCTGATCTCGTTCTTCCAAGAACTCAAGTTTGTTGATCATTGCAGCGACACTGTGATTGATTAATACCATAGATGTTGGAAGAAAATCTATGTTGGCGAGTGATTCAAAAAGTAGATCTAGATCTGCTATAAACTTTAGTTCTTGGTCTCTGAAATTTTTGGAAGTGCTTTCGCATTCATGACTTGACAGGCGAAGAAGGAATTCTACTTGTTTTCTAATGTGGCAATCGTTTCTCGTTGTTCGTAGGAATACAGGAGACTGGCATAGGTTAACTGCCTGACGAATGCTTTATAGAAATCTACCCTACGGGGAGGATTGAAAGAAGCACCGAGGTGGCGTTCTTCAAAACAAGGCTGTTCCGGCTCGACTGATGGAACCTTGTCCACCACTCGGTAAATGGTGCATTGGTGTTTGTGTGAAATGAATGGAAAGATGCCGTAATTCCGAGCATCGGGCGTGGTTTGAGTATACACCGATGTTTCAGGAATGAGGGTGATTAAGTCACAAGACTTCGGAGGGTTTTTTTCAGAATTATCTTCGGGAAAATAATCGAAGTGGGAAGAATTTGGTAAATCAGGTAGGTGTAAAGTTGGCGAGTGATCTTCTGGAGATGATGCAAGGTTAGGTAACTGGTCCGTGTCATCAAAATCCAGGCAATGTTTTGGAATTGAAAGGGAGGTCCTATATTCTTCTTGGGTGTCGGAGATTTTCTTAGTTTTAGAGGAAGAATGTGAAAAGAAATCAGATCCTAACTCTTTTTCTAAGTATTCAAAGAATTCCGTATCATCCATTGAAATGAGGCAAGAATTGGGTTTTCGAGTTGTCATTTTAATGCTATCCTAACTAATACTTAATTAATACTTAATTACTTAAATTAACTTTCGAAAGATTTCTAAGAAGATTTCAATTGGAAGGGTATCCTAAATATTACTACTTAAGGCGGCTTTGAATCGTACGTTTGTGAATCCCCGGCAGCGGCGCCAAAAACTTGTTGCACCCGCAACCGTCGGTTCAGCGTCGTTGTGGGTTCTGATGGTGTTGCAGGCACAACAGGGGTTTTAAAATTTATATTTAGCTGGGCTTAAATTATACGTACTACCTACTCTGGTTAGTAAGCGGTAAGTATGACCTAAGATCGTTCTATGAATCCAAACGTGTGGGTGATTAAAGCTGGTGCTTTCGGTAGGGAAATATTTAGGATGGAACAAAGTAGGTAGGTTTTGGGGGTTTTAAACTAAAGATAAATAATTAAAGTGCAGGAAAGTAAATTGCAGGAATTTAAAGTGCAGGAAAACAAGTAAAGATAAATATGTGATTGTTGAGATTTCGATAATTAATGTTTCGGGATGACAGATTAAACAGGGACAATAGTAAGTGTAATGATTTAAACTATCAGGTGTAAACTATAGAACCCTACCAACTAAATTTCCCATTGGCATGTCACTAGGAACTAGGTTATCGTGATTCTGATCGGAGCAATACGCAAACTTCCAATACTTATCTAGTTGAAAGATAAACAACCTATCTTGGCTTAACGCCGAGGTGCATTAATCAGTAGCGTACCATCTCATAGGTCCGACCTTTCTTAACCCCTAAAATAGTTTAGTATTTCATTAGCATGCAAATTAATAACTTTGTATGTTTTGACCGCTGATTGTGTAAGACTTAGTGTTTTAAGGTATTTAAATAACTAGGATGTTATCCTTATTCCTAAGTCTTGTTTCGTGCATTAAGGCTTGGTTACTTCAACTTATGACTTGAGTCCTCCTTTTCAAACAGTTATACATCCCTGGATTATTCGCAGTTTATAAAAATGTGTTTCATATGCAGGCCATGCCTTTCAGTAATCGGACAGTGTACTTTACATGGTAGTTTGACTGCTTCTTACATCAGACATGCGGTCAGGAGTAATTGACAGTGAATGTGACACTCTAAACTAACTAAATGTAAAGCGATGCAGAAATGTAAACCTAATATGTACAACGAGTGGGTTCACTGTGTCTTACTTGTTGCATGTTATGGGCACAGATAACTACTTACCATAATTAAGGTTGATCAAGTCCTAATTACTAGGTTACAGTCACGTGGATAACCAGAAAGGGTACTCCATAAATTAAACTCAAGTTCATAAAGTCTTAACGATACAAAGGTCATTAATTCCTATTTTATCTGAACGCGTTTTCGAACATCATTTCATTGTGCATTGACTTTCGTAGGATATACCAGTTAGTTATGAAGTTGTATTATCCTTTCGGAATTCCAACTGTTAAACCAGAGCTGATTCCAGTGATGTAACTACCTTCGGTCGTTTATCAACTTCCATACATTTGTACTCCGTGTAAAACGTTTCTAGTACTATATCAGATAAACTGTCGAATAGGGGCCGTTACATCACGTTTACAATTGTCGTACACTTAATTATATAATGTCATCCTTACTTATAATTATCTACATCATCAACAATCACAATAATAAACTACTCGCAATTCATGGCAATTTTGTGAATCCCCGACAGCGGCGCCAAAAACTTGTTGCACCCGCAACCGTCGGTTCAGCGTCGTTGTGGGTTCTGATAGTGTTGCCGGCACAACATGGGTTTTAAAATTTATATTTAGCTGGGCTTAAATTATACGTACTACCTACTCTGGTTAGTAAGCGGTAAGTATGACCTAAGATCGTTCTATGAATCCAAACGTGTGGGTGATTAAAGCTGGTGCTTTCGGTAGGGAAATATTTAGGATGGAACAAAGTAGGTAGGTTTTGGGGGTTTTAAACTAAAGAAAAATAATTAAAGTGCAGGAAAGTAAATTGCAGGAATTTAAAGTGCAGGAAAACAAGTAAAGATAAATATGTGATTGTTGAGATTTCGATAATTAATGTTTCGGGATGACAGATTAAACAGGGACAATGGTAAGTCTAATGAGTTAAACTATCATGTGTAAACTATAGAACCCTACCAACTAAATTTCCCATTGGCATGTCACTAGGAACTAGGTTATCGTGATTCTGATCGGAGCAATACGCAAACTTCCAATACTTATCTAGTTGAAAGATAAACAACCTATCTTGGCTTAACGCCGAGGTGCATTAATCAGTAGCGTATCATCTCATAGGTCCGACCTTTCTTAACCCCTAAAATAGTTTAGTATTTCATTAGCATGCAAATTAATAACTTTGTATGTTTTGACCGCTGATTGTGTAAGACTTAGTGTTTTAAGGTATTTAAATCACTAGGATGTTATCCTTATTCATAAGTCTTGTTTCGTGCATTAAGGCTTGGTTACTTCAACTTATAACTTGAGTCCTCCTTTTCAAACAGTTATACATCCCTGGATTATTAGCAGTTTATAAAAACGTGTTTCATATGCAGGCCATGCCTTTCAGTAATCGGACAGTGTACTTTACATGGTAGTTTGACTGCTTCTTACATCAGACATACGGTCAGGAGTAATTGACGGAGAATATGACACTCTAAACTAACTAAATGTAAAGTGATGCAGAAATGTAAACCTAATATGTACAACGAGTGGGTTCACTGTGTCTTACTTGTTGCATGTTATGGGCACAGATAACTACTTACCATAATTAAGGTTGATCAAGTCCTAATTACTAGGTTTCAGTCACGTGGATAACCAGAAAGGGTACTCCATAAATTAAACTCAAGTTCATAAAGTATTAACGATACAAAGGTCATTAATTCCTATTTTATCTGAACGCGTTTTCGAACATCATTTCATTGTGCATTGACTTTCGTAGGATATACCAGTTAGTTGTGAAGTTGTATTATCCTTTCGAAATTCCAACTGTTAAACCAGAGCTGATTCCAGTGATGTAACTACCTTCGGTCGTTTATCGACTTCCATACATTTGTACTCCGTGTAAAATGTTTCCAGTACTATATCAGATAAACTGTCGAATAGGGGCCTGATATTGCGTAAAAAGTCACGTTTTTACTATTGATATCTCTCTCATTCTGGAACAATTCTTGGCACTTTAACTCGAAAACATTACAAATCTATAATATTATGTCAAGATGGTAAAAACAAGGTTGCATGATGAAAATCAAGCAAAACGGACAGAAACGAAGATTCCACGCACGTTTGAAGATTCCAGACATCAAAACGAGATTTCAAGACCAAAGAGCCCATCACCAACGTCTATCTGACCTAAGATGTTCGTTTTCAAATTACGAATCCAACAGAAGAAGAATCAACTAAAACAGACGAAGAATGAAGATTCTACGCACTCTAGAAGATCCAAACGATTCGTACGACACATCTAAAGTTCAGAGACATATTTTTGGGATTTCTTTTCACCAAAAGCTTCATTTTTGAATTACGAATCCAACGCAAAAAGAATCAACGCAAACGGACGCATGACGAAGAAAACACGCACGAATCGAGAAACGAAGCAACGGGCAGCGAACCGGTGCGGGTGGGAGCCAGCCGCCGCCAGCCACCACCTGGCCGCCGCCGGCTGCCAGCACCCCGCATGGATTGCGCTTTTTTATCCTTTTTCGTACCCGGTGCTAGACCTTTACATGCTTTTCGTACCTGGTGCCACTACCTTTTTCACCTTTTCGTACTTGGTGCCACTACCTTTTCCACCTTTTGCTATCGTGAGCTTTGGGATGCTAACTTGAGCCAAATTTCTTTTATAAAAGGCAGACCCTAGCTCTCATTTCAACACACTCATATACTCTTACATATTCACACTCATACTTACACTATCATTCTTCCATTTTCACTTTCTCACTCTAAAAATCTCTTATATTTTAGTCTAGGGTTATTGTAATTAATCTACGGATTAACATAGAGGTTAGAGCGAACGTTAGGAGTTTGGAGATTCATCTTTGTATGTGTGAACGAGTTGCCAGTCATAATAATACGCTGCTGCGCATTTATTTTCGGGTGATATTGAAACCTTTATCATACTTGCTTTATTTCATATTTTAATTATGTATTATTGCCTTGTATGTTATTTGTCTATTGCCAGGAATTGCGAGTAGTTTATTATTGTGATTGTTGATGATGTAGATAATTATAAGTAAGGATAACGTTATACAATTAATTGTACGACAATCGTAAAAGTGATGTAACGGCCCCTATTCGACAGTTTATCTGATATAGTACTGGAAACGTTTTATACGGAGTACAAATGTATGGAAGTCGATAAACGACCGAAGGTAGTAACATCACTAGAACCAGCTCTGGTTTAACAGTTGGAACTCCGAAAGGATAATACAACTTCACAACTAACTGGTATATCCTACGAAAGTCAATGCACAATAAAATAATGTTTGAAAACGCGTTCAGATAAAATAGGAATTAATTACCTTTGTATCGTTAAGACCTTATGAACTTGAGTTTAATTTATGGAGTACCCTTTCCAGTTATCCACGTGACTGCAACCTAGTAATTAGGACTTGATCAACCTTAATTATGGTAAGTAGTTATTTGTGCCCATGACATGCAACAAGTAAGACACAGTGAACCCACTCGTTGTACATATTAGGTTTACATTTCTGCATCGCTTTACATTTAGTTAGTTTAGAGTGTCACATTCACCGTCAATTACTCTTGACCGCATGTCTGATGTAAGAAGCAGTCGAACTACCATGTAAAGTACATTGTCCGATTACTGAAAGGCATGGCCTGCATATGAAACACGTTTTTATAAACTGCGAATAATCTAGGGATGTATAATTGTTTGAAAAGGAGGACTCAAGTCATAAGTTGAAGTAACCCAGCCTTAATGCATGAAACAAGACTTAGGAATAAGGATAACACCCTAGTGATTTAACTACCTTAAAGCACTAAGTCTTACACAATCAGCGGTCAAAACCTACAAAGTTATTAATCTGCATGCTAATATAATATTAAACTATTTTAGGGGTTAAGAAAGGTCGAACCTATGAGACGATACGCTACTGATTCATGCACCTCGGCATCAAGCCAAAATAGGTTGTTTAACTTTCAACTAGATAAGTATTGGAAGTTTGTGTATTGCTCCGATCAGAATCATGATAACCTAATTCCTAGTGACATGCCAATGGGAAACTTAGTTGGTAGGGTTCTAGAGTTTACACCTAATAGTTTAAATCATTACACTCTGCATTGTCCCTGTTTAATTTGTCATCCCGAAAATTAATTATCGAAATCTCAACAATCACATATTTATCTTTACTTGTTTTCCTGCACTTTAAATTCCTACAATTTACTTTCCTGCATTTTAATTACCTGTCTTTAGTTTAAAACCCCCAAACCTACCTACTTTGTTTCATCCTAAATATCTCCTACCGAAAGCCCCAGCTTTAATCACCCACACGTTTGGATTCATAGAACGATCTTAGGTCACACTTACCGCTTACTAACCAGAGTAGGTAGTACGTATTATTTAAGCCCAGCTAAATATAAATTCTAAAACCCCTGCTGCGCCCGTATCACCATCAGGAATCGTAACGACACTGAACCGACGGTTGCGGGCGCAACATGTTTTTGGCGCCGCTGCCGGGGAATCACAAACGTACGATTGAAAGCCGCCTTAAGTAGTAATATTTAGGAGACCCTTCCGATTGAAATCTTCTTAGAAATCTTTCGGACGTTAATCTTAAGTAATTATTATTAATTAAGTATTAGTTAGTTAGGATAACTTTAAAAATGACAACTCGAAAACCCACTTCTTGCCTCATTTCAATGGATGATACAGAATTCTTTGACTACTTAGAAAAAGAGTTAGGATCTGATTTCTTTTCACCTTCTTCCTCTAAAACCAAGGAAATCTCCGACACCCAAGAAGAATATAGGACCTCACTCTCAATTCCAAAACATTGCCTGGATTTTGATGACACGGACCAGTTACCTGACCTTGCATCATCTCCAGAAGATCACTCGCCAACTTTACACCTACCTGATTTACAAAATTCTTCCCACTTCGATTATTTTCCCGAAGATAATTCTGAAGAAGAACCTCCGAAGTCTTGTGACTTAATCACCCTCATTCCTGAAACATCGGTGTATACCCAAACCACGCCCGATTCTCAGAATTACGGCATCTTTCCATTCATTTCACACAAACACCAATACACCATTTACCAAGTGGTGGATAAAGTTCCATCAGTCGAGCCGGAACAACCTTATTTTGAAGAACGCCACCTCGGTGCTTCTTTCAATCCTTCCCGTAGGGTAGATGTCTATAAAGCATTCGTCAGGCAGTTAACCTATGCCAATCTCCCGTATTCCTACGAACAACGAGAAACGATTGCCACATTAGAAAAACAAGTAGAATTCCTTCTTCGCCTGTCAAGTCATGAATGCGAAAGCACTTCCACAAATTTCAGAGACCAAGAACTAAGGTTTATAGCAGATTTAGATCTACTTTTTAAATCACTCACCGACATGGATTTTCTTCCAACATCTATGATGCGAATCAATCACAGTGTCGTCGCAATGATCAACAAACTTGAGTTCTGGGAAGAACAAGATCCGATGATTTCTATCGTCATTCCTGGTAAAATTCCTTTCTTTGTTGACCCCGCCTCTTACCTGATCTCAAAATTACGAGACGTTTTTCTTGATTCCACCAAGGAAAGAATCGACACAGTTTTCTTCGCAAAAAGAAAAGACCTTCACGTTAAGCTTACTCGAATCTTTGCCTTTACCAAATACCCTTTCACTTCCGTACAAAAATCCACAATCAGTGAACTCTGCAGGATAGTTAAATCTACAACCGGAAACCCTGATTCACAGGAAGAGAATGCATTTCTGGAAGTCATGAATAAACTCACTCACGATCTTAATTACAAAGATCAAGGGCCACGTGTCGGTTTGTCAAACCCTAAAAAGATAAGGAAAGCGTACAATAAGTTAATTTGTGATCTTTTCAATTTAGGATACAAAGAACGAGAAGTCCTAAGATTAGAGAATCGTCATTACTATTTAGTTTATAACACCATTTTGGAACTTTCAAAATGTTTTGTGCTGAAAAACGTTCGTTTAAAGGAGCAAATCTCGACCCTTTCCCTATGGAGGGATCGGAATGAATCTTAAAACAATTCCTTCTGAAAAAGGTCGAAGCTCGCGACTTTAAATGAGCATATTTTAGTAATATAATAAAATTTTGAAAATTTCCTTTGAAAAAAAAAACGTTCTTAAATTTTTGCTTGAAAACACGTGCGCGACAACAAGAACGTACAACGTTAAGCTTTTAGCCGAAACATGTACATTCAACAAGTCCACGTCAGACAACTAATTTTAAAACACCCAAATAATAATTTAAGTTTAATATCTCAGGATTGCTTTTTAATTGTTCCACAAAAATTTACACGCTTCTTAAATTGTTTATAACGTAACGAAAGACTAACAAGTAACTAGTTACAATAAATACGTTTAGGATTCGTAATCATTATTAGTGGGACATTAGAAATTGATCTAGGGAAGTAATTAGATGTACATAGGGGACCATGTAAGGAATATGGTACATGGGAGCATGACAAATATTCTCATGGACCACAAGCCTTCTATTTGATCCCATAATTCAAAAATAACACAACAACCTTTCTTCTCCTTCCTCCCTCACCTAAAAATCGGCCACCCTCCTTCCTCCATGGATCACCACCCAATCTTCACCAACCTCTCTAAATTCATGTCCTTTTGAACTCCTCATTGCATGATATTCTCGGTTGTACGTTCGTTTTGAAGCATAACACACTAAAACAAGGTATAATCATGAAAAACCTACTTTGAACTTAAAATGTCTTATTTTATGAAGTTAGCTAAGATAGTAACTAGGAATTAGTATTTTTCTTGGTTGAATGCTTAGAAACTACATGCTACTACCACTTACCCTTGGTAATTCATGCTAGTTTGGATCTTTCAAGAAGATGTACCTTAACCTAGTAATTAAGTCTAGAAATTGGCTTGATTAAGTGCTAGTTGTTAGATATTTAAGTAATTGTGGTATTTTAAATGATTGCTCTATGTTAATTGCGTAATACGGATTAATTAGGATTAGCAAATTTGACTTTTGAAAGTCAACAAAAAGTTAACTAGCATGCATGATTAGGATAGTAAATTAAGATTACTTGAAAACTCTTGCTTACTAGGACACTTGTACTTGCTTGACTAGTCAAAATAGGCAATAGAGAATCATTACTAGAAACAAAAGTTTTGAATAAACCAAACACATGGATGACATATTTTTTTTGTGCATGACCTAGCTTGTTATCTAGTAGGAAAATGCCTAAAAATAATGTTTACATGTTTAGGTTATAATTTTGGTATGCGGACAAATTGGAATTATCGTCCGAAGTAAGTTCTGACCTAAAAGTCAACTTGAAGTATTTCATTTTTAAAAATAAATTAATTGCGATTTCTATTCAAAAACCTTACTTCAAGTTGAACTTTTAAAAGTAAAAAACATACAATGAGACTATAAACTATGAAATAATGACGTTTCAAATTTGGCTGAACACCATACTTTGTAAATGGCATTACTTCACAAGCTAAGTTACAGCCATCCCCTGACTATATGTTTTCACACATTGATGATTGCCTTACTATTGTTACTTGGGGGCATTTGATATTTACTGTAATCTTTGCACTGTCAAGAATTTAAAGCCCTCATTTCGAATGTTCCATTAGAAAATTCGGAAAGCGCTTTAAATTCCACCTTTCTTAAGACCTATTACTTTAAATTTCTCATGTTCTCAGGTACTATGTCGCCAAAGAAGAAAAAGCTAAAACCAGCACGTCCACTTACAGGATCTCTTGCATACCTTAGTACAACACCAGCATATGACCGGATGGCACGAATATGGAGAGATAAACCTTTTGGCCGTTTTAGATATGTAGATTGGGAAAAGCTACACATATTGGGATTCAGGCAGAAATTAGAGAGTTTACTCAGTTACTCAATAGAGGGTCAGCAGTTTGAGTCTTTCAAGAGATTGTTCAGCATTGACGAACCGGTGTATATGGAGATGATCACCGAGTTCATGACCACCTATACATTTGAGCCAGGGAGTAGAGTTGGAGATGGGGTAATCACGTTTAGATATATGGAGCCACCACGATTTATCTCACGACTACTACCGCAGAGGCATGGAGACATTGGTCACCAAAGCCATATTTCTCGGGTATTAAAGCCACCCAGCTCACAGACCCAGTCATGCAGATTTTGCATAAACTACTGGCTTGTTCGCTTGATGGGAAACATACGTCTAATGGCCGAGTGTCTGAGTTTGATGTTATGATGATGGCATGTATCCTCGAGAGGTGAAACATTCAGGTTGCCCATCTAGTTGGCCAACAGATTTTGGAAGAAAAAGAGTTTGGTGCAAGAAGATCATTCATGGGCCTAGTAATTACTAGGTTGATTCGGAAAATGGGATTGATTAGGACGACGGAGATAGTAAAATTTAAAAGCCTGCCAGGATGGAGTGCCCAACCAATAGACTATAATTTTCTAAGGAAAATGGATATACTTAGGATTCTGAAGGATGGTACCGTTTACATCAGGGCACGATCATCAGACCCTGAGAGTATTGATACATTGGTAGCAGGTCTAGTCCTACCCAGGGAGTCCAGGAAGAGGAAGAAACCGAGAGAGGCCCGAAGTTTAGACTCCGATTCAGATGAGGATGTACAAGATTCTGATGTCCCAGTTGCACCGCCACAGCCTACTAGGCCAGAACCTTCTGTCCCGGCCCCTAGAGCTCAGATACCAGCTTACATATACCATTACGGGATACCCCCAGGACCCGATTACTGGTACTGGCTGATGCAGATGCAGATGCAATTCATACGCTATGGAGCTATGAGGCAGCAGATCGCAGGGATACCAGTGAGCCCACTTCCGGACATACCATGCGGGATGCGCCGAGCCCCACCACATTTATATCCCCCTGCAGCTCCTACTACAGCACCTCGCCGACATCCAGTCCATGGCCATGGTTTACCACCTCGGACTGTTCCACTCAGGCCACAGGCACCACGAGCACAGATCCCCCTTCAGAGACAGCAGATTCCCTCAGTCGTCGGCTCAACTAGAGGACAGGTCTCGAGTAGCAGTAGGATATCCAGAGCCCCTACTCGAGCCACTTTTGTTCAGAGTCATAGGATTCTCAGGAGCATCAGCCCTACAGCTGCACCGATTGCTCTAGTATCTTCTCACAGACAGACCGATCTATTCAGAGAGCACTCTCAGCAGGGGATACATGAGATTCCACTCTACAGCTTTGACATGCCCGCAGGGGAGTTTGTTGATCAATTGATACATGACGGGATATTCACCGTGGGTACACCAGACGCAGAGGATGATAGGGATGCATCATATGAGGGTACCCACTATCAGCATGATGACTCTTCATCAGATGAGACATCTCCCATTGCATCTTCGACTGCAGTACCACCACCAGCCGAGCAATAGATTGCTCCGCCTTCTTACTTCTTTCTATTTTCTACCAAGACTTTATTATTATTATGTGTATTTTATGTACTGTGGATGCATAGATATCACATCTATCCAGTTACTACTTTATCATTTTATTACTTTGCTTTTCTTATCAGCAACTATTACTTGATTGAATTGAGTGGTTTGTTTGAAAAACTATAGAAGACCTAAGCAAGGGAGAACTGTGGACCACACAATGAAGAATGCCGAGAGCCATAAGCTACAAGCCACGGACCAGCAAGCTTCCAACAAGGAGCCGATAACGTGCACAACAAAAGCGTTGTTGGCTACAAGCCATGTTGTTGGCTCCTCGTTAGAAGTTTGTTGGTCCGTGTCTTGTAGCTTATGGCTCTCGGCATTCTTCATTGTGTGGTCCACAGTTCTCCCTTGCTTAGGTCTTCTATAGTTTTTCAAACAAACCACTCAATTCAATCAAGTAATAGCTGCTGATAAGAAAAGCAAAGTAATAAAATGATAAAGTAGTAACTGGATAGATGTCATGTCTATGCATCCACAGTACATCAAATACACATAATAATAATAAAGTCTTGGTAGAAAATAGAAAGAAGTAAGAAGGCGGAGCAATCTATTGCTCGGCTGGTGGTGGTACTGCAGTCGAAGATGCTATGGGAGATGTCTCATCTGATGAAGAGTCATCGTGCTGATAGTGGGTGCCCTCATCTAATGCATCCCTATCATCCTCTGCGTCTGGTGTACCCACGGTGAATACCCCGTCATGTATCAACTGATCAACAAACTCCCCTGCGGGCATGTCTAAGCTATAGAGTGGAATCTAATGTATTCCCTGCTGAGAGTGCTCTCTGAATAGATCGGTCTGACTGTGAGAAGATACTGGAGCAATCGGTGCAGCTGCAGGGCTGGTGCTCCTGAGAATCCTATGACTCTGAACAAAAGTGGCTCGAGTAGGGGCTCTGGATATCCTACTACTTCTCGAAACCTGTCCTCTAGCTGAGCCGACAACTGAGGGAACCTGTTGTCTCTGAAGGGGAACCTGTGCTCGCGGTGCCTATGGCCTGAGTGGAACTGTCCGAGGTGGTAAACCATGGCCACGGACTGGATGTCGGTGAGGTGCTGGAGTAGGAACTGCAGGGGGATATAAATGTGGTGGGGCTCGGCCCATTCCGCACGGTATGTCCGGAATTAGGCTCACTGGTATCCCTGCGATATGCTGCATCATAGCTTTATAGCATATGACTTGCATCTGCATCAACCAGTACCAGTAATCGGGTCCGGGGGTGTCCCGTAATGGTATATGTAAGGTGGTATCTGAGCTCTAGGGGCCGGGACAGAAGGTCCTGGCCTAGTAGGCTGTGGCGGTGCAACTGGGACATCGGAATCTTGTGCATCCTCATCTGAATCGGAGTCTGAATTTCGGGGCTCTCTCGGTTGTTTCCTCTTCCTGGATTCCCTGGGTAGGACTACACCTGCTACCAATGTATCAACACTCTCAGGGTTTGATGATCGTGCCCTGATGTAAACTGTGCCATCCCTCATAATCCTAAGTATATACATGCTCCTTAGAAAATTGTAGTCTATTGGTTGGGCACTCCATTCGGGCAGGCTCTTGAATTTCTCTATCTCTGTCGTCCTGATTAAACCCATTTTTCGATTTAACCTAGTAATCACTGGGCCCATGAATGATCTTCTTGCACCAAACTCTTTTTCTTCCCAAATCCGCTGTGCAACTAAATGGGCTATCTAAATGTTTCTCTTCTCGAGGATACATACCATCATGATAACATCAAACTCAGACACTCGACGAATAAGCCAGTAGTTTGTGCAAAGTCTGCATAACTGGGTCTGTGAGCTGGGTAGCTTTAATACCCGAGAAATATGGTTTTGGTGACCAATGACTCCATGCCTCTGCGGTAGTAGTCGTGAGAGAAATCGTGGTGGCTCCACTAGTAAACAGGGGTGAATCGATCTCTTCTGGAGTATAGAGATCTAGGTGACGTGCAAACTGAGCCAATGACAAGGTGAATAGGCTCCCCATATATCTAAATGTGATCACCCCATCTCCAACTCTACTCCCTGGCTCAAACGTATAGGTGGTCATGAACTCGGTGATCATCTCCATATACACCGGTTCATCAATGCTGAATAATCTCTTAAAAGACTCAAATTGCTGACCCTCTATCGAGTAGCTGAGTAGATTCTCTATTTCTGTCTGAATCCTAATGTCTCCAGCTTTTCCCAAACTACATATCTAAAACGGCCAAAAGATTTATCTCTCCATACTCGTGCCATCTGGTTGTATGCTGGTGTTGCACTAAGGTATGCAAGAGATCCTGTAAGTGGACGTGTTGGGTTTAGCTTCTTCCTCTTTGGCGACATAGTACCTGAGAACATGATAAATTTAAAGTAATAGGTCTTAAGAAAGGTGGAATTTAAAGCGCTTCCTGAATTTTCTAATGGAAAATTCGAAATGAGGGCTTTAAATTCCTGACAGTCCAAAGATTACAGTAAATATCAAATGCCCCCAAGTAACTAATAATTAGTCTTAACAATAGTAAGGCAATCATCAATGTGTGAAAATATATAGTCATGGGATGGCGGTAACTTAACTTGTGAAGTAATGTCGTTTACAAAGTCTGGTGTTTAGCCAAATTTGAAACGTCATTATTTCATAGTTTATAGTCTCATTGTAGGTTTTTGACTTTTAAAAGTTCAACTTGAAGTAAGGTTTTCGAATAAAAATCGCAATTAATTTGTTTTTAAAAATGCAATACTTCAAGTTGACTTTTAGGTCAAAACTTACTTCGGATGATAATTCCTATTTGTCCGCATACCAAAATGATAACCTAAACATGTAAACATTATTTTTAGGCATTTTCCTACTAGATAAACAAGCTAGGTCATGCACAAAAAGTTATGTCATCCATGTGTTTGGTTTTATTCAAGACTTTTGTTTCTAATAACATTGCGTATTTTGACTAGTCAAGCAAGTACAAGTGTCCTAGTAAGCAAGAGTGATTTTAATTTACTATCCTAATCATGCATGCTAGTTAACTTTTTTGTTGACTTTCAAAAGTCAAATTCGCTGATCCTAATTTATCCGCATTATGCAATTAACATAGGGCAATCATTTAAAACACTACAATTACTTAAATGTTTAACAACTAACACTTAATCAAGCTAAATTCTAGACTCAATCAATAGGTTAAAGTACATCTTCTTGAAAGAGCCAAACTAGTGTGAATTAGCATGGGTAAGTGGTAGTAGCATGTAGTTCCTAAGCATTTAACCAAGAAAAATACTAATTCCTAGCTACTAACTTAGCTAAATTCATGAAATCAGATACTTTAAGCTTAAAGTGGGCTTTTTATGATCATACCTTGTTTTAGTGCGTTATGCTTCAAATCGAATGTACAATCGGGAATATCATGTAATGAGGAGTTCAAAAGGACATGAAATTAGAGAGTTTGGTGAAGATTAGATGGTGATTCATGGGGGTAATAATGTGGCCGGTTTTGAGGTGAGGGAGGAAAGAGAAGAAAAGTTTTTGTTTTTGAATTTAAAGATCATATGAAAGGTTGGTGGTCCATTGGAATATTTCTCATGCTCCTATGTACCATTGCCTTACATGGTCCCCAATGTTCATCATAGTACTAAGCCTAATATCCTAGATTAATTTCTAAGGTCCTACTAATAATTATTACAAATCCTAATTGTATTTGTTGTAACTAGTTACTTGTTAGTCTTTCATTACGTTATAAACAATTTAAGAAGCGCGTAAATTTTTGCGGAACAATTAAAATTAATTCTAAAAATATTAAACTTAAATTATTTTTGGTGTTTAAAAATTATTTGTCTGGCGTGGACTTGTTGAATGTACATGTTTTGGCTAAAAGCTTAACGTTGTACGTTCTTGTTGTTGTGCATGTGTTTTCAGGCAAAAATTTTAAAAACATTTTTCTTTTTTTTTTCTTTTTTTTTAAAGGAATATTTCAAAATTATATTACTAAAATATGCTCATTTAAAGTAACGAGCTTCGACCTTTTTCGGAAGGAATCGTTTTAAGATTCGTTTCGATCCCTCCATAGGGAAAGGGTCGAAATTTGTTCCCTTAAGCGAACGTTTTTCAACACAAAAATATTTGAAAGTTCCAAAATGACGTTATAAACTAAATAGAAATTACGATTCTCAAATCCCAGGACTTCTCGTTCTTCATATCCTAAATTGACAAGATCACCAATTAACTTATTGTACGCTTTCCTTACCTTTTTAGGGTTTGACAAACCGACGCATGGCCCTTGGTCTTTGTAATTAAGATCATGAGTGAGTTTATTCATGACTTCCAGAAATGCGTTCTCTTCCTGTGAATCAGTGTGACACCCAGTCAAAAGTGACCTAAATTTCAGTGCAAATTTGAACTTTATTACAAAGTAATACATACTTAAAGTACTGAAGCATACTAGCATTATATATATGAATATATATAATAACGTCAAAATGATTATTTAATAATAGGTTACATACGAATCTGACAGAACGCAAAAACTCAAAAAGGAAGTTGGTGAAAAACATTTTCAAATAAAGTATTATTATTGAGAATAATAATTATGTACTCCGTTAAAAATTTAAATGCATTTTGAACACGTAAAACTATCCGTATATTTTAAGTAAAATAAAGATACAATTGTATAACTCCGTAAAAACATTTTTATAAAATATTTCAATTAAAAACTTATACGAATCTATTTTTAGAAAATTATCATTTCAAAAGATTATACTGCTTTACGATCGGGCGCGAACACGGGTCGAAAAATACCCAACTACCTCAATAATTGAGGCCGGTATATACAACCAACCTCAATTATTTCACACACACAACACACATCCACGGCTCCTCTTTTTCTCTCTCGATCTCTTGCTTCTTCGGCTCATCATCATCCTCATCAATCAACAACAACAGCAACTTAAACATCATCATCATCATCTAGCTCCTTGATCATCATCATCATCATCATCCTGATCCTCATCATCGCCATATGTTTCGTTTTCAAAATCGTAAGAAACCTTTCCGTTTTCCTTTAAATTTCGTGTTTACAATATGTATATAGCTATGTATTATCATTATATTAAGTTGATTGTATGTGAAAACGGATTTAAAACTGGGTTGGGGATGAACGGCTGGACCTCCTCAGCCGAACGGCTGGACTTCCATAGCCGAACGGCTAGGTCTTCCATAGCCGAACGGCTGGAATACTCGAACGGAACAGTTTTTGTAAAAATGCCGAAGAATTTCACAAGTATTTTCAGGGTAGCTTCTCGATGAAAAATTTACTATAACGGTTTGGGCTAAAAGTCACACGGTCACTCGAAAATGGCCCAATGATCAAGGCTATGTACCATAGCCTAGGCGGTTTTTGGCCTTTCGGGGTCGTCTAGGGGTCGAAAACGGCATATTTCAGTTTTTGGACCCGTACCAAATTTCGTAACTCATGAAATAAAATGTAACGGATGGGACGAACTTGAGTAACAACTAAACTTATACGATACAACTTACACACGAAACACATCTACTTTTATAAGTACAACAAATCATGTATAATAATAATAGTTTGGAATTATTATTACAAAACCGTCACCAACGAGCCATATACCATTTCACAAACTCAAACACAAACACTTATACGGATGGTTTAGTTAAACATCCACTTACTCGTTATAATCTCACATGTTTAGGACATTAGGAGATTACCATTGGAACAACTCACGTACTTTAGGATTGCTTGCTCTTCAGGTGAGTCTTGCAGCCCCTTTTTACCGTTTTACTGTTTTGGGGGAGATGCATTACTTGTTTTACTTGAATACATGTATAAATGTATTGATTACTTACTTGTACTTACTGGATTACAAACTTACTGATTACGACTTGGCGACCCTTGGGGTTTATTACTTTACGGAGTTACTACTCCATGAACTTACTATTTTACCGATGAACTACTTTACTACTGTACAAACTTAGTGACTCACTGTTTTACTACGATACTGATACCTTGCTACTTTACAAACGAAGTGAGCCACTATTTTACTACGTTACTGATTTACTACTTTGCTACTGTACGAACTTACAAACTTGTTGTTCTACTACGATACTGAATTACTACTTACCGGTATATCAAATTGCATGAGTTTCCGTTTAATCCAATGAAGGCCTCTGAATCATAGTTGTTAGTTATGGGATAAGCGCGAGTTTTAGTATATGGATCCATATGGGACTGACAATCCCCACCTGGGGTGGTAGCGCCACCACGAACCGTTACTCTTATAAACATGTGTTTTCTACTCGTTTCATATGAGTGATTTTGGGTTGCACTCACGAGGGGCAAAATTACGATTAAGCTTCGACTATGATGGCTCATGGCAAGATACACCGACCTTACTTACCTAATTACCTTGGCGTAATTGATGCTTACTTACTAAATTACCGTTGTGTAATTGATACTTGCTTACTAAATTACCGTTGTGTAATTGATACTTACTACCGAATTACCGTTGTGTAATTGATACTTACTTACCGAATCACCGTTGTGTAATTGATATTACTTACCTAATTACCATGGTGTATTTGTTTCTACTTATTGAACTATACATGATTTTCTATTACTATATACTACAAACCTGTGAGATTCACAAACCTTTTGGTTGACGCATTTTAGTAATGCATTCTCAGGTACGCAGCCACAGTAGGATGGTCCAGCAGGACCTACCATTATGCTAAGCTAGTACGAGTCGCATGCATACACACTTATGAAGATTTTACTCGCATTATCTTTTATACTTTGATTATGTATTTAAAATCTTCTGAATCATTTTGCGAACTCGCTAATGATGTACACTTATGACTTAAAACTCCGTACTACTTTTGTAATGTAATATTTTTCTAAAACGTCTCATTTAGAGTCGTTTGCTTAATCTTCGTGCTTGATAATTGATTATTCACGCCCAAAAACAATCGCTTCGGCAAAGCATGAAATTGGGGGTGTGACAATCAGGGTCTCCGGTTGTAGACTTGACTATCCTACAGAGTTCACTGATTGTGGATTTTTGTACGGAAGTGAAAGGGTATTTGGTATAGGCAAAGATTCGAGTAAACTTAACGTGAAGGTCTTTTCTTTTTGCGAAGAAAATTGTGTCGATTCTTTACTTGGTGGAATCAGGAAAAACGTCTCGTAATTTTGAGATCAGGTAAGAGGCGGGGTCAACAAAGAAAGGAATTTTACCAGGAATGATGATAGAAATCATCGGATCTTGTTCTTCCCAGAACTCAAGTTTGTTGATCATTGCGGCGACACTGTGATTGATTAATACCTTAGATGTTGGAAGAAAATCCATGTTGGTGAGTGATTCAAAAAGTAGATCTAGATCTGCTATAAACTTTAGTTCTTGGTCTCTGAAATTTGTGGAAGTGCTTTCGCATTCATGACTTGACAGGCGAAGAAGGAATTCTACTTGTTTTGCTAATGTGGCAATCATTTCTCGTTGTTCGTAGGAATACGGGAGACTGGCATAGGTTAACCGCCTGACGAATGCTTTATAGACATCTACCCTACGGGGAGGATTGAAAGAAGCACCGCGGTGGCGTTCTTCAAAACAAGGCTGTTCCGGCTCGACTGATGGAACCTTGTCCACCACTCGGTAAATGGTGTATTGGTGTTTGTGTGAAATGAATGGAAAGATGCCGTAATTCCGAGAATTGGGCGTGGTTTGAGTATACACCGATGTTTCAGGAATGAGGGTGATTAAGTCACAAGACTTCGGAGGGGTTTTTTTCAGAATTATCTTCGGGAAAATAATCGAAGTGGGAAGAATTTGGTAAATCAGGTAGGTGTAAAGTTGGCGAGTGATCTTCTGGAGATGATGCAAGGTCAGGTAACTGGTCCGTGTCATCAAAATCCAGGCAATGTTTTGGAATTGAAAGGGAGGTCCTATATTCTTCTTGGGTATCGGAGATTTCCTTAGTTTTAGAGGAAGAATGTGAAAAGAAATCAGATCCTAACTCTTTTTCTAAGTAGTCAAAGAATTCCGTATCATCTATTGAAATGAGGCAAGAATTGGGTTTTCGAGTTGTCATTTTAATGCTATCCTAACTAATACTTAATTAATACTTAATTACTTAAATTAACTTTCGAAAGATTTCTAAGAAGATTTCAATAGGAAGGGTCTCCTAAATATTACTACTTAAGGCGGCTTTGAATTGTACGTTTGTGAATCCCCGGTAGCGGCGCCAAAAACTTGTTGCACCCGCAACCGTCGGTTCAACGTCGTTGTGGGTTCTGATGGTGTTGCGGGCACAGCAGGGGTTTTAAAATTTATATTTAGCTGGGTTTAAATTATACGTACTACCTACTCTGGTTAGTAAGCGGTAAGTATGACCTAAGATCATTCTATGAATTCAAACGTGTGGGTGATTAAAGCTGGTGCTTTCGGTAGGGAAATATTCAGGATGAAACAAAGTAGGTAGGTTTTGGGGGTTTTAAACTAAAGACAACTAATTAAAGTGCAGGAAAGTAAATTGCAGGAATTTAAAGTGCAGGAAAACAAGTAAAGATAAATATGTTATTGTTGAGATTTTGATAATTAATGTTTCGGGATGACAGATTAAACAGGGACAATGCTAAGTGTAATGATTTAAACTATCAGGTTTAAACTCTAGAACCCTACCAACTAAATTTCCCATTGGCATGTCACTAGGAACTAGGTTATCGTGATTCTGATCGAAGCAATACGCAAACTTCCAATACTTATCTAGTTGAAAGATAAACAACCTATCTTAGCATAACGCCGAGGTGCATGAATCAGTAGCGTATCGTCTCATAGGTCCGACCTTTCTTAACCCCTAAAATAGTTTAGTATTTCATTAGCATGCAAATTAATAACTTTGTATGTTTTGACCGCTGATTGTGTAAGACTTAGTGTTTTAAGGTATTTAAATCACTAGGATGTTATCCTTATTCCTAAGTCTTGTTTCGTGCATTAAGGCTTGGTTACTTCAACTTATGACTTGAGTCCTCCTTTTCAAACAGTTATACATCCCTGGATTATTCGCAGTTTATAAAAATGTGTTTCATATGCAGGCCATGCCTTTCAGTAATCGGACAGTGTACTTTACATGGTAGTTTGACTGCTTCTTACATCAGACATGCGGTCAGGAGTAATTGACAGTGAATGTGACACTCTAAACTAACTAAATGTAAAGCGATGCAGAAATGTAAACCTAATATGTACAACGAGTGGGTTCACTGTGTCTTACTTGTTGCATGTTATGGGCACAGATAACTACTTACCATAATTAAGGTTGATCAAGTCCTAATTACTAGGTTACAGTCACGTGGATAACCAGAAAGGGTACTCCATAAATTAAACTCAAGTTCATAAAGTCTTAACGATACAAAGGTCATTAATTCCTATTTTATCTGAACGCGTTTTCGAACATCATTTCATTGTGCATTGACTTTCGTAGGATATACCAGTTAGTTATGAAGTTGTATTATCCTTTCGGAATTCCAACTGTTAAACCAGAGCTGATTCCAGTGATGTAACTACCTTCGGTCGTTTATCAACTTCCATACATTTGTACTCCGTGTAAAACGTTTCTAGTACTATATCAGATAAACTGTCGAATAGGGGCCGTTACATCACGTTTACAATTGTCGTACACTTAATTATATAATGTCATCCTTACTTATAATTATCTACATCATCAACAATCACAATAATAAACTACTCGCAATTCATGGCAATAGACAAATCACATACAAGGAAATAATACATAATTAAAGTATGAAGCCCTATGGTGGTGGCACCAGGTACGAAAAGGACAAAAAAGCGCAATCCATGCGGGTGGCGGGAGGCCGGTTGCAGCCCTATGGTGGCTGGCGGCGGTAGGGTGGCTGGCCGGCGGTGGCTGGACCCCCCCGCACCGGTTCGTCGCCTGTTGCCTCGTTTCTCGATTCGTGCGTGTTTTCTTCGTTATGCGTCCGTTTGTGTTGATTCTTTTTGCATTGGATTCGTAATTCAAAAACAAAGATTTTTATGAAAAGAAATCCCAAAAATATATCTCTGAACTTTAGATGTGTCGTACGAATCTTTTGGATCTTTCAGTGTACGTAGAATCTTCATTCTTCGTCCGTTTTAGTTGATTCTTCTTCTGTTGGATTCGTAATTTGAAAATGAACATCTTGGATGAGATAGATGTTGGTGATGGGCTCTTTTGTCTCGAATTCTCGTTTTGATGTCTTGAATCTTCAAACGTGCGTGGAATCTTTGTTTTTTTATCCGTTTTGCTTGATTTTCATCGTGCAACCTTGTTTTTACCATCTTGACATAATACTACTGATTTTCACTGAATTTGGGTTAAAGTGTCAGGAATCGTTCCAGAACGAGAGAGATATCGGTAGTAAAAACGTGACTTTTTACACGATATCACCTACCTTGTGGGTATGACGGCAAGTATAACTCGAGTGTCATCCAAAATCCAAATGAATTGAACTGGGACCTACCAAAGATGATTCGGCAATAGGATGGGTTTAGAAACAAGGTAGGTATGGTTTTATCTAATTTAACCTAATGATAAGAAATACAGTGCAGAAAAGAAAATAAGAATATAAGTAGGAGGTAGAGAGTGATTGCTGAAACTTTGATTATTTGGGTTTCACGATGATATCCATTATATTGATGATAGGTGATTACTCTAGTTAATAATCTTCTAAGCAGTCGGTGTAAATACTAGGACCCTACGTCTAGGTGTAACCCTAAAGCATATGTCACCGAATCCTAGGCTATCCTGATTCTGGTTAGATGGGACTGTCTTCACACCCACCTCATCGTCTCTTTCGGAGATCAAGTGACCCTCTGATTGGGCTTAAGGAATAAGGCGACAGGCCACAACAATGACTTTTCTTAACACATATGTCTAACCAATTTTAACAGAATAATGCAAGTTGTATGCTGGGTAAGTTAAACTATCGGTTAAGTAGAGTTTAGGGGTTTTAAGCATCTCGGAACACAGCCGACATCCTTGCTTTCATTTCCTCACTCATATTTTATTTGGTTAAGTTTTAATACTTCCGTCGTGGATTAGACACTCCTTTTCCATCGGTCGTTCATCCCTAGGTAAGTGTACATTGTATAGTGTCCTTATTTTCCATAGTACTCTAACCCTAGATATATTTACGGTGTTTTATAGACCTTATGTTTCTTTACACAACTTTATAACTAGAGGCAGTTTAACGGTGTACTACGGCATTTTCACGGTTTGACAAGACCTAGACCCGTGTCTGGAAGAGTTGCTTCCAGGTAATCTACGGTGAGTTAGACCATCAGCATTTCCTTGGCTTCCACGTATATGTACTCTACCAGTGGTATTTTCAATGCTATACCAAGTATTCTAATGTATTACGGCGATCCCTCAGCTTCATACAAATAGGAGATAACTGTGTATTCGTAGTTAGGGTTGATCAGATCCTATCCTAAGGCAACAGTCACGTGAGAGACCGCAAAGGGTGATTAATTAAGTCTATATCCAGAATAAGTCTAAACATGTAAGCAGCATAACAACTACCAATCATATATTAAAGATATTAATTAAACATCATCCCTATTCCTAATATCTACATTTTAACAATCACATATTAATTCACCTAATCATCATTGCAATAATCATAAACCGTACTGAAATAATATGCAAAGTAAACATTATAACAGTAATAGAGTAAGATAATATCACCAGATTAGAAGAGTAATACTGAGGATTACAACAGTCTGAATTGAATAACCTTGCTACAGATTGATTACCCAATTACAACTTTCCTCTACCTCTAACCACTACTTATATCTCTCTAGTTCTCTAAAGAGAGAAACTAGCTAAACTAATTACCAAACAAAAGAGAGAGAGAATTCTAGAGAGAGAGAGAGAAGTGTGTGTGATGTGAGGTGTGTGAGGTATATCAAATGGTGAAAATGAGTCCACTATTTATAGGAGAGGGCTAGGGCTTGAGGTACATGTCTTTAAGCATCAAGAACAAGCACCAAATCATCACACGGGGGCGAACAAGCAACAGGGGGGGTCAAATGGCACACCAGGTACCATTTACAAGGCCAATGGAGCACCAAACGGCACCCCAAGGGCCGTATACGTCACCTAGGGTGACGTATACGGTACCTTGGGTGAGGAGGGGGGGTTGGTGCTCCATTTGCCTTCCGGTGACTTCTCGGTTGCTTGGTTCGTCCGTATCTTCTTCGTTTTAAGTCCGTTTTGCTTGATTCTTGTGCCATTGGATTAGTTTTTTCGTTACGCTTCTAATGAAACTAAGTTTGCCAAATTTGGAGGTGTTTGACTTTTACGTGTTCCGGATGACGATCGGCGAGCTTCCAGACTGCACATCTTCTTCGTTCTTTACCCGTTTCTCTTAATTCTTTCACCTCCGGTCTTGGATCTTACTATGGAATCATAAAATATGCATTAAGATTTAATTTCATAGGATAATTAAGAACGGTATATTTATGGTGATTATTTTTGCCTCGGTTTGAGTGTAAATTGGATGTTTTAACTGATTTTTGTAGCAACGACAATATTTAGACTACCTTGGTGTTTTTTGATGGTAAATGATTGTTTTGAAATGTTTTCACCAGAGAATAGTCCAAAAAGTGAGGAAATAAGAACATAAAAACATGACTTTTTGAGTCACATCAAGGTTCATGCAAAGAACAGGTAGGAACAACTTTGCATACAAGAGGAATGATGCTAATTGGTTTGAAAAGAGAAAAATTAGAATGTTTCAACTATCATAAGATGGGACACTTTACAAGGGAATGCAGAAGCCCAAGACAGGAGCAGAGTGGGCTAAGAGCAGGGAATGCTACTGGAAACCAAAGAAGGAATGTACCAATTTAGGGTGGTACATCTAATGCGTTGGTGTCTCAAGAAGGATTTGGCTTTGAATGGAGTGATCAAGAAGAGCATGAAGTTAAAAAACAAGCTCTCATGGCCATTGCTGAATCTGATAAACCATCAAATGTTCCGTATGAGGTCCAAGTTAAACTATATTATGCTGTGTGTAAACAAACTATTAAACATTACAGGGATCATAACATAAGAGTGTAAGTCCCTAGTTCTGTGGATCGATAACGAGGTTATCTTAATATTGAGGTGCAGAATCCCTCAATATACTAGTTATACGGATATAACTTTGGAATCACGATATATTCGTGATAATAATACCAATACACCTTAATCTTGATTGTTAATAGGAATAACCGATCAAGAACGATGCTTAGAATTCTTAGAAATTCGTAGGGTTTGTTTGCAGAAGCTAAAATTCGCAGATTGTAAAGTGTTAGGGTTTTCTAAACTGAAAACTTCATATATACTCGTTTCAGTTCGCAGGTCGTGGGCTCTGTGAACTGACTCAGTCCGTAGCCTTCTTGGCCCTGCGAACTGACTCGGTTCGCTGGCCATTTTGAGAACTTTCCAACATTGCGAACTGAATATCTCAGTTCGCATCGCATGTTTCAGATCGCAATCCATATTATTATCGAATACGTATATGTATATAATAATAATATTAACTACAAACTTAATATCATATCACATATTAGTTTAATTCTATATTTGTCTAACACATTAATCATAATAACATATTTAATAAATACTAATATCAAACTAATATGTTTCATTTCATATATAAAGTAAAGTCAATGTACAAAACTTGATTACAAACTAAACACTATTACAAGCTAAAACTGTTGTCACACAAACATGTCCCAACAGACTCCCCCTTGACAATAGCTCTAATTGTCTTCAAGTTTGTCCTCGATAATCACTTGTATATCTTGCTTCCAACATAGATTTTCAGCTTCATGCAAGTCTTTACCATCATCTGATAATCACGTGCAAGATCACCCCATGCAATAGTCGTTAAGATTCTATTCTCGTACAACTTCAGTAAATCTTTCTTCGACATATTCATCAGGTGTCGATGATCATAAACTCTCAGAAGTTCTCTTTCACCTCCTTCGACTTCATCATCTGCTTCAACCATGACATCTTCTCCAGTCTCTGAATCTACGTGCCAACTTTTTATATTTCCCAGAATATCTTGTGGCATAGTCTTCAGTGGGATCTGCTGTACACACTTGACAGCTGGATATACTTTCTTTTGACGTTGTCTTCCAGTTCTATCACTTCTTTCCTTTAACTTGATCTTCCTTCCAACTCTTGGCTTAATTTTTTCAAACTTCATCGATCTACCCTCAGTCCCGATAAACTTCTCAACATACTTTGCATAATCATCATTACTAGGGTTATTCAGCTCTAATCTAGCCAAGTCTCGAACTTCAAATCTAGGAAGAGAACTAAAAAACAACAAGCTTCTTCTCAAAATATTGAACTCCGTCAAACCTTTGGATAGCGAAGAGCTTCAAGTCCGAATCAAAGTACCATCCAATGATTCCTCTATATGGAACACGCTTTCCAATAATATCTACTTCAGAAACTCCAATCTTCTTCTTTATCTTTGGCAGTTTCTTGTACATAACAGCTGGATTAGCAGTTGGAATAAGAGTATCATCTTCATCTTCAGAATCAATTGAGTCATCGATATCTTCATCTACATCGACTACTCTTTCTCCTTGATCATCTTCAACTACAAATTCTGTTCTAGATGGATTCATGATATGTTCATCAATATCAGCATCTGGATCAACACCTTCATCTACCACAATCTCAAGAATAGAAGTCCAATCTTCAGGTGGAATAAACTCACCTTCTTCAAGATCATAATCAATCTCGATTTTAGCTTCATCTCCAAAATTAGTTTCAGAATCACTCAAATTAATTTTGTCCAATTCTACAAAGAGATAAACAAAAATGATTTAAATAATAATTTAAGCTCTATTATTGATAACTTATCAATCTTAGAATTCCTGTATCATTTCAATCATAAAAATATCAAACAATTATTACATAATCTTAATCTTTTAAAGTATTCAGAAATCTATATAAGATTATAATTAATATATCTATGTATACTATAATTGTTTTGCAAATAATTTCTAAGTATATTCTCAATAATAATAATATAAATTCATTAGTTGATTTCTCAGAATCAACTCTAAGAACTTCTTTATCGTTTCAAACACATAATAATACTATAGATAAAAGTTTCATTGAATAAATACAAATTATATTACAATCAATCCAAGTTTTACATATCTTATGATCTAAACATCTTCTAACTAACTTCCTTACCAACATCAGTTGGTGCAACACCAGAAGGACCAGCTTCAGCTTCACTTGCACTTGCAGGCACAGACTCCCTCTGAAGAATAGATAGCTCACCAGTCATAGAAGGACCAGTCGGCACTCTATCTGTGTGTGTATCTGGATCACGGTCTATATCATCACGCCTTGCTGTCTGCAGCTCATCACCTCTACAAGTCTCATCAGGTATAACAATCTCCCCCTGAGACGACTTGTTATTCCTAAGGTCAGCTACCAAGCGATCTAGCCTATCAATCTGCCTTTGCTTATCAACAACATAAGCAGCCAATGTCAAGTTGTTCTTAAGCAGTAGATTGTAAGCTTCACCATGTTTTCCTAGATGTTGAGCAAGCGACAGAACTTGCGAAGTCAAAAGTGAAGTGGTTTCCTCCAAAATTCTAACCCTACACCCCAAACTAATAGCCACAGGTGGAGTAGCAGTAGTAGTAGAAGGTAGAAAAGAAGTAGGAATATGCGGTGTAAGATGCTGACCAACAGTAGAGGCAATGCCAGAAAGTCACCTAGCTGCCACTCTTCTGGACTTTGTTGTACCATATTGTCCCGAATGAACAATAGCAGCAATCATCTCAGCCTATATGTATAAAATTAATTAATAAATATTGTAGTCTCTGCTATCACAATCTTTAAGTAATAATATCAAAGAAACAACTAAACTCGTATCTTTTACCTCAGTAGGTACGGATACCTGTTCCGTGTTGTTGTTGTTGTGGCCTCAACACTAGGTGTAGCCTGAGGAATTGTCACAGAAAAATCTGTTTCAGTTGTACAACTCCAACATAACCTGAAACATTTACTAATTGTGAGATTAGAAAAATAACAATTTGAGGTGAAATCCCTCAAACGTTTCCGTCATTGAGTTCAGAGAGTCTGTTTGTCCTCCGAATCAGTAGGTCATTAATCAGATTGAAATCCGGATCGAAATCCTTGGCTTTTTCGCTTGTTTTTAAGCGCTGGATCAACAACAACAAGCTTTGATCCTCGCTTGATCATACCCGGTAGCAGTTTAAAAGGATCAAGTGTCATATCATCATCATCGGAATCAGAAGCAGTATCACCATTCCGACCACCAGAGGGACCAACATCCGTATCCTGAGTATGAATTATATTAAAAATTTATGATTAGCATTAAGCCCAATCATACGAGTTCTATATAAGTAAGGAAAATCATAATACATGAGTAGATACACCGTCAGGTCTAGAACTCCCTGGTCTATCAACCTCTGGGTGTACATCCTCCGGTTCCTGTTTATAATGGTAGTCAGACTTTATGATTAGCATAAAGCTTGATCATCTAAGTCTCAATATCATATAAAAATACATAAGAGATATAAGATATATAAAAAGTACCTCAGTATGAGCAACATATTGCTCAATTGCCTGTAAAACTGGATCAGTGGCATCATCATCGTGACCCAGCACATCTTGAACCACTTGTGCAACAATCTTAGACACAACATGTTGTCCTTGCTGCCCTGCCTGGATAAGAACATATTTTAAAAGCTCATGTGGTGCCTCAGGTGGAACCACATTATCAACAGGCTCGACAGCCACAGGCTCAGCAACACCAGCATCAATATCTAGCCAACCAATATTCGGTGGCGTCCTGTAGAGTGGATTGATCAAAAATCCAAAAAGATCTATCGTCTGTGGTCTCAAATGTGCAGGACGACGAGAATCAATGGTGAATGCCGCATTATATCCACGAAGCCCAATAGTATCAACAAAAATCGTGGGCTAAAATGCTGGAAGATCATGTAGAAAGTGACGAATGACCAGCATGCAAAACTGTGGATATAACATAAAGGTTGACTTGACCTGTCCTGTAATCTGTCCTCGTAAGGACTCGAAAATATAAGATGAGAAAATGTATGGTTTATTATAATCCAGGGACAGTACACCAGACATCAAAATTGGCGGTAACTCATCAAAACCACCCTTCTTGGGTGCAAAAATTATAATCAGGACATGCCATAAGAAACGCCGTTTCCCAAAAATAAGGGCCTTCAGAAACTAGCATCCTCGTGTAAGGCCTACATACCCCATCCTGTCCAGAGCTCCCTCAATAAAATCAGCAGGAAACTCTGTTGGACCGTCCTCCTGCTTTTCTGATGCAAGATGTAAGATCTCGCGCAGATTAGCAGCAGTGAATATAATAGGATGTCCACCCACGGTTGTACGGATAACCGGTGGGTTTACAGAAGCATCAGAGACAATGTCTGTCCAAAAGTCTTGAAGAATAGCCAAAGAAAGCGGTGGAGAAGCGGTAATAGTATGTCGAATACGTGACCGTGCCAAAAATGTGAGTATATTCGCAACTATAGACGCTCCCTTCTTCGTAATATCCAAGTCTACAAGTACGTTGTGTGTACTCGCAAATTGTCTAGCTGCCATATCTCTAATACATATACAAATGACAGATAATTAGTTTAACCTATAGAATATGAATATTATACTTTATGAACTTAACTAAACGATTTAGTACTAAGTACTCAATTATTAATTATATAATAACCTAGCACATAAGCACGTATAGGGTTGGCCCCGTTTATATCCTTGGTCAAAGTCTTCTAATGTATTCCCATTCACTATAACCATTTCAGGTCTTGCATCAATTCTCCTTTAATTGTACATAGTTGATCAGGCTATGTTAAATTAAATTCAAATGATGCAATTGCTGAACCAGTCATACTAAACAAGGAATACTAACCTAATGGTTATAGTCTAGGTCACTAATGCAATCCTAGTTCGCTATAACCTTTGGCTCTGATACCAATCTGTCGCACCCCTAAAACACGTGGCAGCGGAAGTAGGAGGTGTCATGGGGGCGCCAACCAAACTAAATATCACAACACAAAAATTAAAGCAAACGACCTCAATATGAGACGTTTGAAAAATAGTTACATTACAATAATTCAAATGCTTACAAAATATATCTGGAGTTCGCATAAACCGTTTAGAGATTTCTAATACATTACCGAATTTACAAAATACATATACATGCATTCTAATCTCTTGATGTTTTGAAAACAATGCGACTCGAGCTAAGCTTTTGATATCGCGTAAAAAGTCACGTTTTTACTATCGATATCTCTCTCATTCTGGAACAATTCTTGGCACTTTACCTCAAAAACAATACAAATCTGTAATATTATGTCAAGATGGTAAAAACAAGGTTGCATGATGAAAATCAAGCAAAACGGATAGAAAACGAAGATTCCACGCACGTTTGAAGATTCAAGACATCAAAACGAGATTTCAAGACCAAAGAGCTTATCACCAACATCTATCTGACCTAAGATGTTCGTTTTCAAATTACGAATCCAACAGAAGAAGAATCAACAAAAACGGACGAAGAATGAAGATTCTACGCACTCCGAAAGACCCAAACGATTTGTACGACACATCTAAAGTTCAGAGACATATTTTTGGGATTTCATTTTATCAAAAGCTTCGTTTTTGAATTACGAATCCAACGCAAAAAGAATCAACGCAAACGGACGCATAACGAAGAAAACACGCACGAATCGAGAAACGATGCAATAGACATCGAACCGGTGCGCGGTGGTGCCAACCGCCGCCGACAGCCACACAGCCGTCGCCGACAGCCACACAGCCGCCGCCGGCCACTTGTCACCTTCACGGATTGTGTTTTTTTGTCCTTTTTCGTACCCGGTGCTAGACCTTTACATGCTTTTCGTACCTGGTGCCACTACCTTTTTCGCCTTTTGTACCTGGTGCCACTACCTTTTCCACCTTTTGCTATCGTGAGCTTTGGGGTGCTAACTTGAGCCAAATTTCTTCTATAAAAGGCAGCCCCTAGCTCTCATTTCAACACACTCATATACTCTCTCATATTCACACTCATACTTACACTCTCATTCTTCCATTTTTACTTTCTCACTCTAAAAATCTCTTATATTTTAGTCTAGGATTATTGTAATTAATCTACGGATTAACATAGAGGTTAGAGAAAATGTTAGGAGTTTGGAGATTTATCTTTGTACGTGTGAACGAGTTATCAGTCATAATAATACGCTGCTGTGCATTTATTTTTGGGTGATATCGAAACCTTTATCATACTTGCTTTATTTCATATTTTAATTATGTATTATTGCCTTGTATGTGATTTGTCTATTGCCATGAATTGCGAGTAGTTTATTATTGTGATTGTTGATGATGTAGATAATTATAAGTAAGGATGACATTATATAATTAAGTGTACGACAATTGTACTAATGTAACGGCCCCTATTCGACAGTTTATCTGATATAGTACTGGAAACGTTTTACACGGAGTACAAATGTATGGAAGTCGATAAATGACCGAAGGTAGTTACATCACTGGAATCAGCTCTGGTTTAACAGTTGGAACTCCGAAAGGATAATACAACTCCACAACTAACTGGTATATCCTACGAAAGTCAATGCACAATGAAATGATGTTCGAAAACGCGTTCAGATAAAATAGGAATTAATGACCTTTGTATCATTAAGACTTTAAGAACATTGACTTTAATTTATGGAGTACCCTTTCCGGTTATCCACGTGACTGCAACCTAGTAATTAGGACTTGATCAACCTTAATTATGGTAAGTAGTTATTTGTGCCCATGACATGCAACAAGTAAGACACAGTGAACCCACTCGTTGTACATATTAGGTTTACATTTCTGCATCGCTTTACATTTAGTTAGTTTAGAGTGTCACATTCACCGTCAATTACTCCTGACCGCATGTCTGATGTAAGAAGCAGTCGAACTACCATGTAAAGTACATTGTCCGATTACTGAAAGGCATGGCCTGCATATGAAACACGTTTTTATAAACTGCGAATAATCTAGGGATGTATAACTATTTGAAAAGGAGAACTCAAGTCATAAGTTGAAGTAACCAAGCCTTAATGCATAAAACAAGACTTAGGAATAAGGATAACATCCTCGTGATTTAAATACCTTAAAACACTAAGCCTTACACAATCAGCGGTCAAAGCATACAAAGTTATTAATCTGCATGCTAATAAGATACTAAACTATTTTAGGGGTTAAGAAAGGTCGGACCTATAAGACGATACATTACTGATTCATGCACCTCGGCGTCAAGCCAAAATAGGTTGTTTATCTTTCAACTAGATAACTATTGGAAGTTTGCGTATTGCTCCGATCAGAATCACGATAACCTAGTTCCTAGTGACATGCCAATGGGAAATTTAGTTGGTAGGGTTCTAGAGTTTACACATGATAGTTTAGACCATTACATTTAGCATTGTCCCTGTTTAATCTGTCATCCTGAAACACTAAATATCAAAATCTCAGCAATCACATGTTTATCTTTATCTGCTTTCCTGTAATTTACTTTTCTGCATTTTAATTACCTGTCTTTAGTTTAAAACCCCCAAACCTACATACTTTGTTCCATCCTAAATATCTCCTACCGAAAGCACCAGCTTTATTCTCCCACACGTTTGGATTCATAGAACGATCTTAGGTCATACTTACCGCTTGCTAACCAGAGTAGGTAGTACGTATAATTTAAGTCCAGCAAAATATAAATTTTAAAACCCCTACTGCACCCGCATCACCATCAGGAATTGCAACGACACTGAACCGACGGTTGCGGGCCCAATAGCTTTTTGGCGCCGCTGCCGGGGAGTCACAAACGTACGATTCAAAGCCGCCTTAAGTAGTAATATTTAGGAGACCCTTCCGATTGAAATCTTCTTAGAAATCTTTCGGACGTTAATTTAAGTAATTAGTATTAATTAAGTATTAGTTAGTTAGGATAACTTTAAAAATGACAACTCGAAAACCCACTTCTTGCCTCATTTCAATGGATGATACGGAATTCTTTGATTACTTAGAAAAAGCGTTAGGATCTGATTTCTTTTCACCTTCTTCCTCTAAAACCAAGGAAATCTCCGACACCCAAGATGAATATAGGACCTCACTTTTAATTCCAAAACATTGCATGGATTTTGATGACTCGGACCAGTTACCTGACCTTGCATCATCTCCCGAAGATCACTCGCCAACTTTACACCTACCTGAATTACGACATCTTTCCATTCATTTCACATAAACACCAATACACCATTTACCAAGTGGTGGATAAAGTTCCATCAGTCGAGCCGGAACAACCTTGTTTTGAAGAACGCCACCTCGGTGCTTCTTTCAATCCTTCCCGTAGGGTAGATGTCTATAAAGCATTCATCAGGCAGTTAACCTATGCCAATCTCCCGTATTCCTACGAACAACGAGAAACGATTGCCACATTAGAAAAACAAGTAGAATTCCTTCTTCGCCTGTCAAGTCATGAATGCGAAAGCACTTCCACAAATTTCAGAGACCAAGAACTAAGGTTTATAGCAGATTACGGCATCTTTCCATTCATTTCACATAAACACCAGTACACCATTTACCAAGTGGTGGAGTATAGAGATCTATGAATGCGAAAAACGTTCGCTTAAGGGAGCAAATCTCGACCCTTTCCCTATGGAGGGATCAGAACGAATCTTAAAACAATTCTTTCCGAAAAAGGTCGAAGCTCGCGACTTTAAATGAGCATATTTTAGTATAAATATAGTAATATAAAAAAATTTTGAAAGTTTCTTTTGAAAAAAAAAAAAAAACGTTTTTAAATTTTTGCTTGAAAACACGTGCGCGATAACAAGAACGTACAACGTTAAGCTTTTAGCCGAAACATATACATTCGACAAGTCCACATCAGACAACTAATTTTAAAACACCCAAATAATAATTTAAGTTTAATATCTCAGGATTGTTTTTAATTATTCCACAAAAATTTACGCGCTTCTTAAATTTTTTATAACGTAACGAAAGACTAACAAGTAACTAGTTACAATAAATACGTTTAGGATTCGTAATCATTATTAGTGAGAAATTAGAAATTAATCAAGGGAAGTACTTAGATGTACATAGGGGACCATGTAAGGAATATGGTACATGGGAGCATGACGAATATTGTCATGGACCACAAGCCTTCCATTTGCTCCCATAATTCAAAAATAACACGAAAAAACTTCTCTTCTCCTTCCTCCTTCACCCTAAAAACCGGCCACCCTCATTCCTCCATGGATCACCACCCAATCTTCACCAACCTCTCTAATTTCATGTCCTTTTGAACTCCTCATTGCATGATATTCTCGGTTGTACGTTCGTTTTGAAGCATAACACACTAAAACAAGGTATGATCATGAAAAACCCACTTTGAACTTAAAATGTCTTATTTTAGGAAGTTAGCTAATATAGTAACTAGGAGTTAGTATTTTTCTTGGTTGAATGCTTAGAAACTACATGCTACTACCACTTACCAAGTTTGGATCTTTCAAGAAGATGTACCTTAACCTAGTAATTAAGTCTAGAAATTAGCTTGATTAAGTGCTAGTTGTTAGATATTTAAGTAATTGTGGTGTTTTAAATGATTGCCCTATGTTAATTGTGTAATGCGGATAAATTAGGATTAGCAAATTTGACTTTTGAAAGTCAACAAAAAGTTAACTAGCATGCATGATTAGAATAGTAAATTAAGATTACTTAAAAACTCTTGCTTACTAGGACACTTGTACTTGCTTGACTAGTCAAAATAGGCAATAGAGAATCATTACTAGAAACAAAAGTCTTGAATAAAACCAAACACATGGATGACATAATTTTTTGTGCATGACCTAGCTTGTTATCTAGTAGGAAAATGCCTAAAAATAATGTTTACATGTTTAGGTTATGATTTTGGTATGCGAACAAATTGGAATTATCGTCCGAAGTAAGTTCTGACCTAAAAGTCAACTTGAAGTATTGCATTTTTTATAAATTAATTACGATTTTTATTCAAAAACCTTATTTCAAGTTGAACTTTTAAAAGTCAAAAACATACAATGAGACTATAAACTATGAAATAATGACGTTTCCAATTTGGCTGAACACCAGACTTTGTAAATGGCATTACTTCACAAGTTAAGTTACCGCCATCCCCTAACTATATGCTATCACACATTGATGATTGCCTTACTATTGTTACTTGGGGGCATTTGATATTTACTGTAATCTTTGGACTGTCAAGAATTTAAAGCCCTCATTTCGAATTTTCCATTAGAAAATTCGGGAAGCGCTTTAAATTCCACCTTTCTTAAGACCTATTACTTTAAATTTCTCATGTTCTCAGGTACTATGTCTCTGAAGAAGAAAAAGCTAAAACCAGCACGTCCACTTACAGGATCTCTTGCATACCTTAGTGCAACACCAACATATGACTGGATGGCATGAATATGGAGAGATAAACCTTTTGGCCGTTTTAGATATGTAGACTGGGAAAAGCTACAGATATTGGGATTCAGGCAGAAATTAGAGAGTTTACTCAGTTACTCAATAGAGGGTCAGCAGTTTGAGTCTTTCAAGAGATTGTTCAGCATTGACGAACCGGTGTATATGGAGATGATCACCGAGTTCATGACCACCTATACATTTGAGCCAGGGAGTAGAGTTGGAGATGGGGTGATCACGTTTAGATATATGGGGAGCCTATTCACCTTGTCATTGGCTCAGTTTGCACGTCACCTAGATTTCTATACTCCAGAAGAGATAGATTCACCCCTGTTTACTGATGGAGCCACCACGATTTCTCTCACGACTACTATCACAGAGGCATGGAGTCATTGGTCACCAAAGCCATATTTCTCGGGTATTAAAGCCACCCAGCTCACAGACCTAGTGATGCAGATTTTGCACAAACTACTGGCTTGTTCGCTTGATGGGAAACATACGTCTAATGGCCGAGTGTCTGAGTTTGATGTGATCATGATGGCATGTATCCTCGAGAGGAGAAACATTCAGGTTGCCCATCTAGTTGCCCAACGGATTTTGGAAGAAAAAGAGTCTGGTGCCAGAAGATCATTCTTGGGCCCAGTAATTACTAGGTTGATTCGGAAAATGGGATTGATTAGGACGACGGAGATAGTAAAATTTAAAAGCCTGCCAGGATGGAGTGCCCAACCAATAGACTATAATTTTCTAAGGAAAATGGATATACTTAGGATTTTGAAGGATGATACCGTTTACATCAGGGCAGGATCATCAGACCCTGAGAGTATTGATACATTGGTAGCAGGTCTAGTCCTACCCAGGGAGTCCAGGAAGAGGAAGCAACCGAGAGAGGCCCGAAGTTCAGACTCCGATTCAGATGAGGATGCACAAGATTCTGATGTCCCAGTTGCACCACCGCAGCCTACTAGGCCAGGACCTTCTGTCCCAGCGCCTAGAGCTCAGATACCAGCTTACATATACAATTACGAGCACTCTCAGCAGGGGATACATGAGATTCCACTCTATAGCTTTGACATGCCAGTAGGGGAGTTTGTTGATCAGTTAATACATGACGGGATATTCACCGTAGGTACACCAGAGCCAGAGGATGATAGGGATGCATCAGATGAGGGCACCCACTATCAGCACGATGACTCTTCATCAGATGAGACATCTCCCATAGCATCTTCGACTGCAGTACCACCACCAGCCGAGCAATAGATTGCTCCACCTTCTTACTTCTTTCTATTTTCTACCAAGACTTTATTATGTGTATTTAATGTACTGTGGATGCATAGACATCACATCTATCCAGTTACTACTTTATCATTTTACTACTTTGCTTTTCTTATCAGCAGCTATTACTTAATTGAATTGAGTGGTTTGAAAAACTATAGAAGACCTAAGCAAGGGAGAACTGTGGACCACACAATGAAGAATGCCGAGAGCCATAAGCTACAAGCCACGGACCAGCAAACTTCTAACGAGGAGCCGATAACGTGCACAGCAAAAGCGGTACACCGTTCCACAACCCTCTGCCCGTTTTGATTACCTCATCCGATATTCCAAACACTAAGTGTGGGATAATAAAAACCACACTACACTTATGAAACAATCCAATAATAAGTAGAATCTCTAAATGTGGGATACTTCGACAAGAGGTACTCAACGAATAGATTCGAACATTAGGGACAATGTTCCTCTAAGTGTGGGATATACAGCCTTCGACCGCAAGTTTTTACCTCTCGTCCGTAAGTTAAACAACATTTTTATTAAAATCCAAAATGGATAAAATTTCAAAATTTTTAGATTCAAAAACATCGTTTTTAGAACTCCTATCTTTCAAAATTATAAATTACAGCAAGAAACGAGTTTTGACAACGAAACAAAACTGTTTTAGAATAAGATACGGACGAAAAGGGCAACACACGGCTAGGCGCCGATGTATGCATTTGAATTAGAACTTGCTTTTGTAATGCATTTCGAGATCACACCGATGAGTGCTATACGTGGCATAGGTACAACCCATCTTGATAACTTCTAAGGAATCCAAACACCCTTCCACCATCAAACATCCACCCACTCAACACTAACTCTTCACACCCAATCAAAACCTCCTAACATTCGTCCCGAACCTACATAAGTTTCATTTTCCAATGAATTCTCAAAGATACTCTTGATTTTCCAAGACTTCTGCAGCCTAACACAAAGCCATCAGAGCGTTCCCCAAAGGATGAGCATCATCCGTAAAAGGAGCTCCAAGAAAAGAAATTCAGCAAAAAGCTTATATCGGAGCGTTCCCCAAAGGATGAGTATCATCCGTAAAAGGAGCTCCAAGAAAAAGAAATTCAGCAGAAGCTGCTCAAAAAAAAAAAAGGCCCAAGGATCAAGAAAAAGGGCCAAGAAAAGGAAAATTCCAAAGAAAAGGCTATGTAGTCCTTTCAAAATCTGAGAAATTCCAAAGAAACTCTCTCAAGAAAAGTTTCGAGAAAATACAAGGAAAACCCTCACACCTTCTTCACACCAAAAACACCCGATTCCTTCCAAGATATCTCGAAAGGTTAGTACCGTCCTCATCAAAAGTGATGGAGATTTGATTCTTGATCAAGACTATGACGAGAATGCTGCATGACTGGCTATCTGAGTGATTGACACTAGTAAGTAGGAAACCCTAAACCCTTGAATGGTTTGAGTAACCCACTTGCAAGGATTGCCTAGTCATGATCATCATGTTGCTTGAAGAAGGTATCGAAATCAATAAACCCTTAGTTTCCGGTAAAAACTCTTTCATAACTGTAACTTTATATTCTATGGAAAAAGGTATCTCTAAAAACTGATGCAATTAGAATCATTCCAGAAGCTTTTAAGAATGAGTTTGCTTGAGGACAAGCAAAGTTCTAAGTGTGGGATACTTGATATCGCGTAAAAAGTCACGTTTTTACTATCGATATCTCTCTGATTCTAGAACAATTCTTGGCACTTTAACTCAAAAACATTACAAATCTATAATATTATGTCAAGATGGTAAAAACAAGGTTGCATGATGAAAATCAAGCAAAACGGATAGAAAACGAAGATTCCACGCACGTTTGAAGATTCAAGACATCAAAACGAGATTTCAAGACCAAAGAGCCCATCACCAACATCTACCTGACCTAAGATGTTCATTTTAAAATTACGAATTCAACAGAAGAAGAATCAACAAAAACAGACGAAGAATGAAGATTCTACGCACTCCGGAAGACCCAAACGATTTGTACGACACATCTAAAGTTCAGAGACATATTTTTGGGATTTCTTATCATCAGAAGCTTCGTTTTTTAATTACAAATCCAACACAAAAAGAATCAACGCAAACGGACGCATAACGAAGAAAACACGCACGAATCGAGAAACGAAGCAACAGACAGCGAACCGGTGCGGGGTGGTGCCAGCCGCCGCCGGATGCCACACAGCGGCCGCCGGCCACCTGTCACCGGCATGGATTGCGCTTTTTTGTCCTTTTTCGTACCCGGTGCTAGACCTTTACATGTTTTTAGTACCTGGTGCCACTACCTTTTTCGCCTTTTGTACCTGGTGCCACTACCTTTTCCACCTTTTGCTATCATGAGCTTTGGGGTGCTAACTTGAGCCAAATTTCTTCTATAAAAGGCAGCCCCTAGCTCTCATTTCAACACACTCATATACTCTCTCATATTCACATTCATACTTACACTCTCATTCTTCCATTTTTACTTTTTCACTCTAAAAATCTCTTAAATTTTAGTCTAGGGTTAATGTAATTAATCTACGGATTAACATAGAGGTTAGAGAAAATGTTAGGAGTTTGGAGATTTATCTTTGTACGTGTGAACGAGTTATCAGTCATAATAATACGCCGCTGCGCATTTATTTCCGGGTGATATCGAAACCTTTATCATACTTGCTTTATTTCATATTTTAATTATGTATTATTGCCTTGTATGTGATTTGTCTATTGCCATGAATTGCGAGTAGTTTATTATTGTGATTGTTGATGATGTAGATAATTATAAGTAAGGATGACGTTAAATAAGTAAGTGTACGACAATTGTAAACGTGATGTAACGGCCCCTATTCGACAGTTTATCTGATATAGTACTGGAAACGTTTTATACGGAGTACAACTGTATGGAAGTCGATAAACGACCGAAGGTAGTTACATCACTGGAATCAGCTCTGGTTTAACAGTTGAAATTCCGAAAGGATAATACAACTTCACAACTAACTGGTATATCCTACAAAAGTCAATGCATAATGAAATGATGTTCGAAAACGCATTCAGATAAAATAGAGATTAATGACCTTTGTATCGTTAAGACTTTATGAACTTGAGTTTAATTTATGGAGTACCCTTTCCGGTTATCCACGTGACTGCAACCTAGTAATTAGGACTTGATCAACCTTAATTATGGTGAGTAGTTATTTGTGCCCATGACATGCAACAAGTAAGACACGGTGAACCCACTCGTTGTACATATTAGGTTTACATTTCTGCATCGCTTTACATTTAGTTAGTTTAGAGTGTCACATTCACCGTCAATTACTCCTGACCGCATGTCTGATGTAAGAAGCAGTCGAACTACCATGTAAAGTACACTGTCCGATTACTGAAAGGCATGGCCTGCATATGAAACACGTTTTTATAAACTGCGAATAATCTAGGGAGGTATAACTGTTTGAAAAGGAGAACTCAAGTCATAAGTTGAAGTAACCAAGCCTTAATGCATAAAACAATACTTAGGAATAAGGATAACATCCTCATGATTTAAATACCTTAATACACTAAGCCTTACACAATCAGCGGTCAAAGCATACAAAGTTATTAATCTGCATGCTAATAAGATACTAAACTATTTTAGGGGTTAAGAAAGGTCGGACCTATGAGACGATACGTTACTGATTCATGCACCTCGGCGTCAAGACAAAATAGGTTGTTTATTTTTCAACTAGATAACTATTGGAAGTTTGCGTATTGCTCCGATCAGAATCACGATAACCTAGTTCCTAGTGACATGCCAATGGGAAATTTAGTTGGTAGGGTTCTAGAGTTTACACCTGATAGTTTAGACCATTACATTTAGCATTGTCCCTGTTTAATCTGTCATCCTGAAACACTAATTATCGATATCTCAGCAATCACATGTTTATCTTTATCTGCTTTCCTGTAATTTACTTTTCTGCATTTTAATTACCTGTCTTTAGTTTAAAACCCCCAAACCTACCTACTTTGTTCCATCCTAAATATCTCCTACCGAAAGCACCAGCTTTAATCGCCCACACATTTGGATTCATAGAACGATCTTAGGTCATACTTACCGCTTGCTAACCAGAGTAGGTAGTACGTATAATTTAAGCCCAACAAAATATAAATTTTAAAACCCCTGCTGCGCCCGCATCACCATCAGGAATCGCAACGACAGTGAACCGACGGTTGTGGGCCCAATAGCTTTCCAAAAGCTTCCTACTGCGGCGGTGTAGGTTCCTTGTGTACGGACCAAATCGAGTAGTTTAACTTGTGTGTTAGAGCGGAAATCAAACACACCAAGATATGCAAGATTAACACAATAGATAACCAAAACACAAAGGTGTATGTTTATATTTAATAAACTAGCAACAATACATATACTTGGATAAACACACAAAGATCAAAATAACACAACCTAGTGAATTTTCTATGAAAAACAGAAGTGTTATGTGTGTGAAAGTCTTACTCAAACAGAAGCTGGCGAGCTTCTATTTATAGTCTTATGCAAACAATCTGCGACACAATACTTGTGTCGCATAGAGAGTTTCTGCGACACAATACTTGTGTCGCATGTAATGATTCTGCAACACAATACTTGTGTCGCATAGAATGATTCTATGACACAATCCTTGTGTCGCATGATTACAAAGATTGTAATTAAACTAAGTCTAAAACTATTCAATACGTAATTACAATATCGACACGATTACAGACTGAGACCAACTGACAGACACACATAGATGTACCAACAGGCGGGTTACCTAAGAAATACATACTAAAAGGTCAACATAAAGTTGGTGAGTTCATAGGTTTGTTAAGTAATCAGTTGCTAATATGATCCACAAGATTTCACAGGTTTGCATCATTCAACAATGATAAGTAAAAGTATCGTTAGCCAACGACAAGTAAAAGTATTGCATATTGCAATATAAGTATACCATTTGCATGAGTCTCATTGTTCGAGCTTAACGTTGTTTGCCTCCGGTAAGTGTACTAATCCGATACACCTCTAATTCACAAATAATATTGCGCCCGTGGGTTAGCTAGCACGACTAGCCCAGACGAGGTTTGTCAAACCCTGATACTACTATCCAATAATATTCACGCATATATTAACGAACTATGATAAGTAGAGGACTTAAGTTGATTATCATAAGGTCTCATGCAATCCGTACGAAAAGTTGTTATCAGTACTTGTGATCATAAAGCAGTTTATAAAACAGTTGTATGTATTCTCACCCCAGTGAAAAATAGTAAAAGGGGGCTATGAAACTCACCAGAGTTAAGCAGGTAGCAAGCAATATCAAATATTAGCAAGTAGTGGGTGTTCTTGTTCCCGTGTACAACCTCCTAACGCCTTCAACGTATGAGGTTGTATAAGTAGATGTCTGAAAAGACCATCTATAGCGATTGTATAAGTGGGGGTTAATGTCCACTTAAGCCAATCGGGTAGGTGGGGGGTTTATGTCCATCTAAAGCTAGTTCATCAACTAGTATGTCCAAATAAGTTGTTCGAATTCATTTATCAAAAACGTGTACGGCCCGTGGGTGAAAGTTTGTAATAATAATTCTTAAAAAGACATTATTATTAAGTTTGTGTCATTGTATACATTGTTATAGTACGTATCATGTGTGGTTATAAGTTGTTACCCAAGTTCAACACTTAGTGAAAAACAAGTTTCATGTATTCTGTCTTTAGCGACATTAGTAGCGACACTAGGGTTAGTGTCGCAGGTCTTGCGTCAATAGAATAAGTGTCGCAGTGTATTGCGACATTAGGTTAAGTGTCGCAGTGTATGCGACATTAGGTTTAGTGTCGCAGGTGAGTGTCCCAAGATAGCGACACTGAGCCTTGTGTCGCAGGTTCAAATCAATTTCAATTAAGTAACGACACAGTTAGCGACACTTAAGTAGTGTCGCAGGTCATGCGACATCAAGGGTCTTGTCAGCTTTCAAATTTTTAATCCAAATGTTCTAAGTATCGGTTTTTCGTTCGGGAAACTTTCTAAGTTTTGTTTTTGGTCCAAGTTACCAATCAAGTTACCCAAACCCATTTTTGCTACCATTTTCCAAATATAGTAAGTTTTTAGAAATCGAGCCACTTTTGTTGACTTGGTCAAACTTACTCGGTTTGACCAGAAATTTTAACCCAACCCATATTTCTATTCATAGAGTTCAAATAACTTGTCTGTTCGTTTCGGAGTCATTGCGTGGTGTCGGTTTTTATATTGCAACTTAAAACTTCAAGATTTCATATTTTCGACTTTTGTCGGTTTAGTTCGCCACTAGATCTTACTAACTTCTGGTCCAAATTTGAGTCCACAATTTTTACTAACTGATATTCTATGTATCTAGTATCTAACATAAGTTTTCTAAAACTTTTAGGTCTCATCTTCATAGGGAAACAAAATACACAACAATGCCTAGCTCAAATTCTGTTTTCTTACAGACCAGTCCCACAAATCAACCCGTAGACAAAAATACGTACGGATCTGGTAAAAACGTAAAACATGAAAGTTGTAGATATTTTAAATACGCAAATATAAAAATAAATGCATCATCTAACTCCTCTTAGAACTCAAGATATGAAGTTTTTACTAAACAGTATTTTTGGGGATAGATTATGTATCTTTGTATATAAATTATAAAAACGTATTTTAGCAAGTATTTGGACATAATATTGTTGGATGAGATTTATAACATGTAAAGGAGCTATATGAGAGTAAGAAAGAGTTTCCTTACAATGAGTTTGATGGAAAGAGGATGAGATGAGTTTGCTTGAAGTCTTGAGCCAAAAATCCTTGTAAAATGTTTACTTTTAATGTGGTGGTGCTATGGTGGATTATGGTGGTGATATGGTGGTTCAAGGTGGATGTAGGGTGACTTTGTGGTGTTGTAAAAACTGAGATAATTCAGTCAACTAAAGAGAAAAAGTAATGGAGAAAATAGAGAGAAAATGACTTTGGAGTGTAAAAATGGGAATGGAAGAATTGCATGCCATCTAAGTGGTTGAAGAGAAAGAAAAATGATGATGACTATCACATGGGAGGGAGGGAGGCCGACCAGAGGTCCCCACTAGGTGGGTTTTTGTGATTTAATTTCAGTTTTTAAACTGTGTTTACGTATCATGCTGGTTTACCCGTTATTCGTGTTTAAACGTTATATCGCGTAACGTTTTCTTTCGTCGTTTTAAATCACGATGTATTTAGGAATATTCTTCAAAAAGGTATTATTAAAAATACTTAAGTTAAGTTGTTGAAATATTAATTAGGGTTTCGTTTGGTTGTCGGGTTCAGTTTATGCGTTTTCCCCGCGTTTGTTATGTTTTAAGCAAAACGTCGAGGTTTTTGTGTATTATAATTTAAGAATAATAATATATGATAAATAACTTCTAAAATTAGATTCAAGTTATTTATAGAAATGTTTTCACCAACGTCGTATATTCTGTAGGACTCTGTCCGGTTGTTTCGCACAATTTCACCAAATTGTGTTAGCGTGATTACAACTAATTACGTAGTGTAATATAAATCAATTATGGGAGTGTATATTCACATAAATATACAAATAGTTACATATATTAACAAGTATTTAGCCTTAATACTAAACTAAACACACGTAATTAGGGTTTCTAGCAGGTTAATCAGTAACCCTGAATCGTCGGGTGTCACATTCTCCCCCTGTTAGGAGAATTTCATCCCGAAATTAGTTTGATCCCGCAGTCTGTGGGGTATCTAAGAATAGATGTGGGTGTTTTAGTCGCATTTGATCTTCCTGTTCCCAAGTGAATTCGGGACCTCTCCTAGAATTCCACCGGACTTTAACGATGAGAATACGACTCTGTTTCAAGCGTTTAACCTCACGGTCCATGATTTCTATTGGCTCCTCGACGAAATGGAGTTTATCATCTATGTGGATTTCATCGAGCGGGACTACAAGTGTCTCATCAGACACACATTTCTTCAGGTTAGAAATGTGGAATGTGTTGTGCACGCAACTGAGTTGTGGTGGTAGCTGCAGTCGATATGCCACCGGACCAATTCTTTCAAGAATCTCAAAAGGTCTGATGTACCTGGGGTTTAGTTTGCCACGTTTGCCAAAACGAATGACACCTTTCCAAGGTGACACTTTTAAGAGTACTCGGTCCCCAACCTGTACATCGAGGGGTTTGCGTCTTACATCAGCATAGCTTTTCTGACGATCACGTGCGGCTTTCAACCGGTTTTGAATGATCACAATTTCCTCGGTTGTTTCATGTATGATTTCAGGACCAGTGAGTTGGCTATCGCTGATTTCGGTCCAACAAATGGGTGATCGGCACTTTCTCCCATCAAGTGCCTCGAATGGTGTAGCATCAATGCTGGTGTGGTAACTGTTGTTGTAGGAAAACTCACACAAAGGTAGGTGGTTTTCCCAAGTGTTTCCGAAGTCAACTACGCAAGCTCGTAGCATGTCTTCTAGGGTCTGAATGGTCCGTTCACTCTGACCATCGGTTTGCAGATGATAAGTAGTACTCAATTCAAGGCGAGTACCGAGGGCTTTTTGAAGTGTTTGCCAGAATTGAGAGTTGAAGCGGCTATCTCTATCAGAGATGATTGAGATGGGTACGCCATGTCGTGCTATGACCTCTTTGATGTAGATGCGAGCAAAATGCTGCATCTTGTCGATTTCTTTGATAGCTAGGAAATGGGCAGATTTCGTGAGACAATCAACGATCACCCAAATGGTATTGCAACCGCTTGGTGCTTTTAGAAGTTTCGTGATAAAGTCCACGGTTATGTTTTCCCATTTCCATTGAGGTATTCCGGGCTGTTGCAGCAACCCAGAGAGTTTCTGGTATTCGGCCTTAACTTTGGCGCATGTTAAACATTTGCTAACATATGTGGCGATGTCAGCTTTCATGTTGGGCCACCAATAAAATTGTTTGATGTCATGATACATCTTTTCAGAACCAGGATGTATGGAGTATCGAGATTTATGAGCTTCATGCATCACCAAATTTCGTAGGTTTCCATAACTTGGTAACCAAAACCTGTTAGAGAATTATCGGGTTCCATCGGGTTTTATTTCTAATTGTTTTTCCATGCCTCGCAAGGCCTCATTTTTGATGTTTTCGTTTTTAAGTGCTTCGAGTTGAGCGGTGTGGATTTGAGTGGTGAGATCATTGTGAATGGTTAAACCAAGGGCTCGAACACAAAGGGGTTTTGAAAGTTCTTTCCGGCTGAGGGCATCAGCAACAACGTTTGCTTTGCCTGGATGGTATTTGATTTCACAGTCATAATCGGTAAGCAACTCGACCCATCGACGTTGTCTTATGTTTAGATCTTTTTGATCGAATATGTGTTGGAGGCTTTTGTGATCGGTGAAGATGGTGCACTTAGTGCCATAAAGGTAATGTCTCTAGATTTTGAGAGCAAATATGACAGCTCCGAGTTCAAGGTCATGAGTGTATAATTCTTTTCATGGATTTTGAGCTGTCGACAGGCGTAAGCAATGAATTTTTCACGTTGCATTAACACACAACCTAGTCCCTGGCATGAGGCGTCGCAGTAAACTATGAAATCATCGGTGCCTTCGGGTAAGGACATGATTGGTGCACTGCATAGTTTCTGTTTTAGAAGTTGGAATGCTGCCTCTTGTTTGTCGGTCCAGTCGAATTTCTTATCTTTCTGAGTTAAGGTGGTTAAAGGTAGGGCTATTTTGGAGAAATTCTCAATGAATCATCGATAATATCCGGCGAGACCTAAGAATTGTCATACCTCAGTTGGTGTGGTTGTTGCTTCCCAGCACTTAATGGCCTCGATCTTGGCTGGATCAACACGTATCCCTTGACTGTCAACGACATGCCCTAGGAATTCTACTGTTTGCATCCAGAACTCACACTTGGAGAACTTGGCGTATAACTCCTCGTGTCTGAGTAATTCCAAAATGATTTTTAGATGTTGGCCATGTTCCGTTTCGCTGCGAGAGTATATCAAGATGTCGTGATGAACACGATAATGAATTTATCAAGATATGGCTTGCACACCCGATTCATAAGGTCCATGAATACAGCTGGTGCATTGGTTAAGCCGAATGGCATCACTTGGAATTCGTAATGCCCATAGCAGGTTCTGAAAGCTGTTTTTGGGATGTTGGAGTCTCGAACTCGAAGTTGATGATAACCTGACCGTAGGTCAATTTTCGAGTAGAAGCTCGAACCTTGAAGTTGGTCAAACAGGTCATCAATTCTTGGAAGTGGGTATCGGTTCTTGATGGTAAGTTTATTCAGTTCGCGGTAGTCAGTACACATTCTGAAGGATCCATCCTTCTTTTTAACGAATAGGACCGGAGCTCCCCAGGGCGAAGGACTCGGTCGAATAAATCCCTTGTCTAGGAGTTCATGTAACTGGGTGGACAACTCCTGAAGTTCAGACGGGGCTAAACGGTAAGGTGCTCGTGCCACGGGGGTTGCACCGGGTACAAGGTCGATGGAGAACTCTACCTGCCTTGGTGGAGGAAGGCCGGGTAATTCCTCACGAAAGACCTCTGGAAAGTCTCGAATGATGGGCACGTCTGATCGCGCCCAAACGGTCGGTCGGTTTTTACACCGGTCGTTGGTCCAGTCGTCGAGGCGCGGATCAGGAAGTTTTAAATTTATAATAGTCGGGGGAGCCTAAACCTTCCGAATTACTTACTATTACTGGGTACGAATACCCGATATTAGTATGTGGTAAGGATGATCCAGGGTCGTTCCTCTCGACGGTAGAATTGAAACAGAGCTAGTTCTGATAAACTAATATTTAAGCTAGGATTTAGATAAGTGGATAGGTGGTTGTTTTTGGGTTTTATCTATTAAACTATTAAAACTAATGAAACATAAAAGTAAAGGGGAGACTAGCATATATAACACCTAAATGATAACGAAGACGTGGTTTACAATGATTTAGGGTAGTGTATGATTGAGATGATGTTTATTTAGGGACACTTTTAGTTAATAAATAGATGCATTATGGGTGTAAACACTAGGACCCTACTCTTTCTAGTTAAGTACCAGAATTAGTATGTCACGAGACCTAGGCTATCATGATTCTGATCAGAACAGGCTGCTCAACACCCCCACACTGTCTTTACGGACAAGTGACCCTTGAAGGGTGCAGGAATAAGGTAACAGACTGCCACGTAGGTAATTCTGACCATTCTTAACACCTAAATGTAAATGCCATTTCCTAAACATGTTCAGATTATTAACTTGTTATTCTAAACTATCAGTTTTGTAGAGTCTGGGGGTTTTAAGAATCCTGAACCACTGCTGGGCTTCACTTTCATCTCCAGACTCATTCCTTACGTTTTATTAGTTCAACTACTTCTGTCATGATCTATCCTCTCCTTTGCAATCAGTCATTCAGCCCTAGAAACACCAGCGGGGTACAATGCATACTCCTTCCACAGTGCACTAACCTAGGAACCGTTTACGATGTACCGCACTTAGATAATTCCACAGATTCGTGTAACCGAAGATGTATTCACGGTGTACTATGATGTTTCCACAACTTTTCATCCCTAGGTACATATACGGTGTATATTATCGAAGTGTTTCCATAGCTTCAGTTACAGGGGTAGCCAGACGGTGTACTGTGCACTTCCACAGCTATATTGGTTTCTAGGCCATATTCTAGGGTCTCTAGGTAATCCACAGTGTCGGCACAGACGGCTTTTTCCTGAGCTTCCACGTTGTACTCCACCAGTGGTGTTTCCAAAGCTATACTCAGTACTTCGGCCGAATTACAGTGACAAACACGGCTTCTTTACTATAACACAGATAACTTCCTACTGTACCTAGAGTTGATAAGGTTCTAAGCCTAAAGTAGTAGTCACACGAAGGACTGGAAAGGGTGATCCATAGCTAAGTCTAGATGCATGATAAGTTTAGACATAACAAATATAACAATCCCCTATTATATAGATTTAAAGATTAATTCAACATCATCTATAACTATCTAAATCATGGCAACCATACAAGCAACTATTCACAAAGCATAGAAGTAATAATTTCTAACATTAATAAACCACATACATCAAACAAGAACAATATAACAAATTTATAGTAGAAAGGATAGATAATACCGATACGAAATGCGAGCAGAATAACACTTGTATTTCTTCATAATATCCGAGCATTACATAAGCTAGCCTCTACGAACGTGCTTACATAGCTATTCTAACAGCGGCGGATTCTCCCTCTAATCTTCCAACTAGTTTCTAGAGAGAGAAACTAGAGAGAGAGACTAGAGAGAGAACCTAGAGAGAGAAATTAAACTAACTAACTAAAAGAACGAAAATGTAAAGAAAATTGAAGTGTAGAACTGTTGAGGATGAATGGTGTGTTGAAATGATGAAATGAGGCTTGTATTTATAAAGATCGCACAACCGTATCCGTAGACCGTATCCAAACCTCAAAATGCACAACCGTATCGCAAGGGCAAATAAAAATCAGATTTTTATCGCCCAAACACACGATACGGCTGAGTTAGGGTGAATACGGGTGAACTGGACCGTATACGGCTGTGCATTGGGTGAATACGGTTGAACTGGGCCGTATACGGCTGAGCACAGGCCGTATACGGCCTGCACAGACTGTATACGATCTAGGTCCAGCCGTATACGGCCTGGACCAGCCGTATACGGCCTGGTTCAGCCGTATGCTGGCTCCTCGGTTCTTCATTTCTTCGTTCGGGCGTAACTTCTTCGTCGTTTATCCGTTTTGAGCGTTCTTTATATCCACGCGATCGTATTTTCCTAACGAAGAAAATGACATAAGTTAGAGGTCATAATTCTTTGTGGAGCTCAAAAAGTGCTAAATTACATGAACTGAAGATTCAATGATCGTTTGTGCTCTGTTTTACCCATTTTTAGGTTGTTTTTGTCGATTCTTGAAACATCGTCTATATTTTAACCCACATGATGAAATGTGATGTTTAAGTTCATATTCAAGTGTTTTCATTAATAATTGGGCCAAAATGGTGAGATAATGGCACACAAAAACATGACTTTTTGCGTGTCATCAAATATCCCACACTTAGACTTTGCTTGTCCTCAAGCAAAACTCAAAATTCTCACTTGCTTTTAGGAAAAACATTTTGAAAACACGAGTTTATTTTTGGGGTGAATCAAAATATATCAAAAACAACCATCCTCATATACAAGCAACATATCCTGGAAATAAGTGAAAGTAAGGTATTCCTTTCAGAGGCTTGAAATGATTTTCTTAGGCATGCTTTCAATTCTCGCGATCTTGGAATATACATGACTAGGCGATCTCACCAGGTGGTCACTCAATTCACTCAAAAGTGTTTCGGGTTACCTATCAATCTAATCAAACGAAATCGCTCCTAAGCCAGTCATGCAACATCCATCGTCATAGGCTTGCTCGAGAATCATATCTCCACCACTTAGGTGAGGATGGGGCTAGCTATCCCAGGACATTCAGAGTGGGTTGTAATGGCAGGTGAGGGTTACGGGGTATGGATAAGTGGGAAAGTTGTTGTAGAGGGTTTTGCTTATCTTAGGACTTCTAAACTTTTGAAAAACAATATTTAAACAACCTTTTAAATGAAAACGGAAACGGATAACAATACGGGAAGAAGATAGCTATTTTGACTTCTATCTTTTGAAAATACACAAGGGAATTTATGACTTTTATAAGAGCGGGAATTTTTCAAGAGATTCGAAGCACTTTAGCTTTATTCTATTTTCTTTTTTTTCTTTTTTTTTTCTTTTGCTTCTATTTTTGGATTTTTCTAGGGATTTTTATTTTGTTTCTTTCTTTTGCCCTTTTTGAGATCCTTTTCTTTCTTTCATCTTTTTTTTTTTCATCCTTCTGATGACTTTGCATTTACTTGGTGTCAATTTTTCACACCGTAAACTCTCAACTTTTGATTTTTATCAAGGGAACGCACGCGAGAGATTTTGAGTAAATGCCAGTATTTTTGATTTGGAGTGATAGCAAAAAGGACATTTAAATGATCATTTTCCACAAGCTGAAAGTTTCTAAGATAAGTTTTGGTGGGTGTGGAATAAATGGTTTAAGGTTTAAAGTGTTTTGAAAGAAATGAACAGGCTAAGGCTCAACAGGGTTATCTAAGCGGATCATCAACACTAAAGATGAGTGTTGGAAGGGTTTTGGGCTTGAAGAGATATGATGAAAAGGGTTAAATCCTAAGGAATGTCAAGGTCATTTAACTGCACCTATACCGCGTACGGTACTCTACCAATGTGGTCTCGAAGTGCATACCAGGAGCAAGTTCTAATTCCGGATGCATGCATCGGCACACTCAAACAAACGAATAGTGAAGCATTAAAGATGAATGCTTGTATTGGCTCAAGATACCTCACTGCAAGTTTTTGGGTTTGCTTGTGCCTAGCCATGCGATGCCCCTCTTAGATTATCATTTTAGACCTAAGAAATTCCTATCTTATTTACTCTTAATTTCCAAAATACCCTACTCATATACGAAAATGTTCCTTCTTAAGATATTTTAACTCAAAAATTTTGAAATTTTTTTTAGCAAAAGTGAGTTTTTATGAAAACTAAGCTAACTGAATGAGTGGCATCTCCACTGTCGAAGTTAAGCTTATGATTTTGAGAAAAAGTGAGTTTTTAAAAACTAAGCCAACTGAATGAGTGGCATCTCCACTGTCGAAGTTAAGCTTATGATTTTGAGAAAAAGTGAGTTTTTAAAAACTAAGCCAACTGAATGAGTGGCATCTCCACTGTCGAAGTTAAGCTTATGATTTTGAGAAACATTTTCTGAGTTTGCTTTTGGAAATGAGAATCTAACAAGCAAACCTAAGGTATTCTATACCGCTATCCCACACATAGAGGAACATTGTCCCTAATGTTCTCTTGAGTTGGGATTTGAGGAAAATCCCACACTTAGAGTTTGAAAATATCGGAAAATGTTACTCAAGTGTTTATTTGGGCTGGAATCCCACACTTAGTGATAAGCTTGGGATATGGTATAGATTACTTTAATGAGAATTTAAAGCTTACAATCATATCAAAAACGAGGATGAGAACTAGAGAACTCCCCTATCGAAGTGAAGGTGGAAGGCGGAGATTCTTGAAGATGCGCCGAAGAGGAGATCTTGCCAGGAATTCTTTTTCGGCGGCTCAACGAAGATCTTTTGGGTGCAAATCTCACAAATAGCAGCTTTATTCTCCATCTTAACACTTCTTTCACTTTCATTCATTGCACGGGTTGCCTCCCGAGAAGCGCTGCTTTTATAGTCGAGAGCTTGACTTGGATAGATTGTAGAAAATAAAGCAAAGTGATGGCGTCCTATGGATACTGGAAGAGTGAAAGCCTCTCCTTGATGAACTAGTCATAGAAAACTAGAAATCATATATGTGTCTGAAAGCACCATCTCTTCCCCTGCAAAGAAATGCTCCAAAGATTTCCAAATTTAAAGAACTGTAAGCTTCCCTTGTTGCCTTTCCATCATTCTCAAAGATTCTTCATCCATAGGCATAAATCCCTGCTCGTTAGGCATTTGTACAAGTAGAACAAGCAAACGTGATCTAACAAACAAGTGATTACCCTCCAAATCAGAGATTCACTGGTTTGTGAAAAGACTATCAAAGTGAGTACTTTGAAGATGAAACAAACCAGTATATGACTTAGAGTCTAATCTCGCACTAAAAGTGTTAGTTGCCTAAAACTTCACCGTAGCAGATATGGAAATACTAGTGTTATTAGTTGAATTAGGTAGCCAAGAATAGAGGTATCCAAAGCACACATTTTTAAACGAGTTCAAGCATAATACACATATTGACATACAGATCAGGATATTAGATTAAGAATTAGTATCTCATGTATGTTTACATAAATATATGTAAGTACCTCAAATGCTCGAAACATGCCAGTGGTTATGACTAATGCTCCTAACTCTTAGTAGGTTTCCATGAGAGTGAAAGGGATACTGAGAACTTGAGATCTTAGATTGGATTTTGCAATAAAGCTCAAACAATTGGGAGTATGAAGTTTTAAGGTTTTGACAAAAATTTCTTTGAAGTAATTTCGCAAACCATCCTTTTTGTTCATAAAAATAAAGAAAACTTGGAACAATTTTTTTTGGATCATTTTCTACTTATTTGGGTTAGCTTACGACTTATCCTACTATTAAAACTACGTCAGACACGGGTTGCCTCCCGAGAAGCGCTTGTTTTTGTTCGAGTCTCTAGCTTGACTCTAGCACTATTTATCGGGCAATCCTAGCGGCTTCCTTGCATCCATCAGTAGACACAGGGGGTAATATTGGTACATACCTAAAATTTTAGAGCAGATTAAGGCCAGGGTATGTCCAATATAAGGATATGGATCGAAGTGAGGGAATGGTTCTATCAGAGGTATCACAAATCTCTCAACTTCTAACACCTCCTTGGGTTGGATTGTCAGAATGGGTTGGTCGAAGGAATCCTCATCTCTCAATGGCTTATAAGACATTATATGGTGGAGAGATGGTTTGAAAGGAAACCATGACGCATAACCCACCTTGCTTCCTATGGTCTTTTGGTCAATGATAATGTTGTACTCTAGGCATGGAGGTGGGACAGTATCCGTTTTTGTCTCCAATCTCGTAGCAACATTTTCATCGACTACTTGGTCTAAGGCAATTGAGGGTTCAACTAGATCATTGGGTGATTCATTCGGAAAGATAGATGGGACATCATCAACCATAACTTGTTGCGGGATGTTGTCAACCATGTCGGTTTGGATGAGATCACTTCTCAGAGTCGGCGCACATTCCTCTCGTCCTTCTGAAGCTGAGTCTTCTATGTAGATCTCCCACGCCGGGTTCTCCATTTCTATTTCCTCGTCTACCTAGTCATACTCGTCACCCCGACCGGAAGTTTCGAGTTGCAATGGTTCGGAGAGCTCCTCAAGAATGAACTCTTTGTCGGTCTTGGACGTTGATAGGTTAAGAACGGGCGGAAGTGAGGGTTTAGAAGATTGTGTGGGTGTAGGATTTGAAGGAAGTTTGCAACCAGACTCATGAGTATGAAAGTCTGTATCGAATGATGTAGATGTGGTGTGTAAGTGCCTATTATCTTCCTGTAGCCAATTGTCGGTTATAACTTGATTCCTAGTTTCATTACTACTCACTTGGACTCGTGTTTGTATTTCAGACAGCTTATCAGTACATCTTCTAAGCATGTCTTCTTGTTCCTTAAGTAGTTGCTCAAGTGGGTTGTAGGAAAGTGAGGAAGTATTTCTACTGAGATAAGCTATGGGCATATCTTTCAAGTCAGAACTCTCATATGGTGATGGTTCGTGTACAGGGTAAGATGAGTGTACGAAGACATTGGATGGTTCAGGATAGTAAGGCTGGTACTGATGTGTTTGGAAAGCATAAGGGTCATAATGATATTGTAATTGAGGATCTAAGTACCCTATGTTATCCGAATAAATCATACTATTCCCTTGACATTCGTTATCTACATGGGCATTACTCCTACATCGATCCTGGATTGATTTAGCAAGACTATCAATTTGATCTTTTAATTGTTGTTGAGTTGCCATTTACCCAAGTTTTCAGAAAAAGACAGCACACGAAGAAGGTTTTAAGAATTAAAGTTGGGTTGAGAAGGTAAATTAATCTAAACTACGCTAAGCTAAGGTAATCTAATCTAACTACGTTAATCTACGGCACAAATAACTTCTGACAGGGATGGTGAATCCAAGTCAAAAGGATCGCTTAAAACTAATTTATCTAAACAAGCTCTAAATCGTACTACCGTCCCCGGCAGCGGCGCCAAAAACTTGATCGCGCCCAAACGGTCGGTCGGTTTTTACACCGGTCTTTGGTCCAGCCGTCGAGGTGCGGATCAGGAAGTTTTAAATTTATAATAGTCGGGGGAGCCTAAACCTTCCGAATTACTTACTATTACTGGGTACGAATACCCGATATTAGTACGTGGTAAGGATGATCCAGGGTCGTTCCTCTCGACGGTAGAATTTAAACAGAACTAGTTCTGATAAACTAATATTTAAGCTAGGATTTAGATAAGTGGATAGGTGGTTGTTTTTGGGTTTTTATCTATTAAACTATTAAAACTAATGAAACATAAAAGTAAAGGGGAGACTAGCATATATAACACCTAAATGATAACGAAGACGTGGTTCACCATGATTTAGGGTAGTGTATGATTGAGATGATGTTTATTTAGGGACACTTTTAGTTAATAAACAGATGCATTATGGGTGTAAACACTAGGACCCTACTCTTTCTAGTTAAGTACCAGAATTAGTATGTCACGAGACCTAGGCTATCGTGATTCTAATCAGAACAGGCTGCTCAACCCCCCCACACTGTCTTTATGGACAAGTGACCCTTGAAGGGTGCAGGAATAAGGTAACAGACTGCCACGTAGGTAATTCTGACCGTTCTTAACACCTAAATGTAAATGCCATTTCCTAAACATGTTCAGATTATTAACTTGTTATTCTAAACTATCAGTTTTGTAGAGTCTGGGGGTTTTAAGAATCCTGAACCACTGCTGGGCTTGATTTTCATCTCCAGACTCATTCCTTACGTTTTATTAGTTCAACTACTTCTGTCATGATCTATCCTCTCCTTTGCAATCAGTCATTCAGCCCTAGAAACACCAGCGGGGTACAATGCATACTCCTTCCACAGTGCACTAACCTAGGAAGCGTTTACGATGTACCGCACTTAGATAATTCCACAGATTCGTGTAACCGAAGATGTATTCACGGTGTACTATGATGTTTCCACAGCTTTTCATCCCTAGGTACATATACGGTGTATATTATCGAAGTGTTTCCATAGCTTCAGTTACAGGGGTAGCCAGACGGTGTACTGTGCACTTCCACAGCTATATTGGTTTCTAGGCCATATTCTAGGGTCTCTAGGTAATCCACAGTGTCGGCACAGACGGCTTTTTCCTGAGCTTCCACGTTGTACTCCACCAGTGGTGTTTCCAAAGCTATACTCAGTACTTCGGCCGAATTACAGTGACAAACACGGCTTCTTTACTATAACACAGATAACTTCCTACTGTACCTAGAGTTGATAAGGTTCTAAGCCTAAAGTAGTAGTCACGCGAAGGACTGGAAAGGGTGATCCATAGCTAAGTCTAGATGCATGATAAGTTTAGACATAACAAATATAACAATCCCCTATTATATAGATTTAAAGATTAATTCAACATCATCTATAACTATCTAAATCATGGCAACCATACAAGCAACTATTCACAAAGCATAGCAGTAATCATTTCTAACATTAATAAACCACATACATCAAGCAAGAACAATATGACAAATTTATATTAGAAAGGATAGATAATACCGATACGAAATGCGAGCAGAATAACACTTGTATTTCTTCATAATATCCGAGCATTACATAAGCTAGCCTCTACGAACGTACTTACATAGCTATTCTAACAGCGGCGGATTCTCCCTCTAATCTTCCAACTAGTTTCTAGAGAGAGAAACTAGAGAGAGAGACTAGAGAGAGAACCTAGAGAGAGAAACTAAACTAACTAACTAAAAGAACGAAAATGTAAAGAAAATTGAAGTGTAGAACTGTTGAGGATGAATGGTGTGTTGAAATGATGAAATGAGGCTTGTATTTATAAAGATCGCACAACCGTATCCGTAGACCGTATCCAAACCTCAAAATGCACAACCGTATCGCAAGGGCAAATAAAAATCAGATTTTTATCGCCCAAACACACGATACGGCTGAGTTAGGGTGAATACGGGTGAACTGGACCGTATACGGCTGTGCATTGGGTGAATATGGCTGAACTGGGCCGTATACGGCTGAGCACAGGCCGTATACGGCCTGCACAGACCGTATACGGTCTAGGTCCAGCCGTATATGGCCTGGACCAGCCGTATACGGCCTGGTTCAGCCGTATGCTGGCTCCTCGGTTCTTCATCTCTTCGTTCGGGCGTAACTTCTTCGTCGTTTATCCGTTTTGAGCGTTCTTTATATCCACGCGATCATATTTTCCTATCGAAGAAAATGACATAAGTTAGAGGTCATAATTCTTTGTGGAGCTCAAAAAGTGCTAAATTACGTGAACTGAAGATTCAATGATCGTTTGTGCTCTGTTTTACCCATTTTTAGGTTGTTTTTGTCGATTCTTGAAACATCGTCTATATTTTAGCCCACGTGATGAAATGTGATGTTTAAGTTCATATTCAAGTGTTTTCATTAATAATTGGGCCAAAATGGTGAGATAATGGCACACAAAAACATGACTTTTTGCGTGTCATCAACGTCCTTAAGTCACTTTCCAGCCGACTTCTTCTCGGTTACATGAGCAAGGATTGTCGGATACCCTTTCCTCAGGTACTTTTGAGTTTTCATACATGATATGATGTTCAGGTTTCGCCTACCAGTCTCCCCCTGTATGATCAAGGTTCCACCGGTAGCGAGTGGTATACGCATGATTTTATCAAAACAGATAATTTCAGCACGATGTTTGGACAACCAATCCATGCCTATGATGATGTCAAAGCTCCCTATTTCAATGGGTATGAGGTCTACAGGGAACAGTTTGTTGGCAAGGTTTAAAGTGCAATTTGGTATTACACTATCGGCCTCGATCAGTTTGCCATTCGCTAATTCTACAGTGTACTTAGCATCTAAGGCAATGGGTGTGATGTTTAGAAATGGACAGAATTTATCGGATATGAAACTTTTATAAGCTCCGGTATCGAACAAAACAGAAGTGGTTAAATCGTTGAGGAGAAACATACCAGTAACAATGTTAGGATCATGGCGAGCTTCTCCAGCATTAAGCATGAAAGCTCGACCGCGAGGGTTGTTGTTGTTATTGTTGTTCCTGTTGTTGTTATTGTTGTTTCGTTTCGGGCAGTTGTTTATAAAATGGCTAGTGTCACCGCACTCGAAACAAGCCTTTGGTGCGCTAGGTTTGGTGTTTGGGTTGGGGGTTCTGCAATCTTTGGCTAGATGTCCTTGTCATTTGCACTTGGTATAGGTACAAGGGCCATCATGGTGTCGTGTACACTTGGAACAATAAGGTTTATTCCCAACGTACCCTTTCTTGTCCCCTGACCCTGAACCGGAGGTGTAGGCCTTAACAGTCTCGGCCTTTTTGTTTGGTTGATGTTGTTGTTGGTTGTTCTCGGGCCATTTTCTTTTGTTATCCCCGGTGGTTTTCACTGTGGGTGTCCCACGACGAACAATTTGAGCCATGAGCTCGTGTGCCATTCGGACAGCTCTTTGGATGGTCCCGGGTTTTGATGAGATGATGTTCCCTTGGATTGACTCTGGTAGCCCCCAAATGTATCTCTCGATACGTTTGTATTCGGGGTCCACCATAGAGGGACATAGGACAGCTAGTTGGTGGAACCGAGTGGTGTAAGTGGTAATGTCATTTCCCTGAACAGTAAGTTTCCAGAATTCCTCTTCAAGTTGTTGCAGTTGCTCACGGGGACAGTACTCTTCCCTGAGCATTGTCTTGAAGTCTTCCCATGGAAGTTGGTATGCGATATCAATACCCACTGTTTGGGCATAAGAGTTCCACCAAGTGAGAGCTCCGTCAGAAAGGGTTCATGCGGAGAATTTAACCTTCTCTTCCTCGAGGCAATTGCAGATTCGAAAAACAGATTTTGTCTTTTCGATCCTGCATATCAGACCGATGGATCCTTCAAAACCTTTAATGTATAAGGGTTTGCAGTTCAGAAAGTCTTTGTAGGAACATGGTTTTGGAGTAGATGTGTTAGCAGGCGCGCCTTCGCCGCCCGGATTTTGTTGAGCAGCAAGGACTTGGGCTACGCTCTTTGTAATGACTTGAGTGATTTTGATGTCGGTGTAAGTATGTCATCTTGGAGGCATGATGCTGAACAACAATGAAATGAGACATATAAGAGGTTTGCGCTAGGTTATGATATATCACATGTGTATATATATAATGAGGTAATATACAACAGCACAGAATGATAACCATAATTCATTAGATAGAAAAGTTGAATACAGAGCACGAGTTTCAAAAGACAACAATCATAAGGATTACAAAAGATGTCGGGAATGTTACATCCGGTCTGAATTCGAAAGTTTACAGAACATAATAAAGGATAATAAGTTGAGCACACCCCGCCTCAATAGATTACAACAAAAGAAATAGATTTAGTTGTGACGCAGGTTTACTCGTGACATTAGAGTGATGAGGTGATTTATAGTATCCGCAAGTCTGCTTGTTTGCCTGGCACCATCTTCAGCCAAAGTTAGTCGCTGCTCGAGTGCACGAGCATACTCCTCAGCTTCCCGTAAATGTTGTTCACATTCTTCCAACCTTGCTTGTAGGATGTCAGTAGCACTTCTGTTGTCTATAACCTGTTGATGAAATCATTTCCAGAGTACTGTTCGTGCCTTCCAGTTCTTGAAGAAGTTGTTCTATGCAATCATCGGTTTGGCGTAGCAGGTAGTTCTCTACTATATGATCACCCCGTTCTAAGATTTCGAGCCTTTCTTCGTGATGATGAAGTCGGGCTGCTAACACCGGCACCGTATGGTGCGTTGGTTCATGTGTGTACGAGGAGATGTCCATGGGGTCAGCAGGAATCTGTATTGCTTCCTCAGACCTCCAAGTGTTTAGGTTTGTGGGTAGCCAGTTCCATCTACGGGCGTATGCCGGACAGCGGGTATTAGTTGTGGTGTTAGCAATGGAGTTTGAGCAAGGGTTTGCTCGGGATGATCCGGCATTCCCTCGGCATCTTCGTACTACTCGAGCTTTGCCGGTCATGTAGTAAAGAGGTTCGGGAGAGTTTGGTGTCGTAGAGATAGGTAAGGGAGTGGTACCCCCAGTAGTGGATAGCGTTTGAGTTTCGTTGTTCAAGCCGATTGATGATGCATTAGAGGAGTCTGCCATTTTTGTGGCAAGGAGTTTAGTATACGAGAAGTTAAGGCTATATATATAGAAATATAATAACCTAGCACATAAGCACGTATAGGGTTGGCCCCGTTTATATCCTTGGTCAAAGTCTTCTAATGTATTCCCATTCACTATAACCATTTCAGGTCTTGCATCAATTCTCCTTTAATTGTACATAGTTGATCAGGCTATGTTAAATTAAATTCAAATGATGCAATTGCTGAACCAGTCATACTAAACAAGGAATACTAACCTAATGGTTATAGTCTAGGTCACTAATGCAATCCTAGTTCGCTATAACCTTTGGCTCTGATACCAATCTGTCGCACCCCCAAAACACGTGGCAGCGGAAGTAGGAGGTGTCATGGGGGCGCCAACCAAACTAAATATCACAACACAAAAATTAAAGCAAACGACCTCTATATGAGACGTTTGAAAAATAGTTACATTACAATAATTCAAATGCTTACAAAATATATCTGGAGTTCGCATAAACCGTTTAGAGATTTCTAATACATTACCGAATTTACAAAATACATATACATGCATTCTAATCTCTTGATGTTTTGAAAACAATGCGACTCGAGCTAAGCTTTCCAAAAGCTTCCTACTGCGGCGGGTTACCTGAGAAATACATACTAAAAGGTCAACATAAAGTTGGTGAGTTCATAGGTTTGTTAAGTAATCAGTTGCTAATATGATCCACAAGATTTCACAGGTTTGCATCATTCAACAATGATAAGTAAAAGTATCGTTAGCCAACGACAAGTAAAAGTATTGCATATTGCAATATAAGTATACCATTTGCATGAGTCTCATTGTTCGAGCTTAACGTTGTTTGCCTCCGGTAAGTGTACTAATCCGATACACCTCTAATTCACAAATAATATTGCGCCCGTGGGTTAGCTAGCACGACTAGCCCAGACGAGGTTTGTCAAACCCTGATACTACTATCCAATAATATTCACGCATATATTAACGAACTATGATAAGTAGAGGACTTAAGTTGATTATCATAAGGTCTCATGCAATCTGTACGAAAAGTTGTTATCAGTACTTGTGATCATAAAGCAGTTTATAAAACAGTTGTATGTATTCTCACCCCAGTGAAAAACAGTAAAAAGGGGCTATGAAACTTACCAGAGTTAAGCAGGTAGCAAGCAATATCAAATATTAGCAAGTAGTGGGTGTTCTCGTTCCCGTGTGCAACCTCCTAACGCCTTAAACGTATGAGGTTGTATAAGTAGATGTCTCAAAAGACCATCTATAGCAATTGTATAAGTGGGGGTTAATGTCCACTTAAGCCAATCGGGTAGGTGGGGGGTTTATGTCCACCTGAAGCTAGTTCATCAACTAGTATGTCCAAATAAGTTGTTCGAGTTCGTTTATCAAAAACGTATAACGTGGGTGAAAGTTTGTAATAAGAATTCTTAAAAAGACATTATTATTAAGTTTGTGTCATTGTATACATTGTTATAGTACGTATCATGTGTGGTTATAAGTTGTTACCCAAGTTCAACACTTAGTGAAAAACAAATTTCATGTATTCTGTCTTTTGCAACACTAGTAGCGACACTAGGGTTAGTGTCGCAGGTCTAGCGTCAATAGAATAAGTGTCGCAGTGTATTGCGACATTAGGTTAAGTGTCGCAGTGTATGCGACATTAGGTTTAGTGTCGCAGGTGAGTGTCCCAAGATAGCGACACTGAGCCTTGTGTCGCAGGTTCAAATCAATTTCAATTAAGTAACGACACAGTTAGCGACACTTAGGTAGTGTCGCAGGTAGTGTCGCAGGTCATGCGACACTAAGGGTCTTGTCAGCTTTCAAATTTTTAATCCAAATGTTCTCAGTGTCGTTTTTTCGTTCGGGAAACATTCTAAGTTTAGTTTTTGGTCCAAGTTACCAACCAAGTTACCCAAACCCATTTTTGTTACCATTTTCCAAATATAGTAAGTTTTTAGAAATCGAGCCGCTTTTGTTGACTTGGTCAAACTTACTCGGTTTGACCCGAAATGTTCACCCAACCCATATTTCTGTTCATAGAGTCCAAATAATTTGTCGGTTCGTGTCGGAGTCATTGCGTGGTGTCGGTTTTTATATTGCAACTTAAAACTTCAAGATTTCATATTTTTGACTTTTGTCGGTTTAGTTCGCCACTAGATCTTACTAACTTCTGTTCCATATTTGAGTCCACAATTTTTACCAACTGATCTTCTTTGTATCAAGTATCTAACATTACTTTTCTAAAAACTTTAGGTCTTATCTTCATAGGGAAACAAAATACACAACAATGCCTAGCTCAGATTATGTTTTCTTACAGACCAGTCCTACAAATCAGCCCGTAGACAAAAATACGTACGGATCTGATAAAATTGTAAAACATGAAAGTTGTAGATCTTTTAAATACTCAAATTTGAAAATAAATGCATCGTCAAACTCTCTTAGAACTCAAGATATGAAGTTTTTACTAAACAGTGTTTTTGGGGATAGATTATGTATTTTTGTATATAAATTTTAAAAACGTATTTTAGCAAGGTATTTGGATATAATATTGTTGGATGAGATTTATAACATGTAAATAAGCTATATTAGAGTAAGAAAGAGTTTCCTTACAATGAGTTTGATGGAAAGAGGATGAGATGAGTTTGCTTGAAGTCTTGAGCCAAAAATCCTTGCAAAATGTTAACTTTTTAAGTGGTGATGCTATGGTGGTTTATGGTGGTGATATGGTGGTTTAAGGTGGATGTAGGGTGACTTTGTGGTGGTGTAAAAACTGAGATAATTCAGTCAACTAAAGAGAAAAAGTAATGGAGAAAATAGAGAGAAAATGACTTTGGAGTGTAAAAATGGGAATGGAAGAATTGCATGTCATCTAAGTGGTTGAAGAGAAAAAAAAATGATGATGACTATCACATGGGAGGGAGGGAGGCCGACCAGAGGGCCCCACTAGGTGGGGCTTTGTGATTTAATTTCAGTTTTTAAACTGTGTTTACGTATCATGCTCGTTTACCCGTTATTCGTGTTTAAACGTTAAATCTCGTAAAGTTTTCTTTTGTCGTTTTAAATCACGATGTATTTAGGAATATTCTTCATTAAAGTATTATTAAAAATTCTTAAATTAAGTTGTTGAAATATTAATTAGGGTTTCGTTTGGTTGTCAGGTTCAGTTAATACGTTTTCACCGCGTTTGTTACATTTTAAGCAAAACGTCGAGGTTTTTGTGTATTATTATATAAGAATAATAATATATGATAAATAACTTCTAAAAATAGATTCAAGTTATTTTTAGAAAGGTTTTCACCAACGTCGTATATTCTGTAGGACTCCGTCCGATTGTTTCGCACAATTTCACCAAATTGCGTAAGCGTAATTACAACTAATTACGTAGCGTAATATAAATCAATTATGGGAGTGTATATTCACATAAATATACAAATAGTTACATGTAAGTACAAGTATTTATCCTAATACTAAACTAAACATACGTAATTAGGGTTTTTAGCAGATTAATCAGTAACCCTGAATCGTTGGGTGTCACACATATATAATTTATAATTATTAAAACTGCAAGTCTAATATGTCACAAAATAGGATTAAGTTACATAATCTAGGAAGTATCCTTCGTCAGCTTTTTCACCAAACTTTGGTTGATTTTGTGTTTTCAATATCGTGCACTTAACTCCAAAGGGTTCAAATCCTTTCAAGTTAGGTTTCTTATTCTTCAAAAGCTCATAACATGTTTTGTTAAGCCTTTTCACCATAAGAACCCTATTTAAAATATGACATGCTATATTCACTGCTTCAGCCCAGAAAATGACTGGAAGCTTTGAATCTTCAAGCATTGTTCTAACAGCTTCGATCAATGTTCTATTTTTCCTTTCACCAACACCATTTTGTTGTGGCTCATATGGTGCACTGAATTGATGATTGATTCCTTTACTCAAACAATAGACATTGAGAGTTGAGTTTTTAAACTCAGTTCCGTTGTCACTACGAATACTCTTAACTCGTGTTCTATAAGTATTCTCTACTAGATCTAAGAACTCCATAAGTATTCTAAGAGTTTCATCCTTAGATCCCAAAAAGAATACCCAAGAGAATCTAGAGTAATCATCGGTAACAACTAAACAATACCACTTGCCACCTATGCTTCTCTTGCTTATTGGGCCAAAGAGATCCATATGTAGCAGTTCAAATGGTGAGGAAATAGAATTTTCTGTTTTAGACTTGTGTGCTTTCTTTTGCTGCTTTCCTTTCTTACAAGGAACACACTTGTCTTCAAACTCAAAATGCTTTTGTGGAACACCCAGAACTAAACCATTTTTGGTTATATAATTCATTTTGCGAAAGTTCAGGTGCGCCATCCTCTTATGCCATAATAGTGAGTCTGTTTCAGAAGCTTTGGATAATAAACATGTCGACACCATTGAAGTGTTAGGAACACCCATGTTTATGGCATAAATGTCCTTCTTCCTTGGTGCCCTCATTAATATCCAATCTTCAGGAGATTTAAATTATGGTTGTAGAACTAAAGCCTCATTTTCATTAAAATGAACTGGATGACCTTTATCACAGACTTGGGAAACACTCACTAGGTTGTAAACCAGTTCTTGAACATAGTTCACATCCTCAAGAGTCAAAGTTCCATTAGAAACTTTTCCTTTCCCAGTTATTAGACCACCCTTTTCACCAGCGAAAGTAACACGCTGCTTCAATCCTCCTTTGAAGTCTTTTAATAGACTTCTTTCACCTGTCATGTGTCTTGAGCATCCACTGTCCACATACCACCCGCTATTTACGTTCACAGCCTACTCCTGCACATGACAGTTACAAAAGATCAGTTATCAAGAGGGACCCAAGCCATAATGGTCTTGGTGTGTCCCTCATCATCAACAATCTTAACTTCTTTAAAATAACCATAACTATTCTCATCAGGAGTCTAAGTTACTTTAAAAGATATCTGAGGTTGTTGATGATCAATAGTTCAATGCCTATGAGGAGATTGAGTAGACAACCTCTTAGGCACATAACCTTGGGAATTTTTCCCAAAATCCTGAATTTTATTACTCCCATGTGAGAATGAAGAAGAACCATTTTCATATTGACTATGGTTTCTTTTGGGGGTCCTAAACCTCGATGGTGTTTTATCTCTTGGCTTAATGAAAGAATTGTCATTTTGTCCTTAAGTGCGTTTAGGTTTAGGAGGGGAAACACTACGTGATCCCTCACGTTTCAAAATGTTTACAGGTTTAGTAGCTGGTTTACTTGTCAAACCCGGTCTTGGATTTACCCTGTCTACATTCACATTTGGAGTAGCAACTAACTTTTCTTTACTCGCAGACTTATGCACTGCTTCAGACTTCTTATTTGGACAACAAGAAGCCACATGCCCTTTTGGTGGCATTTAAAGCATGACATCTGTTTGCGATGACCAGACTCTTTTGCTTTCCCTAAGTCAGTTTGCTTTTTAGACACTAAAGGAATATGTTCTTTAATATCCTTATTATCTGATACCATATCATGATCTTCAGATCATAAGTCATTAATAATAGGCTTCTCTGTTTGTGGAGCCTCTGACTTATCAGTTAATATTTTCTCAGAATCATTGGACACATCAGGCATATCTAAATCAACTATTTTAGAGTAATTAGCATTAAATGGAGGGGCTACATTATTATAACCTATTTCAGTACCATCAGTTACTCTTCTTGCAGAGCTAATCATTGAGTCTAAATTCAGCTTAGAAGTAGCATAACTTTCTAACTTACGATTAAGCACTAGGACCTGTAACTTGGATGCAGCTAATTCACTATCTCTACCATCTAATTCTGTTTTTAAGTCTACTATAACCTGATAAAGACAATCTATTTTAACAATCTGCTCATTTATTGTATCTTTTAATGTGGTCTTATCTGCTGCGTCAGACTTAATCTTAGCTTTTAGAGCTAGTTTGTCCTCATTAAGTATTCGGACATCACCTTTTAATGTGTCTATATCAGATTTCATAGTTAAATTGGATTATGAAAATACATTAACCTGAGACTGCAAATTAGTAACTAAGTAACAAACATCAGCAAGAGTAAGAGTATCAAGACATACCCTCTTTTTATCAGTGTTGATTTCAGCCATTTGAGCAACAAAGTCTTCTGGACTCAAATGCTCAGTTGAATCCATGTAAAGCACACTATCTTCAATAGACTTCTCTTGCATGTCTGGTACTTGGAATTTAGAATCTTCAGCTTCAGGCATATAAGATGTCGATTCAGCAGTCTTTTCTTCATCCATAATCTCATCCATTAGAGCTTCTTCAGAATTAGCTTTCCAATCATAAGATCCATCCAACTGTTGAACTACCAAAGCCTTGGAAGCTAGAGACTTACCCGAGCTTTGATTATTCTCATTGTTTCGGTCAACTTTTTGTCTTTGACATTCCCTAGCAAAATGTCCATAACTTTGACAATTAAAACATTTCACTTTGGACTTATCAAACCCAACTTTGTTACCAATCAGTTTTCTTCCAGTACGCTTTAAGAAATTTTTAACTCTCCTTGACACCATAGAAAGTTGCCACTAGAGATCCATTTCTTTTAAGTCGTCGGGGTCAACTTGGTCATAATCCTCATCAGATGTGGCTGGATCATTAATCTTTCCCGGGATGTAATTCTCGTATGAAGAAACAAACGAAGCAAGAACAGACAATTGTTGTTCAGCAGATTTCACAATCATAGGCATCTTATGATGCTCTTGAGTGGACTTCTCAGTTTCTTTGCTTTGTTTTTCACTTCTAGCAGCAATATAGCACAAATCTTCAGAGACAAGTTCAGCATTGTTTGTAGTAACATCACCAACTAACAATGCAATAGTGGAACTTGCAGATGCATCAGAGGGACTAGCCTTACCAAAGTATAGCTTAGGATCTTGAACCTGATCATTATCAACATCCCGTGTTTTCTTAGTGAATGCATAACCTCTGAGTTAGTCTATTGTATCTTCCAGAGTCATAGATGCATAGCGATCCTCATTATCTTTGATCATCACTCCATGCATTTCCCATCTTTGTGGTAAACCTTCAAGAAACTTGTTTATTTTCTCTCGATCATTTACCACAATCTTATGGTTATCGAGCTCACTCAGAAGATGATAATACCGAGTTATATAAGCATCCAATTCCTCTCCTTTGAAAGCCTTGAAAATGACAAATTGTTTCTTTAACCGATCCTTTTTACCTTCTTTCATCGGAGGACTTCCATCGCACCTCTTCTCTAGAGCTAACCATAACTGTTTAGCAGTGTGAAAGGATTTAAATAGATGATTGACTTCCTTAGGTAGGCACATTTTAATACATGAATGTGCTAGGTTTTTATTTTTGTAACTTTCCTTCTGTTCTTCATTCATACGATTATATTGAAGAACCACAGATTTGGAAGTTCCATGTACCTGTTGAGTTGGAGCAGTGTATCCATGAGTGATACACTCCCATATCATAAGGTCATGAAAACGACAGTAGGACTCGAAACGATCTATCCACCCATAATAGTCATCGAGGGTGAGTAATTTAGGTGGAACATTTGATTTTCCCACCTCATGGTCCATCTCTATCATTCGGCTAAGATTAGACATCTTAAATTTGTTCAAAAACACAAAAAATCAGTCGAAATTACGAACTCAGAAAGTTCAGTTCGCAACTCTCAGTTCACCTTGCAAAAACTCAGTTCACATTTCCAACTCAGTTCGCAAAGACAGTTCAGTTCGCAAACCCAATTCAATTCAAAAGCTCAGCTCACTTCACAAATCTGAGTTCGAAAAGTTAAGTTCGGCTCGCAATATACGTCTCAGTTCGCAAATACAGCTGTTAACCCTAAAAACGAAAATTCTAACTATGTTTACGTTTAAACATGAAGATTTTGAACGTAAATTAACCTAAAAATGTCCAGAAACAAGTATTGGTCATAAAATGTACGTAAAACAACCCAAAATTGTTAGTTATTTAATCCAAATAACCTCGAACCCCAACGTATTAAGCCCGAAAGCTCTGATACCAATTGTAAGTCCCTAGTTCTATGGATCGATTACGAGGTTATCTTAATATTGAGGTGTGGAATCCCTCAATATACTAGTTATATGGATATAACTTTGGTATCACGTTATATTCGTGATAATAATACCAATACACCTTAATCTTGATTGTTAATAGGAATAACCGATCAAGAACGAGGCTTAGAATACTTAGAAATTCGTAAGGTTTGTTTGCAGAAGCTAAAATTCACAGATTGTAAAGTGTTAGGGTTTTCTAAACTGAAAACTTCATATATACTCGTTTAAGTTCGCAGGTCGTGGGCTCTGCGAACTGACTCAGTCCGCAGCCTTCTTGGCTCTGCGAACTGACTCGGTTCACTGGCCACTTTGCGAACTTGCCAACATTGCGAACTGAATATCTCAGTTCGCATCGCATGTTTCAGATCGCAGTCCATATTATTATCGAATACGTATATGTATATAATAATAATATTAACTACAAACTTAATATCATATCACATATTAGTTTAATTCTATATTTGTCTAACACATTAATCATAATAACATATATAACAAATATTAATATCACACTAATATATTTCATTTCATATCTAAAGTAAAGTCAATGTACAAAACTTGATTACAAACTAAACACTATTACAAGCTAGAACTGTTGTCACACAAACATGTCCCAACAAGGAGTATGTGAGGAACTAAGGCAATGGGAAATCAAAAGTAAACACACCACAACATCCATTGAAAATCTTGAAAAACAAACTAAAGCACATGAGGTCAATGGAACACAATTTAAATATGACATTGATTTTCTCAAATGGGAAAAAGGTGTTTTAAGTGAAAAGGTAGAATTGTTAACTAAGAAACTATCTGAGGTTACATGTGAGAGAAATAGTATCAAGTTATCTGTGGAAAGTTTACAATATGCCTCAAAGAATGTTCAAAAGAAGTATAACTGGTTCAAAAATTACATCATATGACTTTAATTTAACATAGCCTGATCTACTATGTATAATTAAGGAAAGATGATGTGAGATCTGAAAGGGGTTATGCTGAACCGGAATGCATTAGTTGACTCTGATCATGAGAGAACCGAGACGCTTACTTTTTTTGTGCTAGACACTCTAGGCTATTATATGTACTGTAGGTATATATAAATAGGCCTTACCTGCGTACTACTTTCTACGCTAATATATATAGTAAATATATATGGACCTCTCACGATAATACACTCGCTAACGCTCACACCACCGAAATGACAAGTATAGCTACTACAACATCACTCGATATAAAGAACAAGACTTTGTTCTCACCTACTACCGTCTATCTATTTATACACTCATAACAATTTACAACACATTCTGCTGCATCGTCATGTACTCACGAGGAAGATATCATTTCGTATTCTTCCCACCTTTTTTATAATTCGGAATCACAATTGAAACCTACTGCTAGGAAAACATCTAGGTCTCCACAAGCTAAGCCTTATCCAGCATACACCGTTAATAGCATCACTTTCATCCAGACGAATTCCGAATCTTGATGTAACAATTTCTGGCATCTTTTGTAAACTCTATGCGTCTGTAATCCTTTTGAAACTTATACCTTGTATGGTACCTAGCCTTATCATCTAATGAAATATGATTATCACCTCGTGTTGTTGTATATTACCCCTTATATGTGTGATATATCATAACCCTTGCACAATCGGCTCAAATATCTCTTTCTTTTTGTCTATTCTAGCATTATGCCTCCAAGATGATCATTTAACCAAGATGATGTTGACCGACTTCTTGCCCAAGGGGTAGCTGACACTCTAGCCGCCCGACAACAATATTCTGATAGTGGTGAGACACCAAACAACACTCCTCTAGTCAAGCCTTGCACTTACAAGGACTTCCTTAGTTGCAAGCCTCTAAACTTCAAAGGCACTGAAGGTGCTATTGGTTTGTTGCATTGGATAGGAAAGATGGAATTAGTCTTCCACATCTGTAACTGCCCAGAAGACTGCAAAGTAAAGTACTTCATCTGCACCTTCATGGACGATACTCTAACATGGTAGAACACTCATGCTCAAACTGTGGGCATTGACATTGCTTACCAAACCCCATAGGAAGAATTGAAGAAAATGATGAAAGATGAGTACTGTCCGAGGGATGAAATACAACAACTCGAGGCTGAGTTCTTGCACCTCACTACCAAAGGCAATGACATTGCCGGTTACACCTCTCGATTCAATCAGTTGGCACATATGTGCACATCCATGGTTGATCAAGAATTCAAGAAGATTGAACATTATCTTTGGGGACTTCCCCCACAGATTCAGGGGATGGTCACCGCTTCCAACTCACCAACATTTCTAGGTGTTGTGCGCATAGCGCACAATCTCATGGCTCAGATAGTCCATTAGGGAAAATCTGCATCTAAACCTACTGATAACAACACTGGGGATAACAAAAGAAAGTGGTCTGGGAACCCGAATCAAAACCAACCATCATCCAAGAGGTCTGGTTCTGATAATGCCTCCAACTTTGGTTCTGAGTCCAAAAAGGGTTACACTGAGAATAAATCCTTTTGTTCAAAGTGTTCTCGACACCATGAGGGTTCATGCGGTACTCCTTGTGGAAAATGTCAAAGTTATAGGCATCTGGACAAAGACTACAGATCTACCAATGCCAACACCATCACCGACAAACCCAAATCCTGCTTTGAGTGTGGAAACACAAGGCATTTCAGGAATGAGTGTCCAAAGATGAAAAACAATGGCAGTAACAACACTACTAAAGGAAGAGCTTTCATTCTGAACTCAAAGGAAGCATGTCAAGACCCGAATATAGTATCGGGTACGTTCCTCCTCAACAACTTATCTGCTTTTTTTCTATTTGATACTGGTGCTGATAAGAGCTTTATATCTGATGAATTTTGCCCACTGCTTGATATCACTCATGTTGCCTTAGATGCTAAGTACATTGTAGAATTAGCTAATGGCAAACTCATTGAGACCAATAGTGTGATACCCGATTGCACTTTAAACCTATCCGATGAGCTCTTCACCATTGATCTTATTCCTGTCGAGATCAGAAGTTTCGATGTCATTGTTGGCATGGACTAGCTATCCAAGCATCGCGCCGAAATCGTCTGCTATGATAAAATCGTCCGTATTCCTCTCACCATCGGTAGTACTTCAGTCATACAACGGGAGACCGGTGGGACGAGATTAAATATGATCTCATGTATGAAAACCCGTAAATATTTGAGAAAAGGGTTATCAGGCAATCCTCGCACACATTATGGAGAAAAAGTCGGAGGAGAAGCGACTTGAGGATGTGCCCATCGTTAGAGATTTTCCAGAAGTATTTCCCAAAGACTTGTCTGGTCTTCCACCACCGAGACAAGTTGAGTTTTCAATCGATCTTGTGCCCGGAGCAGCACCCGTTGCACGAGCACCATATCGTTTAGCCCCATCCGAACTTCAGGAGTTATCTACTCAGTTACAGGAACTCCTGGATAAGGGATTCATTAGACTAAGTTCTTCACCTTGGGGAGCTCTGGTCTTGTTTGTGAAGAAGAAAGACTGTTCATTCAGAATGTGTATCGACTACCGAGAGTTGAACAAATTAACCGTCAAGAATTGTTATCCACATCTCCATATCGATGATCTATTCGACCAACTTCAGGGGTCAAGTTATTACTCATAGATTGATCTACAATCAGGTTATCATCAGTTACAAGTTCGCTACACCGATATTCTGAAAACAGCTTTCCGAACTCGCTATGGGCATTACAAATTTCAAGTGATGCCCTTTGGGTTGACAAACGAACCAGCTATATTTATTGACCTCATGAACCGAGTGTGCAAACCTTATCTCGAAAAGTTTGTCATTTTCTTCATCGATGACATCCTTATCTACTCGCGCAACGAACTAGAACACGCACAACACTTGAAGACCATCCTAGAACTACTTAAACACGAAGAGTTATACGCCAAATTCTCTAAGTGTGACTTCTGGATGCAAACCGTTCAATTTCTTGGACATGTGATTTATAGTCAAGGGATTCACATTGATCTATCGAAAATCGAGGCTATCAAGTGCTGGCAGGCACTGACATCACCGAATGAAGTACACCAATTCTTGGGTTTTGCTGGGTACTATCGGTGATTCATTGAGAATTTCTCGAAAATAGTCCAACCTCTCACGATACTGACTCAAAAGGAAAAGAAGTTCGATTGGACTGATAAACAAGAGTCAGCATTCCAACTATTGAAACAAAAGCTAGGGTCGATCTCTATGTACCATACAAATGTGAATGGTGTGCGGGCACAACACAACCATCCACCATAACATACATATCATATATCCTAGGGTCGACCCATGCACCTCCTAGCGGCGAAAGTGCTTCACGAAGCAAACAAATAAGACGGCATGACCGATCAAACCATCACGGATGGTGCGACGTCATTGGTGCCGCAATGACGCCCCTATGGTACCCCCATAGGTGGTTAGCTCGGGTATCGGAACGGATAAGGTCGTACAATCAATTATTAGTCTCCAAATTAAAAGCCAAGGCAAGACCAATAACGATCACAAATGGCAACAAAGGTCCAAACGAATGTCATACATCATATACGAAGTATTTGAACATACAGAATAATGGGAATCAAGCATAAGTAGCAAAGGAACTGGATAAAGAGGTCAAAGACATCTTATAAATAAGATGAGAAATACGTACAAATGGTCGAAACGAATCATATTCAAGGAGAAAATGAGTACATATCAAATCATAAGAAATCGTAAATATAAGATTAGAATCCGTACCTTACGCAAGGAATACAGAACGTCTATGAGGAAAAACGATCCGAGCCTACTTCTCTGTCAAGTAATCTACAATACTTATCGAGTTATTTATTAAAAACACTTACAGAGGTTATTATTTAGATATATTTGTTTGTCCTACAATTATGATCTCAGTAGATTTTATTTTATAATTGAGTAACGTCATATACTATATAAGCTAGTTTTGATGTCTTTACAATATAGATTTATCTATTATTTCTATAAATAATAATTGTTATCTATGGCTTAGCCTAATAATTTTCAACTATCATAGTGATCTGTTTAATTCCCTTTGCCATCTCACATCATAAGTCTCAAATCTCAGACCCTTTTAAGTTTGTTAGAACACCACCTCCTTAATTAATTAGTACATCATAGAATTAAGGTGAGATCATTTGTGATGACTAACATTTTAATTTGATAAGTTTCCCTTAACTTTTACGCTTGGTGAGATCGTTTGGAGATACCCAAATGAGCTTGTACAAATCATATAACATACAAATAAATGTACATAGGACAGTCCAATCCATATGTACCGTACAAATGTGAATAGTGTGTGGGCACAAAACAACCATCCACCATAACATACATATCATATATCCTACGGTCGACCCATACGCCTCCTAGCGGCCAAAGTGCTCTCAGGAAGCAAACAAAGAAGACGTCGTGACCTATCACACCGTCACGGATGGTGCGACGTCATTGGTGCCGCAATGACGCCCCTATGGTACCCCCATAGGTGGTTAGCTCGGGTATCAGAATGGATAAGATCGTACAATCAATTATTAGTCTCTAAATTAAAAGCCAAGGCAAGACCAATAACGATCACAAATGGCAACAAAGGTCCAAACGAATGTCATACATCATATACGAAGTATTTGAACATACAGAATAATGGGAATAAAGCATAAGTAGCAAAGGAACTGGATAAAGATGTCAAAGACATCTTATAAATAAGATGAGAAATACGTACAAATGGTCGAAACGAATCATATTCAAGGAGAAAATGAGCATATATCAAATCATAAGAAATCTTAAATATAAGATTAGCATTCGTACCTTACCCAAGCAATACACTGTCTATGAGGAAAAAGGATCCGAGCCTACTTCTTCGTCAAGTAATCTACAATATTTATCGAGTTATTAATTAAAAATACTTACAGAGGTTATTATTTAGATATATTAGTTTGTCCTACAATTATGATCTCAGTAGATTTTATGTTATAATTGAGTAACGTCATATACTATGTAAGCTAGTTAGATGTCTTTAATATATAGATTTATCTATTATTTCTATAAATAATAATTGTTATCTATAGCTTAGCCTAATGATTTTCAACTATCATAGTGATCTGTTTAATTTCCTTTGCCATCTCACATCATAAGTTCCACATCTCAGACACTTTTAAGTTTGTTAGAACACCACCTCCTTAATTAATTAGTACATCGTAGAATTAAGGTGATATCGTCTGTGAGGACTAACATTTTAATTTGATAAGTTTCATTTAACTTTTAGGCTTGGTATATCTAGAAATCTTAGGACAATATTTTGGTGTTCGTATTTTAAATAATAGCTAGATTCTAGGAGTCCATTTTCGTATATCATATTTTGGCTAATTCGAAATTACTACGAAGTTGGGACAAGCAGAAAGTGTGCCAAAGTCTTTGATTCAATTTGTATTACTAAGGTACCTACTCATTGACTAAGTTTAACTTTTAAATTTGGCCAACAAGATAAAGGTAGAGTGATATTTAAAGTGGCTACATCTTCACTTACTATTATTGTTACTTACGGGGCAGACGTCAATTTCATAGTGTACAGTCGGTGATACTTATCTATATTTTTCATGTGTACTAAGGTTAAATAAAATTAAATAGTTTATGTCATATGAACCTAATTGTTTATAGCTGTAACATGCAAATTTTATTCCGATGACTACACATAAAATTAAAACGTCTAGATTAAGATATATTATTTTAATGATTGATAAGATTGTATCGATTATATATGGAGTTCTATGTATTTCTACGAAACTATAGCATGGAGAATCTCTACATATTTATTTAACTAAGATGAAGTAAAAGGAATAATTCTTACAGTGAAAATAATACGTTCACTGGATTGAGAATATATAGATAACTTAGGCAGCCGTTCACAAACTCATCCTTTCGGTGCATTCTTTTTATTTTCATATTTTATGGGAGCAAGAGATGAACTATTACAAATTTTTAACTTGTGAAAAAAGTATACTATATGTTAGAGATTGATATTTATATTATTTGGATCAAAGCATCCATACGTTTCCTTCTTAAATTGTGAGACCATCCATTTGTCCATAACCTTACTTGTTTATCTTCCTAAAAGTAACTCCCCAAATGAGTACTAAATTAAAGTTGGAATCTCAGCCTTCTATTTATTATATTATTTTTTTCTTTCTTTATCGTACATATTATAGGTTTACTTATGCATAAGATTAGCCAATTTATTTCAATCACTCATCATACGTGTACATTATATTGAGTAGCTATAAATGTATTTATTAATATTACTTATTAAAGATTACAATTATAAACTTATAAATATTGGGGTATTACATAAATACTTCGCGAACCGAATCTGGTTGCCCTATTTCGAAAACCTTCGAGACTTGGTGATGGATGAATCTCACAAGTCCAAATACTCTATACATCCTGGATCTGATAAGATGTATCATGGCATCAGGGTGTTATACTGGTGGCCAGACATTAAAGCTGAAATTGCGACGTACGTTAGCAAGTGCCTCACATGCTCTAAGGTTAAAGCTGAATATCAGAAACCTTACTGTCTATTACAGCAACCGGACATCCCTCAATGGAAATGGGAGCAAATCACTATGGATTTCATCACTAAACTCCCAAAGACATCGAACGGTTGGGATACCTTTTGGGTGATCGTCGATCAACTCACTAAATCTGCTCATTTCCTCACCATCAAGGAAACTAACAAAATGGAACACCTCACCAGAATCTATCTGAAGGAAATCGTATCCCGACATGGCGTTACTATCTCGATTATCTCTGACAGGGATAGTCACTTCACATCTCACTTTTGGCGATCATCACAGAAATCCTTGGGTACTCATCTGGATATGAGTGCCGGATATCACCCACAAACTGACGGCCAAAGTGAACGAACAATCAAAACACTGGAAGATATGCTACGAGCATGCGTAGTCGATTTTGGTGCAAATTGGGAACATCACCTGCCATTGTGAAAATTTTCGTACAACAACAGCTACCATACTAGTATTGGAGCTGCACCATTCGAGGCATTGTACAGTCGTAAGTGCCGCTCACCTATCTGTTGGGCCGAAGTGGGAGACAGCCAACTCACTGGTCTTGAAATCATTCATGAAACCACCACGAAGATCGTTGGTATTCAAAATCGGCTGAAAGCCGCACGTGATCGTCAGAAGAGTTATGCTGACGTGAGACGCTAGCATCTCGAGTTCTAGGTTGGGGATCGAGTATTGGTCAAAGTATCACCTTGGAAAGGTGTCATCCAATTCGCAAACACGGGAAGTTAAATCCTAGGTACATTGGACCTTTTGAGATCCTTGAAAGGATTGATCCAGTGGCATATCGATTGCAACTACCATCCGATATCAGCAACATGCATCCCACATTCCACATTTCTAATCTTAAGAAATGCCTGTCCGATGAGACACTCATTATCCCTCTCGAGGATATTCAAATCAGTTACAAACTTCATTTTGTCGAGACACCAGTGGAGATCATGGACCGTGAGGTCAAACAGCTTAAGCAAAGTCGTATTCCTATCGTTAAGGTCTGGAGGAATTCGTGGCGTGGTCTAGAATTCACCTAGGAACAGGAAGACCAGATGCGACTCAAGTATCTACATCTATTTTCAGACTCCACTCACACGCCGACTCAGAGCTAAATTTCGGGACGAAATTCTGTTAACAAGAGGAGAATGTGACACCTGACGAATTAGGGCTAGAAATTAGTTTCTAATCATCTAGTTAATACATGTAATTAGTTCTATGTTAGGCTAATTGTATGTATCATTATGTATATTATTATATATACACATACACGGTTTGATTAAATCGTGTCATTTTGTATCGGCTGAATTCCGATTCATTAATATGAACGTTGATGAACAAAATTATATATTTTATATTATTTTTATAATATAAGACTTAAACATTTTAGGAATAAATGAACCAAACACATGAACTGTACCCAACAAACATTTTAAATAATGTTACAAAGTATTTTAATAAATACTTCAATAAAATTTTCTAGAATATAACGTTTAAAACTAATTATAAAACGAATGAATAATTGAGTAGGATACGGGCATTTTACAATACGAATTAGAGCCAAACCGTATCCACCCCAACTTATTGGAGTCGGACAAGATCCACAATTTGTGGATCTTGCCCCATGACCATAAGCAGACCAAACACACCCTTTCCTTTTCATTTCATTTTCATCTTTCTCTATCTCTTTCTCTTCTCTTGGTTCTATCTTTATCAACCAACAACAACAATAATAAACCAACAACAACAAAGAACAACAACAGCAACATCTGGACCTCATCATCATCATCGTCATCATCATCTTCATTATCATCTCGACACCATCATCATCACTCTCACCTACAATTTTCATCCATAAGAAATCCTCCACTTTCCATTTTATTTTCGACCTTAGAAATACTTATAACATCATATGTTAGTGTTCTATCAACTTAGTATGTCCGAAAAACATGAGCTATAACTTGTTTACACCAAAATCTCACAAACAGACTGGAAAACGAACCTCACCCGAATGGGTGGCTTACCTCACCCAAACGGGTGGCTTACCTCACCCGAACGAGTATGAAACTCCACCCGAACGGGTATGATAGCCCTCCCGAACGAGTATGACTATCCACCCGAATGGGTATGACCGTCCACCCGAACGGGTATACGAATTTACCCGCATCCTGGTTTAGCGTAGGTACCCGATCGGGTATGAGTACCTACCCGATCGCGTATTAAATGTTACCCGAACGGGTAAAATTAGCCAATCACGTGAAATAGAACAAAATGATTATAGAACTTGCGACTTGATTTTAAAGCTGAAATTCGTTGGATAATCGATCGGGTAAGCTAACTTACCCGAACGAGTAAGGTATGATACCAGAACGGGTATGGAAAGTTAGCCGATCGGGTATGTGTTAAAATCTGAGTTAAAGCAGTTTTGACTTGTGTTCTCACCTAATAAATAGTAGCCTCACCCGACCGCGTGCTAAATTCAAAACATAATTTGTATTAAGTGTCAGAACTAAGATTTTGCCACCTAATTTTACTCCGAATTCGAAATTTCAAATGCATTTTTATTAAGTGTTGGAGCTCGACCCCAGCCCTTCGACCCCGCTACCAGGCGCCGCCCGCGGATGTAACACCCACCAAATTAGGGCTATAATTAGCAGCTAAACAACTTGTAATTACGTGTATTTAGTTTTGTTATAGGCTAAATATATGTGACATTTTGTGTAATTACATACACGAATACGCGATTTGTTTAAATCAAACGGACGAGTTCCGACACTACTTTGTATGGACGTTGGTGACAAAGCTTTTAAATAATGTGGAATTATCCAAACAAACTTTATTTACATTAATATATATTGTGAGAAACATATTACACGTATTTCGTATCAGTTAAAATGCTCTGAACGCAACGAAAGCACACTAAACACGCCCAACAAAAGAAAATAAATCAAATCATATTTTTATAACCCATTATTAAGTATTTCGAAAAAATACTTTGGTTAAAAATGTTTCGGATAAACTTCAACATAAAACGCGGAACAACATTTAAGTAATTACGAAACGTAACATAATCGAGGAACAAATAAACGAGCCCAAGACACGCAAGTGGGTCGGCCCAGACCCGCGGACCCGACCCACCGACGCATTCCCCTTTTATTTCTTTCCTTTCCCCTTTCATTCATTTTACACACACATCTACATCCAAATCTCTCTCCCTTATCTCAAATCGCAGCTCCCAAACCAACCAAAAACACCATCAAAAACACACCGATTCGCAGAGCTACTTCACGAAGAAACGACCACCACATCACGAGCTTCATCTTCATCTTCTTCATTTTCAATTAGTGGTATGAGATCTCTTAACTCTTTTAAATTACTTATAAAGCTTTGATTTACATGCTAGAATATTTACTCAACGAAGTGTCCAAAAACCAAGTCGAAATGCATTTTAAAGCCCGATTTGTACTTACAACATCGTCTGCGAACTGAGATGCATCTCAGCTCGCAGATCGAGCTGCGAACCGAGATTTACCTACCAAAACCGGAACTTGCGAATCCAAACTGCGAACTGAACTGACCTTCGAACTGACTTGCGAGTTGACCTGCGAACCAACCTGCGAGTCAAGATTTGCGAACCGAACCTTATGCTACGAACCGAACATAGTTCGCAACCTACTGCCTTGCGAACTCAAACTCAGTTCGTATCGCGAACTCAGTTCGCACAACAATTTCAGTATGCGGCCAACCTTAGTCGATTTTTCCGAAATTAAATTCCAGATGCGATTTTTAATAAAGCTCGACCCCAGCCAGGGGCTCTGCCCCTTGAACCCCGCCAGGGGCTGCCGCCCCTTGGACCCCGCTACCAGGGGCGCTGCCCCCGAACCCCCATCATCCAGGAACTTGTAAATACTTTTCACTCTAAGTGTCGAACACTTACAAATAATGAAACCTGATACAATGATACATATAATAATAACACTTTCGGATTATTATTACAAACCGTCACCAACGGGCCATACTTGTTTTCAAATTACAAACGGATTACTAAACAGACCTTTGGACATTTCCTAGTTGAGTGGACAACTAGCATCGGTGGTCTTTTAAGACACCAACTTATTTACTTGTTTACTTACAACCTTGTGCGTTTCGAACGCCAGAAGGTTGCAAGGTTCGGAGAACTAACATACGGGATTACACCCGAAACCCTTACGGACTTACTTCCGCTCTACTTGTTTGGTTTCCCAAACATATTTGCTAGACTCATGTGAGTCTTACAGCCCCACTTTTACTGTTTTTCTACCTTGGGGTGAGATACTTAGCAACTGTTTTACATATGAACACAATGTACTGAACTGATTACACTACTTTTTACACACATTGCATGAGTTACTTTTATCCACTAAAAGCCTCCTATGGTAAGTTGTTAGTTATGGACTTAAGCGCGATTACTAGTAAATAGATCCATTTGGGACTGACAATCCATGCCTGGGGTAGTAGCGCTACCACGGATTTCACCGTAAAAACAGGCATATTAGTATTTGTTACATATGAGTGTCGGGATAGCACTCACGGGGGTACTTTGTATGATTCTTAATTGATTCATACTTACACACTGTTAAGCTTCAACTTATGAGCTCATCGCAACTGTGATGACTTACTGATTTACTTACTTTGCTTGATAGCAACATCGGTACATACTTGTGGTTCATAACGATTACTTATTACTAAACCTGTAAGATTCACCAACCTTTTTGGTTGACACTTTTTAGCTTTGTATCTCAGGTACACAAACGGAGTAGGATTACCCCCTGGACACTAGCTAGAGTCGCATGATTTTCTATACTGCATTTAACAGAGATTCTTAGCATTATCTTTTGTATACTTTGATTATGTAATAGAATCTCCCGCTACATGCATGGACTCTAGGGAACTACATTTTTGTAACCGAAAACACCATGTTTTCAAATATTGTATCTATGAGATGTAAATACTTTTCAAACGTCGAATATAGATTTCGTTTGCTTATCTTTGTGTTGTTGATATTTGATTAGTAGCACCCCAAAACTTGCTTCCACCAATAGTGAAATTTGCGGGTGTTACAGATTGGTATCAGAGCCTAAGGTTATAGTGAACTAGGTTGCATTTAGTGGGCCTAGACTATGACCGTTAGGCAGTATTCCTCATGAAGTATGATAGGTTCAGCGACTACATTGTATTGGTTTAATTTAACATAGCCTGATTAACTATGTACAATTAAATGAATATGATGTGAAATCTGAAAGGAGTCATGACTGAACGGGATATACTAGTTGACTCTGACCTCGAGAGAATCGGGACTCAAACATGTTTGTGCTAGACACTTAATAGGTTATTATGTGATATATATATATATATATATATATATATATATATATACACACACACACATAGATAGACATCTCTATGAATTTTAGGCTATATTATATGTACGAATATAGGCCTCATTCTTTCTAACGCTTTGTCTCAAAAATGGCAAACACACCACCCAATTCGTCTCGCTCTCATCCGTATGGATCACGAAACTCAAGGGTAGCTAGGAGGAACACTGGGTTGCCTTGAGCTAGCCCATATCCTACTCAAAACCAACTCAATAACCACCCTCAAAGGCAAACAACAACAAGCCAATGGCAATGGTTATTAGACCCACTCGACACTTGGAGGGACGAGGGAGGAATCCAACTCCTCGCAACTAATGGAGGGTTTTCCAGCATGGAAGTCTCTCCCTATACCCAAGAACCTACTCACTTCACTGTTCCCGTGTTAGCTGCGCGAGTGTACCACCACGAATGCAGGCTACACAACATGGAAATCGGACAATGCAATATTCGCTCTAACTGGATGGAGCAAACTCAAGACGGTATCGCCCAATTATACATAGGTCAAGAGGACATCTCTGAAACCTTGACCCGAACTCACGACCAAATGGAAGATACCACACAAACCATGGAGATCGTTCATAACCAAGTAATCAGTAATCGAAATGATATCTCCGTTTTACAATCAAGGTTGCAAGAATGTGAGACGCGCCTGCGGGAGACCGAGGATGCTCTCAGAATGGTTAGCAGACTTGCAGAGTCTGTGGACCGTCTCACCTCACTACTTCCACAACTCAATCTACACCAAGATTAGTATAGTAAATATCTAGTGATCTATTGTACTTCCGTAGGATCTATGTAATTCGATCGGATGTAACAATTCCTGGCTTCTTTTGCAAAAAACCTAATTCTGTAACTTTTGAAACTCGTAACTCGAAATTGTCCGTAATCATTTAACTCTGTAATATCAATTGACAATTTCTCTCTATGACTCGACACTATTAGTCTTTACATTGTGATGTGTATATTACCGTTTTTATATATACATCTACCTCAATTATCATTCTGGTTCAATCTCTCATGTACCTCTTGTTTCTTTCTTGAAGAATCATGCCGCCAAAGAAGAAAAGTTACAGCGGTGCTGAAATTGCTGCTTGTGAGTGCCCCGTAGGATGGATCACAGATGATAGAAGTAATCGATTACAAGGCGGAAACAAGTAATCAATGTAAACAAACACAATATCAAACCGAAAATGAATAATCAAAGTATATTAGCTTGATATTATGAACTATAAACATTTGAATATGATTACAGAGATTTTAGTCGACAAATGGTGCTAGGGTTTCGTCAACCCTAGCCAGAAACCCGTAGGTTTGCTTTTATACTAACACAAATCGGCAGACATGTGTCACTTGGCTAGTGTCGCATGTGGCCACCTTCATGCGTCACTTACCTAAGTGTCGCTATGCGTCACTAAGGCAAGTGTCGCCTAACACTAAACTTAAGTGTCGCTAAGTAAAAAATCTATATTTCTATTAAACTTAACTCACGACACTTACAACTCGATAGACCAACTGACTGATACACTAAATGTACCAACAAACTCCCCCGTGTCATCAGCTTGGTCTTCAAAATCTTTAATCACTTCCATCCAGCTGGAAATAGGCCACCAGCATGTATTCCATTGGCTACACAAATATCCACAATCTTCTTAAATTTGATAGCTTCATTTCTGTCTCTAACCTTGAATTGTATCTTATTCTCATGCAATTTCTTCATGTCTCGCTCCGAAAGATTTATCAAACTTAATGGATCAAAAACACAAAATTTATTTCTTTTCAATCCCCATGTTGACCTTTTCTTAGGTTTCGAAATCTCCCAAGCGGTCTTCTATCCTGAATCGACATCGATTGAAGGTTTTGGATCCGTTGACGGTTCTGAATCAGGTATAAAGACAAGCACAGCTTCACCAGTAATATTGTCATATTCCCAATAATGCAATCTTCTGAGAAAGTTCAAAGGAATGATCTCTAATGGAATCTTCTTTAAGCAGTTTGCTGGTGGATAGATCATCCTTACTATTGGTTGCCGAGTAATAGGATCCAACCTTTTCTTGAATTTGTATCTCATGCCAAGCGTCGGTTTAATCAAATTATATTTCTTACTATTCATCTCATAACGTATGGTAACCTGAAAGAAATCTGCTCTTGAATCTTGAGACCGATTAATCAAAGGTATTTGAGATAATCTCTGAAGTTCACATTTAGGCAAAGTACTTATTCGATAAAACTTGAGATTGAAATATTGAATGCCATCACTTCGCTTAATCAAAAACAATGAGTTGTTTTCATCAAACTTCCAACTCTTAATCAAACCTGTGTAATCAGTTCTGACTTTGTAGTGTTTGCACGTAATGGGTACCTCAGTTATTGGTTTGAATACTAACTGAGTTTTTGAATCACCACTTGATATCGCTACTTTTGTTACGATCCATCTACGGAAAATTCAACAACGGAAAAGTAACTCCAGAAGAAAGTTCATATTCCACTCAGGATGCAAGGAGATACTTCGTCAGATTGTTCTAGTTTTCTCAGAATCCGACTTTCCATTCAACAACCATCAGTACCGGCAAATAGAGGACATGTGCACGTCCATCAGAAGATTCAACGGAGACCCCAAGACTAAGAATTATGAAGACATAAAACTGCAATTCTTGGCATTTTTATGCTCTCTCTGGAAAAACCCACCGCCAAGAGAGGTTGTTAAGACAGACACAACCACCATGACCGACCCTAGTGGGACTGTCACTAAAGCAGTCGATTACATCACCTTCGGACTTTACGGACTTGCAAGGACAACTTTAGAGCACCTTCTAAACTACAAGGAAACATCGAGAGATAGTCCACTTGAATTGATTACGACAATTATCAACCAATTCATGAGAATCTATCCTCCTCGATACACTTTTCCGCAACCTAGGGCATCCCAGGGATGCGTCAATCTCCATCTAGTTAGGAGAAAAGAAGTTGAGCTCTCGACAATAAAAGAGCGCTTCTCGGGAGGCAACCCGTGTTTACATTTATGCAATTTTACATTCCAAGAAGTGATGAAGTCTCCGACTATCTTTCACACTTGGATATACGAAGAAGACCGACATATCAAGTTTTTGGCGCCGCATCAAACATCAAGTTTTTGGCACCGGAATTAAGAAAAGTATATCCAACGTGTTCACACCTAAGAGACAAATTACAAAAGACTAGAAGAAATCAGATCACACAACACCAACGAAGGGACTCTATGGAAAAGTCGGCAATCATGTGCTTGGGAGCACTCCTCATCATCACCTACAAGCCACATATATAAATGGGGAGTACTTCTGTTCTAAGCTCTTTTTCATTATAAATATACCATATCCACTATGCTTATCACTAAGTGTGAGATTCAAACCCAACACACACTGCTGAAAGAAACCTCAACATCATTTTTCCTTCAAAATCAAAATCCTCTGCCATTGACTCATTAACAGTTTCTTCCTCAGGTATCGAAGTGCTCTCATTCATCATTCTTTGAAGAAACGTAAGATCTACATATGAATAATCAACAGCAATTGATCTTGCCTGACCCTGAACCTCAATAAAATAATCCAAAGAGATATTTTCATTAATAGCATAATCTTGTACATTTTCAGGTTCTGTGGAAGGAGTTACATTTGTTTTTAACTCCTTGGGATCATCCTCCCCCAAAACAATAGTAACTGACTCCAACTCTAACAACCTAGACTGTAGATCTATCACTTGAAGCATTAAGTTGACAACCTCAGCAGCCTTGGTCTGTAATTCCTTGATCTCCGCAGCCTGAACTTCAATAAGCGCAGATCAATATCATCATAACGCTTGTTCATCCTTTCGATCTGAGCCAGAAGCTGTTGAAGAGAAGGAAGTTGTGGCTGTTGTGGTTGTTGTTGTTGAGTGGGTCGCTGACCAGGTTCTTGTATTAAAATTCCAGTTCTCTGGCATCTCCTCAAAGGTAAGTCAGAATAAGACGGAGAAGACCCAGTTGGTCGCTTTCCAGGATTCCTCGGTACGTGAACCCTGCCCGCAGAAATCCGTCGCAAAATACGCTTAAAGCGTATAGGATCGGCATCTGAATACCGTCCAAAGCATTCGGTGGGGGCACATCACCCTCAGAGTCGGGTGGTGCGGGCCCACCATCATCATCATCCTCGGCGTCAACATTCTCGACATGATCGATGTCATCCAAATCCTGAGCGACCTCTGTATCAACCAAGTCATCCTCATTCATCGGAGGGATCACGACATCCTCAAACCCATCATTCGGTGGCGCAACATAGTTTTCGTTTACTATGTGCCCAAACAGCTTACGATCCGCCAAAACCTATTCTCCTTTGGGCGCTAACTTACAGTCATTGAAGACTCGTAAGAGCATTGGCGTCGGAACCAATAGCGAGCGCTGATCGGGAGCGATGTCTAGATTCAAATCATTCAAAAGTAGCTGCACAAACCTCGGATACTGCAGCCACTTATCTTTCCCGACACGGATGTTCTCAACCATATTTCCAAAGATATATCCTCTAAAATTGTACGGCTTGTTGTAGACCAGTGCCAACATCAAAGATAGAGTCAAATGACTCGCAGCATCATATCCTCCTTTCCTTGGAGATAAGCAAACAATCACGATGTGGCATAGATATCTCCAAACCCGGCATAGATATTGTTTTCTGAAGTCGGAAAGCTGATTTGCCGGATAACCCATTCGCTGAAGACCACCATAGATAAAGGTTGTTTCAAACATAGTCGGCATCGTATGGGTATCGTTGAATTGGAGAACCCGACGAACAGAATTCTCAGTGATCTCAATCTCCTCGCCAAACATAGTAGAAACAATCCTTGGCACATCACCCTGAGTTCTAATAAATGCGTGATCATAGAATTCCTCTATCTGATTCATGTACACTGGAGTAGATGCGGTGATAGCATAGTAAATCCTTGATCGGCGTAAAAACTCAATCATCAGTCGGAATGGAATTGAGTTCGCATGCGTTGACTCCAAAAATGCAACGATGTTGTAGCACGTGTTGGTGCGACGATAATAGTTTTCCAGAGCAGCCATCTGTAAGCTAAAATACGGAACAAAGATAACCAGAAACATTGTTATAGAGTTAGCACAAATACGCAGAAAATATTAAACAAAATTCTGGTTAGGCGTCACTTGGGAAGTGATGCATGAACACTACCGACACTTAGGAAGTGTCGCAGGAAACAGTGTTCAAAATCAAAAATCAAGTATAGCGTCACTTAGGGTAAGTGACGCTATCAGGCGTCACTAGTGTAAGTGACATTGCTAAATCATGCGTCATTAAATACGACACTAAAGAAGTGTCGGTACAAAGATATGCGTCATTTAGCATAGTGACTGTAACCTAGGTGAGTCACTTAGGAAGTGACGGTATAAGAAGTGACGCAGTAAGAGGCGTCACTAAGGGAGTCACTTAAGGAAGTGACGCATAGATGGGCGTCACTCAGACGAGTGACGGGTTAATTAATGATATAGGCATATGCGTCACTTAGGGAGTCACTTAATGAAGTGTAACACCCCCAAATTATATGTTTAGCGGAAGCAAGCTTTGGGGTGCTACTAATCAAATATCAACAGCACAAGGATAAAGCAAACGACATTTATATGCAACGTTTGAAAAATAGTTACAATTCATAGATACAAAGTTTGAAAACATTGTGTTTTCGGTTACAAAATGTAGTTCCCTAGAGTCCACGCGTGTAGCGGGAGATTCTATTACACGATCATAATGTACAAAAGATAGTGCTAAGAATCTCCGTTATATGCAATGTAGAAATCATGCGACTCTACCTAGTGTCAAGGGGTAATCCTACTCCGTCTGTGTACCAGAGATACAAAGCTAAAAAGGTCAACCAAAAAGGTTGGTGAATCTTACAGGTTTAGTAATAAGTAATTATTATGAACCACAGTATGTACTAGTATTGTGACTGTAACCTAGGTGAGTCACTTAGGAAGTGACGGTATAAGAAGTGACGCAGTAAGAGGCGTCACTAAGGGAGTCACTTAAGGAAGTGACGCATAGATGGGCGTCACTCAGACGAGTGACGGGTTAATTAATGATATAGGCATATGCGTCACTTAGGGAGTCACTTAATGAAGTGTAACACCCCCAAATTATATGTTTAGCGGAAGCAAGCTTTGGGGTGCTACTAATCAAATATCAACAGCACAAGGATAAAGCAAACGACATTTATATGTAACGTTTGAAAAATAGTTACAATTCATAGATACAAAGTTTGAAAACATTGTGTTTTCGGTTACAAAATGTAGTTCCTTAGAGTCCACGCGTGTAGCGGGAGATTCTATTACACGATCATAATGTACAAAAGATAGTGCTAAGAATCTCCGTTATATGCAATGTAGAAATCATGCGACTCTACCTAGTGTCAAGGGGTAATCCTACTCCGTCTGTGTACCTGAGATACAAAGCTAAAAAGGTCAACCAAAAAGGTTGGTGAATCTTACAGGTTTAGTAATAAGTAATTATTATGAACCACAGTATGTACTAGTATTGTGACTGTAACCTAGGTGAGTCATTTAGGAAGTGACGGTATAAGAAGTGACGCAGTAAGAGGCGTCACTAAGGGAGTCACTTAAGGAAGTGACGCATAGATGGGCGTCACTCAGACGAGTGACGGGTTAATTAATGATATAGGCATATGCGTCACTTAGGGAGTCACTTAATGAAGTGTAACACCCCCAAATTATATGTTTAGCGGAAGCAAGCTTTGGGGTGCTACTAATCAAATATCAACAGCACAAGGATAAAGCAAACGACATTTATATGCAACGTTTGAAAAATAGTTACAATTCATAGATACAAAGTTTGAAAACATTGTGTTTTCGGTTACAAAATGTAGTTCCCTAGAGTCCACGCGTGTAGCGGGAGATTCTATTACACGATCATAATGTACAAAAGATAGTGCTAAGAATCTCCGTTATATGCAATGTAGAAATCATGCGACTCTACCTAGTGTCAAGGGGTAATCCTACTCCGTCTGTGTACCTGAGATACAAAGCTAAAAAGGTCAACCAAAAAGGTTGGTGAATCTTACAGGTTTAGTAATAAGTAATTATTATGAACCACAGTATATACTAGTATTGTGACTGTAACCTAGGTGAGTCACTTAGGAAGTGACGGTATAAGAAGTGACGCAGTAAGAGGCGTCACTAAGGGAGTCACTTAAGGAAGTGACGCATAGATGGGCGTCACTCAGACGAGTGACGGGTTAATTAATGATATAGGCATATGCGTCACTTAGGGAGTCACTTAATGAAGTGTAACACCCCCAAATTATATGTTTAGCGGAAGCAAGCTTTGGGGTGCTACTAATCAAATATCAACAGCACAAGGATAAAGCAAACGACATTTATATGCAACGTTTGAAAAATAGTTACAATTCATAGATACAAAGTTTGAAAACATTGTGTTTTCGGTTACAAAATGTAGTTCCCTAGAGTCCACGCGTGTAGCGGGAGATTCTATTACACGATCATAATGTACAAAAGATAGTGCTAAGAATCTCCGTTATATGCAATATAGAAATCATGCGACTCTACCTAGTGTCAAGGGGTAATCCTACTCCGTCTGTGTACCTGAGATACAAAGCTAAAAAGGTCAACCAAAAAGGTTGGTGAATCTTACAGGTTTAGTAATAAGTAATTATTATGAACCACAATATGTACTAGTATTGTGACTGTAACCTAGGTGAGTCACTTAGGAAGTGACGGTATAAGAAGTGACGCAGTAAGAGGCGTCACTAAGGGAGTCACTTAAGGAAGTGACGCATAGATGGGCGTCACTCAGACGAGTGACGGGTTAATTAATGATATAGGCATATGCGTCACTTAGGGAGTCACTTAATGAAGTGTAACACCCCCAAATTATATGTTTAGCGGAAGCAAGCTTTGGGGTGCTACTAATCAAATATCAACAGCACAAGGATAAAGCAAACGACATTTATATGCAACGTTTGAAAAATAGTTACAATTCATAGATACAAAGTTTGAAAACATTGTGTTTTCGGTTACAAAATGTAGTTCCCTAGAGTCCACGCGTGTAGCGGGAGATTCTATTGCACGATCATAATGTACAAAAGATAGTGCTAAGAATCTCCATTATATGCAATGTAGAAATCATGCGACTCTACCTAGTGTCAAGGGGTAATCCTACTCCGTCTGTGTACCTGAGATACAAAGCTAAAAAGGTCAACCAAAAAGGTTGGTGAATCTTACAGGTTTAGTAATAAGTAATTATTATGAACCACAGTATGTACTAGTATTGCTATCAGTAAAATAAGTAAATCAGTAAATCATCACAAGTGCCATGAGCTCACAAGTTGAAGCTTAACAGTGTAGTGTAAATGGTACAGTTAAGTACAGCATCACGTACCCCCGTGAGTGCTATCCGAACACTCATATATAACAAGTATCAAACGCCCGTTTCTACGGAAGGGTTCGTGGTAGTGCTACTACCCCGGGCGGGGATTGTCAATCCCGAATGGATCCATCCTACTAATACTCGCGCTTAAGGCTATAACTAACAACTTATGATAGGAGGTTTTCAGTGGATAAATAGTAACTCATGCGTTGTATGTAAAAGCAATGAAATAAGTTTAGTACATCGTGTTCATACGTAAACCAGTTGCTAAGTATCTCACCCCAAAGTATAAAAACAGTAAAATGGGGCTGTAAGACTCACCTGAGCCTACCGAGTAAGTAGGCAAAATCAAGTAAGTAAAGTGGTCGTAAGTCCGTGTATCGGTTCTCAGAACCCGACAACCTTCTGACGTCCGGAATGCACAAGGTTGTAAGTACATAAGTAAATAAGTTGGTGTCCTAAAAGGTCACCCATGCTAGTTGTCCACTCAACTAGAAAACGTCCAAGTGTTTGTTCGTAATCAATTAGGGCCCGTTGGTGACGGGGTGTAATAATAATTTACGTATTATCATTGTGTTGTATTTTGTTATGTCGGTTCTTTGTAAAATGTATCTGTAAGTCTATCATTCATATTGCATCGTGAGGGTGTTGTCCGAATGCGAGTTCGGACAACACTTTCACTGTTTTATTCCTACTACATCGTTTATTAAAAGACGAATCTGTAGTTTAAAAATCAGGAAACTTTTACCCAGTCTAGCTGCGGACTAAAAAGTGTTGCGAACTGAGTTCACGGTGTGAACTGAGTTCGGCTCGCAAGGCAGTAGGCTGCGAACTGAATTCGGTTCGCAGCGTAAGGTTCGGTTTGCAAAACTCGACTCGCAGGTCGGTTCGCAGGTCAACTCGTAGTTCATTTCGCAGGTCAGTTCGGTTCGCAGGTCAATTTGCAAAAATCTCAGCTCGCAAGTCGAGTTCGACTCGCTAAAACTCGACTCGCAGATACGGGTTGCGAACTGAGTTGGATCTCAGTTCGCAGATTGAGCTGTTCATGAATTTTTGTGTGGGTTTCGATTTTTAAAGCGTTTTTCATGGAATTTTGGACATAAACTTGTTGTGTGAACATTCTAGCATGTAAATCACAGCATTACAAGTAATTTAAAAGGGCTTTCAAGTATTCTTACCAAGAAATCAAAAATGGAGGAGATGGGGGAGACGAAGGTGAAGTTCTTGATACTCCTTGCTTCCTTGTGATGATGATGGCCGATTTAATGGTGGTGGTGTTGCTGATTTCCTCAGTTTTGAGAGAGAGAGAGGTACGAAAATGAGTAGAGAGAGAGATGAGAGGATTTTTGATGGAGGTTGTGTGTGTGAAATGAGGTGAGTGAAGGAGGAGAAAGGAAGAAAAGGGAAAGGGGTCTCGGGTCGGGTCCGCGGGTTTGAGCCGACCCGCTTACGGGTTTAGGCTCGTGGATTCGTTTCTTAAATTTGTGTTGCGTTTGTTAGTCGTCTAAAGGTCGTTTCGCGTTATGTGTTTAAGTATATCGGAATATTTTTAACTGAAGTATTTTATCGAAATACTTAATAATGGGTTATAAAATATGATTTGATTTATGTTCCTTTGTTGGGCGTGTTTCGTGTGCTTTCGTTGCGTTTAGAGCGTTTTAGAAAAATACGGGATATGTGTAATGTATTTTCTCCATATATTAATGCAAATAATGTTTGTTTGGATAATTCCACATTATTTAAAAGGTTTTGTCACCAACGTCCAAGTTAACTCGTGTCGGACTCATTCTGGTTAAATCGTACTATTTAAATCAAATCGCGTACAGATATATATATATATATATATATATAGATATATATATGTATATATATACATATATACATATATATATATATATACATATATGTATATATATATATATGTAACAAGGGGAGAATGTAACACCTGCCTAATTAGGATGATTAGTTATGCCTAATTACGTGTAGCTATCTGTGGTTAGTATGTAATAGGACTAATTACAGACCCTATTTGTATATATATAATGAAATATATGTATATATATATTTCATTATATATATACAAATAGGGTCTGTAATTAGTCCTATTACATACTAACCACAGATAGCTACACGTAATTAGGCATAACTAATCATCCTAATTAGGCAGGTGTTACATTCTCCCCTTGTTAAATAAATTTCGTCCCGAAATGTAGCTCGAGTTCAGGATCTGTGCGTTGTCTGGGAAGAGATGTGGGTATTTCAGTCGCATTTGGTCTTCCCGTTCCCAAGTGAATTCAGGACCACGCCTCGAATTCCACCTGACCTTTACGATGGGAATATGACTTTGTTTTAAACGTTTGACCTCCCGGTCCGTTATTTCCGTGGGTTCCTCGACAAAGTGAAGTTTATCATGGATTTGTATTTCGTCGAGCGGTACAATCAGTGTCTCATCAGGCAGACATTTCTTCAAGTTAGAAATGTGAAAGGTAGGATGCACGCTACTAAGTTCGGGAGGTAGCTGCAGTCGATACGCCACTGGACTAATTCTTTCAAGAATTTCAAATGGTCCAATGTACCTAGGGTTCAGTTTTCCTCGCTTTCCGAATCGAATGACACCCTTCCATGGTGCCACCTTAAGAAGTACCTTGTCCCCAACCTGGAACTCAAGGTGGTTGCGTCTCACGTCAGAGTAACTTTTCTGACAATTACGTGTGTCTTTCAACCGGTTTTGGATACCAACGATCTTCTCGGTGGTTTCATGAATGATTTTTGGACCAGTGAGTTGGGTATCCCCCACCTCAGTCCAGCAGATAGGTGATCGGCACTTTCATCCGTAGAGTGCCTCGAAAGGTGCAACCTTAATGCTGGGATGGTAGCTGTTGTTGTATGAGAACTCACACAATGGTAAGTGGTTTTCCCAAGAAATACCGAAGTCAAGTACGCAGGCGCGTAACATATCCTCCAGTGTTTGAATAGTTTGTTCGCTTTGGCCATCAGTTTGCGGGTGATAAGCAGTACTCATATCTAGACGAGTACAGAGGGATTTTTGGTAATGATTGCCAAAAGTTGGAAGTAAAGCGACTGTCTGTATCCGAGGTGATCGAGGTAGGTACACCGTGTCGCGATACAATTTCTTTGATGTAGATGCGAACTAAACGCTCCATCTTGTCAGTTTCCTTGATGGCTAGAAAATGGGCAGATTTCGTGAGACGGTCTACAATCACCCAAATGGTATCGTAACCGCTCGAAGTTTTCGGTAGTTTGGTAATAAAGTCCATGGAAATTTGTTCCCATTTCAATTGACTGATTTCAGGTTGTCGGAGCAATCCTGAGGGTTTTTGGTGTTCGGCCTTGACCTTGGAACAATTTAAGAATTTACTGACGTATACGGCGATGTCAGCTTTCATGTTAGGCCACCAATACAATCCTTTGATGTCGTGATACATCTTGTCAGAACCAGGATGTATAGAGTATCAAGATTTAGGAGCTTCACCCATCACCAAATCTCGCAAGTTTCCGAGTTTGGGTAACCATGTCCGGTTAGAGAAGTATCGAGTTCCATCAAGTTTGGTTTCAAATTGTTTATCCATGCCTCACAAGACTTCATTGATGATGTTTTCGGGTTTGAGTGCTTCGAGTTGAGCGGCAAGAATTTGGGTGATGAAATCGTTGTGGATGGTAATACTGAGGGCTCGGACTCGAAGGGGTTTCACTCGCTCTTTTCGGCTTAAGGCATCGGCAACTACGTTCGCCTTGCCTGGGTGGTTTTTGATTTCGCAGTCGTAGTCACTAAGTAACTCAACCCAACGACGTTGCCTCATGTTTAGATCCTTTTGATCGAATATGTGTTGGAGGCTTTTGTGATCGGTAAGGATAGTACTTTTCGTACTGTAAAGGTAATGTCTCCAGATCTTCAATTCTAGGTCGTGTATCGTATAGTTTTTCTCATGAATTTTTAATTGTCGTAAGGCATAGGCAATGACTTTCTCCCGTTGCATTAACACGCAACCAAGTCCTTGGTGTGAGGCGTCGCAGTAAACCATACGGAAGCAAGCTTTGGGGTGCTATTAATCAAATATCAACAGCACAAGGATAAAGCAAACGACATCTATATGCAACGTTTGAAAAATAGTTACAATTCATAGATACAAAGTTTGAAAACATTGTGTTTTCGGTCACAAAATGTAGTTCCCTAGAGTCCACGCGTGTAGCGAGAGATTCTATTACATGATCATAATGTACAAAAGATAATGCTAAGAATCTCCGTTATATGCAATGTAGAAATCATGCGACTCTAGCTAGTGTCCAGGGGTAATCCTACTCCATCTGTGTGCCTGAGATACAAAGCTAAAAAGGTCAACCAAAAAGGTTGGTGAATCTTACAGGTTTAGTAATAAGTAATTATTATGAACCACAGTATGTACCAGTATTGCTATCAGTAAAATAAGTAAATCAGTAAATCATCACAAGTGCCATGAGCTCACAAGTTGAAGCTTAACAGTGTAGTGTGAATGGTACAGTTAAGTACAGCATCACGTACCCCCGTGAGTGCTATCCGAACACTCATATATAACAAGTATCAAACGCCCGTTTCTACGGAAGGGTTCGTGGTAGTGCTACTACCCCGGGCGGGGATTTTCAGTCCCGAATGGATCCATCCTACTAATACTCGCGGTTAAGGCTATAACTAACAACTTATGATAGGAGGTTTTCAGTGGATAAACAGTAACTCATGCGTTGTATGTAAAAGCATGAAATCAGTTTAGTACATCGTGTTCATACGTAAAACAGTTGCTAAGTATCTCACCCCAAAGTATAAAAACAGTAAAATGGGGCTGTAAAACTCACCTGAGCCTAGCGAGTAAGTAGGCAAAATCAAGTAAGTAAAGTGGTCGTAAGTCCGTGTATCGGTTCTCAGAACCCGACAACCTTCTGACGTCCGGAATGCACAAGGTTGTAAGTACATAAGTAAATAAGTTGGTGTCCTGAAAGGTCACCCATGCTAGTTGTCCACTCAACTAGAAAACGTCCAAGTGTTTGTTCGTAATAAATTAGGGCCCATTGGTGACGGGGTGTAATAATAATTTACTTATTATCATTGTGTTGTATTTTGTTATGTCGGTTCTTTGTAAAATGTATCTGTAAGTCTGTCATTCATATTGCATCGTGAGGGTGTTGTCCGAATGCGAGTTCGGACAACACTTTCACTGTTTTATTCCTACTACATCGTTTATTAAAAGTCGCATCTGTAGTTTAAAAATCGGGAAACTTTTACCCAGTCTGGCTGCGGACTAAAAAGTGTTGCGAACTGAGTTCACGGTGCGAACTGAGTTCGGCTCGCAAGGCAGTAGGGTGCGAACTGAATTCGGTTCGCAGCGTAAGGTTCGGTTTGCAAAACTCGACTCGCAGGGGTTCGCAGGTCAACTCGTAGTTCATTTCGCAGGTCAGTTTGGTTCGCAGGTCAATTCGCAAAAATCTCAGCTCGCAAGTCGAGTTCGACTCGCTAAATTGAGTTGGATCTCAGTTCGCAGATTGAGCTGTTCGTGAATTTTTGTGTGGGTTTCGATTTTTAAAGCGTTTTTCATGGAATTTTGGTCATAAACTTGTTGTGTGAACATTCTAGCATGTAAATCACAGCTTTACAAGTAATTTAAAAGGGCTTTCAAGTATTCTTACCCAGAAATCGAAAATGGAGGAGATGGGGGAGACGAAGGTGAAGTTCTTGATACTCCTTGCTTCCTTGTGATGATGATGTCCGATTTAATGGTGGTGGTGTTGCTGATTTCCTCAGTTTTGAGAGAGAGAGAGGTACGAAAATGAGTAGAGAGAGAGATGAGAGGATTTTTGATGGAGGTTGTGTGTGTGAAATGAGGTGAGTGAAGGAGGAGAAAGGAAGAAAAGGGAAAGGGGTCTCGGGTCGGGTCCGCGGGTTTGAGCCGACCCGCTTACGGGTTTAGGCTCGTGGATTCGTTTCTTAAATTTTTGTTGCGTTTGTTAGTCATCTAAAGGTTGTTTCGCGTTATGTGTTAAAGTATATCGGAATATTTTTAACTGAAGTATTTTATCGAAATACTTAATAATGGGTTATAAAAATATGATTTGATTTATGTTCCTTTGTTGGGCGTGTTTCGTGTGCTTTCGTTGCGTTTAGAGCGTTTTAGAAAAATACGGGATATGTGTAATGTATTTTCTCAATATATTAATGTAAATAATGTTTGTTTGGATAATTCCACAATATTTAAAAGGTTTTGTCTCCAACGTCCAAGTTAACTCGTGTCGGACTCATTCTGGTTAAATCGCACTATTTAAATCAAATCGCGTACGGATATATATATATATATATATATATATATATATATATCTCATTATATATATACAAATAGGGTCTGTAATTAGTCCTATTACATACTAACCACAGATAGCTACACGTAATTAGGCATAACTAATCATCCTAATTAGGCAGGTGTCACTGAAGAAGTGACGGTAAGGGTTCTAAATTACCAAATAGCGTCACTTATAGGAAGTGACGCATGAAGTGATGCAACGATGAAGATCATCGCGGCACTGTTCAAACCAAGAAATCACAACGAACCAAATTTGGGGTTTTTGAAAAACGAAGTTACCACGAGGTGCGCATGATAAAGACGAGTAAAAAACACCACATATTAACACAAAATACTAACAAATCAAACCCTAATTCATGTGATTTTATATAACCCTAAAAACCTGTAACCCTAACTTAAGAGTAAAACATGAATACGTAAAGATAGGGGTTAAGATTAGTACCAATAGATGCGGATGAGTAAGGGGAACAAGAATGTAAAGGCCAATTGCACGAACAGATCTTGAAAATCCACAGAAGATCAAAAAATCACACACAGTTGAAGTGACGCAGAGACAAGGGAAGTGACGGTATGTCAGAGGAAGTGAAGCTAATTGAATGTTGAAAGTGATGGAGTTGAGTGTCGTTTGAAAGGGTATTTATACCAAAACCCTAATATGCGGCACTCAACCAGACACTTGTAGCGTAACAAACCCCGACACTTGCAGCGTCACTAATGAAAGTGACACAGTGTCGTGTGCGTCACTGGTAGCATCACTCATGAAGTGACGCATCAAGTCACTTTAGTGAAAAAAATTTGAGATTTTTATCGATCTTTTGTGTTGTGATTTTGGTACTCATATTTGAAGGTAACTGTAACTTGGTTATAACATAACTAAAAATAAATAAGATAAAATAAATTAACATATATTTAACGCAAAATTACAAATACAAAATTAACACATTCTTTTTGGTGACGGAGTTGATTGAGTCTGGTTTAGGGATCATATCGGAATAACATGGATTTATTAGGAACAGTAAGTATTATTTCGATCATCAGTATATTTGTCCATTTTAAATTTACTTGGCATGCTAAAACACTTTTTATAAAAATTATTTCAAAACGATTATCAGTATATTTGTCCTCTTAAACATGTTACCCTCACAGCTAGGAGCTAATTTTATTATTATTCGTATGTACATTTCGCTGTGGTCCCCACCATAGATATACATCTTAACTTAAGACATAGACCATGCTTCCATTTACAGAGAGAATATAAGAAAATCAATTTTAAGAATCAAGTCAGCGGTGACAGGTCTGTACTTACGTACAACAGAGCGACATAGCTTGATTTAGGTTTAAGCAAAACCAGACTTGGTCAAACCATTTTGGCGACCTTGTTAGATATCTTAATTTTAAAGACTTTGCAAGTACTTTGACTTGTGTTTTCTTAATTTTTAAGTATATATTAACAGAGACCAGGTCTATACTTACGTATAACAGAGGAAACTGTCAATATATACCCCCAAATGATATCAAATAAACTTCTTCCACAAAAACATATCAAGCATAAGTAAGATATTAAGACTTTTGTCATACATCTAACGGTGTTATACCACATGAAATAAACAATTGTATATTAGGCTTCTTAAGAGGTCTCAAAGAGTTTTGTGTAACATACCTACTAATATATCGTATGATGAAGACAATATTTATAAAAACTGTTTTTAACATGTCAGATAAATCTACTGACACATCCAAGATAAACCTTAAAATTCCATTTTGTGCATGTCACCCGATGTACTATCATATCCCAAGTTGTTTACAGACACAACTTCAACGTCTATTAAAAATGTAGCAACCGTGCATTTGTTTAATTCTAAAAAGTATAAAGAGTGGTTGTTGCCCTTTTAAAAAAAAATAATAATAACACACATAAAAGCAAGTAAGTTACGTTCCAAGTTACAAATTACTTTTTGGTTACACATAACCTTAAACCAATCATGTTGATTAGTTCATCAAATCGAGTACGCGAAAAATCTTTTGTGAAAAGGTCAGCATTCTTCTTTAGGGTGTCTATGTGGACAAGGTCTATCAGGTGTTTTTCATAGCAATCCCGTATAAAGTGGAACCTAAGTTCTATGTGTTTAGTCTTAGAGTGATGTACGGGATTATGTGTGATAGATATAGCAGCAGTGTTATCTATGTGAATAGGAGTCATCGAAAGAAGTAACCCGTAATCACGCAGTTGATGCTGAATCCATAGAACCTGAGAGCAGCAACTGGCAGCAGCAACGTACTCAACTTCTTGTTGACTAAAGACCTTTGATTTGTACTTTTGAGTGTCTTGTTTATAAGCCTCAATATTTTTATCATAAAGTTGTTCATTAGCTTTTAAGTACTTATTGGACTCATTAAGTTTTGCAACCTTTTTCCTTAATTCTACGTTTTCTTCTTGAAAGCACTTTAAAGATTCAGTTAACTTAATGCATGAAATACAGTTCAAAGGCTCATCTGGTTCATTGCATACCTCATTAGTAATGTGAGCCATAAGACACTGTTGGTACTTGTCAGCAAACATGCTCCAGTCCGTGTTTGTAGGCTCGAAGACAACTAAAGCATCAGCTGTAGTTTGTTTCACTTCTTCCTTCTCTTGAGCTTTAGGAGCATCAGGCTTTGTAAATGCCGATGGAGGAACTTTGGGTTTCTCAAATTCTCTTGCAAAATGTCCCAAATTCTGACAATTATAGCAACGGACCTTGCTCTTGTCAAAACTAAAGCTGGTTTTGCCATTTCCTTCCAAACTCTTGCGTCCAGTCCTTTGCAATAATTTTTGAACTCTTCTCGAGATCATGGAAATATTCCAATTTAAGTCCATTTGCACAAGATCATCATCATCCAATTGAGCATAATCTTCTTTAGCAAGTTCTAATGTAGAATTTGGTTGTGAGACCAAATCCTTGTAGGTGCTAAGAAAAGCTGTATAGATAGCAACTTGTTCTTCAATGGCTGGGGAAATCGCAACTTGCTGTTGTGAACCTTGTGAAGGTCCAGAAGCATAGACTGGATGATGAGCACCAGTAGACTGCAATGGAGAACTCGTATCAGAAATAAAGGTCATTCCACCATATGTCTTCCCGGTGTTTACCTTTCCTCCATATAATGTCGGGTCTTGAACTAAACCACCCGATTTACACTCCTTTTTCTTCAACTCCATTGCATGAGCTTGAAGAACACCAATTAACTCATCCAGATTCGTTCTTGCTAACTCTTGGTTCTCCTTTAGAAATTGTACTTTTACATCCCAAGTACTAGGCAAAACATCCAACAGCTTCTTATTCACCTCAATCTGAGGGAAATTGTAACCTCCCTCGGTTAACTCACTAACCAGCTGTGAGTACCTTGTGAATAATCCTGATGCCATTTCATTAGGAAAAATATCAAATAGATCATACTGTTTCTTGATCAGTTCTAGTTTAGCCTCCTTATACTTCTCGTTTCCTCCACATCTTGTTTCAATAGCCTTCCAAAGATCGTATGTGATGTCATGAGTTTTGAAAAGTCGTAAGACATCTTTTGTTAGGCACATACAGATAGCAGAATGAGCCTTTCTCTCAATGTCATACTCATTTTTCTCTTCAGGAGTCATAGATTTATACGTCTTGGATGGAGGGATACTACGATAATCTCCCTCGGCTACCGGAGTGTTGATACATCTATGTGTGTCTGTCAGTTTGTCTCAGTCTGTATTCGTGTCGATACTGTAATTACGTATTGAACAGTTTTAGATTTAGTTTAATTACAAATTTTTGTCATCATGCGACACAAGCATTGTGTCGCAGTGTCATACTATGCGACACAAGAATTGTGTCGCAGAGTCATTGTATGCGACACAAGAATTGTGTCGCAGAGACATTCCATGCGACACAATGACTGTGTCGCAGGATGCCTGGATAACACTATTACTAGAAGCTCGCCAGCTTCTGTTTGAGCACCACTTCACACACACATAACACCACTGCTAGCAGAGAAAAACCATCTTGTAGTGTTATTTCGATCATTGTGTGTTTGTAAAAGTGTATGTGTTGTTGCTAGTTAATAATATATATACATACATCTTTGTGTTTTGGTCATTTCTAGCTTAAATCTTGCTTATCTTGCTGTGTTTAAATTTCCGCTTTCACTTACAAGTAAACTACTCGATTTGGTCCGTATACATGGAACCTACAATTGGTATCAGAGCCGCATACTCTTGAGTTGCGGTTTCGAGTTAGTTTGTGCAAGATTTTTGGTCTAAAAGTAAATTTTTTAAAACTTTTGTGTTCTTGGTGTTCTTGATGTCTTGGTAAAAAGCTGAGTTTTAATCTTATTTGGTGTTTAATCTTTAAAATTTTATGTTTTTCTATGTTATAGATTTGGTTGGTAAAAAGGTTGGTGTATTGGATCTTGAACTCTTGGATATTACAGCTGATCAGTAAGTTGGTGTGGGTTTCCAAAGAACTTTTGTTGAAAATTGAAATTTTGGTGGTCTCTAGGTTGACTGCACGTGCACCTTTGCGACACAAACATTGTGTCGCAAGTTCAGTTCATACGACACAATCATACGACATTAAATTGTCTATGACACTAGTTGCGACATAACGCTACGACACAATTCTTTTGACCTTGACTGGTCTGCAACACAAGTTGCGACATAACTTACGACATTTCTGTTGTGTCGCATTTTTGTCTTCTGTCTGATTAAGTTCTGCGACACAAGTTTTGTGTCGTATTGATTCTCTGCGACACAACAACTGTGTCGCATTTCTCCAGACTTAGACAAAAATTCAGCTTGTTTGTTGTGTACTTACTAATTTTTTGCAGATCTTCACCATGTCTCTTCAAAGCGTTGATGCAGTTTTACAACATAATGCTACTATTGGTAGTGCAAATAAGCCTCCTTATTTTGCACCGGGTATGGAATATCGAGCATGGAAACAACGTTTTATATCGTTTGTTTTATTCACTGATCCTGTCATGGAGTTGGCTCTTCTTGAACGATATGAAGCGCCGGTTGCTCTTGGAGAACACATGGGCGTTCCTCCACCCAAACCCATTCGTTCATACACTCCCGAAGAACGAAAAGCATGGGAAATTGAACGCAAGACTCATTCTGCTATTACTATGTCACTTCCAATTGACGTTTTGGATATGTTTCCACAAACCATCGCTTATGATCTTTGGATTGCAATTGAGAAGAGATTTAGTGGCAACTCAGAGTTCATCGAGAGCAAACTGGAATTAGTCAAAACTCGGTTTGATTATTTCTATATTCAGAAGAATGAGACTGTCAGAGACATACTTTGCAGATTTACACGTACTGTAAATGAACTGCAAGCTGGAGGATATAATCTAAAAAATTCTGAGATTAACAAAAAGGCTTTAGCTGCTCTACCTCCAAGTTGGGAAACGCGAGTTCTGCTGTTAGAAAGTGATCCAAAGACAATGCAATTGTCTTTGGATGATCTTGTCGGAAAACTTGAAGCTGGTGCATTAGATATTCAAAAGAAGGAAACAAGATCCACTGCTTGTACATCAGAATCAAGTAATAGTGGAATCGCTTTCATCTCTTCTGAGGGTAATTCTCAGAGATCTTCCTCTTACAGTTACCCTGCTGTAGGAACATTTTCAGCCATACCATCTCATAATGCCTCTTCAAGTAAGACATGTTCGTCATCATCCGTTTCTTCTTCAGCAACCACAGATGAACATGCAGCAATGTTTACTGCCTTCTTATCATCATATGAAGACTTTCTCTCCAAAAGAGTCAGTACTTTGGAACTGACTGATGAAGACTTCAATCAGGTTGATCCTGATGAGTTAGAAAGGATTGACATTAGATGGAATATGGCGATGCTCACTCGCAGAGCCAAAAACTATCTAAGAAGAACTGGAAAGAGGTCTCTTGAAGATGCAGCTGACCGAACACCAATAGGATTCGACAAAAGCAAAATCAAATGCTATAAGTGTCAGAATCTTGGATACTTTGCCCGAGAATGTGAGAAAGGTCGACAACCTGCTACGGGTTTCACAAAACCATCTGTTGCTCCCAAACAGATTGAGCATACTACTGCTAAGGCTGCATTGTTGATTGAGGATGGAGATGCTTATGATTTTTCTGCTTTTGAAGATCACGAGCAATGCTTCATGGCCATCAACAATGAGGTACAATTTGCTTCATTTACTTGTAACTCATGTATTAGTTTAACTGGTAAAGTAAATGGGCTTATGGAACATAATGACAACCTGAAGTCAGATATCTTGAATTTGATAGAGGCAAATAAAGTGTTGAAAACTAATGAGAAACTCTTTGATAGTAACATTAATCAACTCATTGAAGATAAAAAGGAGCTGAAAGCTCTCATTTTCAGCAATCAGGATGAAATTGACAGTTACTTAAAAATGATTTCTCATTTAAAACAAGAATTGGCTATCTCCGAAGCCAAAGTTATTGATTACAAACGAAAACTCTAGAATATCAACACTTCAGCCATGGTCTTTACTGAGATTCTTCAGACGGGTAGGACTAATTCTAAATATAAGTCCGGTTTTGGTTATCATCATCAACCGCCTCCGTCTTTAGATGTGAATTTGGTTAGACCGTCTAAAGATGAAATTAAAGATTTTGTACCTACTGCGTTAGTAGATGCAAAGCCCATTGAAATATCAATTAATGAACCTGTTGCTAAGCGTGTAGATATGCCTGTAACTGAACCTGTTAGTTTGCCTACTTTTAAGTTGCCTGATTTCTATCAAACCAACATAGAGATCAATCATGATAAGAAGAAAACCAAGCTAACTAAGATTGAACCTGTGAAGCCTTTTGAACCTGTTAAGTTTACCTCCTCAGGAATTGTCCAGTTAACCCCCTTTGGTAGTTTTCAGCCTGCTCCTTTAAAAACTACTGAAAAGAAGGTCGAGGTCGAGGTCGAGGATGTTCCTTGTAAGAGTGTGTCTCAATGTGAAAAGAAAAACACTAAGCCTAATCATCACACTATTACTTCTAAGATAAACGTTGAAACTTTTCAAAGGAATGTTAAAGCTCAGGCTGAACTTAAAAGGAAAGATTTAAAGAATACTAATTATAACTCAATCAAGAATTCTGTCAAATCTTCTGTTTCACATTCTGAGGTATCCACTTCAACATACCCTCATAAGTCGCCTGTCTCACCTCAATTCTTAGGCAGTAACGACCAAACCTTTAAGGAAAGACGATCATGTTTCTACTGCAAGAAACAAGGTCACTTGATTAATCAATGTCCGTTGCTTTCGAGAAAGAAGTTGTCAAAAGGAGTTTCCAAAAATTCTATTTACAAAAATTCATCTTCTAAATCATTTTCAAAGAAGGATTCAATTTCTTATACTTCTCTCTCGAAAGTTAATGCTGCTAGGCCTAGTAAACCTCAGGTTAAACAGCCTGACAATGTTAACAAGCAACCCACTGTGGTTCCTGTGAAAATTTGGAGACCAAAAGAGTCATCAAATGACTCATCATCAAGTAATACTGCATCAGGAAGTATTTCTGATGTCTTGAAAAATAAAGTTTTAACTGATGTAGTTATTATTGATGAGGTCTCCAGAGTACCCAAGTCTGTAAAGGCCTGGGTCTCCATTTCTAACTAACTCTCTCCTCATGTTGTGCTGTAGCAGTCAGGTCATATACAAAGCAGTAAATGGTATGTGGATAGTGGCTGCTCACGGCACATGACAGGTGACATGTCTCTTCTGTCAAACGTTAAACCATATCGCGGAGGACATGTTCCTTTTGCAGGAGATGCAGGTGGTAACATCACGGGACAGGGTACTCTTTCAAATGGGAAAGTGAGTTTTGATAAAGTAAATTATGTCGAGGAACTGCAACACAATCTGATCAGTGTTTCTCAAGTCTGCGACAAGAAGTTTACTACAGCATTTACAGATGTTGAGTGTTTAATTTTGAAACCGGGATTTGTTATTCCCGAGGAATGGGTGCTACTGAGAGCACCCCGTGTACGCAACTCGTACATTTTGGATATGCAAACTGTGACTACCAAGGAGCATACTTGTTTGCTATCAAAAGCATCTTCTAAAGATTCACTGCTTTGGCACAGACGTATGGGACACATTCATTTTCGCAGAATGAATTATCTTGTCAATAATGATCTTGTGTTAGGTGTGCCCAAAAAGTCATTCGAAATAGATGATGAATGTGTTTCCTGTCTCAAAGGGAAACAACACAAGAAGTTCCATAAGTCTAAGCAGGTGAACTCTATTGAATCTCCATTGGAGTTGCTTCACATGGATTTGTTCGGTCCTGTGAATAAGAAAAGTATTGGAGGAAAGTCATACTGTCTGGTTGTTACTGATGATTACTCAAGGTTTTCTTGGGTATATTTCTTGACTGGAAAGGATGAAACGGCTGACACTTTAACCTACTTGTTCGACAGACTGGAAAACCTGTGTAACCTGAAAATCAAGAAACTGCGTAGCGATAATGGAACAGAATTCAAGAACAGAACCTTGGAAATGTATTGTCTTCGAAAAGGAATCTTTCATCAGTTTAGTGCTGCTCGTACACCTCAGCAAAATGGTGTCGCTGAAAGAAAGAATAGGACAATCATTGAAACAGCAAGAACCATGTTGTCTGATGCGCATCTGCCTACCACGTTTTGGGCAAAAGCTGTTAATACTGCGTGCTACGTGTTGAATCGAGTTTCGATGGTTAAGAAACGAAACAAAACATGTTATGAATTGCTGAATAATCGCAAACCAAATTTGAAGTTTCTTGAGCCTTTCGGGTGTCCTTGCACAATATTAATTACTAAGGACTCGGTAGGCAAATTTGATGAAAAAGCTGTCGATGGCCTATTTTTAGGATATTCTGTGAACTCGCCGAATAAACGAGTCTTCAACAAGTCCACTGGGAGAATAGAGGAACATTTTGAAGTAAGGTTTATGAAATATACTGATTCTCCAAAAGGCAAGGGACCTGAGTCCTTGTCTGAGTATGATACATTGGTGGACTCATTCAATCTTCCCAAATTTAGTGAAGAAGATCAGGTGGTATCTCTACTTCATGGCTTGGATCTTACTTCCGACTTAGTTTCCAAGTCTAGAGCAGTACCTCATGAGAATATTGTCAATGATGATAATTCCTCCGATGGTGATCATGTAGCTTCTGAATCTAATCCTCAAACTGAAACCGACATTATCTTTCCACTTGAAACCGAGAACATTGTCACTGATAGCTCAGTTGCAATTGAAAATTCAGAAGGTGTTCTTTCAAACTTGGACCCGATCATTGTGCCTGATCAGATCCCTCAGCTTAGAATTCATTCTTCTCACCCCACTGAAAATATCATCGGTGAGATTCAACAGGGAGTTGTAACCCGGAGGCAACTAGATGCTAATGAGGTCCGTGAAGAATCTTCATCTGCCTCTTTTGCCTTTGTTGAAGAAGATCTGGAAGAATGCTTCCTATCTCAGCATGAACCAAAGAAGATAAACGAAGCTTTGAAAGATCCATACTGGGTTGAGGCTATGCAGGAAGAATTGAATCAATTCAAAAAGCTTGATGTCTGGAGTTTGGTTCCTTTACCCGAAGATGTCGATCCAATTGGAACTCGCTGGGTATATCGTGTGAAAAAGGATGATAGAGGCGTAGTTATTCGGAATAAGGCTCGGCTGGTGGTTCAAGGTTTTACTCAGATCGAGGGTTTGGACTATGATGATGTGTTTGCTCCAGTTGTAAGATTGGAATCCATTCGCATCTTTCTGGCTTACGAAACATTTAAAGGTTTTCGGGTTTATCAACTCGATGTCAAGAGCGCATTTCTGTATGGAGAGGTTCTGAAGGATGTGTATGTCATGCAACCTCCTGGTTTTGAAGATCCAAATCATCCTGATTATGTTTGCAAGTTAGGCAAAGCTTTATATGGTCTTCATCAAGCTCCTAGAGCTTGGTACGCGAGGTTGGCAAATCATCTAACGAAAAATGGCTTTTCACGAGGCCAAATTGATAGCACTCTCTTCATAAAAAGGGCTGGAAAAGATTTGTTACTGGTACAGGTTTACGTGGACGACATCATTTTTGGTTCAACAAATGATTCTTTGTGCAGAGATTTCGAGAAGATCATGAAGTCCGAGTTTGAGATGAGTGCCATGGGAGAACTTAAATTCTTTCTCGGTGTACAGGTTGAGCAGTCTGATAAAGGTCTCTACATTCATCAGTCCAAATATGTCAATGACATGTTGACTCGGTATGAGCTCCATAACTGTAAACCATATGGTACTCCTATTGAAACAGATCACAAACTCGGGCCAGCTGAACACGAAGAAGACTGCAAGGAGCGAGATTATCGTTCTATGATAGGATCGCTGATGTATCTTACTGCATCCAGACCAGATATTGTGTTCGCTGTGTCTATCTGTTCCAGATATCAAGCAAAGCCCAAGGTTTCTCACATGAGGGCTGTGAAGCGAATTTTTGGTTACCTCAAGTATAGACCATCACTTGGTCTATGGTACTCAAATGAGAAAAACTTCTCTCTCACTGCCTATTCTGATTCTGATTATGGCGGCTGCAATTCGGATAAAAAATCAACTACAGGAGGTTGCCAATATCTCGGCTCTAGATTGGTGTCTTGGCAATGTAAAAAGAAAACCACAGTTTCCACCTCAACAGCGGAAGCTGAATACATTGCTGCTGCAAGTTGTTGCTCCCAGATTTTGTGGATTCAACACCAATTGCGTGATTATGGGTTACTTCTTACCTTGACTCCAATTCATATTGATAATACTGCTGCTATATCTATTATTCGCAATCCTGTTCAACACTCTAAGACCAAGCACATAGAAATTAGGTTTCACTTCATAAGAGATTGCTATGAGAAACACTTGATTGACCTTATTCACATAGATACCCTTATGCAAAAGGCCGACTTATTCACAAAAGCATTTTCGCGTGCTCGTTTCGACGAACTTGTAGATATGATAGGGATGATTTCCCTTGATCTCAAGAAATGATTTGTGACTTGATTTTTGTACAGTTTATTTGCTTTCCATATAAAAAAAAAAAAAAGTTCGCAACAGCCACTCTTTATACTTTTTAGTATTAAAGAAATGCAACGTTGCTACATTTTTAAAATAGACGTTGAAGTTGTGTCTGTAAACAACTTGGGATATGATAGTACATCGGGTAACATGCATTAAGTGGAATTTTAAGATTTATCTTGGATGTGTCAGTAGATTTATCTGACATGCTGAAAACAGTTTTTATAAACATTGTCTTCATCATATGATATATTAGTAGGCTTGTTATACAAACATCTTGAAACTACTTAAGAAGCCTAATAATTAATTGTCTATTTCAAATGGTACAACATCATTAGATATATGACAAATGTCTTAATTTCTTACTTATACTAGACATGTGTTCGTTGAAAGAAGTTTATTTGATATCATTTGGGGGTATATATTGACAGTCTCCTCTGTTATATGTAAGTATAGACCTGGTCTCTGTTTATATATACTTAAAAATTAAGCAAATACAAGTCAAAGTACTTGCAAAGTCTTTAAAATTGAGATACCTTACAAGGTCGTCAAAATGGTTTGACCAAGTCTGGTTTTGCTTAAACCTGAATCAAGCTATGTTGCTCTGTTGTACGCAAGTACAGACCTGTCACCGCTGACTTGATTCTTAAATTTGATTTTCTAATATTCTCTCTGTAAATGGAAACATGGTCTATGTCTTAAGTTAAGATGTATATCTATGGTGGTGACCACAGCGAAATATACATGCGAATAATAAAAAAATTAGTTCCTAGATGTGCGTATAACACGTTTAAAGTGGACAATTATACTAATAATCGTTTTGAATTAATTTTTATAAAAACTGTTTCTAACATGACAAGTAAATTTAAAGAGGACAAATATACTGATGATCGAAATAACACTTACTGTTCCTAATAATTGCATGTTATGTCGATATGATCCCTAATCAGAATTCTCAACTCTGTCACCAAAATTTTTATTGTTTTTACGCTTTCAGTTGACCTTGTGTCTATTTCTTTTGTTTATGTTTAGTTTTATCTTTTAAATTGTATTTTTCTTCATTTTTATTTTTATTTTCATTTTTATTTAAGTCACAAATCATCTTCATTGCGAAAATCCTTAAATGATATCAGAGCATACGACATAATCAATATATATACATAATCCCTTACGTTTTCAAATCTTTCACGACACAACATATACGACACAAAGGCGATTTTGCGACACAATCGTACTCTTTTTCGGTTCGTGCTTTCGAAGCGTTTTCACCGCAGATTGGTCATCGATTCTTATTCATCATCCTTCTGTGCATCTTTAGGTACATTTATTTCGTGTTTTAGCCGTCATATTTGCCTTAGTTTTAATCGTTTCTATTCGGTTTTTAGGGTTCCCGTTTAAACTCGAAATTAATCAGAGTTTAGTGGTTTCTAGGGTTAGATAGACGTATATTATTGATCCCCTACTGTTTGCGAACCCTAGGGTATGGTTAGATTTCGAAAATCCCAAAATTTTTATCAAACTTAAATCTGGGTTGGTTTGGTGTTCGTCAGTGCGACATAAAATACGACATAGTCGTTATGTCGCATAGATTAGGGAGTTTTATGTCGTATTGATCTCATTAGCTTATGTCGTATTTTTATACAACACAACATACGACACAACCTTTATGTCGCATCTGAGATTAATTTCTCAAATAATGCTAAATGCAGGGGAAATTCTGTCCGCGTGACACGTGTCATGCGACACAAGCCTTGTGTCGTAGTGCCTTTCTACGACACAATCATTGTGTCGTATTGTTCCTGTGCGACACAACTGTTGTGTCGCAGACACTTCTGTGAAACAAAATGCGGTTTATTATTTTGGTACTAACGCTAACGCAGTTCAAGCTTTGTTGTATTATTGCTATTTCTGCAGTAATGGCTGAACAACCCGCTGCTCAACCCGCCGAGATCAATGTCACCAAATATTTCTGGGAACCGCGTCACAATATCGTGGCTTTCTTGAACTCCACGGTCGAGTCTTCGCGCCCATATCGTCCCATGATCGCCTTTCTGCGTCGTTCCCGAATTTACAAGGCTATCACTGCTGACACTAGGATCTTGACGAATCATATTACTGAGTTTTGGGATAACGCGGTCGTTAACAAAGATGAACAGGATCCTCGTATCATCTCTAGGGTCTGTGGACGCCAAGTTATCTTCTCGGAGCAGTTTATTCGGGATTTCTTTGAGTTTGGTGACAACTCTGACATGATCATCCAATTCAGTGCTGCTGCAATCGCCGAGGGCATGAGATCAATTGGATATCAAGATATTCCTGTTGATCAATACAAGAAGACCTACATGACGAAGGTCTGGAGATATCTGGCACACATTATGATCGTGTGTTTGTCTAGTCGCAGGGCAGGCCTTGAAGGAATGCGGTTTTCGACTGCCTCTGCAATTCTTGCTTTGATCTACAACAAACCCTTTAACTTCTCAGGTTATATCTTCAGGGGTTTTGTGAAAAACGCTTTGGATACGGAAGTCAAATGGGATGTGTATCCTCGATTCACTCAGTTGTTGCTCAACCATCTGCACCCAGATCTTCCTGTGACTCCATCATTCACTTTTAAGCAAACGCCGATGAACACCAGAATTTACACCACTTGCGGATCTTTTGCCAAGCAGGGACAGGCACCAGATCGTGAGGTTGCCTTGTTCGGTCATATAATGGACCCAGCATATGTTGGTCCTCCTGGTGAGCAGTTCAATGCCCCAGCTCCTCAGCATCCAGTTCCACCACCTCCAGTTCAGCATCCAGTTCAGCCACCAGTCCAACAACCACCACCAGTTCAAGAACCAGCAGTTCAGCAACCGCCGGTTTTGCCAGATCCTATGGATCAGGAGTTAGTGGATCTCGATCGTGAGATCGATGCATATCAGCCACCTTCTCCACCTCCTGAATCCTCCAGCCAAAGAAAAAGACCTCGAGAGTCTTTTGATATTGAGGTTGTAGATCCTCTAGTCAGACGTGCTCGTACTTCCACTTCCACATCGTCTGGGGTCCCCAGAACCGACACTCCGATCAATCCTCATCCATCGGTTATTCAAGAGCTCATGCAACGAATTGATAAAATGCAGCATGATATGGAAGCTCAAACAACGGTCTTTGAAGCTCAGGATGCCCGAATCTCACGTTTGGAAAAGGAGAATGCAGAGCTGAGATCGAAGGTTTTGCAGCTGGAAACCCAAGCTGTTGCTTCGGGGGAGACGCCAACATTAGAATCAACACCTAGGGTTTCCGCCGAGGGCGATGAAAATGTAAATCCTGATAATGTAACTGATTCTACTGTTAATGAAACTCCTTTTGTTTTGGATTATATTCTTGAGCTACCAGGGCAACCGAAACCGTTAGCTGTAGATTACACTTATTGTAATTTGACATACTTTCAAGCTGCGGTTGACGAAGACGGTCATGCGCCTGAAGCGCCGTTTGATTTCGAGGCTGCAAACAATGATGATGATGTTGAGGTTGAGCAAGAAGGGCTTGACCCAAATGAAGAATATGTTGACCGTCTAGCTCATCCACAGGAAGGTTTTGTTGCTTCTGATTCTTCAGACGATGAGTCAGGGCCTGCGTTCAACTACGCACCAGGATCTACTTGAGGATCTTCTTCTCAGGCTGCTCCTGCTCCAGAATCGTCTGAGCCTGCTGGACCTTCTCAAGATATGCCAGTCCCTGTTCGTGAATCAACAAGGACAAACTACAATGACATTTTCCCACAGGATACATTCGAACATGTTCCTTTTGACAGGGAAATGTCCATCAGGGATAACTGGTTTATCAAAGGTAAAAATCCCGAACCTGCTCCTGTTACATGCAAAAAATACATGACCTTGTTCGTGGTGATTATACCGGTCTCATAAAAAGTTGGAAGGTGAACAAGGGAAGGTTAATGATAAAAAGACGTGATGGTATTCAGTACTTTCAACGGTCGTTGAGGAAACTGAGCACGTTGCCTAAGCATGACCTTGTTCGTCTTTCTCAGCTTCAGTTGATAAATCCTCAGAAAGACAGAATTGCAAACACAATTCAAAAGATCATGCGTGAATAAATTCGATCGAAGAAATATCATTATGTCAAACCGGTGCTGGGTACAAGATATACTTTCAAGAAAAAGCTCGATCCAAAGACGAATCAGCCTATCGTAAGAAATCACTATCCTCCGGCTGAATGTTTGCATGAAATCTCTTTGGAAATAGTTCCCTTCAATTTGCTGAAACGTTTTCATTACTGGGAACTGGATGCTCAAATGGGAGAAGCCGTTCTTATGTATGTACCAGATTCAGTACCTCAGACTGGATCTACATCTTTGTGGGGTCTTCCAAAAGCTAAATTCAGAAAATTTGACCCGTTGAGCCTGATAAACTTGTCAAAGGATGATATGAAGAAGCTGTTCGACAGTCGTATTCGCTACAACCCAGACAATGAGTTCAACACAGTTTTGGCGAAGCGATTTCAGAAAATCGTCAATATATGCTTCGCTTTTGGTGTACATGCTGGTGGGAAGTTCCCTACAGGATGGGTTTGATGTTCAGACGTTTGCAGATCTGAAATTTTTTTTGAAGACTGAAGCTAATTGGAGAATTCTTGAAGACCAAGTTGAAGACACGGGGGAGTTTGTTGATACATCTATGTGTGTCTGTCAGTTGGTCTCAGTCTGTATTCGTGTCGATACTGTAATTACGTATTGAACAGTTTTAGATTTAGTTTAATTACAAATTTTTGTCATCATGCGACACAAGCATTGTGTCGCAGTGTCATACTATGCGACACAAGAATTGTGTCGCAGAGTCATTGTATGCGACACAATGACTGTGTCGCAGAGACATTCCATGCGACACAATGACTGTGTCGCAGGATGCCTGGATAACACTATAAATAGAAGCTCGCCAGCTTCTGTTTGAGCACCACTTCACACACACATAACACCACTGCTAGCAGAGAAAAACCATCTTGTAGTGTTATTTCGATCATTGTGTGTTTGTAAAAGTGTATGTGTTGTTGCTAGTTAATAATATATATACATACATCTTTGTGTTTTGGTCATTTCTAGCTTAAATCTTGCTTATCTTGTTGTGTTTAAATTTCCGCTTTCACTTACAAGTAAACTACTCGATTTGGTCCGTATACATGGAACCTACATGGAGCTTCATATCTTTCTCTGAGTGGACCCCAGAGCTCTGGACAATGGAAATCTACGTATTTTTCGAATCGGTCATGCCAATATGCGTAATCCATATCAGCAGTAAACAAAGGAGGTTTACTATTAGAACCAACATCGTGATTTTGTTTGATCATTTCTCTGATTCCCCTAATATCTTCTTTATCAGCAGCAACAGCCATTAAAGGAAATCCTGAAAAATAGCTCAAGAACAAGAACTAGAAAACTTATTAGTACCAAAGGCGTCACATGGTAAGTGACGCACCGAAGTGTCACAACGACTAGCGACACACAATAAGTGTCACTATCGAGTGACGTATAAAGTGACTGATGACACTAGAAGCAAGTGTCGCTCAATCAAGCAAGTGACGCACCCAAGTGTCATACTTGAGTGACGCAGTAAATCAAACAGGCGTCACTAGTGGAAGTGACGTGTGAAACAAGTGACGTGCTGAAGTGACGCACGTAAGTGACGCTAGATTAAAGTAGACGACACTAGAGGTAAGTGTCGTATTAATCACAAATGACACTCTAAGTGACGCACAAAAATGACGCACCAGAATGTCGGTAAAACCCTAATTGGAACTTACAGAGTGTCGCACGAAGTGTCGTTATATAGTGACACAACGAGTGACGCAAAAACGGCTATGATGTTCCAAAAATCCTAAAATTCGAATTTTTCGTAGAGGTAACGAAAATTCTTCAAACCCTATCGAACGAAACCTGTAAATGTTGATGAAAATCGTCTGAATAGCACAAAATTGATCCAAAAATACATGAATCTTCATGTGTTTCTTCACGAACAAAACCGAAAACTCTCTAATTCAAGATCAAAACTTCAATCAATCATCCAGAGGCTATGATACAAGTTGTGAGTGCCCCGTAGGATGGATCACAAATGATAGAAGTAATCGATTACAAGGTGGAAATAAGTAATCAATGTAAACAAACACAATATCAAACCGAAAATGAATAATCAAAGTATATTAGCTTGATATTATGAACTATAAACGTTTGAGTATGATTACAGAGAGTTTAGTCGACAAATGGTGCTAGGGTTTCGTCAACCCTAGCCAGAAACCCGTAGGTTTGCTTTTATACTAACATAAATCGGTAGACATGCGTCACTTGGCTAGTGTCGCATGTGGCCACCTTCATGCGTCACTTACCTAAGTGTTGCTATGCGTCACTAAGGCAAGTGTCGCCTAACACTAAACTTAAGTGTCGCTAAGTATAAAATCTATATTTCCATTAAACTTAACTCATGACATTTACAACTCGATAGACCAAATGACTGACACACTAAATGTACCAACACTGCTCTCGTTTCCCGAGCTGTGGCTGAAGTACTGGCTACTCGGGAATCACCACGAACATCTAGGAGAAGTGATGACACCGCTGACACTACTCCTGTCATCAAATCTTGCTCTTACAAGGACTTTCTCAGCTGTAAACCATTATACTTCAAGAGCACAGAAGGTGCCATTGGCCTGATCCGATGGATAGTACGAATGGAATCTATCTTCAGTATCTGCAACTGTACTGAGGATAACAAAGTTAAGTTCATTGCTTACACCTTTCAAGAAGGTGCACTTACATGGTGGAATACCCATGCCAACTCTGTGGGCATCGAGATAGCAAACCAACTTCCTTGGGCTGAATTGAAGAAGAAGTTAAAGGAAAAATACTATCCCGAAGAAGAACTGCATCGGTTGGAGGAAGAGTTCTGGCACCTGACTGTGCAGGGAACTGATATTGCTGGGTATACTACCAAATTCCAGCAATTTGCTTTGTTATGCCCGGGATTGGTCGATCCGGAGGAAAAATGCATCAAGAGATACATCCGCGGCCTCCTGGAGAATATCTAGGGGAATGTCGCCTCATCTAAGCCAACCACTATTGAGAGTGAAATCCGGTTGGCACACGAACTCATGGCACTAATCGTTAGCCATGAGACACCTCTCCCATCCTCCAACAACAAACGCAGATCCTCTGATCACCAAAACCAACAACCCAACAAGAGGCCTGAGACTGTTCAGGCCTATACTTTGGGTTCTAATAACAAGAAAGGGTATGTTGGGACCAAACCATATTGCTCTAAATGCAATCTTCACCATGATGGTTCTTGCCCATTTAACAAGTGCAAACGATTCGGGCACTTGGCTAAGGACTGCAAAGCAAACACCACTACAGCCACCAACACCAACGCACCCAAGACATGCTATGAGTGCAATGGTACTGGACATTTCAGGAAAGATTGCCCGAAGTTGAAAAACAACAACAACAACAACAACAACAACAACAACAACAACAACAACAACAACAGGAACAACAACAACGCTCGAGGTAGAGCTTTCGTTCTCAACTCAAGGGAGACCCATCAAGACCCTGATGTGGTCACGGGTACCTTCCTACTCAACGGTTTAACTGCTTCTGTATTATTTGATACTGCTGCTGATAAAAGCTTCATTTCTGATAAGTTTTGTCCACTACTTGACACTACACCTATTGCCTTAGATTCTAAGTACATAGTAGAATTGGCAAACGGCAAACTTATTGAGGCCGATAGTGTGATACCTAATTGCACTTTAAACTTAGCTAATGAGCTCTTTCCCATTGACTTGATACCCATCGAAATCGGCAGCTTTGACATCATCGTCGGCATGGATTGGTTATCCAAGTACCGAGCCGTAATCGTTTGTTTTGAGAAAATCATATGTATTCCCCTCGTCACTGGAGGAACTTTAGTCATACAAGGGGAGACCGGTGGGACGAGACTAAACATCAATTCTTGCATGAAAACCCATAAATACTTGAGAAAAGGGTATCAGGCCATCCTCGCACACATCATGGAGAAAAAGTCGGAGGAGAAGTGACTTGAGGATGTGCCTATTGTTCGAGACTTCCCAGAATTCTTTCCTGAAGACTTACCCAGCCTACCGCCAACCAGACAAGTCGAATTCTTGATTGACCTTGTGCTCGGTGCAGCACCCATGGCACGAGCAACATATCGTTTAGCCCCATCTGAACTTCAGGAGTTGTCTGCACAATTACAGGAACTCCTGGATAAGGGATTTATCAGACCAAGTTCCTCACCTTAGGGAGCTCCGGTCATGTTTATGAAAAAGAAAGACGGTTCTTTCCGTATGTGCATCGACTATCGGGAGCTCAAAAATTTGACTGTCAAGAACTGTTACCCACTTCCTCGCATTGATGACCTGTTTGACCAACTCCAAGGGTCGAGTTTTTATTCAAAGATTGATCTACGGTCAGGTTATCACCAACTCCGAGTTCGCGATGACAACATCCCAAGTGATGACCTGCTTTCCGAACTTGCTACGGGCATTACGAATTCCAAGTGATGCCATTCGGCTTAACCAACGCACCGGCTGTATTCATGGACCTTATGAATCCGGTATGTGTAACACCCCCAAATTTAATGTTTTGCGGAAGCATAATTTGGGTGTTACTAATCAATAATCAAAGCACACAGATATATAGCAAACGACTCTATATGCATCGTTTTAACAAAATATATTAATTATTAGAAGGTTTACAACGGTCTGAATCCGTACATAGCTCGTGTTCGTAATATGAGAGATTTAAGTACATAATTAGTTATACAAAATCTAATAATGCAATGAAATCTCTGAAGTTTGCATGAAGACTCGAGCTAATATGCATCCTGATGGGCAGTCTAGATCTACTGCTGAGTACCTGTGATACATGCTAAAACGGGTCAGCTAATGCTGGTGAGCTCACAGGTTTAGATATCAAATAATAGTGTGTGAACCGCAAGATTTAAATGTTAATTTGCATCCAGCAAATGATAATGATAGTGTATACAACCATGAGCACATAGTCTGAGCTTAACTCGAGGGTCGGGTCCCATATAGAGAATTCTGAGCGATGTGCCTCCACGAGTGCCTAATCTACACTCGTTTTTCCAAATATTAGTACGTCCGTTGCGGAGGTTAGCGCGACTAACCCAGACGAGGTGGGTCAATCCTACATGGTACCATATACTAATATTCACGCTACTTTCGTATTACCAGACTAAACTGACGGAGGACTTTGATTTGATTAGTTGAAAACAACTCATGTAGTATATTGAAATATGTACTCGCGTTCACGTGTTAAAAATAGAGCAATGTATCACACCCCTAGTAAAACGGTAAAAGAGGGGCCATGAGACTCACCTGAGCCTGAAGAGTTTATCTTAATAAACTGAGATTGATTTGCCAATAATCGAAGTCCAAAGACTTGTAACCTGAGGGTGTCCACGACACGCGATGCTTATAAACATGAGAAGGTATCTAATAAGACTACCTTTTAGTTGTTTGTCCAACTAGAATGTCCAAATGATTATAATTTGGTTGATTGTTTAAGTGTTTGAAAATGTGTACGGCCTGTTGGTGATCGTTTGTAATAATATTATTATTATGTCGAAGTGTTATACTTAAAAAGTATTTACAAACTTAAGGTGACAGGGGTACGGGGGCAGCGCCCCTGGTTAGCGGGGTCCCAGGGGTGGCAACCCCTGGCGAGGTCCAAGGGGCTGGCCCTTGGTTGGGGTCAAGATGCCAGGTCAGCTCGAAAAATTTTTATTTCTACCATATTGTTATAGGGAAAAACGCATCTAAGATTTGAATTTGGGTAAAATCAAGTGATAAAATTTCTGGTCTCGACCCTTAGTAAAAATCTAGGTTCTGTTTCATGCGACACTTATAGCGTCACTAGAGGGCTTAGGCGTCACTTAGGAAGTGACGCATGAAATGGCAGAATCTGAGTGAGGGCGTCACTTATGGAAGTGACGCATAGTGAGGCGTCACTAAGGTAGTGTCGGATGTAAGTGTCGGGTAAGGGCTCTAGGCGTCACTAGACAAGTGACGGAGGTAAGTGTGAGAAAAAGGGGTTTTATGCGGCACTTATGCAAGTGACGCAAGATTAGGGCTTTTAGGGACACTCAATGCGTCACTTAAGTGACGCTATACTGCAGTCCTCGTTGCGACACTTAAGGCTGTTGACGGATTTTTGAGCCAAAAATAAGTTTTCCGGTTTCCGTTTGGTCTGATTCATTTACCCAGCCCTTATATGGACATTTTAAGCTTAAAAAAACAACTAAAACTTAAAATCACTTGAAATCGAACGGTTTCAAGTTTTTGTCGGAAACTTACAAGTTAACGCGCGAGAAATCCGGAAAGATGGGAATGTAGATCGTGACGCGGTGGTTCTTTTCTTCCAAATGAGTAAAATGATTTGAGCGAGTTTGGTGGTGTTATTTTGTAAATTATGGTGATGGTGGTTTGGTGGTAAGATGAGAGAAAAAGAGAGTAAGAGAGAGAGTGTGAGATGGTGGGAATGAGGGGGAAAGGAGAAAGGGAGGGGGGGTTTTGGTGGAGCCTCCTCCACTCAGTCTCCGTCACTATACTCCCCGTGGTGTTCGTTTCCCCGGTCGTTTAGACGTTAAATAATTATTTAAAATATTTAATTATACATTTTTTAAAGAGCAATTAATTACTCAATATTTATGTTTAAGTATTTTATCAAAATACTTAATACTTGGATTATAAATCATGCTTCTACTAGATTATAAATCATGACTTTAAATCATGACTTGGATTATAAATCCGACACTACTTTGTATGGACATTGGTGACAAAACTATTAAATAATGTGGAATTATCCAAACAAACTTTATTTACATTAATATATATTGTGAGAAATATATTACACGTATTTCGTATCGGTTAAAATGCTCTGAACGCAACGAAAGCACACAAAACACGCCCAACAAAAGAAAATAAATCAAATCATATTATTATAACCCGTTATTAAGTATTTCGATAAAATACTTCGGTTAAAAAAGTTTCGGATAAACTTCAACATAAAACGCGGAACAACATTTAAGTAATCACGAAACGTAACATAATCGAGGAACAAATAAATGAGCCCGAGACCCGCAAGTGGGTCGGCCCAGACCCGCGGACCCGACCCACCGATGCATTCCCCTTTTATTTCTTTCCTTTCCCCTTTCATTCATTTTACACACACATCTACATCCAAATCTCTCCCCCTTCTCTCAAATCGCAGGTCCCAAACCAAACACCATCAAAAACGCACCGATTCGCAGAGCTACTTCACGAAGAAATGACCACCACATCACGAGCTTCATCTTCATCTTCTTCGTTTTCAATTAGTGGTATGAGATCTCTTAACTCCTTTAAATTACTTATAAAGCTTTGATTTACATGCTAGAACATTTACTCAACGAAGTATGTCCAAAAACCAAGTCGAAATGCATTTTAAAGCCCGATTTGTACTTAAAGCAGCGTCTGCAAACTGAGATACATCTCAGCTCGCAGATCGAACTGCGAACCGAGATTTACCTACCAAAACCGGAACTCGCGAACCCAAACTGCGAACTGAACTAACGTGCGAACTGACTTGCGAGTTGACCTGCGAACTGACCTGCGAGTCAAGATTTGCGAACCGAACCTTATGCTGCGAACCGAACTCAGTTCGCAGCCTACTACATTGCGAACTCAAACTCAGTTCGCATCGCGAACTCAGTTCGCACAGCAATTTCAGTCCGCGGCCAACCTTAGTCGATTTTTCCAAAATTAAACTCCAGATGCGATTTTTAATAAAGCTCGACCCCAGCCAGGGGCTCTGCCCCTTGGACCCCGCTAGGGGCTGCCGCCCCTTGGACCTCATTACCAGGGGGGCTGCCCCCGGACCCCCATCATCCAGGAACTTGTAAATACTTTTCACTCTAAGTGTCGAACACTTACCAATAATGAAATTTGATACAACGATACATATAATAATAACACTTTCGGATTATTATTACAAACCATCACCAACGGGCCATACTAATTTTCAAATTACAAACGGATTACTAAACAAACACTTGGACATTTCCTAGTTGAGTGGACAACTAGCATCAGTGGTCTTTTAAGACACCAACTTATTTACTTGTTTACTTACAACCTTGTGCGTTTCGGACGCCAGAAGGTTGCAGGGTTCGGAGAACCAACATACGGGATTACACCCGAAACCCTTACGGACTTACATCCGCTCTACTTGTTTGATTTCTCAAACATATTTGCTAGACTCAGGTGAGTCTTACAGCCCCACTTTTTCTACCTTGGGGTGAGATACTTAGCAACTGTTTTACATATGAACACAGTGTACTGAACTGATTACACTACTTTTTACATACATTGCATGAGTTACGTTTATCCACTGAAAGCCTCCTATCGTAAGTTGATAGTTATGGACTTAAGCGCGATTACTAGTAAATGGATCCATTTGGGACTGACAATCCCTGCCTGGGGTAGTAGCGCTACCACGGATTTCACTGTAGAAACAAGCATATTAGTATTTGTTACATATGAGTGTCAGGATAGCACTCACGGGGGTACTTAATATGATTCTTAAATGATTCATACTTACACACTGTTAAGCTTCAACTTATCAGTTCATGGCAACTGTGATGACTTACTGATTTACTTACTTTGCTTGATAGCAACAGCGGTACATACTTGTGGTTCATAACGATTACTTATTACTAAACCTGTAAGATTCACCAACCTTTTTGGTTGACACTTTTTAGCTTTGTATCTCAGGTACACAAACGGAGTAGGATTACCCCCTGGACACTAGCTAGAGTCGCATGATTTTCTACACTGCATTTAACGAAGATTCTTAGCATTATCTTTTGTATACTTTGATTATGTAATAGAATCTCCCGCTACACGCGTGGACTCTAGGGAACTACATTTTTGTAACCGAAAACACTATGTTTTCAAACATTGTATCTATGAGATGTAACTACTTTTCAAACGTTGCATATAGATGTCGTTTGCTTTATCTTTGTGCTGTTTATATTTGATTAGTAACACCCCAAAACTTGCTTCTGCCAACAGTGAAATTTGGGGGTGTTACACCGGACCCCAGTCATTCAAGGGCTTCGCCCTTACCCTAGTTTCTCAAATAATGGTTTCACAACTAGTCTTTCACACTGAATGCTAAACTTACGTGACATCAATATTTATACGATACGAATCAGAAACGTACTTAACCAGTGTAACGTAACAACATTATAATAATAATACTTTGATATTATTATTATGTAAACTCACCAACGGGCCGTACATGCTTTCAAAACACAAACAAACATCTAAACATTTGGACATAACTAGTTGAGTGGACAACTAGCATAGATGGTCTGTCGAGACATCTAATCATTATAACCTTGCGCGTCTAGGATGCCCGGCAGGTTACAGTCATTTGGATGACATCATTACCTTGTGCTCCATCATTAATTGCTTGATAGTAATTCATCAGACTCAGGTGAGTCTCATAGCCCCTCATTTTAAAGTTTTTAACCCAAGGGTGGGAATACATGCTTATTTGTTTTACAAGTGAATGTAAGTATCAAAATATTTCCATATACTACATGAGTTATTTTCTCTAATCATTTTAACTCCTCTAGCATAGTTTAGTAATACTTTTGTAGCGTGAATGTTAGTGTATGGTACCATATGGGATTGACAATCCCCGTCTGCGTCGGAAGCCCCAACTGGTCAAACGGATGCATTATCATTTGTTCATACGAGTGTAGATTAGGCACTCGCAGAGAGGCACCCTCGATCAGGCACTTGATTGTGATCCTGACACCTCATTTGAGCTCAGACTATGTGCTCATGGCAGTGATATACATCATTTATTTATTTGCTTGGTTGCAAATCATTATACTTAAATCTTGCGGTTCATACATTATTTTTATACATACAAACCTGTGAGCTCACTAGCTTTTAGCTGACCTTTTAGCATGTATTCTTAGGTTCTCAACAGCAATAGGTCTGCTCTATCAGGATATATTAGCTCGAGTCGCATATAGACATCAGGAGATTTCCTTGCATTTCTAGATTTTGTAAAATTAGATATGCTCTAGAATCTTTATCATTCGGCTTACGAGCTTTTGAAATTAGTATAACAATGTAATACTTTTGTATTATCAATGTAATAGTAAACGACGCATGTAGAGTCGTTCATTATATATCTTACGTGTTGTGATTAACTGATTAGTCGTACCAAACGAATGCTTCAAGTAATCAAGAAATTGGGGGTGCGACACCCAACCAGTGGATACAAAGGTTGTGTAGTATGTGGGAAAGATACATATTGTGTTAGACTTCATGCATCATCCAAGCAGAGTTATGTGGGTCACAAAAGATATCTACCATACAACCACGCGTTCAGAAAGCAAAAGAAGGCGTTTAATAGAGAACAAGAATTCCGCCCGTGTCCAATTCCAATGACTGGGAAGAAATATACAACGAGGACAAACATATTGAAAATAAGTGGGGAAGGGTAAAACGACCAAACAATAAGGCATCATGAAACCAGAAAGATGCGAGAGGCATAGGTGGGAAGATCGAAAACCACAAAAGGAAAAGAGGAAAAGAAGATGGTAGTACAAGCTAAGTAAATGAACAAGATGGTGCGTACTGGAAGAAATTAAACATTTGGTATCGAAAGCTTAAGTATTGGAGGCATAATGAAGTTCAACATTGTATTGATTTCATGCATATAGAAAAGAAAGTTGGTGAGAGTCTAGTCGTAACTTTGCGAAATGTTCCAGGAAAGACAAAAGATGGAGAGAATGCTCGATTGGATCTGAAAGAGTTGGGGATAGATAAACCAAAGTTGTTTGCTATGAAAGATGGAGACAAAACTGTACTACCTCCAACAGGTTACACATTAACGAATGAAGAAAAAGACATATTATGTTAAGCATTATACAACATCAGGCTACCGCAAGGTTATTGTTCAAATTTTTTGAGTTTAGTCAGCCTAAAAGATAAGAAGCTCATCGGGCATAAATCACATAACTATCACATGCTAATGCAAGAGTTTTTGCCCATTGCAATACGGTCAATCATGCACCAACCTACACGATATGCTATCATCAGGTTTTACTTCTTTTTTAAATCGATATGTAGCAAAGAAAGTGTATGAAGGTTATTAAGGGACATTCTGCCTACTCGAAAAGTTCTTTCCTCCCTCATTTTTTGATATTATGGTCCATTTGACTGTGCACCTAACTAGGGAGGTAAAGTTATGTGGTTCGGTATGCTTTAGTTGGATGTATCCCTTCGAACGTTGTATGAAGGTTATTAAGGGACATGTGCGAAACAGAAATAAACCAGAGGGATGCATTGCTGAGGAAACTATTGCAGAAGAAACAATAGAGTTTTTTGGCGAATATAAAAAGTCCATGAAAACTATTGGTATCTCACATGATAAACATGAAAGTGATGAAAAAATGAGGATGGAAAGCCACTGTCGGCCAGCAAATCAAGTGAAGTTTCTGCAGAACTCCTTCGGAAAGCACATTTGTATGTAACACAGAATACAGATGAAATTGTACCATATATCAAGTAAGTATTACTAATACATATCTATTTCGTTACTTAAACTGTTGCAACTTAACAAACATAATAACCAAACACCTTGTTTCAGGCGACACAAGCAGGTTTTGGAAACACAAAACCCGGGTAAACGAAAAGCATTGCTGGTGAATGAGCACAGTTATCTTTTGTTACCTGGTTATGCGAAGAGGTAATTAATTATATTTTGTAAATGTTTGTTTGTTGTTCCTTCAATTTTCAGCTCATATACATACTTGTAATGATATTCAGGTTGAGAGAGAATTAGCGATCTCCTAAGAAAGTGTATCAAAAACTGTAAGGTGGATTTCATATGGACTACGCGCCACCATAGTGAAATACAGTGCGTAACATCAACGGGTATACATTTGTACTAAATGTAGTGATGCCAGCATTTACCAAAATAGTGAGGTTAGTGTTGTGATAGAAGATATGCACATATCCAAAGGAGTAGCAACCACAAGAAACAAATTGTATTATGGGGTTTTGCAAGAGATATGGGTACTAGATTACCGTTTTAGGAAACTCCCTCTTTTCAAATGTGATTGGGTTAACCATAAGGCTGGTGCGATCAAACACGATACTACGCTTGGTTATACATTGGTTGACCTGAATAATTTAGGCCACAAGGTTGGTCCGTTCATATTAGCCTCACAAGCATGACAAGTGTTTTATGTGAAAGACCAGCTAAATAGTAAGTTGTTTATAGTCTTCAACAGACCTCCCAAGAATTACAGAGATACATATGATGAAATCGATGAGGAATTTAGTATCATCATTTACCCGCACAATGATAACATTTTTCCACGTGTGGATGCACATGACTTGGGTAATGAATCAAGAGATGATTACCATCGAACCAACTGTGGAGGTATTGTTATACCAAAATCTAAGTGATCGCACCATGTCATGCTGGAACACTAAGCAATATTGTAATACATTAGCCTTGTAAATTAGCCTTGTAAATTACCTTTTAATTATTTTAGGGAATGATTATTTTGTATCTTAATTTCTATGACTTCCACATTTTATTTTATAGTACAGTGCCATTTATTGTAGTACATTAACCTTGTAAATTACAACATAAATAGTTAGCATACATAAATTAAATGTCATATATAACAACAATTTTACATTAATGACTTTAATATGCAAAAACAAGTTAGAGTGAGATTCGAACTTGGATCTCAACCAATGCATGTACAAATAAGCATGTTAACCAAGTGAGCTAAATGTTAGTTCTGCTTGGAAACCAAAAACTTATTATATAACTATCTGCTAGCTTTCAGCCATAACATACGCACATAAAATATGACTAAATATCAAAATTAATGATAATTTTTTTGCCCATATAGTGCCATTTGGTCACAGTGTTCAAGTGTGTGACCATATAGTGATCATATGTACTTGTTTTTGGCTGCACTAAAATTATGTGTGACAAACTCGACTTCATGATTTAGTCACATAGATAATTACTTCATGTGACCATATACTGGCATTTGGTGACACTGTTCAAGTGTGTGACCATATAGTGGCATTTGGTTACAGTGTTCAAGTGTGTGACCGTATAGTTACCATATGTACCTGTTTTTGGCTACACTAAAATTATGTGTGACAAACTCGATTCCATGATTTAGTCACATAAACAGTTACTTCATGTAACCTTATAGTGGCATTTGGTCACACTGTTCAAGTGTGTGACCATATAGTGACCATATGTACCTGTTTTTGGCTACACTGAAATTATGTGTGACAAACTCAACTTCATGATTTATTCACATAAACAATTACTTCATGTGACCATATAGTGGCATTTGGTCACACTATACAAGTGTGTGACCATATAGTGGCATTTGGTCACAATGTTCAAGTGTGTGACCATATAGTGACCATATGTACCTGTTTTTGGCTACACTAAAATTATGTGTGACAAACTCGACTTCATGATTTAGTCACATAAACAATTAATTCATGTAACCTTATAGTGGCATTAGGTCACACTGTTCAATTGTGTGACCATGTAGTGACCATATGTACCTATTTTTGGCTACACTGAAATTATGTGTGACAAACTCGACTTCATGATTTAGTCATATAAACAATTACTTAATGTAACCATATAGTGGCATTTGGTCACACTGTTCAAGTGTGTGACCATATAGTGACCATATGTACCTGTTTTTGGCTACACTAAAATTATGTGTGACAAACTCGACTTCATGATTTAGTCACATAAACAATTACTTCATGTGACCATATAGTGGCATTTGGTCACACTGTACAAGTGTGTGGCGCAGTTTTGTCACATTTTATGTGTGTAACGTGACTAATTCTTCAAACTTACTCTTCATTTGTCACACATTCCAAATTCATGTGTGACTAAATAATCAGCAAAAAAATAGCAGTTCCCTTTAGCCACATAAATATTCGAAGGTGTGGCAAATACATTTCAGAATGGTCACACGATTAGAGTTCAAATGTGACCAAATAATGACATATATTTTATTTTGGCATCTTTAGTCACATAATTATTCTAATGTGTGATGATTTGATTTCGAGCATGTGTGACCAAAGCCCTTTTTGTACTAGTGTACGAACTTCAGTGATGGTAGTTAGAGTTGGTCATTGTTGTATAGCCACTACCTTAGATTCATCCACCTGGATACCCTCACCAGAAACAACATATGTTACACCCCCAAATTTACTATTTAGCGGAAGCAAGCTTTATGGTGCTACTAATCAATAATCAAAACACACAAGGCATATAATGAACGACTCTATATCCGTCGTTTTACAAATACAATGATAATATAAGTTTTACAATGTATAAATGTTTACAAAAACCCAATAATTACAATGTTTAGAGATTAATTGGCATAACTTAGTTATAAAATATAGTAATGCAAAATAATCTCCTGATGTGTATGCTGACTCGAGCTATGGGCATCCTGAGTGAACAGGTCCTACTGCTGTTGGGTACCTGAGAACACATAATAAAAAGGTCAGCTAACGCTGGTGAGCTCACAGGTTTGCATAATAATTATGTAAGTGTGAACCACAAGATTTAATGATAACCGTTTGAAATGAATCAAATGATGTATATGTCTGCCATGAGGTCATAGTCTGCGCTTAACGTGGGTGTCAGGATCACAATAAAGTGCTTGATCGTGGGTGCCTCCGGGCGAGTGTCTAATCCACACTCGTATGAACAAAAGTTAATGTGTCCGTTTAACCAGTCGGTGCTTGCTGACCCGGACGAGGATGGTCAGTCCTATATGGTACCATACACTAACATTCGCACTACATAAAGTATTCCCAGAACTATGATCGTAGAGGACTTAAAAGTGATTAGAAAACAGCTCATGCAGAATATAGCGAGTTTTGTACTCGTGTTCACGTGTAAAACAGTTAGAGGATGTATTCCCACCCCGGGAGTAAAAACAGTAAAAAGTCGGGGCTATGAGACTCACCTGAGCCTGAAGAGTTGCAATGAAGCAAATGTGGTTGATATCACGTAAAAAGTCACGTTTTTACTATCGATACCTCTCTCATTCTGGAACAATTCTTAGCACTTTAACTCAAAAACATTACAAATCTGTAATATTATGTCAAGATGGTAAAAACAAGGTTGCATGATGAAAATCAAGCAAAACGGACAGAAAACGAAGATTCCACGCACGTTTGAAGATTCCAGACATCAAAATGAGATTTCAAGACCAAAGAGCCCATCACCAACATCTATCTGACCTAAGATGTTCGTTTTCAAATTACGAATCCAACAGAAGAAGAATCAACAAAAACGGACGAAGAATAAAGATTCTACGCACTCCGGAAGATCCAAACGATTCGTACGACACATCTAAAGTTCAGAGACATATTTTTGGGATTTCTTTTCATCAAAAGCTTGTTTTTGAATTACGAATCCAATGCAAAAAGAAACAACGCAAACTGACGCATAACGAAGAAAACACGCACGAATCGAGAAATGAAGCAATGGGCGACGAACTAGTGTGGGGTGGTGCCAGCCGCCGCCGGCAGCCACACAGCCGCCGCCGGCTGGCAGCCATCCACCGCTGGCCACCTGTCTCCCACACGGATTGTGCTTTTTTATCCTTTTTCGTACCCGGTGCTAGACCTTTACATGCTTTTCGTACCTGGTCCACTACCTTTTTCACCTTTTGTACCTGGTGCCACTACCTTTTCCACCTTTTGCTATCGTGAGCTTTGGTGCTAACTTGAGCCAAATTTCTTCTATAAAAGGCAGCCCCTAGCTCTCATTTCAAGACACTCATATACTCTCTCATATTCACAATCATACTTACACTCTCATTCTTCCATTTTCACTTTCTCACTCTAAAAATCTCTTATATTTTAGTCTAGGGTTATTGTAATTAATCTACGGATTAATATAGAGGTTAGAGCGAACGTTAGGAGTTTGGAGATTCATCTTTGTACGTATGAACGAGTTATCAGTCATAATAATACACTGCTGCGCATTTATTTCCGGGTGATATCGAAACCTTTATCATACTTGCTTTATTTCATATTTTAATTATGTATTATTGCCTTGTATGTGATTTGTCTATTGCCTTGAATTTCAAGTAGTTTATTATTGTGATTGTTGATGATGTAGATAATTATAAGTAAGGATGACGTTATATAATTAAGTGTACGACAATTGTAAACGTGATATAACGGCCCCTATTCGACAGTTTATCTGATATAGTACTGGAAACGTTTTATACGGAGTACGAATGTATGGAAGTCGATAAACAACCGAAGGTAGTTACATCACTGGAATCAGCTCTGGTTTAACAGTTGGAATTCCGAAAGGATAATACAACTTCACAACTAACTGGTATATCCTACGAAAGTCAATGCACAATGAAATGATGTTCGAAAACGCGTTCAGATAAAATAGGGATTAATGACCTTTGTATCGTTAAGACTTTATGAACTTGAGTTTAATTTATGGAGTACCCTTTCCGGTTATCCACGTGACTGCAACCTAGTAATTAGGACTTGATCAACCAAATAAGACACAGTGAACCCACTCGTTGTACATATTAGGTTTACATTTCTGCATCGCTTTACATTTAGTTAGTTTAGAGTGTCACATTCACCGTCAATTACTCCTGACCGCATGTCTGATGTAAGAAGCAGTCGAACTACCATGTAAAGTACACTGTCCGATTACTGAAAGGCATGGCCTGCATATGAAACATGTTTTTATAAACTGCGAATAATCTAGGGATGTATAACTGTTTGAAAAGGAGGACTCAAGTCATAAGTTGAAGTAACCCAGCCTTAATGCATAAAACAAGACTTAGGAATAAGGATAACATCCTAGTGATTTAAATACCTTAAAACACTAAGTGTTACACAATCAGCGGTCAAAACATACAAAGTTATTAATCTGCATGCTAATAAAATACTAAACTATTTTAGGGGTTAAGAAAGGTCGGACCTATGAGACGATACGCTACTGATTCATGCACCTCGGCGTTAAGCCAAGATAGGTTGTTTATCTTTCAACTAGATAAGTATTGGAAGTTTGCATATTGCTCCGATCAGAATCACGATAACCTAGTTCCTAGTGACATGCCAATGGGAAATTTAGTTGGTAGGGTTCTAGAGTTTACACCTGATAGTTTAAATCATTATACTTAGCATTGTCCCTGTTTAACCTGTCATCCTGAAACATTAATTATCGACATCTCAACAATCACATATTTATCTTTACTTGTTTTCCTGCACTTTAAATTCCTGCAATTTACTTTTCTGCATTTTAATTACCTGTGTTTAGTTTAAAACCCCCAAACCTACCTACTTTGTTTCATCCTAAAATATCTCCTACCGAAAGCCCCAGCTTTAATCGCCCACATGTTTGGATTCATAGAACGATCTTAGGTCATACTTACCGCTTACTAACCAGAGTAGGTAGTACGTATAATTTATATAACACCCCTCATTCATTATATGAATATTATACAATTTAACTTGGAAGCGTTGACTTAAAAACATAGTTTATTAATATACATCATAAAAAGTGTATAATCTTTTTCAAACTCCGATACATAATAGTTTAAAACTATTGAAACCACATTACACATAGTACACAAACGAGGTATTATATAATTTCAAACTTTAATTTATCAAAATACATCAGAGTTCACATTCGTCAAACATTCCCTGACAAAGGCATCCACTTCCTGTACACCCACATATCTATTCAAAACCTGCAGGAAGTAATATGAGGGATTAGAACGAAGCTAAGTGAATAGATTTATCACACACGATTCAACTTAGCTTAACTATGAGTTTACACCAAATAATCGTAAACACACATATTTCAATGAGGATCGGTGGCTCTTGGGATATCATAATACCCGAGGATTCCCAAAGAACACTTAACGTCAATCTATATGGCCAATACAGAATAGACCTATAACTATTGGTTATTAAACTCATACACAGGTCTCAAACACAACAAATGAATCAAAACTTGTGTAATTCACATAATAACAAAAAGTCCAACTACACGTTGACCTCAATAATCTGATACACATATATATTCACATATCATGTAGATTCATAGTCAATAATCAAGACTAAATAGTCTAACATATATCTACGTTTACTTGTTGCAACCAAACAGTTACAACTAAACCGAAGGGTGAGTTCTAAATCCACTCACCGATACCTCTGACGTCTCCACACTCAGGATTCTTATATCACTGAGTCTTAGGTTGATCTGAAACAGAAAATCAAATATAAGTTAGAAATTCGTTCCATAATCATCATCAGAGCATATTTATTAAATCAGGTAATCCCTGAAGTTTAGTCAAACAAAAGTTCATTCAAAATAAAATTAGAAAATCCCGAAATGACGTTTAAAAACTGAAAAATGCCATTTTCGGGCCCTAGATGACCCCGAATGGCCAAAGACTGTCTAGACTCTTAGGATATAGCCGGGATCATTAGGTCGTTTCCGAGTGACCATGCGAATTTCAATCCAATCCGAGTTAGTGAAATTGTCACCTGTCCGTTACCCCGAAAAGACTTACGCATTTTCAAAATTTGCGAAATAAAAATCTTTAAAAATTCTCGGTTCGCAGTGATCTGGTTTCGCAGGTCAACTCGGTTCGCAGAAACTCGACTCGCAACGAAATAACTCAGTTCGCACAGCCATCTCGGCTCGCAGAACTCGGTTCACACCGCAAAACTACTCAGTTCGCAACGCGAGTCAACTCGCTTCGCACAGCGAAAACTCAACTCGCATCGCAGCGACTCAGTTCGCAGAATCTCATCTCGCTTCGCAACATGAACTCAGTTCGCAGGACGAACTGCGAATTTCGCTGTTCTTACGAGTTTTTCAAATTAAAACTCACCAAAACTTCAAAAAACTCAATTCTATGGTTTCTAATACTTCAAGTAGCATCATATAACATCTAATAACCACATATCAAGCTTCAATTTCGTGTAAATCAATCAAAAACTATAAAACCCAATTTGTATACCCAAAATCAGATTTAAACTCACCCTTTGATGAAGATAATGGTGAAAGGATGATACGAAATTGATGTTTAGAACTTGAAATCAACTAAACAAATTTGGCTATCAACTTGGTATGATTTTCATGAATTTACAAGTTTAAAATGAAAGTAGGAAATGAAAAGAAATAAGGAAGCTGTGGACATTTGAGGTTATAAGGGTCGGTTTATCAAACCGACTCTGTTTAATTGTTTAAGCTTTTTACCCCTTCTAAACCTATTGTCTGGAACCTAAAAACCATTTGCGAGAATATTAATTTTATTTTACCGTCATCTGTAATAATTTAAAACAACTAATAGTTTACTATTTACAATAAGTTCTGGAACTTATTTATCTAAGTTTCACAATATAATAATAATATCAAGTAATTCCTAAAACAATTAAATAATCAAATTAAATTAAGAATTACCAGACTAGTGGAGAAGATGTTATAATTTAAGCCCAGCTAAATATAAATTTTAAAACCCCTGCTGCGCCCGCATCACCATCAGGAATCGCAACGACACTGAACCGACGGTTGCGGTTGCAACAGTGGTGATGTAAAATGGGGCGTCCGAAGACTGTAACCTGTCGGGCGTTTATAACGCGCAAGTTTAAATAAAATAAGTAGGTATCTTAAAAGATAACCTATGCTGGTTGTTCGTCCAACTAGTAATGTCCAATGATTTGATTTGATTGATGAGTTTGAGTTTTGAAAACGTGTACGACCCGTTGGTGACTGGTTGTAATAATAATCTCATTAATATTGTTATGATTTTTGGAGTGTTATACTAAAAAGTATTTACAAATTCTAGGTGACGGGGGCCCAGGGGCAGCGCCCCTGGCTAGCGGGGTTGCAGGGGTGGCAACCCCTGCCAGGGTCCAAGGGGCAGAGCCCCTGGCTGGGGTCGAGCTGCTAGGTCAGCTTGAAAAATTTTTATTTCTACTATATTGCTTTAATGAAAGACATATCTAAAATTTGAATTTGGGTGAAATCGAGTGATAAAATTTTAGGTCTCGACACTTAGTAAAAATCTGGGTTCTGTTTCATGCGACACGTATAGCGTCACTTGAGGAAGTGACGCATAAAGGGGCGACACCTAAGCAAGTGTCGGGTACAAGTGTCGGTATCAGGGTCATGCGTCACTAGGGTTAGTGTCGGATGAAAACAGAATTCAATTATAGACGACACTTAGACAAGTGTCACTAGAAGTGTCGGTTAGGAGTGTCGGGTATTGAATTTGTGACACTTAGGCAAGTGTCAGGAAAAAGAGGTTTTCTGCGGCACTTAGGCAAGTAACGCAAGATTAGGGTTTTAAGCGATATTTAGTGCATCACTTAAGTGACGCATTCAGTGACGCTACGCTGCACTGGTCTATGCGACACTTAGGTCTGTTGGCCGGATTTTGAGCCAAAAACGTGTTTTCAGGTTTCCGTTTGGTCTGAAACTTTTACTCAACCCATATTTGGACATTTCAATCTTAAATAAACAACAACATGTCAAAAACACTTGAAATCGAGGAGTTTCGAGATTTGGTCAGAAACTTACAAATTAACGCGTGAAGATTTCGAAAAGATAGGAAGGTAGATCGTCACGAGGTGAACGTTTTTCTTCAAAGAGGCAAGGTGATCCGAGGTCGTTTGATGGTGATTTTTGTTGGTGGAAGTGTGGTGGTGATGGTGGGTGTTTTGAGAGGAAAGAAAGAAAGAAAGAGGATGAAAAGAGAGAGAGAGAGAGAGAGAGAGAGAGAGAGAGAGAGCTAGTAGAAATGAGGGATGGGGAGGGGGTCTCCCTCCCTTTTTGGGAAGATTTTTGTGGTGCCCACCCCTATGTGGGTGTGTCCCAAACCTCGTTCCGTGCGGTGTTCGTTTCCTCGGTCGTTTAAACGTTTATTTGTGATGTTAATTAATTATTTTACATACGTTTTTAAATAAATAAAAACTAACTCTTCAATATTTTTAATTTGGAATCTTAATTGTTAATACTCGAAACATTTATTAAAATGATTTGAAAATGCGTTGGTCATGTTTACCGGTTTGGGTTTCGCTTATAAATAAGATGTGACGTTTTTATAAAACGTTTTAGTTATTAATTTAAAATACTAAAACTTAAATAATGTCCTCACATAAAATGATATATTTTAAACTTATGAAATATATTCTGGTCTTTATTCGGTTGTCGGGCGTATTTCGCGCGTTTCGATCGCGTAGGGCTTTCAATGTGATACAAGATACTTATAGAATATTATTGAAATAATACTTTAAAATAATTAGGCTTATCAATAATTTAATATTATTTAATAAAACGATGTTCACCGACGTCCGTATGAGTGTATCGGAAATCGGCCTATATAATAAAATGCATGATTTAATTCAATCGCGTAGATACGTATATATATTTATACACGTAAGAATACATACAATTAGCCTAATACAACACTAGTTACACTTACTACAAAATGATTTGGACCTAATGACGAGCCCAAATTTGGTGGGTGTTACAACATACCCCCAAAACAAGACTTTAGGAGTCATGAATACACATTTCTTTACAGCAGCATAGAAACTATCCATGTGAAGTAAGGTCAAAACCAATCGCACATGACTGATATGCTTAGTGAAAGAAGCACTATAAATAAGAATGTCATCAAAATAAACAACAAACTCGCCATAAAGGGCCTTAGTAATTGGTTCCTCACATGTATAAATGTACTAGGAGCGTTTGATAATCAAAAAGGCATCACCAACCATTCATACAATCCTTCGTGAGTTTTGAAGGCAGCTTTGCATTCATCACCTGGTCTAAGATGGATCAGATAATACGCACTCTTCAAATCAAGTTTGGTGAAATTAGTAGCACCACTAATTTGGTCAAGCAAGTCATCAAGTCAGGGAATAGGAAATATGTACCTCACAGTGATTTTGTTGATGGCATGACTGTCAACACATATACGCCACGTACCATCTTTCTTTGGAGTCAATAGAGTAGGAACAACACAAGGGCTCATGCTCTCACGAACGTGACCCTGTGAAATTAACTCCTCAAACTGTCTCCGCAATTCCTCATGTTTAACCCGACTCATTCTATAATGTGGCATGTTAGGCAACTGGGCACCAGGTTTTATATCAATGTGGTGTTGGATGTCGCGCAAAGGTGGCAACCTATGGTAATTCACCAGGGAAAAGATCTACAAAATCCTTATGTAAAAGAACCATTGTTTCAGGAATCTCGACATCTTCAGCTATTTTATTCCATATTAACACAAACACATCATTTGCCACTTTCAACTCATCTTCAAACTGAGTAAGAGTCAAAAGAGTATCAGAGGGCTTGGTAACTAATTCCTTTAGTTACTAGGTACCAAAGTTATTTTCACCCCACCAAACAAGAAACTATTAGTATTAGACCGCGCATTATGAGTTATGCTATGGTCATATTCCCAAGGCCTACCTAATAACAAATGACAAGCATCCATGGGAACCACATCATACCAAACATCATTCTTATATGACATACCAACAAAAATATGAACAAGAGCTTGTTTAGATATGGTTACCTCACCACCTTTCTTAAACCATTGGAGCTGGTAAGGTTTGGGGCGATTTCCCTTGACTGCATCCTCCCTGCCTTTGGATGCTACTTCATCTTGACTTTCACGTTTTGTTTGTAAAGGAGTTTCCGGTTGTGTTTGTGAGTGTTGGTCGGATTGTGGTTGAGAGTACGGTTGAAAGCCATATTGTGGTGATGGTTGAAAGCCTTATTATGATGATAATTAGTAGCGTTATTGTGGTTGTTGGTATGGTTGGTAGTCGTGTTGTGGTTGGGGATACCATGGTTGGGTTGGGATTGATATGGTTGAAAACTGGTTGATGAATTGTTAGTGGTAGTTCTCGAAAATGAGTTAGCCGGTGAATTAGAGTAAATGGGAGTGTTAGGTAAATTTTGTAAGAAATCATTGTTGTTGTTTTTGTGGTTGTTAAAAATTTTTGGTGTTTGAAAGTGAAAGATGTTGATTTGTTTAGTTGTTTGGAAGTAAAGAATGGTGTTGATTTTTTATGTTTTTGGAAGTAAGTAATATGATTGTTTTATAGCGTGATTAAAGGTTGGGTGAAGTGTGTATTTATATAGGAAAAAGGTAAAAATAAATAAGTATTTTTTACAAATGTCATATAGCCGTTTTTTTTTTGTTTGTTTTATGTTTCAATGGTTACATTTCAAATAAATAAATAAGTGGGGGCCACCACAGAGCCTTTCTCTTTCGTTGGCCAGTCAAAGAAGCCAAACAGAGAAGCACTTGTGCCAATAGCGTTAGTTCGACGGGGATCATTGGTTTCCAACCGATTAAACCCATGAGCACGGGCTTTATGCAAGATATACAAAAGCAAACAAATTTAAAATACTGATTCTAATCCAATAACCCAACTCCAAGATAAAATAGAATTTTAACTATTATCTAAATTATCAATTACAAAACTGTCATAATGCAATTTAACGATTTTTTTAGTATGTTGGCTTTGAGACCCATCCCGACAATGATACCCCCAATGTTTTGCCACTCAACGGAGATCAACACTCTTTATACTTTTAATTACTTATACTATTCATTTGAATTATGGGCGGTCAATTGATACTATTTATATATGGAAAGGATCAAGGTGGAAGCTTCAACATTAGGGGAAGGAAGAAAGCAAACCTCAACCACTCATTTTCTCTCATCTTCTATATTCATTCACAATACCTATTTTTAATCAATTTTTATCTAAATTTCTAAATTAAAGCATGTAATTCAAACATTCATGAACCAAAAATATTCTAAACCTTCAAATTTATCAATCGCAATCATACATATCTTCAATTCGTCTTAATGAGGAATCATCAAAAATTACGAATATTGGAGTAACTTTTGGAATTTTGAAGAATTTTTTTTGGTAATGAAAATAATAAAATTAAATGAATAACGTCGTACAAAACTTATAAACAAGTAACCAATCGGATTATGATTGTCATTCCAATCGAATTTTACATATTAAAAAAAAAATTCAAACGGCTAACAATCATATGGAAAGCATGTAAATTAAATTTACAACTTAATACTTTAAACATTCATTTATGATGGATATTAATTTATATATGTTATTATACACTAGTGAATATGATAACATAACATTAATCCGTGTACAATAATGTATATGCGTTAACATTCATCGTAAATGAATGTTAACGTGGTGAAATTTTAATTTTGATTAACATGCATGTTAACGATCTGGGAGGTGATTTCAAGTTATTTACAAATTTGACACCGTGCTGACCAGAATTTGTGGCTAAAAATAGTTTCTCTCGTTCCCCTATTTATTTACTTCCCTCTTGATCTTCCCCATATATGTGTGTGTGTGTGTGTGTGAAAGTTGATTGTTTTTTTATAACATTTAAACTCTTAATATTTGGTGATAGTTGTAAGGGTTATCATAGCCCATACATCATCTCAAATGTATACACCAAAAATCATAACACTTTATGTTGCTAAAAATATGTACTTCAATCAACTCACCGAACGTAGTGTACACTATATTTTTAGGCTTAAGTGCCTGAAAATGTAGAAAACTAACTGTTGATTTTCATTGTGTGTAACAAAATTGATCATCATTGTATGTGAGAAATTATTTATATTTGTAAATTGTGTGTATTTTGGTGACTTGTCAACTTGTAAAGATGACATGTGTCACCTTACATCTGATAACACATCACCAACATACACACAATGTACAAAAATAAATAGTTTCTTATATACAATAAAAGTCATCTTTGTTACCTACACACAATAAAGGTCAACGCATAGTTATATACATTTCCAAATATTTAACCCAAGTTTTTAAGATTCTGAATCAAATTTGATGCAATACCATTTATTATACTTAATCCTCAAATGTCTCATTTTATCCATTTTTATTTTTATTTTTATTAGTTGAGTAAAAGACTTGAAGAAAGTTACATACTTGTATTATTCATATAAGTTATATCAAATTGTAATTATAATCGATAATATAATTTTCAAACAATGTACGATAATTAGATTATTGATTAGTAAAAGGAGGTTATTTAATTGAAAGTATTTGAAAGTAAATAAATCAAAGTTACAATAGTTGATAGTTTCGAATGTTAACTGAACCAGAATAATTAAATGATGCAAAGTAGAACGTAAAAGTAGTTTATGGGTCAATTTGTAGATACTCAAATTGTATATGGTGCAAAATTTTAGCGCAAATGTTGAAGATAAATCACATTTGACTAGACATATTCGCTAAAGATTTATTTATTACATCAAATTTATTGCAGTGTTATCCATGCATTAAAGAAGCCCTATATTAAATGTTTGTTGAATATAACTTTATTCATTTCATATATCATGTTTTAATTAATTAAGGGGCGAGGTACAATCCCTTGAATTTTTTAGATTTCTTTGAGGCAGATGTCCCTGACCCCTTCTAGATCCACCCTGAAAATTTGTACCTAAAAAGAAGGGGTTGAAGGTTAGTTCGAAAATGGAACTAGGGTTTTTTTAAGAAGAGAAGATGAGGGAATTGAATCTAAGTAAGGGAACGCATAATTGATCCATTGGAAATTGAATTTGTGGTGGCCCGGTGGTGGAATAATGGTGGTTTATTGGTGTGTGCTAAGTAATGTTAAAAAGTTTTACTTATTAATTATTATATTGAAAATACTAAAATAATACTATCACATAATACAGGCAAGAACTACCCAATCGAATACTAATATAGTTTTGGTAGGTCCAAGTATCGAACCACAGGGTACGGTGTAAATTAAAATTATTAGTTAAACTAAAATAAAAGTAAAAATGCAAATAAATGGCTGACGTTTTAGTTCTGTGCGAACAATTTAATTAATACTCCAGTACTAAATTAAAAACACTTTAAATCAGATAAAGCAATTTAATCAAATGGATGAAAGATGTATTTATTTAGAATAGCTTTACTTAAATTATGATTTTCCCTTATGTTTATTAATTGTTGGCTGATTTTATGGGGAATTAGCAAAAATAGAAAGTTTTCTCGTCAAAGTTGACCTCCTTATAAAACTTAAGTAAAACACAAGATTCGATGCGAATGTACTATGGAAGTCATCCTTAAGTATTGTTTATTAAACCTTATTCAATTAAACCTTTCAACAATCTACTATGACTTATTCAGGAAACACCCACGTCAGCAATAGTTTCTAATTACCACATTAATTATAATTAAAGAGACATTACGTTCTAACCAATTACCAGTCACAGTGTTAAGTCACAATTATTAAACAAGTAAATAATTATACATAACTACTTAACTTATAAAAATGTTAGTTTATGATATAAATCAATTAATCATGTTAAGAACAACTCAATCATATAATCAACATAATAATTTATTAAGCATAATAAACATTCACAAAATCAGTTCCAACATAAACATAAATTTAAACCATTATCTAACTAATGTTCATCTAAATGAATATAATAAGAATACTAGCTCATTATAAAAGTAGAGAAAATCATATCCAAATAATACTCCCTCTGTCCCATTACAAATGTCCACTATTGACTTTTGAAAGTCTTTATTTTACAACTTTGACCATAAATATTTTTGTTTGTGTTAGTGTAAGTCCGTATGTATTAGGATAGATAACGAGGTTATCTTTAGTTATTAAGGTGCGGAATCCCTTAATACTATGTTTACGGATTGTAAACGGTTTGTTTCACAAGTATTAGTGAAATCAATAATCTAATATGTCTCGTATTGATTATAACAATTGTTAATCGATAAATACCTAACCTTTAGATTATGTTGAAAGCTCTGGAAAGTTAAGTTCGTTCGTAATTATCAATTTTCCAAAAATTTATTAGGTTTCAAACCTAATTTGTTAATAAACACGTCTCGGTTTGCAGGTTTTGGGCTCTACGAACCGACTCGGTTCGCAGCCCACCTTGGCCCAGCGAAACCAGTTGGTTCGCCTCACAGTCCTGCCCTGCGAACCCAACTCAATTCGCATCCTTGGTCAAACGTGGTCCACATTTTTCAGCATTTTAATATTTAACTCTAAAATGTTTACCAACCAATATATTCATTACAATTCAAAACCAATTTACAAACTTGATTACAATAATTTCTAGTACTATTACAAGCTAGATCTGTTGTCACAATAATATGTCCCAACAGTTATATAATATTTGATGCAAAATATATGAATGAATTTGGTTTTAAATGTATTTTCAATGATATAATTTTCATCAGGTATTATATAACACATATATAAATATTTAATGTCAAAATTGAAAAATAAAGACTTCGAAAAGTCAATAGTGGACATTTGTAATAGGACGGAGGGAGTAATAAACAAACTTTGTTTAAGATAAAGGAATCAAAATCCAAACCCAAAGTCGAACTAGATCTTCGTAGGGTTGAAAACCTTTAAACCCTAGCTTCTTTAGCTCCAAAATCGTAATCCTAATCATTGGAAAACCCTTCCAGTCGACTTTTGTCTTCTTAACTTGTATCTCAAAGTCTGGAGTTTAAGCCTCTCTGTATACCTTTCTGGGCTGAGCTTCTAACCGTCATTTAGGCTTCCCGACCGGCGAAGCCCAAGCGGCGGTTAGGCTTGCTTTTTACCCAAGTCAGAGCCGTTTACCCGTGACTTCCACCGCCTTTTAGGTTTTTAGTTCCAACCGTCGATTGAGTTTGTCAACCGGCAGCTAGATCTTGGTTCCAGAATCTTTCACTCGCTATCTAGCTTCTTTATCCAACTCCTTTTATGGCCCAACTAGCTTCGAGTCTGGGTTTTTGCTCCATTTTTTTCATTCCAAAGCCCATTTTTACTCCCTTTCCAATTCAAGCTTCATTTATAGCTATTTTTCAAATATGAATGAAATAAGTATCTAAGGTCAAATATTAACAATAAAAGTGTATAATAATTGGGGAATATTATTGAAAATATTTGAAATATGCAATTATATACTAAATTTCACCATAAAGGCTAAAATATAGACGATGCATCAAGCATCTACTAAAACGGCCTAAAACGAGTAAAATAGAGCACAAACGATCAATGAATCTCTCATTTACGCTTTTCAATGCTTTTTGAGCTACACTCAGAATTATGACCTCTAACTTATGTCATTTTCTTCGTTCAGAAATTACGAAGTCGTGATCATGAGAAGCCCTTAAAACGGATAAACGATCAATAAGTTACGACCAATCGAAGAAACAAGCAAAATATGGCCGAGAATTACGGCCGGGAAAAATATGGGCGAGAAATGTGGCTGGGAAATATATGGTGATGCGCCACCAGCGGTCGGTAAGGATTTCAGCCCTTGTCGTTGCACCGGCTTCCAGCGGCGGGCATCAGTGGGTGTTTTAAATTTGTAATTGCGGGGCCTAAGTTTTCCCTAACAATGCTAATTCAAAGGGTGAGCAAGTGGTAGGTATGACCTAGAGTCGTTCTTCAAACCGACTGAATTGAAACAAAGGCGTGGCAGATGAGGGCTTTCAAACTAGTGAAGGGTTTATAAAATAGTGGAGGAGTTTTAGTTTTTCTATTAACTAACTTAGGCAAATAAATAAATAAAAGTGAAATAAAAATAAAAGATAAAGCATATAAAATAAAGATAGTGTTTGCTGAGATTTCGTTAATGAAGTTATGGGATGATGTTTGGAGAAACTGTGTTGAAAGGTATTTGTTAATTATTAATCTTGAATACTCGTGATGTAAACACTAGATTCTCTACTAATTAAAATCCCATTAGCATGTCACACAGGGAGCTAGGTTAAGGTAACATCACAAAGTATTTAGAATAATAAGCAAAATCTTGATTATGGTTTAATAATACTTTCATATGAACGGGAACAAAATCTTAAGGTACTAGACATAACTGAATCATATAACGATTCCTTGTCATCCTAACAGATTCGTATATTTAAAAAGTTCATTTATGACTTTAAACTAGCCCTTGCTTAAGACTACCCAATAAATCCCCTAATTATCCACAGCGTTCCTCACTTAAAGTGGTTCCGCCGCTTCAAACCTTGACCATGTCTTGTCCTATGATAATCCCCCATGTAGCCTTGCGGTTCCATAGTTTCATACCTTTGACAAATTATATTGACACAGATGACTGACTACCTTTTAATTGGACGTCGTTAAAAAGGCGTTGTAATCACGTTTATTGGTGGAAAGGCGATAGATTAAATTGAAGTTTAAAAGTCTATTTAGAAAGGTTAATTAAACTAGGTTTCTCATTTTATATGTTAGTCCGTAATATAACTACCTTCGGTCGTTACTCGACTTCCATACATTTGTACTCCACCTTGAAGTGTTTCCAGTACTATATCGAATAACAGTCGAATAGGGGCCATCATATTACTTCGTAATATTGTACCGTTTCGTAATATGACTACCTTCGGTCGTTCCTCGACTTCCATACATTTGTACTCCACCTTGAAGTGTTTCCAGTACTATATCGAGTAACAGTTGAATAGGGGCCATCATATTACTTTACGATAATTAAGATCGTTTATATTTTACCACTATGATAATCCTAAGGCAACAATCAAACAAGAACATGAAATAAGACGATCAAAGCGATACTACCGATCTTTAATATTTAATTATAAATCATCCCATAATTAATTAACTACATCGCAAACAAACACACCAAGTATACTACTCTCTAATCATGGCAATAACTAAATCTAGCATAATCAATAAAAACGTAATTACTTAAGATAGATAGGGATAGAAAGAACCAGGATTAAATGCGAGAGAGAATAGACTTGAATTAATTGACACAATTCCGAGCATACACTGAAGATTACAATGCGTTCCGCACTTTCCTTCTACTTCTAATATAACTCCTAAACTAGTTTACATACTAGTTAAAACTAATCTAAAGAAAGAAATATATAGTGAGAAAGTGGGAGCTTATTTCTAGAGTGAGAAAGATAAGCTAGGAAGGTGTGTTTGCAAATGAGCCTCATGCCTCCTATTTATAAGAGAGTTTTGGTGCATTTTAGCAAGTGGAAGCTCACAATAGCAAAAGGTGGAAAAGGTGGTGGCACCAGGTACGAAAAGCACGTAAAGGTCTAGCACTGGATACACGAAAGGACCAAAAAGCATGATCCGTGCGGGTGAGTGGCAGCTGGCGGTGGCCATGTGCCAGCCGGTGGCAGTGGGGTGGCTGGCCGCCGGCGGCTGGCACCCCCCCGCACCGGTTCATCGCATGTTGCCTCGTTTCTTGATTCGTGCGTGTTTTCTTCGTTATGCGTCCATTTGCATTGAATCTTTTTGCGTTGGATTCGTAATTCAAAAACAAAGCTTTTGATGAAAAGAAATCCCAAAAATATGTCTCTAAACTTTAGATGTGTCGTACGAATCGTTTGGATCTTCCGGCGTACGTAGAATCTTCATTCTTCGTCCGTTTTTGTTGATTCTTCTTTTGTTGGATTCATAATTTGAAAAAGAACATCTTGGGTGAGATGGATGTTGGTGATGGGCACTTTTGTCTTGAAATCTGGTTTTGATGACTTGAATCTTCAAACGTGCGTGGAATCTTCATTTTCTATCCGTTTTGCTTGATTTTCATCGTGCAACCTTGTTTTGACCATCTTGGCATAATACTATTGATTTGTACTAAATTTGAGTTAAAGTGACAAGAATCGTTCCAGAATGAGAGCAATATCGGTAGTAAAAACGAGACTTTTTACGCGATATCAAGTATCCCACACTTCTTTGCTTGTCCTCAAGCAAACTCGAATTTCAACATGGTTAAAGATAAGCGGATAATGAAATATTTTGAGGCGGAACTTTTTACTAAAGGGGGTTTTGGAAAAACTGAAATATTTGTTCTTTGAAAAACGAGGTTGTAATCTTTAGGAGCATGCTTTTGATCTTTGATCTTGGATACGTGACTAGGCGATCCTCTCAAGGTGGTCACTCAAATCACTCAAAGTGTTAAGGGTTTCCTATTCTAAAATTATCAATCACTCAGAACGCCAGTCATGTATCGTTTATCGTCATAGGCTTGATCGAGAATCAAATCGTTACCTTTTTGGTGAGCGCGAAGTCGATCTAGCCACAATCATTTTAAGGGAAGTGATGTAGGGTTTTTCGAAGTAAAGTGTTAGTGATATGAGAGGGGGTTTTGTTAGGTTTTTCGTGGGTCTCTTTTTGTTGAAGTTGGAATTTTTTGGAAGATTGACGCCCTTTTTCTTTTGGTGTTTGCGGGAGGAGTCTTTTTCTCCAATTGATTTTCTTTTTCTTCTTGGGTTTTCTTCTTTGATGTCATATCCTTGTAACTTCTTTTCTTTCATCTTTGGGACTCACTATGAAGTTTGAGGGATGCTTTCGAGAAGGTAGGGATAACGTGTTTATTTTTGGGTGTACGGATGGGTTTAAGAATGATGTGATTTGATCTCCTTTTCATTCACCAATTCGGATTTGAAATGCATAACAGGAGCAAGTTCTTATTCTAAACGTATACATCGGCACACTCAAGAATCGAAGAAGTGAAGCATTAAAAATGAATGCTTTATATGGCTCAAGGTACCTCACGAATCGAAAGTTGGTTTGTTGTGTGCCTAGTCATGCGATGCTCTTTATGGGATTACTAAACTAATTTTTCAAAGGAATTCGTATTTTATTTATCCTTTTCCCCAAAGTAAACTATTCTGTCTAAAATTTTTCAATTTCAACATATTTTTAACTCAATTTTGAAAAATTTTGTTTGCTTATTGGAGAAGGATGGTCTAAAGAGCAACGAGTTTAGAATCAAGAATATACCATTATCTATTTTACAGTAGTGTAACTACTGCTATCCCACACTTAAAGGAACATCGTCCTCGATGTTATTCTAAGCTCTGATTGGGGTAAAATCCCACACTTAGGATTTAAAACATCTAAGACGTATTCTTTTAGCTGTGTGTTTTGGGTTTGAATCCCACACTTAGTGATAAGCATAGTGGATATGGTATATTTATAACGAATGAAAGGAACGGTATAGAAGTACTCCCCATTTATATATATGGCTTGTTGGTGATGATGAGGAGTGCTCCAAAGCACATGATTGTCGACTTTTCCGTAGTGTCCTTTCTTTGTTGTTGTGTGCTCTGATTTCTTCAAGTCTTTTGTGATTTATCTCGTAGGTGTGAACACGTTGGATATACTTTTCTTAATTCCGGTGCCAAAAACTTGATGTGTGATGCGGCGCCAAAAACTTGATGCGTCGGTCTTCTTCGTATATCCAAGTGTGAAAGATAGTCGGAGACTTCATCACTTCTTGGAATGTAAAATTGCATAAATGTAAACACGGGTTGCCTCCCGAGAAGCGCTCTTTTAAAGTTGAGAGCTCGACTTCTTCTCTTCTAGCAAGATGGAGATAGATGCATCCATGGGATTCACTGTGTTGATGTTGTGGGCTCTAGGTTGCGGAAAAGTGTATCGAGGTGGATAGATTCTCATAAAATGATTGACTATTGTCATAATTAATTCAGACGGACTATCTCTCGATTCTGCCTTGTAGTTCAGAAGATGCTCTGAAGTTGTCCTTGCAAGTCCGTGAAGTCCGAATGTGATGTAGTCAATTGCTTTAGTGACAGTCCCATTAGGGTCGGTCATGGTTGTTGTGTCTGTCTTAACAACCTCTCTTGGCGGTGGGTTTTGCCAGAGAGAGCATACAAACGCCAAGAATTGCAGTTTTATGTCTTCATAATTCTCGGTCTTGAGGTCTCCGTTGAATCTTCTAATGGATGTGCACAGGTTCTTTATTTTCCGGTGTTGATGGTTGTTGAATGGAAAGTCAGATTCTGAGAAAACTAGAGTAAGCTGACGAAGTATCTCCTTGCATCCTGGGTGGAATATGAACTTCGTTCTGGAGTTACTTTTTCGTTGTTGAATCTCTCGTAGATGGATCGTAACAAAAGTAGCGATATCAAGTGGTGATTCATGTGTGGCCCTAAAAGGTCGTTCGCACCTTGATTCCTCCCAAACATGATCACTAAGTTCTTCAATCATTAACTCAATTTGTTTTTCCATAGTGGAGTTGATAACCATAGATCCGCTTTCCTTGGAACTGAGGTGATCTTCTCTACTTAGCAAGTTAAGCAATGATGTGAGGTCATTCATCATTGAAATGTCGGCACGACTGCTCGGTGGTCCAGTAGTTCCTTTCATATGCGCTCTAATGGATCCTAACATCTCCCATTGCGTTGAGGTGAATAGGATGCTAGATCTTTTAAGGGCATTGTAGATCCTAGGGTAAGTCCATTTCTGTTGTTGACAGAATTGCAGTTCAGCAGGGGAAAGAGCCAGCATGTTGACTACGCCGCTTATTCCTCCTACTACCTTGTCAAATCTTTGGATGAATTCTTCGAGCACTTTGTGATCTATGATGGTTTGCGGTTGGTATCTTGTGCGTTTTGAATATTCCTCCAGTGTTTCTCTTCTCGTAGGATGGTCGTGGTTACTTCCCGCCATTTCTTCAGTGGTAAACGGATTAATTGGCGGTATGCTGCTTTTGTTTTCTTTTTCCATCTTTCTCATCCCAATTTCTTCCATCGTTGAGTTTTTCACTGATGCATTTTTCATCTTTTGTCCTATTCGTCGGAGGTCAATTGGAAAATATGGCATGATTGCCAGTTCCTTGCTAGATTTCCTTTCACTTATTGACTTTGCAGTTTCTTCATCCTCCGCGGTCTTGTTCATGGAGATCATGTATATATCGGCTTGCTCTCCAGGGTTTGGGTTGTCGATATGGAAAGTGATGGTTTCTCCCTGAGACTGCAAGCTGATAGTTTGTGCGAAGACGTTGATGATTGCCTTGGCCGTATTCATGAAAGGTCTTCCTAGTATGATTAGGATGTGTACGTCTTTCTGCATATCCATTACTACAAAATCTGCTGGGTTAAGAAATTTGTCAATCCTAACTAAAACATTTTCAGCTATTCCCTTAGGGTATTTGACCGAGTGGTCAGCAAGCTGTATGGTCATTTTGGTAGGTCGAAGATTTTCTAACTCAAGCCTCTTGAAAAGCGAGTATGGCATAAGGTTAACACTAGCTCCTAAATCGGCAAGAGAACAGATGATGCCTGAATTGTAGATAGAACAGGGGAGAGTAAAATATCCGGTGTCTCCGAGTTTTTCTGGAATGGTATTTTTCAAGATAGCTGAACATTCCTCGTTCAGCGGGACATTGGGTACTTTGGGTACCTTATCCTTGGTTGTAAGAAGTCTTCTAAAGTACTTTTTGGAGTGAACTTCAGAGGCGGTGTCTAGGAATTTCCTATCAAGCTTAAAAGGCTTAAGCTTGTCGAGTCATTGTTTAATACGAGCCGGAAATGGAATGTTTACTTTCCTATTTGGTGTAGACTCTAAATCTACGGTCGATGGGACAATAGGTGGTTCCTTCATCGGAGAAGAAATCGTAGGTGGACTATGTGCTACCTGAGAGTCTTGAATATGAGAAGCCTCCTTATGGAAACTAGTTGGACTATCCTGAGTTTTAGCGTTAATATGTTGTGCTAATTGGGATTCGAAAGCTTTTAACAAAGTCAAATGATCTCTTAAGATGAGATCAGTTTGGTCTTGTCTAGCCGAGAGTCCTTGAATGACTTGTATCAGGGTGTCGTCAAAACTAGAGGTTTGTGAGGGTTCAAAAGGTTTAGGTTGGTGAGTTGGTGGGCTATTCGTAGGTGGGTAAGGAGAATGGTTAGTATTGGGTGGTGTTAGATGAGATTGGAAATCTTGGGATGAGTGGTTCAATTTAGCACAATTAAGGCAAATTTGAACTTGACAGACTTGTTGTTGTTGACTTTTCAATTCCTTGATCTCCTTGGTTAGGTCTGCCACTTGCTGAGCGAGAGTTTTGATAGCTTCATTCCCGATTGTAGTAGGTGGATTCACTAGTGATGGGTGATTTTCACTGTTCCAGTCATGGTTGTGCATTGTCATTTCCTCAATAAGGCTCCAAGCTTCATTGGTCGTATAATTCATGAAACTGCCTCGAGAGGCGGTATCAAGTAAAGGACGGGGATGTGGGAGGAGACCATTGTAGAAAATGTGCAATTGGTCTGAGCGCTCAAAACGATGATTTGGACATTTCTTAAGCAATCCCTTAAAGCGTTCCCATGCATCGTAGACTGATTCATCATGCACTTGAAGGAAGTTTATGATGTTGGACCTAAACGTGGCTTGTTTTGATGGGGGAAAATATTTGGCCAAAAATTTGGTTGTTGATTCTACCCAAGAGGTTATAGAGTTAATCTCTGGTTCCTCAAACCAGGTTTGTGCATTGAGAGTGAGTGAATAGGGAAATAGGTATAGATAGACTATGTTTTGATTAACCCCAATCAGCTTAAAGGAGTTGGATAAGGAAATGAATTTGTCAAGGTGGGTTGGGATCATCATTTGGTAGGCCATGGAATTGACAGAAGTTTTGGACTAACTGAACAATGTGTGGCTTTAACTCGAATGATCCTCTACCAATTTCCGGATAGACAATTGGTCCTCCTCGACCTTCAATCAGAGGTTTAGAGTCATCAGCCAGAGTGATACGTGTGGCTGTCATAGCCTCATCGGCAGGTGGTTGACTAGTTGAGTGGATAGGGATAACGTAATTTATAAAAGTACTAAAAGGAAGGAAAAATAAAGAAAGACGTAGGGGTCTAAGGAGAAAAATTAATCCTAAAGGTTCACTAGAGAGTAAGTTCATCTTGACGCCTATGGATCGTACAGTTGGTTCCCCGGCAACGGTGCCAAAAACTTGATGCGCCACCAGCGGTCGGTAAGGATTTCAGCCCTTGTCGTTGCACCGGCTACCGGCGGTGGGCATCAGTGGGTGTTTTAAATTTGTAATTGCGGGGCCTAAGTTTTCCCTAACAATGCTAATCTAAAGGGTGAGCAAGTGGTAGGTATGACCTAGAGTCGTTCTTCAAACCGACTGAATTGAAACTAAGGCGTGGCAGATGAGGGCTTTCAAACTAGTGAAGGGTTTATAAAATTGTGGAGGAGTTTTGGTTTTTCTATTAACTAACTTAGGCAAATAAATAAATAAAAGCGAAATAAAAATAAAAGATAAAGCAGATAAAATAAAGATAGTGTTTGCTGAGATTTCGTTAATTAAGTTATGGGATGATGTTTGGAGAAACTATGTTGAAAGGTATTTGTTAATTATTAATCTTGAATACTCGTGATGTAAACACTAGATTCCCTACTAATTAAAATCCCATTATCATGTCACACCGGGAGCTAGGTTAAGGTAACATCACAAAGTATTTAGAATAATAAGCAAAATCTTGATTATGGTTTAATAATACTTTCATATGAACGGGAACAAAATCTTAAGGTACTAGACATAACTGAATCATATAACGATTCCTTGTCATCCTAACAGATTCGTATATTTAAAAAGTTCATTTATGACTTTAAACTAGCCCTTGCTTAAGACTACCCAATAAATCCCCTAATTATCCACAGCGTTCCTCACTTGAAGTGGTTCCGCCGCTTCAAACCTTGACCATGTCTTGTCCTATGATAATCCCCCATGTAGCCTTGCGGTTCCATAGTTTCATACCTTTGACAAATTATATTGACACAGATGACTGACTACCTTTTAATTGGACGTCGTTAAAAAGGCGTTGTAATCACGTTTATTGGTGGAAAGGCGATAGATTAAATTGAAGTTTAAAAGTCTATTTAGAAAGGTTAATTAAACTAGGTTTCTCATTTTATATGTTAGTCCGTAATATAACTACCTTCGGTCGTTACTCGACTTCCATACATTTGTACTCCACCTTGAAGTGTTTCCAGTACTATATCGAATAACAGTCGAATAGGGGCCATCATATTACTTCGTAATATTGTACCGTTTCGTAATATGACTACCTTCGGTCGTTCCTCGACTTCCATACATTTGTACTCCACCTTGAAGTGTTTCCAGTACTATATCGAGTAACAGTTGAATAGGGGCCATCATATTACTTTACGATAATTAAAATCGTTTATATTTTACCACTATGATAATCCTAAGGAAACAATCAAACAAGAACATGAAATAAGACGATCAAAGCGATACTACCGATCTTTAATATTTAATTATAAATCATCCCATAATTAATTAACTATATCGCAAACAAACACACCAAGTATACTACTCTCTAATCATGGCAATAACTAAATCTAGCATAATCAATAAAAACGTAATTACTTAAGATAGATAGGGATAGAAAGAACCAGGATTAAATGCGAGAGAGAATAGACTTGAATTAATTGACACAATTCCAAGCATACACCGAAGATTACAATGCATTCCGCACTTTCCTTCTACTTCTAATATAACTCCTAAACTAGTTTACATACTAGTTAAAACTAATCTAAAGAAAGAAATATATAGTGAGAAAGTGGGAGCTTATTTCTAGAGTGAGAAAGATAAGCTAGGAAGGTGTGTTTGCAAATGAGCCTCATGCCCATTATTTATAGGAGAGTTTTGGTGCATTTTAGCAAGTGAAAGCTCACAATAGCAAAAGGTGGAAAAGGTGGTGGCACCAGGTACGAAAAGGTGGAAAAGGTGGTGGCACCAGGTACGAAAAGCACGTAAAGGTCTAGCACCCGGTACACGAAAGGACCAAAAAGCGCGATCCGTGCCGGTGAGTGGCGGCCGGCGGTGGCCATGTGCCAGCTGGCGGCGGTGGGGTGGCTGGCCGGCGGCGGCTGGCACCCCCCTCCCCCCCCCCCCCCCCCCCGCGCACCTGTTCGTCGCCTGTTGCCTCGTTTCTCGATTCGTGCGTGTTTTCTTCGTTATGCGTCCGTTTGTATTGATTCTTTTTGCGTTGGATTCGTAATTCAAAAATGAAGCTTTTGATGAAAAGAAATCCCAAAAATATGTCTCTGAACTTTAGATGTGTCGTACGTATCGTTTGGATCTTCCAGCGTACGTAGAATCTTCATTCTTCGTTCGTTTTTGTTGATTCTTCTTCTGTTGGATTCGTAATTTGAAAACGAACATCTTGGGTGAGATGGATGTTGGTGATGGGCACTTTTGTCTAGAAAAATCATTTTGATGCCTTGAATCTTCAAACGTGCGTGGAATCTTCATTTTCTATCCGTTTTGCTTGATTTTCATCCTGCAACCTTGTTTTGACCATCTTGGCATAATACTATTGATTTGTACTGAATTTGAGTTAAAGTGCCAAGAATCGTTCTAGAATGAGAGAGATATCGGTAGTAAAAACGTGACTTTTTACGCGATATCAATGGACAAAAAATACGGCCAGGAAATACTACTGGAAAAGTAAAAATACGGCCGAGACAAGCTGTATACGGTTGAGCCCAACCATATACGGCTTAGAGCGAACCGTATATGGCCAAGTTCAACCGTATACGGTTAGTGCTCACCCGTATTTCTTGTTTCCATCCCGAAATACAGTCGGACGGCCCGTATATTGTGTCTGAGCTGTATTTTTGAAGATTTTTACTCGGACAAGAAATACGGTTGGGATTTTAAAGATGGAAATACGGGAAAGAAATACGGTCAAGGAAATAGTATAAATATAGCCTTCCACCTCCATCATTCTTGTTCTACGATTCACACTTCAACTCACTCTCTCACTACTCTCTTTCTAGATTTAGGTTTTTATTTTTAGTTTTCTTAGTTAGTGGCTAGTTAGTCTCCGATTAATACTTAACCGGGCTAATAGAGGGGTAATATTGTAATATCGCTTGGAGGATACTCGAAGTTCTGCTTGTATACTTTTCAAGTTATATTCAGCTATGCTCTTTTCACGGTTCTATTTATCCTTTATCTTATTACTTAAAATGCACGCTGTTATTATTTTGATTATGCTAGATTTATCATGATTAGCGAGTAGTTATATTGCGTGTTTGTTGTGATGCAGTTAGCCGTATTAGTAGGGATGATGTCATTATGAAACAATGGAAGTAACGTTATACGACTTTCATTTGTATAGCGCTAGAAACACCAATGTGTGTAGTACAGAATGTGGAAGCTAAGAAAGTCGTGGGTGCAATTTATTGGGGAATAATGTCCCAAACTATTTTATAAATGAAAACTCGGTGCTTTGATTAACTTTCTGTCTATGATTATAAACCTCACTTTAACCTAACGCCTTTCAACCAATGAATGTGATTAAAACTTTTATTAAGATGTAGCTAACCTTAAGTAAAGGTAATTAATTATCTATGTTTAAAATAAACATGATCTGGTTTCAAACCTGTGGAAATACCGTTTTCAATCAAAGTAGTGTACACAGTACAAAAACTAGGGATTTATTGTGATTTTAAAGTAAGATGGATAATTCCTGAACATAAATACAAACTTAGCTTATAAGTCCAGAGTGATCATTGTAAAATAAAGCAACGTAAATACCGTAAAACGACTGAATACATGGTATATCATTGGAATCACAATTGGTGTAGTACAACGTGGAAGTCATGAGATAGCCGTTGGTACTATGCTTTGTGAATTACCGGTTATTATAAACTTTGAACTTTACAAACCCATTGATAGAAAGTAATCAAGCATCAAACCAAGTCTTATACTTAAATGTTTTATTCAATTATGTATTCCTGTGGGTTTAAGAACGGTCAGACATCAAGTTAGTTTGTTGCCTTATTTATGCACCCAGGATATCTAATCCCAAAAGGGTCATTGTATAGTAATAGGATAGTGTTGTGGGCTTGACAACCTACTCCGATCAGAATCATGATAGCCTAGTTACTCAGTGACATACTGATTGAGAAATCGATCAGTAGGGAGCTAGTGCTTATCCCACATATACTCGAAACAAATAAAATACAAATCTTTAGAGATGTTTTCATAACCTAGACTAAACATCATCCCAACATTCGGCTAACGAACTCACAACAAACACCCCCTCTTTCCTAACTGCTATCCCGTTTACTTTTCTATTTTTTATTGCTTATTAGTTTAATTATAAGAACAAAACCAAACCATGCCTAACTATTTTAAAACCCCCCTCACTAGTTAGAGACGGGCATCCTAGACTACTCAGATCCACAATACAGTTGGTTTTAAAGAACGACCCTAGGTCATACTTGCTGCTATACAACCCTTAGGCCACATAGCACTAGTAAAACTTAGTCCCCGCATTTATAAATATTAAAACCCTCTAGTGCTACCACTAGCAGTCGGTCCACAATGACGGAGTAATTCCAGATTGACTGTTGGCGGTGTATCACTAACCTAAGGTATTCTATACTGCTATCCCACACTTAGAGGAATATTGTCCCTAATGTTCTCTTGAGTTGAGATTTTACTGAAAGCAAATCCCACACTTAGAGTTTGAACATATCGGAAAATGTCTCTCAAATATTTGTTCTGGGCTGGAATCCAACACTTAGTGATAAGCTTAGGATAAGATATAGAAAACTTTTATTTAAACAGCAAAATAGAACAATAATAATCAAATCAAAACAAGGATCAGAACGAGAGAACTCCCATATCAACGTGATGGTTGGAAGCTGAATTTTTGAGGATATGTTGCCGTTGAAGAAGAGTACTTGCCAAATATCCTCTTTGCAGCAGTTCCATGAAGTTCACTCAGCTTTTGGGAAGCGCACTTTGCAAAAAGTCTCTATATTCTTCAACTCAACAACTCAAAACTATCTCTTGTGAAAATATCTCGTAAGTTTGAACACGTTGGATATACTTTTTACCAACTTCTCATTTTTATATCTTTTTATTGAAAGGGTGTCACTATCTCAGAATGTGAAAGATGTTTTCTATTACAAATCGTTTGTAAGACATGCTTTTTTAAACTAGTTCAAGCATAATGTGTGAAAGTAGCACACAAGTACCTCAAATGCTCGAAACACATGAATTATTATTTTTGAAAATGTTTCCTATACTATAGGATTAGTGATGTGGTAAAAGCTATCAGTGTAAAAATGAAGCTGTGTTTTGAAAGCATTTGTATATCCAAGTGTGAAAGATAGTCAGAGATATTTCACTTCTTGGAATTTAAAAACAAAATACTACTAATATTAAAGGATATTTATTTCACCGGTTGCCTCCTGAGAAGCGCTTCTATTTAAAGTCGAGAGCTCGACTCTTGTTCCTCTTGGATCAGCCGAAAGAGGAACCTCCAGGGCCAGAGGTGCTGGATAATGATGCCCTGGAGTTTTGAGGGTAAAACCTCATGAAGTAGCAAGTGATGACTTGGGTGATATTTGGGATTCTTGACACAAAGAGAGGGAAACTATCGAAGTGTTCCTCAGCAACCCTCTGCAAGTACAAAAGGTCCCAGGTGATATCCTAGACTGCTTTGGAGATGGGCCCATCAGAATCTATAAAGTAGGTTCCATTGTACTCGAGTCTCTCATGGTGTGGTCGTTCCTGTCTCAATGAATCCATGAACCCGAAGAAGCGCAAATGAATATTTTCATGAGTTGTGGCGCTGGTGTTTCTTCCTAATTCATTGATGGATTCGAGGATGTCTTGGATGAGCTGCTTCTGATGATCGGAATATGTGAGGTTTGGTTTACAAAAGATGTTAATCATTCTGTTATACACCTCACGTAGTCCATCATGGAATAACTGTCTGGGCTTTTCCGAGAAAACAGTACCGAAGATTTCTCCAAGCTGTTCTGTGATAAAGTTCGTGGTGTTAACCATTGAACCTTCGGGTATGGATGAAGGGATGCTACGCTTTCTTACATCAATACTCGCAAACTGAAGCCTTTCGATAATCTTATGAGCGTGAAATTCTATGGTGCAGTTGATCGCCTCCGAACGGTCGGTCGGGTTTTACCCCGGTCGTTGGTCCAACCTTCCGGCTGCGATCTATTGTGAAGGTTTTTAAATTTATATTTTGCTGGGAAGCCTAAACTTTATTACTACCTACTGCTCTAAGGGTATTAGGGCAGTAAGCAGCAAGTCTGACTCAGGTGTCATTCTTAAAATCGGAGCGAATCGAAATGAAGTGAATACCTCAGAATAATAAAAGCTAATAGGATGGTTTTGATAAAGAAGGTAGGGTTTGTTTTTTGATATTTTCTAAGTTAACTAAAATGTAGGAAAATAAATTCTAAACTACAGATAGGGTAAGCAGATAGATAGAGATTGTGATTGTTGGAGTTTCAATATTCAGGTTCGGGATGATGTTCATTATAAAAGGTTATTAGAGATTTACCTTAGTAAAATCATCAGAGGTTAGGTGTAAACACTAGCACCCTACGATTTAAGTGGAAACCCTAAGTCGTATGTCACTGAATACTAGGTTATCATGAGTCTGATCAGATCAGGCTGCTCAGCCCCCAACACTGTCCGATGAGGACAAGTGACCCTTCTTGGAGTTAACTCCTGGGTGCATGAATAAGAAAACAGCCCGATATTTAATTTTTAACCTTTCTTAACACCTTATTCTAATTGATTTTATTAAGGCTTATACTAATTGCTTGCTAATGTATGTTAAACTATCAGTTATGTTGGATCAAGGGGTTTAAGCATCCTACACTACAGCTGAATGTTCACTTTCTCTTCAAGATCCCTTAAATTTAATTGAGGAGCACAAATACTTCTGTCAAGGGGTAGACCCTCCTTTGCAATCAAACGTTCATCCCTAGGTTTGTTTCACGGTGTATACTACGTTTTTCAGTAATTCCAAAGCTTTAATATATACCTAGACCGTGTTCAGGAAAGGTAACTTCCAGGTATCCACAGTGTCATATGCTTACCACCGGTCCGTAGCTTCCACGCATTTGTACTCCACCAGAGGTGTTTCCAGCGCTATACTAAGTACTGGGCCATTTTACAGCATGTCCACAGTTTCATACAAAAACACGGATAACTATCTACCAATACTAGGGTTGATCAAGTCCTAATACTAAAGTAATAGTCACTTGAAAGCTTGGAAAGGGTGAAATGAGTGGTTTAGATCTACAGCTTGAGAAATTTAACCCGATACATAACATAGCAATTTCCAATCACATATTTAATTAAAGATTAATTTAACCTCATCCCTACTCCTAAATATATACATTTTACAATCACAATATTACACAACTCAATAAACATGACAATAAATAAAGCACATACCATAATACTATGCATGGATAAATCAGACATAATAACAGTATGAGAGAATAGATATCACCGGATAATAGGGCAGCGTAACAAGAGAAAAGAACTTGCAATCCTTGAATAAAAGCTTGAACACCAATACTCCTTGACTACAAAGATGATCTCTACTCTAATCTACTAGCTACCCACTAATTACTCTCTAACCCTCTAGAGAGAGAAGTTAGAGAGACAAACTAACTAACTAAGAAAGAAAATATGTGAAAGAGTGAATTGTTGAATGAAGAATGGAAATTAAAGGTCTGTTTAAATGAGGAGGATTGATCCACTATTTATAGGCAAATGGATCACTAAGCTAGCTTCACAACTTGACACCCGATTCTACCGATTTACATTGAAATACCACCCCAGATCAGAAATTTGGCACCAAAAGGGTAGTATTCAGCACCAAAAGGGGCGTATCCTGCACCGTAGAGGGGGTATACCACCACCTAGGGGGTATATCACCCTTTTAAAGGGGTATACGGCCCTTATAAGGATGTATACGGCCCCTAAGGGGTGGTATATGGCCTTTGTAGAGGTGGTATGCCCTTGGTCGAGGTCTTGTGCACTGGATCGTAAGTCTTGTTGCTTGGTCATAGTTCGTGTGATCTTCGTTTGGCTTTAGTTTCTTCGTTCTTGATCCGTTTTTAACGTTCTTTAAATCTATGAGTTCGTAATCTCCATACCTACATTTTAAGATAATTATTAAGTCCCAGATCGGAGTTTTACGATAAAATAGCGTGTCGAACGAATTATGCCTATTTAAGTGTGTTTTCCGTCCATTTACCGTTGTTTTTGAAATACTTATAAAGTTTTGACCTTTTTTACAAAATATGGAAAATGTGAGCTTTATTGGCATATTTTTATTAATTAAGTGCTAAATATGAAGTAAAAGATGTGCGTAAAACATGACCTTTTACGTCAAATCAGCAGTCGATATAAAACTTGTGTGGGAAAGAGTCATTGATATGATCGTTATTAGCCATGGAGTTCATTAATCCCCTAAGATTGTTCATCATCAGAATGTCGAGCTCTGCAGCAGGATTCTCAGTAGCATGATCCAAATGAGCTCGATAAGTGTGCAGAAAACGGGTCTGCTCGGGTGAAAATGGAAATGCGGACCTGATGAGTATTTCATATACCTTGTCGTATATGATCTTCTTTTCCTGAAAGAACTCTAGCTCTTCTGTAGATGGCTCATCATTGTCTTGATGTTCTTGTAAAAGCTAAAGTGCTTGATCTTCGGCGAAGGCATAAAGACGGTTTTGGAAGAACTGAGGATCTTGGGTACAACCATTGGCTTGATAAACTTCATATTCTGCTTCAATCTTTTTTATCAAGTCTCTCTATTGTGGCGTGTACACATTAGTAGAATCTCTGATAATCGCCATCATGATACGAAAGTCATCCTCATATTGCTCAATAGCACTGATCATTTCTTCGTCACTAGAGACGATAGGAACTTGGATAATTCCGAGAGGAGAATCTGGAATGGTGGAAGGTAGATGAAGGTGAATAGAGTGGATATCGATCGGAACATCAATATATACGACGTCATCTTCGTCATTGTCTATCACTATGGTATCAACCTCTAGAGAATTAGGGAACTCAACAGCGGTAGACTGAGAATCATCGGTGATCTATGATATCAGATAGGAAGAGACCATCTCAATTTCCTTTTCATCCTGAGAGTCGTAATCATGACTGGACCTAGAAGTACCTTCTAGATCGAAAGGTTCAGATGAATCAAGGGCTTGAATCCCTTGAGGACGTATGTGTGGTCAGAGTCAAGATTCCTTGTAGTCTGCAATCTTCTTCAGGAGCTTGCCTCGTAACTCTGGATATTGCTTAGACAAAGCAATAGTACTTTCGATATTCTCTAAAGCACGAAATCAAGGAAAGGTGAGAGGTTTGGTAGGATCGATGACTGATGCGATAAGTTTCTCCATAGTAAGCGCGTACTCAGCATCATAAGAATAGTCACTCAGTGGTTCTTCTTCATCTGAGTCACTATCTCGCATAGGGATAAAGCTTTGGGTGTAGTCTATCTGCATTATCTCTGCTGTCGGAAGGTATGAATCAGGAAAGTAAGTTGTTGCACACTGATCTTCTTGTACCTCGTCCTCCTCTTTTTCTTTTATTTCTTCTTCTTCAGTCTTTTCCTCTTCTTCCATTTCTTCTTCCTCAGTGTCAGAAGTAATCGTAGTGAGCTAGTCAGACATTTGTGCGTCTGGTTCAGAATCATCATCTAAAGTAACTCTGCCTGCCGATATCATACATATCTCTACATGCTCCGTCATAGCCTAGTCAGTATGATCAATCTTGAAAGTTATAGTTTCTCCATGAGATCTAAGACTGATAGGCTGTGAATAAACATCAATGATAGTACGTGCGGTGTTCAAGAATGGTCTTCCTAAGATAATAGGAATGTATACATACTCTTGTATGTCCATCACTACGAAGTCTGTGGGATATAGGAATTTATCTACCTTAACCATGACATTCTTAGCTATTCCTTTAGGGTGTCTAATGGATTGGTCAGCTAGTTGGACGCTCATCTTGGTAGGCTTAAGGGATCCTAATTCCAGTCCGGTGTAAAACGAATAAGGCATAAGATTGATACTAGCTTCTAGGTCGGCTAGAGAGTGTATCATGCTCGAGTGATAGATCGAACAAGGAAGGGTGAAATGTCATGTATCTCCTAATTTCTCAGGTAAGGAATTTTTAAGAATAGCTGAACATTCCGTGTTCAGTGGGACATTGGGTACTTCGGGTACCTTGTCCTTGGTCGACAGGAGTTTAAGGATGTATTTTGAACTGGAAGGGGTTCTGGACACGGTGTTCATGAACTTTCCATCGAGATGGAAGGTTTTTGCCTTGTAGGCTTTCATAAGGTGGTCTGGAAACGGAATTCGTACTTCCCTTTGAGGTGTAGGGATAAACATAGGCTCGATTGTCTGTGGGATAGGAGAAGGAGTGGAAGGTTGGCTTGGTGCCTCCTTCTTGTCTGTAGTACTCATCTGTTTAGCCTCTTCTACGTGGGGGTTTATTACCGTGTTACTAGAAAGATTACCATAGGGCCTAGAATCAAGACGTTAGGCTAGTTGTCCTATCTAGGTTTCAAGATTTTTGAGAACGGCCAGTTGGTTCCTAAGGAATAGGTCAGTTTGGTCCAACTTAGCACTAGTCTTTTGATTGATTTGGTGTTGGCCTTGGATGAACTTAGTGAGGGTGTCATCTGGACTAGTAATGGGCACAAGGGTCTTAGTGGGCTCAGTCGATTGAGCTGTGTTGGGTGCAGTCAATGATAGTGGTTGGTTATAGGTGAGTTGGGGTTGTTGTGGGTAAGTAGGTTATCTAGGTTGGTAATTGGGCTGAAAAGTTTGTTGGTACCTAGGTAGGTATTGGTTGCCTCTAGTCCTAGGGGGAGAGGTTCGAGCGAAACCAGGGGGATTTTGTGGGCAAGCTGGAAATTGAGCATAGTAAACCGTACCGTTAGCAGGATCCTCGTACTAAACCTGATAAGCTTCTGTAGGCAGGTTGGCACAGTTCTGGCATGCCTGAACTTGGTGGGAGTACTGGGATAGTTTCTTTATTTCGCCGATTTGTTTCATCAGGGTTTCAATCTTCTTTGGCAAGGACTTGATAGCTTCGGTCTGGAATGGGTTTGGAGTGGCAAGCGGTGTCGATGATGAGGAATGCTCACCAGAGTTCCAGTCGTGATGGTGCATCGTCATATTCTCGATCAGGTTCCATGCTTCTTCATCAGTTAGTTGCATGAAGTTTCCTTGAGCAGCAGCGTCGAGAGTGATGCGATGATTTGTAGCAAGACCGTTATAGAACGTGCACAACTGGCTGGTTTTCTCTATCAAGTGGTTAGGACACTTGTTTAGGAGACTCATATATCTCTCCCATGCCGTATAGATAGATTCATCATGAGCTTGGTGGAAGTTCATGATGTCATTCTTGTATTTGGTTTGTTTGCCTGGAGGAAAGTACTTCGTTAGGAACTTAGTAGCCATCTCCGTCGAAGAGGTGATAGAGCCGGTCTCTAATCCCTCAAACCAGGTCAAGGCATTGTGAGTGAGAGAATAGGGGAATAAGTATAGGCGGACTATATCCTGATCAACCCCATTCTGCTTGTAAGAGTTGGTAGTTTGAATAAAGCGGTTTATGTGGTCGTTGCGATCATCGTGGGGTAAACCATGGAATTGGCATAACTCCTTGATGAGTTGAACGATATGGTATTTAAGTCCAAAAGACTCGTCATCGATAACATGATAAATGATAGGCCCACCTAGTCCTTCGATTGATGGTTTGGTGCTATCGGCGAGCGTGACACGAGCAACCATTGGTTATCGGGTGCGTTTTTATTTGTGAGTGGTTCAGGTAATCGACTCTGAATCGGGTACGAAAATGAGATGTTCAGATCTAGATGATCAGGTCAAATATCATTGTGTATTGTGGGAAGGAATTTTCATCAGGAACAAGTAAAAGAAAACTAAACTATGAGTATTACTAGAAAGAAAAGTTTGTCTAGAATGTCTTCGGATCTTACGGCTGATTCCCCGGCAACGGCGATAAAAACTTGATGGCGCCTGACAAGTCAGGCAATGAAATTCTCTCGTTGTGAAGGGGGAGAACCTTCCTCATCATCGATGGACTGACCGAACAATACCGGGTGCCGATCGGTGGGTTTTATAATTTGTATTTGTGGGGCCTAAGTATACTTAAAACTATAGGTGTATAGTAATATGTATGACCTGGAGTCGTTCTCTGAATCAGTGTATTATAGATCTTTGGACGTATGAGGCGGTCTATCTAACTAGTAATGGTTTTAACAGATAATCTGGAGGTTTGTTTGGGTTTTTTTTTATACTTAGGCAGAAAATAAAATAATGCAAAATAAAAGATAGGTAGTTAGCAGATAATCTAGAGGAGGATTTTGCTATGACTTCGGTAGCCTATAACTGGGATGATGTATAAGTTATGAATTTGTCTTAAAGCTTTTATGTTTCACTTATTTCAAGTATTAGTGGAGTAAGCACTAGTTCCCTACTGATAGAGTTCTCGATCAGTATGTCACTGAGTAACTAGGCTATCGTGATTCTGATCGAAGTAGTTTATCCAGCCCACAACACTAACCTGTGAAGGTATAGTGACCCTTAAATGGATTAATATCATGGGTGCATGAATAAGGCGACAAACCAACTCGATGTCCAACCTTTCTTAACCCCAAAAGAATACTTAATCTAAACAAAACATTCAAGTTAAACACAAGATTTTATGTTCTTTGCTTACCTTCTATTGATGGGTTTGTAAAGTCAGGGGTAATTTGATCACTGACAATGTACTAAACAAGTAACAATGGCTCCTTCCGTGGCTTCCACGATATACTCCACCCGTGGTGTTTCCATTACTATACCAAGTACTTAGCCGATTTACGGTACTCGCTTTGCTTTATACAGTACCCCCGTTAATCCACACCAGTAAGTAACGACGTCATTTCCGTGGCTTCCACGTTGTACTCCACTAGTGGTGTTTCCATCGCTATACCAAGTACTTAGCCGAGGGTACTTACGTTGCTTCATAAAGATTTCCCTATACTTGTTTAACTAAGTTTGTATTTAAGCGTAGTAATTATCCATCTATGATATAAACCAGCTCTTACTTTAAAGTCCCAATATCCCTAATTTATTCACAGTGTAATATTTGCATTCGTTTTAGAAAACAATATTTCCACAGTCACTGTGTACTTCTGCGTTCAGATAAGAAAGCAGTATTTCCACAGTTCCGGTGCGATGTACTTGCGTTCAGTTCAGAAAACATTATTCCATAGTCACATTGTACTTTACGTTCAATTTAGAAAGTATTATTTCCATGACGACGATGTACTTTGTGTTCATTTTAGAAAGCAATGTTTACACTATTTATAAATCAGACCATGTACGTTTAGACATAGATAACTAAGTACCTTTGGATAGGGTTCGCGACGTCCTATATTTAAGGTCGTAATCACGTATACTGGTTGAAAGGCGTTTAGTTTGAATGAGATTTAAAATCATAGATAGAAAGTAAATCCAAGCACTAGAAATTTTTATAATAACATTAGTCCACAACGGATTGTGCCCACGACTTTTATAGCTTCCACGTTTTATACTACACACATAGGTGATTCCAGAGCTATACAAATAAAAGCCGTATAATGTTACCTCCGTTGTTTCATAATGACATCATCCCAATTAATATGACTAACTACATCATAGGAAACACGCAATATAACTACTCGCTAATCATGGCAATCGATCCTAAATCTAGCATGATAACAACAATAACAATCATCATAATTATAATAGATAAAGAATAGATATAACCATAATAAGAGCGTAGCTGAATACAACATGAAAGAATACAAGCAGAACTTCGAGTATCCTCCAAGCGATATTATAGAATTATCCCTCTATAGAATTACCCATCTCACCAAGAATACGGCTCAGATACAAAATACGGGTCATCCGGCTGTATTTCAAGTGAGAAACAAGAAATACGGGCAAGCAACGCCCGTAGACGGGCTAGACAGGCCGTATACGGCTCAGCCTAGGCCGTATACAGTCAAATCACCCCTGCATACACAATCCCTAGGAGATAAAATAATCGTCCTTATTACGTTTGAACAAATGTGTTCTTAATGCTAGATTGTATCTCGTCACATTATTCTTGGTAATAAAAGTTGAATTCGATATCATGCATTGTTTTGCCTCTAATATCACTTAAAAAGTCACGTTTTTACTACCGATATCTCTCTCATTCTGGAACAATACTTGGCAAATAAACTCAGATAATGTTCAAATCAATGAAACTTTACCAAGAAGGTCAAAATAGAGTTGCACGAGAAAAATCAAGCAAAATGGACGAAAAACGAAGATTCCACACACGTTTGAAGATTCAAGACATCGAGACAAGATTTATAGGCAAAAGTTCCCATCACTGAGATTTCTCTTATCCAAGATATTCTTCTTAAAATATCGAATCTAACAGAAGAAGAATCAGCAAAAACGGATGAAGAATGAAGATTCTGCGTACGTCAGAAGATTCAAACGATTCGTACGAAAAAACCAAATATCAGAGACATATATTTGGGATTTCTTTTCATCAAAGTCTTTGTTTTTGAAAAATGAATCCAACGTAAAAAGAATAGACGAAAACGGATGCATAACGAAGAAGATACGCACGAATCAAGAAACGAGACGAAAGATGGCGAACCGGGGCGGCAGCCTGCCAGCCGCCGCCGGCTGCCATGGTGGCGGCGCCGGCTGCCTGGCCCCCGTTCCCCGTCCACTTTTTCATCCTTGCTCGTACTCGCAGGGTACATGTGCTAGACCTTTTTCGCAACTCTAGGGTACACGTGCTAGACCATGAGCGACTGCGTTCAATAAAAAGGGCCACTGACTCCCTCGCAGGAGAGTGTGGAGAGTTGAGCATTGTCTGTCTGATCAGAATCATGATACCCTAGTTCCTCGTGACATATCAGTTGATAACCGACTGATAAGAAATCTACGGGTTATACCATAAGCTATCGAATCTAGTAAACATTCCCGATTTAGATAAACGTTTTCTCTTAAAAGTCATCGTTCCATATTATGAGCTAATGAAATCACAACAAGTACTACTTTCCATCATCTGATTTATTATTATCTTTTATTCGTTTTATTTAATTTATTTTGTTAACTGAACCAAAACCCACAACGCACTTTTATAAAAACCTATACTAGAAAGTAACGATTGATTGGATCACCTCCGTTTCAATTCAGTTTCTCTTTATGAACGACTCTAGGTCATACTTACTCTCTACTAGCCTTTGGTGCAGTAGTAATAAGTCACACTTAGATCCCAGCATTTACAAATTTAAAACACCCACCGATAGGCGTTGTGATCACTCGCGTTTGCGACGATCGGAACCCCATCAGCCTCTTTATTTTATTTTATTTTTACTGGTAGTTTACTCCGTTATTTTAAGGGGTTAGTGCGCGCAAATGTAATAAACTATGGTCTGACATTCATTGTATGTAACGAACTACTCGAGCCTCCATTTTATGTAAAGAACTTTGTATTTTCTTACATTGTATGTAATGAACTTGTAATTTCCTTAGTATTTCCACGTTTCGATTATATAAGCCGATACGTGGCATCCCATAGAACCATTAATCTGCTCAAAATACATACAATGTAAGGAAATTTCAAGTTCGTTACATACAATGAATGTCAGACCATAGTTTATTACATTTGCGCGTACTAACCCCTTATTTTAATCACAACTAGTACTATGAGTGGATTTTTATTTTTATTTTTTTGTATTACAACCTTCTAATTTCATGAATTCAACATTCTTGAATTTAATTTCTCCATTTTGTTTTGATGTATATATAAATTGTGATTGTGATTGTGATTGTGATTGTGATTGGAAATAATTGGACTTTTTTCAATACAAAGTCGAATAATAATATCTATAAGAACTGCATTTTTTTCCACCAACACCTCCATCGTACAACGCCCACCACATTATCATTTTCCACCCAACACCTTCCCGGTGCACCGCTCAACGTCCGCCGCTGCATAACTAACCTCACCTTACTTTCACCAACTCCCACAACAATATGATTTTCCACCCAATATCTCTACAGTTGACCATCCTCAATGTTTCTGTGGCATTATTAGCGACATCACCCTTACTTTTATATAAGAAGATAACATTAATTGATCTTGTTGCGAAATACGAATAGAAAATCTTTAGTATTTCTATTTTCTTAAGCAATATTATATGTTCATTAATGCATTTTTGAATATTCTGCATTGTACTCCTTAGGAATGGTGATAATAAAAATTCAATCCATGTAGGATTGTTTTTTTTTTCTTTAATCCTTTATTTTAAAGGGGAAGGTTCAGGGGGGATGGGTGTGTTATAGGAGCAGCAAAAGCAGACTCCATCCCCACCGTTCATTGCATTTCAACGGCCAAGATCAATCCAGCCAACAAGGACTAGACTGTAAATAATATGGTCAAGGGACCAAATGTGTAAATATGTTACACACCATCAATCAAGCTCGGTCAGTACGGTCAGTCATCTCCTTTTCCCTCTTTCTCTCACCATCTTCAAACGGAAACACACCATCTTCAAACGGAAAACACACCACCATCTCCATGAACGTTTCCCATCTTCGTCAACAATCATCAGCATCAACGACAATCAAAATATTCTGACCAACAAAACGTCGCCGATCATCATCGTTTTAGTATACTTGAAAATGTAATACTTAATAATATTCAAATATTCTATTGCATCTTGAATATGAATAACTGCATTTTATGACTCTTGGAGAGTTTATCTTTGTTTTTTAAAACTCTCTATTACACTAAAATAATAAAGTTGTTTTACTATATCTTTTGTGCTGCTAACTGCATCTTAGTAGTTTGACTATATAATGACAAAATGATATAAAACAAACATTTCAATACATACTTGAAGAATTTGCAAACTACATTTTATAAAAGTTGTGAAACATCATTATTTTGCTACCACTTGTTTTACTTAATTTTTAAATATTGCTACTGCATTTTATGTCCTGTTAGTAATATGTTTGTCTGATATCATTGATGTAGTACACTTCTTAAATAAATCAGTGAAAGAGAGTGCTTACAAAAAGTCGACCAAATTAAAAAGTGTAAAAGTTGAAGTACAGAAGAAGAGATCAACAAATAAAAGAAAAAGACCTTCAAAGAAGGTTGTTTTGGGTAAGATAAAGGGTAGATCTTCGCCACGTTGGTTAAAATCAGTACTAAAGTCCACCACTGGAAAGCAAAAGGAACTTATAAGAGACATAGGTTTTGGACCATTGCTTGACTACTTTGACTATGACACCGTGCCTTTAAAATTAGGCCTTTTTGTTGTGCAAAGCTTCGACCCAGATACATGTCGTTTGAACTTCCCAGATGGTAGAGCAATCAAAGTGACAAAAGAGCTAATTCATAAAGTTGTTGGCTTGCCGATTACATATTATACAATTCAAACATACAATCCACAAAGAGGAGGTCAAGAGGTAATTGAGGAATTCAGAGAACATTTTGAAGTTAAAGGCAAAGAAAAAATCATTGTCAACCGACTTCATGACTGGATGGTGGATTACATAGATGGTGATAGATGGTACAAGCTAAGTTTTCTTGCATTGGTAACAACTTTGCTAATCGAGTGTTGCCCAAACGGATCTATAAATGAATCGATTATACCTCTGGTTGACTGCAACAATGTAGACATACTTTATTACGACTGGTGTGGTTACATTATGGATGCAATTGTGAGGATGACCACGACCTTTAAACCAACCAACCATTTTGATGGACCCTTGTTGATCCTTGTGGTAAATATAAGTTTTTTATAATGTAATATAAAGTTCCAATTGAGTGGAAGGTTTCTGATATTCATGTTTATTGAAATTGTACATTTGTAGCTGATTTACGTGCACTGTACAACCATTGAAAATGAGGAAGCTGCTAGAATGTATCCAGGCATAAGGAATTGGAATTCTGTTACTTTAACAGCTAGTGAAAATGAAGAGATAGAGAGTGGAGGTTTTGGTTTACAGCATGTGAGAATTCTTGAAGGATATGAAGAAGATTTAGTGCTATATGTAGAAGAGATGAGTGATTCTTCTGGGGAAAAAAAGAAAGAGAAGTAAAGAATTAGGTAAATTATTTCATTTTTATATAACATTGTTATCTATTTTGAAAAAAAAATTAGACAACTGCATTTTAAACATACGGAAATACAAAAAGTTTGGTAATTGAATTTTTTTTTTCCACAGAATTCGATGGAAGACAGTTAGAACACATGGATGACTCTCCTTTTGATTATGTTTTTGAGATTGGGGATGAACATTTAAGAGTATGTAACTTTCTTACATTGAGTATTCATTCATATGTGCAACCGTTGTTTGTGATTGATTATTATCAGGAAAAAAAAATATAAAAACTTAATGATGACTATATTACAGGATTCTAAAATGATGATCAAACGAAATATGGTTCGTGTTCGAAAATATAAAGAGCACATTGATAACTCTATAAAGAGTTTTATGTCATCTAATCCATTTGATCCGGAAGTTCTTTGTTTAGCCGTCGAAAGAAACAAAATTTTTGATGTTACAAGGAGTTTAAAGAAGGAGTATGCACCGGATTCTGATGATGAGATTTTGTCACCGACGTCTCATCATATCACAGAAATTGGACAGTCATCTAAGAAGCCAGAATCATCAATACTGATTGTTGAGCCGTTATGTGCAGTAAAAAGCACATTTTCTGAAAATGCAACTGATGGTACTTCTGAAAATCCAAACGTAGTTGAAATAACACCTAAAGAATCTGCATTTGATGTCGGAGAAAAGACAGAAAATGTTGATGAAACTGACAAGAAGAAGGAAGATCTGGAGGCATGTGAGAAGGATGAATTGGAGAAAAATGGTGGTCTTGAAAACTTGAAAGTGGGTACCTCAATGATGCAATATGAAGAAAAATCTTACATTGGGGAAGTGAAACGAAGGAAATTGAATAACAATGATTTCCCAACATTTAATTTGGGGATATCCCCTGATAATTTACAAGTATCAGACCCAAATGTGTTACAACAAGCTTTTCAAGAAGCTGCATTTGTTGGAGAACAGACAGTTCAACCCGAGGATGAAGGTTGTGTAGTGAATGATCCTGAAATAGGCTCGGCTGGGAAACCATTTTCAGATTATGAGGATTTTCTGCATTGTCAAGCCGCAGATTTGGCTTCTGCGGAGTTAGAAAAGAGGAAACAAGAAGAAAAGAAAAATCATGACATCATACGTAACCAACTTCAGAAGTTGGATGCGATTGATGAAATTCAGAAGCAAAAGGAATCAGAGATGAAGAAGAAAATAGACGAAGAAAACATAAAGAATGAAGCTGAAAAGAAAAGAGTTGAGAAGAAATTTGTCAAAGATTATTTGTTCCCAAATCAAGTATCAACATCGGATACATTGCAGAAGAAGAAAACTGAAGTAGAACCTGCATCAAAATCAACTTCTTCTCACTCAACAATGTATGCCCCATTTGAAGCTCCAATTCCAGTTGTTTTAATCCAAACTGCACTTGCTAGTTCAGTTGGTCCGCCTAAACTGAAGCTAGATTTCCAAAAGATCTTCCAAAACCTGTTAATCCATTTCCAATAAGCAAAGGTTTTAAACCTCCAACAAATCTACCAATTCCAGCTAAAACTGTTGAAGTGAACGTCAACCTTCATGAAAAAGCTGAGAAGAAGGTTAATTTTTTGACAGATACAACAGTAGAAGTCGAGGTTGATGGTAAGACCGAGGTAGTGAATATATCTGATGATCTTTTCTCTCCGTATGTTGGTAAGGAGGTTTGCGTCGATTCGAAGTTAACAGTACAAGAAGAGAGACTGTGTAGATATATCTTCAGTGCAAACCAACCTATCAAGTAAGTTTTTTGATATGCTTACCAAAACAATAATTTAGTTACTGCATTTTATATAAATTTACTGCATCTTATGTACATTTCGTATACTTTAAAAAAAATAGGACGGTTTACTTCAAGAATTATGCGTGCAATCTGAATCTTTAATCTTTGGAAAGCTTGTATAATGGAATTCCGGTACAACAAGAAGTAATTGATGTTTGGACACAGTTACTCAATTATGAAGAGTCTGAGCTAGAGTCAACTGATCAATGTGGTCGTGTCTTCTGTGATACTGAAACAATGGTAAATTTATTACTTTTAAAAACCTTATTACTGCATACTACTTTTTACTATTGTAAAAAAACAAAACAATTGCTCAAAAAATAGACTTGTTTATGCAGACATAAAATGTTATAGATCCATCTCTAGACCAAACAGTTGTTTCAACAAATTTCGAGAAGAGTGTGAAATCAAGTCTGATGCAAGCTTCAAAAACCAACTTTAGTGATACTGATGTGGTAGTTTTAAAATAAATTTCAATTTATCTAGAATTCTTTCAACAATTTTGTTTCTGTAAAAAAACAAAAAAAAAAAAAAAAAAAAAAAAAAACTAATGATGACTAATCATTATGATATGTATATGTTGGTTGTTCAGATTTTCTTCCCAATAGTGATGCCGTTTGAAGCAAAGAATCAAAGTGTGATCAACCATTATTATCTGATTTGCTTTAACTTAAAAGTACCGGGAATTTACATAATCGACAGCATCAAGGATAATACTGATATATTTACAAGATATGGGAACTTGCCAAACACTCTTGTAAGTATCTCATAAAAATTGTTAAAACTGCACAAAATAACATTAGATATAAAATTATTTGTAGTATTTTAATATACTTTGTTGGTTACTACAGCGTAGAATGTTTTGTGAATACCTTGGTAAGATCGAGAAGCGCACACACACTGTTGAGTTGATGGCGAAAGAGACAAAGATTCTTGATCTTGAATGGGTAACCAAGAAAAACTATGTGGATTATGGGGTTTTCTTGATGAGACACATGGAATGCTACAAAGGTACAAGCATCAAGGAATTCAAGACCCAATTTAATAATCAAGTTACTGCCCAGAAAAAACATATTGAAGATTTGCGAAAGAAATACTTGGCAGAGATCCTGTTATCTCCCTTCAATGACGATTTGCAACATGTTAAAGATGAAGTAAAGGCTTATGATAAGCTAGACAAGGAAGTCAGGTTGATATACAAGAAGAACTCAAAGGTAAATATCGGCAAGCGTTCGCTCAAGAGGAGCATCGTTACTGGGTGAAAAGTTTGATTGTTGGTGAAAAGTGTTATGTGTTTGGTGGTTTGTGAACGTTTTCAAACAATTTATGTGTTTCGTAGTTTATTTCGCCATGGGTGACAAAAGTACATCTGAAACAAAAAACTATTACATGTATCTTTTGGTAATGGTTGTTTGTCTGTAGGAAAAAACTTATGTGTAGAAGTTTATTTTGTGGTTTGGAAAAACATATAAATGTTGTGCTAGTTAATATCCTTGTTAGTTTATATGTCAAGTTTCTATAAAAAAAAGTTAACACTAAAAAAATCAAAATCATATTAACTTTAACACGTGAAATTTGAGACACATACTTACTGCATTTTAACAAATATATTTTCACTTGATTCCAAGGGTAGACTGCATTTTATTAACATTTAATTTTACTAGTTTCTACTAAAACTAAAAATTCCAAGGGTAAGACCTAAAATGAGTAGAACGAGAAACATACCAAATTGACTGTATTTTAAAAATGTAAAAAAGTCACTCAGATTCACTGCATGTTACCATTTTGAATACTGCATCTTAAAAATACTGCTTTTTACACCTTCAAATTTATTCTTAAAATGCATAATTTTGGCATGATCGTCCTTCTCAAAAACAAGTTGAAACATTCTTCTCTTATCCTTAGTTGACACTTTACTAAATATTTATTTTTTTTAAAAAAATCAATCAATAAACAAGAGAAAAAATAATTATTAAGAATGCTTAACATAAATAAAAAAACAAACTTCAACTGCATTTTATAATACATTAGTGCATTTTATTAAAGGGCATTTTGGTAAAAAAAACAAACATATATATCTAAAAAATACAAACACACACACAACACACACTTCAAATTCACCCCCTACCTACAAAAACCCTAACTGCAATAAAGTAAGAAAACTTAATGCAACTACGTTCTTCCTTCGTCGTTATTGTTAAATTGTTCATGAAATTTGCTACAGCGAAAAGAATGGTTAAAAAGAAGTTAGTGAAGACACCAGAATCTGGTAAAAAACTTCAAATGCAAAATCTAAGAAGAAACCGAACGAAATCATTACTTGTAAGTTGTTTCATAGTTTATTACATGCAACACTTCGTCGATATTGTGTTGTAAATTTTTAATTTAAGATGTTGTTTTTGAAAATCATTTACCACAGCCACTAGACAAAGCAAACGAAAACATCGAAGTGAATCAGATATTGAAAAGGATAACGAAATCAACAACGATTCAACAAATATACAAGAAGATGTTGATAAAAAGAGAAACAAAGGTTTGTTTCCTCTTTGATGTTTGTTAGTGTTTATAATGTTAGAAAGTGTTACACATAGTGTTATAACATTCCTCTGTTATTTATAATTTAATGAATAACTGCATTTTATTCGTATTGTTCTCATCGTAATGATCATGTTTTAAAACTGATATATATTTTTAAGAACACATACATGCTATCAATATTTTTTTATTGAATTTGATTTAAAAAACTATTATAATTTACAGGAAAAAGGATAAAAAAAGATGTAGCAGTACCAAATTATAAAGTAATTGAAGCCAGGCATTCACCGAAATGGCTAAATGATGTGTTGATAGCAACAAATTTAAATCAAAAACAAGTAATAAGGGATATGGGGTTCGGAAGCTTGCTTGACGGTGCATACGACTTTGATTTTGTCCCTGTTGCACTTGGTGGTTTTGTTGTAGATATATTTGACCCTGAGAACGGTAAGTTTAAGTTACCAAATGGTAGATCGATTAAGGTAACTAAAGAACTCATTCATGATACGCTTGGATTGCAAATGGGAGGTAAGAAGATACAAACGAAATATAGATCATCTGGTAATGATCCAGTTGTTCAAACTTTCCGGAAACAGTACTGTGAAAAACCAATTAAAGCTTAACCTATTAAACCTCTTGAAGGGATTATAGGTTTGATGAAAGAATCTGATCGGTTGTTTAGGTTGAACTTCCTTGTTATGGCTACAAGTATTTTGATTGAGTGCACCAAGGCTGGATGCGTAAACCAGACAATATTAGAGTGTATACCAGAAAAAGATGAGGATATCAAAGGTTTGGATTGGTGTGGATATCTGTTGGAATCCATGATTACGTGTCGGAAAGAGTTTAACTTCAAGAATCATTTCAATGGCCCGCTGCTTGTAATGGCGGTAAGTAATCTGTTTGTTACTTACCTTTGTTTTTATATAATTATGTTAAACAAAATAATATGTTGATATTTTCTTTTACTTTTGTGTAAAGCTTCTATATGTCAACTCTACACTCTTGAGAGATGATGAAGCCAATATATTGAAGCCATATTTGAGTAGTTGGAATTCTGAGAAACTTAAGGAACGCCAAAATCGAGAGATAAAAGAAGGAGGTTTTGGGCTTGATCATGTAAGAGTTGTTGATGGATTGGAGGATGTAATCCAATAGAAAACGCCTTCTAAGAAGAAGAAAATTGTTACTGCAAAAGGTAATATTTGAAACGACATCAAAAAGCTTGTTGTTTAAAGAATTTTTTAAAATTGTTCCACTAATAAAAAAATGAAAATCTGCATACAGAAGGTGAAGGAGATGAATTTTTAATTGGAGATACAGATCTGAAAGTAACCGAAAACCTTATCTAATGACATAATGAGTCTGCTAAAAAAATACATTGTTGTGATTTAAAATGTTTTTATATGATTTTACAAATTAATTGAATTTGTTATTTTTATTCACAGAATGACAAGAGGAGATTCATAGAAAATCTAAAGGTGATTGAAAATCTGAAAAAACCTGTTGATGAAAGTTTAAATGCTTTGATAGCTAACCATCCCAGTGACCAAGAGTTGCACAAGTTACAGCTTATTAGGGGTGATCTCTATAGAAATTTCAGAGATGTTGGTGAGGTTGATGGAGATAATACATTGGTTAATGCTGGTCATGTTGATACCTCTGCTGATGTTGTTGATGGAAACAACAAAATAAATGTTGAGAATAATATGGGACCAACAGTTGAATTAAATGAGAATCCGATTGAAAATGTTGCTACTACAAGCAACATAGGTAAACAAGTCAATCCTGTTCGAATCGTTGACTACTCACTAGAGGAAGATAGTCAAAAAGAATCAAATGTATCGGTTAAGGGACTTGCAAGTGATACAATTCGACAAGAAGAAAAGTGTGAACAATCTACAAAGAATGTTGCTAAAGATAATAACAATGCTAAATCAATCTGCAACGAATATCATTTACAAGATCAAGAAGATATTTTTGCTGATGTGGATACTAATTTTGAAGAAAGATTGCATATGTCTCAGAATGAGAACAATGATATCTATAAGGTTAGTACTTCTGCATTTATTTTAAATTAATTGCATGTTACACAAAAAATTGCTGCATTTTCAAGTAATATATCTAAACTAATATTTTCTGCATCTTAAAATACCATTTATCCATTTTGGATTGTAGCTGCAAGACATGGTTAATGCCTCATCAATGGATGGTGATACCGAAGGTAATATTGAAGATATTTTCAATGAACCTGGTATGGTAAATGATGTCTACAAGGTTAGTACACCTGCATTTACTTTAAATTCAATTTATCTACAAAAAATATACATTTTTGACTAAATTGATATTTTCTTAAAATACAGTAAATTATGCTTAAAATGCAGTAAATGATGCATTTTATTTTTTGATCCACTGCATTTTAGGGAGGGCATTAAATAAAATGCAGTAAAATTATGCTTAAAATGCAGTAAAGTATGCTTAAAATGCAGTAAATTATGCTTAAAATGCAGTAAATTATGCTTAAAATGTAACAAATGATGCATTCTATTTTTTGATCCACTGCATTTACTGCATTTTGAGCATATTTTACTGCATTTTAAGCATAATTTACTGCATTTTAAGCATATTTTACTGTATTTTTTCCCTTCCCTTCCTGCTCCTCTAGAGAGTTTTGCTTCTCTGATTCTCTTTTGCTTTTTAAATTCTATTTTTGCGTTATATTACTTGAAAATCTGGTTAATGCTTCACAGATGGATGGTACTAGCGGTGGTAATATTGAAGATAGTTACAATGAGCCTAGTATGGACAATTTTGTAGGCAGTTTATTGAATAATAATGCATTTTTACAAGTAGACGAAGAAAAAACAACCGAAGTACCTGATTTTGCTGAAATTGTTAATACACCTGTTATAAAAGCAACACAGCTTGATGACGAGTTGCTACAAAAGGAACATGAAGCAGCTGCAACTTTGGCAACAGTAAAGCAACAAAGTGATCAATCAAAGAGAACATAATCTGGAATGGCAGAAGACCCAAAGGTTACTTGTCTAGCTATTGTTCCAATAGTTATTAATGAAGAAGTAAATGTGGTGAGTGAAAGACAGGAAGAATCTGAGAAGCAGAATAAGAAAGATGAGGGAAATAAGCTATCTTGAGTAAAGGAAAATGAATCAGGATCATTAGCGGAGAAAACTAAAAAGAGAAAATCAGAAACCTTGGTTAATGATGGATTTCATACGCCAATCGCATCACTTACTCATACTGCTTCACCGGTAACCTCAAAAAAACAAACTTTGAATCAGAAACTCAAAGAATTGGTTGAATCTTACACTCCAAAATGGAAAGAACAGATTGCAGACTTCATGACAATTGTGGATGCTCAGCCATTGCAAGTAGAGTTCCCTGCAGGAAGTTTCAAGGAAAAACAAAAAGTAGTTGCTATTCAGAGGAAGGGAAAACAGGCTGGAACCCGAAAACGTGGTTGTGTTGAATCAAAAAAGGAGGATGAAACGGAAGTCCTAATTGATAATGAAAAAAGGTTTGCAAAAGTATCTGAATTTCTGCGCTCACCTTTTGCTGGAACGGAGATATGTTTGACTTCTAAGAGAACGACAGATGAAGAAAGAGTTGCACGATTCATTTTTAGTGCATCTCACCCCGCGAGGTAAAAATATTTATATTGTTTTTAATTATTTAACTACAAGGTTCATAAATTTTATTAACTATCATATGATATTCATTTATGCAGTTCCGTTTTCTTTCAAACTCATGCTTATGTGGTCGAGCTTTATGTGTTTGAAACATTGTATCCCGGATTCACAATTGCATCATCGATTATCGATGTTTGGGCCCAGATTCTTAACTACGAGGAAAACAGACGCAATATTTTCAAAAATTACTGACGTGTGTTTTGTAACACACAAGCACTGGTATATATTCTTTTTAATTTTAATATTTTCTGTAACTCCTGAAAACTATGGTTAAAATGCGGTAAATTATGAAGTAAATTATGCTTAACAAGAGGATCGGATAGGGCAGAAATAAAATTGCAGTAACATATGCTTAAAATGCAGTAAATTGTGCTTAAAATGCAGTAAATGATGCATTTTATTTTATGATTCATTGCATTTTAAGAAGGGCAGAAATAAAATGCAGTAAAAAATATGCTTAAAATGCAGTAAATTATGCTTAAAATTCAGTAAAATATTCTTACAGTGTAGTAAATGATGCATTTTATTTTTTGACCCACTGCATTTTAAGCATAAATTACTGCATTTTGAAGTATAATTTACTGCATTTTAACCACAATTTACTGCATTTTAAGCATAATTTACTGAATTTTATTCCTGCTCTCCATGCTTCTCTAGAGAGCTCTGATCCTCTTTTTTTAATTTTTTCAGACGTACGATGCTATAAGTCTAAATAGAGACCAAGCTATTACGGATGAAACATTTAATGAGAACTGTACGCTAAGTGTCCTGCAAACACCACATGGAAATTATAAAAAAATTAACCTGGTACGTGTTATAATTATCTGTTTCAATTTATATTTTGTGTAACTTATTTTTCTCTAAAAAGTATTTCATTTATGATATTCTCTCTAGGTATTCTTCCGAATCTTGAAGATTTCAGAAACCAAAAGATCAACCAACAACCATTACTACCTGGTTTGCTTTAATCTAAAAGATCTTAGGATTGACATAATTGATAACATTAAGATGACTGATGAGGAAGTTGATAATCCAAAAAGTGTTTTTGAACGCTACGGTAACCTTCCTAACTTGTTGGTAAGTTCGTTTTATAGTACACTCTTTCATTTTTCATGCTTAATGCTGCATCTTCATATTTACTAAAAACTCTCTTTTTCTCAGTACATCCTTACTGCATTTTATATAACTCCAACAGTATCACTTCATTTTCACTGCATCCTAAGTGCATTTTCACTGCATCTTCACTGCATTTTATGTGATTAATGCAGAGGTCAAAGTTTTGTAATTACTTGGCAGTAAAAGAAAAACTGCCATGCGCATTTGACTTAATGACCAAGGAAATACAAATACTAAACATAGGTTGGGCTACTGAGAAAAACTTTGTGGATTGTGGTATATTTGTGATGCATCACATGGAATGCTATAAGGGGAATAGGCTAGCTGATTTTGATACGCAGTTGAATACTGAAGATAATGGCCAGAAATTACAGTTGAATTATCTGAGGAAAAAATATGTAGCGAAGATTTTTCTATTTGATTTCAACGATCTTGCAGAACACACTCGTGAAAAGGTGAAGGAATACGACAGATTGGACAACAATCTGAGGTTAAAGCACCAAAAAGCTGCAAAAGCTAAAATAAAAAAACGTATTACAAGTACGTTGGGTGCTTGAAAAACAGAACATATCTTTTGTGGAAAAAGGTTACAATTGCTTATATTGTGTTTGTTCTAGTTTATCTCTAACAATTTGTCGGTGATTGTAAAACAACTTATTTTTAATATGTCGTACTTAACTCTAAAATAGAATGTTAAAGACTTCTAGTTTGTAGTATTATGTGGTAATCTATGTTAATTTGAAGTATTTCGTAGTAAACTTGGTGGTTATAAAACTGAATGTGATATACATAATCATTTTTTTATTTATAATGACATTTGCTTACAAAACAAGATTTAAAATAGCAAAAAAAGTTCCGAGTAGAAGCAGCAGGCTAAATTCACTGCATTTTAAGGCCAAAATTTCACACATATTGAATGCATTTCACACTATATAAATTTTACTACATTTTACCGGCACTACATTTTAAAAGCTTCAAATTTGTTCTTACAATGCTGTATATTTGTGTAACATAATAGAATCTAAAAAGGATAAATCACCATATCAAAATCATGTAACAACAATCAAAATTAAAAAAACACTACATTTTACTTTTAAAAAAGAACGTATGTCAAAGTATTCATGTTAGTAAAACGTCTCAAAAAATATAAAATAAGGTAACACAAAAATATAAAATTCAATCACTCATTTAATGCAGCGACTCAAAAATATAAAATGAATTAACACAAAAATATAAAATTGAAATCCCTCATCTAAAACTAAAATGCAGTAACTAATAAATAAAATGCAATTAAATATAAATATTCAATGACTCATCTAAAAAATAAAATCTTCAAAACCTCAACTAAGACTCAATAACATTATTCTGCATATCTCCTACAGTTGTACTTTCAGGAATTGTTTCTTCAGGTATAGTTGTACAACCCCTGCTATTACGTCCATATTGCTTGCACTTTTGACATTGATTTTTCCTCTTCTTGACTTTATCCATCGCAACATTAGCTTTTGATTTTCCACTTGGGCGTCCTTTAGTTCTAATGTCATCCGGATTCTTTGTGTTGTGGTTTTCAGGTTTTTTGACACCCAAAAACGAACAAATAGCTTCATACTTGTCCATTGGTATTGCTGTCGGAAATTCAACTCTAGTTTCCTCAAAAATTTCAAACAATTATCCTCCACAATTTGTTGCATCTCTCTAATTCCATCTAGAGTTGTTTTGGTTGCTTGAGGTTTTTCCACAACTCCCTCCTTATCGAGAATCGCCTCGACAGACCATCGAAAAAGAACATATTTTTTAGGGAATGCTTGCAGGTTCTCTAGACGAAACACATAAAATATGTGTCGACACAATAACCCATATAACTCAAACTTCTTGCAGGTACATTCAGCTGTAATCTCTAAAGGTTTGTAAACAACCTTCAAAATTGAAAAATAAAATAAAAAATGTCAACTATATTAACTGCATTACAATATAAAGTTACTTTTATCCACATTACAATATAAAGTACACCATACCTTATAAATCCTTCCAGTTTCTTGATCTTTGATGTTCCTTATAACTTTATTTTCAAAATTTTCTTCACTCACTCCCTGACACTCATTGTAGCTGGCTATAAAATCTTCTTGAACATCATAAAAAACTGATCGTGTATACATCATAGCAGCTTGCCTCTCAAGTTGATGATCCGTTTTAAAAACAGGGATTGTATACTTCGTGTTGTAGTCATTTAGTTGCTGAACATACCTCTGGTGTTCCATGGCAGTATCATAGTGTGTCAGAAATTCCACCAACATTAAATTTCTGCTAGTAAACTTTTTAAAAAAATGATCCTCGCTCTCTGATCTTGAAGAAGTCCGCATCAATCCAGCCAAAGGTTCATCTAGCAAATACGTTGGTATCCATCTTCTTCTCATATCAAACATCTCCTTCAACCAATCATTATCCTCAAGTCCAAAATGTTCAACTATCAAATTCCATTTTCTTTCAAAACGTTCAGGTGTGATCTTGTCTGTCCAAACAATTCCACATATTAATTCTTTGAAATTTGTGTTTGAACATAACACAGGACCAACCTAAAAAAAAAATGAAATATAACATTTGATATAAGTAACTGTATTTTAAATCAACATGTGTACTGCTATAAAAAAAAGAACAAAAAACATACCTTTGTTGTCATTTTTCTCATAATATGCCACATACACAATCTGTGTCTTGTTTTTTTAAATGTACTTATAATTGCGGCACGCATTGCACTGTCTTGATCAGTTACAACTACTTTCGGGTCTACCTTAAAACATTTTTAAAATGTTTCAAGAAGCCACTTGTAATATACTTCAGTTTCTCTAGTAAGGAGTCCCGAACTAAATGTAACACAATGGTTATGATTATCAATGCCACTAAAAGGTATAAATAACATTCCATACCTGAAATAAAAAAATAAAAACAACTATATCAAAAAATAAAGAAAAACAGTTCAAATAAGTTGTACTGCATTATATGTTGTCCTACTGCATTTTAAATTTTATGCTGCATTAAATGAATAAATACATCAAAAATGAGGATAAGCAATGGACATCAATATTCACTGCATTTTAAGAACAAAAAATAAATTAAAAGGCATTGAATGCAATGGTTCTATTAAAATAAAGTAAAATGCAGTAAAATGCATTAAAATGCAATGGTTCTAGTAAAATGCTGTAAAATGCAGCAAAATGCAATGGTTCTTGTAAAAATGCAGTAAAATGCAATATTTCTAGTAAAAAATGCATTGATTTTAAAAATGCCATTCCTTTTCCTCATCTGATAACTTCAAGTAATAAAAACCTTAAAAACATACATGTATCATTGCATATATAAACATTATAATTTAAATAAGCTCTAAAATATGTGACAAATTCAATAAAAAGTATGTAACCTATTAGACTTGAATGTAGAGTCGAATGATACAACATCTCCATATATTTTATAGTTTCGATGAGCTTCTGGATCTGCCCAAAAAACTCCAGCCAATCTCCCCTTATCATCTAGAAAATAGTCGACATAGAAATCTTTAATAAACTGCTTTCTTCCAAGGAGTTTCTCAACAGCCATTTGTGTGTCTTCTGTCCCCACAAAAACATTCACATCTCTTCTAAAATTCTTACAATCAACCTTAGTAACTCCCATTTCTTCGAAACCACCATAAAGTTCTTTCAGAAGTCTAAATCCCTTAACAGGTCCAATATTAAGGGTAGACACTTGAAACAACAATTGTTCTTTCATGTATCCTAAACTGCTTGTTCTCTTCGCAAACTTCATTTCATCTTTTTCAAGAAGCTGATGGTTGTGACCCTCAAAAAAATTAACCAGATTGTATTTACCATCTGAAATCTTACTTAGTGAAAATCTTGCATTGCAACCAACCCTAAAAGTACTTTTTTTCCTCGGACGTGGTTTCTTTTTCACGATAGATTGTTCTGAAATACCGACAGCTTGTGCACCAGGATCTGGCTTTGATTTTTTCACATACTTTGACCCTTCTTTGTTACATCTGAACAACTTGCTTTTTGGATTTACCAACTTGCTTGGCCTCCAAGATCAACTTTTCTTAGCAACAAAACCTGCCTTCTTTGCATACTTCTGATAACAAATGAATGCTTCTTCTATCGTATTGTATACTATTTGTGACACCTGTCAAATTAGGGCTAGTAATTAGTGCCTAATCAATTATTAATACATGTAATTAGTTCTGTGTTAGGCTAATTAATGTACCGATATATATATTATAGAATATATACAATTATGCGATTCGATTAAATCGTACAAGTTTCAAATCGAATGTATTTCGGTTCAATTAAATACGAACGTTGGTGAAACAATTTTATTAAATAATATAACATTATTTAATGACAATATCTTTCCCAAAATATTATCTTGATAATAATACTTTGTAATTAATTCGTATCGTACAAACAACGGTTACGTGATTTAAAATCCGTACAACGAACGAGCAAATCGAGATCCCTAAATTAACAAATCATCTATATAAATGTTTTTTTCCAAGTATTTAGAAAGAACACTTCAAGTGAAAGTATTGAAATTTAAATCGTTACTTAAAAACGCGTAATAAACGTTTAAACACCAAACCGAATGAGAAAACGAACACCGCGCGAAGCACAAATCGGATAAACAAGTAAAATGACCAAAATACCCATGTGTGGGCCCCCATGGCCGGCCCCCCCTGCCCCATGTGGTCACCACCCTTTTCCCCCACTCACTTTCCATGCAAAACCCACTCACATATGCTTCCATACATGTTACATGCAAGACCACTTTCATTTCCACTAACTCATTCACTCACATTTCTCCACCTTCTCTCTAACACTTCTCTCTCAAAAACTCCAGAGAAATTCAGTCCTTGATCACCACCAACTCACCACCACAACCACCATAAACTACCATAGCACCACCACCACAAAAGTCAATATTTCACCAAGAACACTAGCTCAACAACAACAACTCTTTCTCCTCATCTCATTTCCATCAATATCTTTGTAAGGAAACTCTTTCTTACTTTCATATTGTCTATTTACATGTTATAAAGCTCACCTAACAAGATTATGTCCAAATATAAACTTGAAATACGTTTTTATGAATTTTTCACAAAGAACACACAATCTGTCCAGAAAACACACAGATTACTAAAAATGTCATAACTTGAGTTCTAGGAAGAGTTAGAAGATGCATTTTTTTAAAAAATTTGCATATTCAAAAGATCTACAACTTTCATGTTTTACGTTTTTACCAGATCCGAACGTATTTTTCTCTATTTATCAATCTTTGGGACTGACCTGACTAAAAGCAGAAACTGAACTATGTATGACTATTTAAATTGTTTCTCTATGATCATGGACTTAAGACTCTTGGAAAAATATATGTTAGACACTACACACATAAAAGATCAGTTGATAAAAAGTGTGAGACTTGACTTGGACCAGAAATTGGTAAAACATTTGGCGAAATAAACCGACAAAAAGTCGAAAATGTGAAATCTTGAATATTTGGAACTTTTATAAGAACCGACACTTTTGGTGAACTTGGACACAAACCGACAATTTATTTAGACTCTATAAACTGATATTTGGGTTGGGTGAAAGTTTCGGGTCAAACCGAGTAAGTTTGACCAAGTCAACAAAAGTGGCTAGTTTTCGAAAAACTTACTATTTTTGGAAAGTGGTGACAAAAATGGGTTTGGTTGACTTAATTAAGTAACTTGGACCAAAAACTAGTTTTAGAAAGTTTCCCGAACGAAAACCGACACTTGGATACACTTGGGCTAAAAATAGAAATTTGGCCAGACGCTAGTGTCGCATGACCTGCGACACTAACTGCGACACTACCTGCGACACTACCATAGTGTCGCTAATAGTGTCGCTACTTATTGAAAATTTGTTTGAACATGCGACACTGACCCTAATGTCGCATAACCTCACTGCGACACTGACCTTAATGCGACACTGACCCTAGTGTCGCATAAACTCACTGTGATATTGACTTTAGTGTCACATGACCTGCGACACTCGCATACACTGCGACACTTACTCTAGTGTCGCATGACTTGCGACACTGACACTAGTGACGCTACTAGTGTCGCTAAAAACAGAATTTATGGGATTTGTTTCTTCACTAAGTATTGAACATGGGTAATCACTTATAACCACACATGATACATAATGTAACAATGTATACGATGACACATAATTAATGATAATATCTTAAAGAATTATTATTACAAACTTTCACCAACGGGTCGTACACGTTTTTGATAAACCAAGTTGAACAATCAAACATTTGGACATAACAAATTGTTGGACAACAAACATAGATGGTCTGTTGAGACATCTACTCACTCATATAACATTATGCGTTTTGAACGCCCGACAGGTTACAAGTCTTCGGACATCAATTCACAGTTAATCAATTCAAGTTATTTTAATAGACACTCAAGGCTCAGGTGAGTCTCATGGCCCCTATTTTACTGCTTTTCAATCAGGGGTGTGATATTATTGCTCGTTATATTTTACAAGTTGAACGCAAGTACCAATCAATCAAATACTACATGAGTTGTTTTCAACTAATCACTAAAGCCCTCCATAACATAGTCTGGTAATACATCTGTAGCGTGAATGTTAGTATATGATATCATATAGGATTGACAATCCTCGTCCGGGTTAGCACGCACTAACTGGTCAAACGGACGTATTAGCATTTGGGAAGACGAGTGTAGATTAGGCACTCGTAGGAGGCAACTCAGTTGGGTTTCCTTAATTGGACCTGACACTCAAGTTAAGCTCAGACTATGTGCTCATGGCTGTATAACTTTTATTTTGCTTAATTGCATTTTAAATTCAATTATAAAATCTTGCGGTTCATACAAATATATGTTGATATACAAACCTGTGAGCTCACCAGCGTTTCGCTGACCCATTTTAGCATGTATCACAGGTGACCAGCAGTAGGTTGGACTGCTCAATCAAGATCTATTAGCTCGAGTCAGCATGCAAACAAACAGAGATTTTAGCTGCATTATTATATTTTGTATAAATTAATTATGTACTTAAATCTCTTATTTTCAAGCGGAGCTAATGTAAACAATATTTGATGTAAACTTTTGTTTTATCAATATCAATGTAAAACGACGTATATAGTGGTCGTTCATTATATCTTTTGTGCTGTGTATATTGATTAGTCGCGCCCCGACCCGATTCGCTTCCGCAACCCGAATTTGGGGGTGCGACAGATTGGTATCAGAGCCTAAGGTTATAGTGAACTAGGTTGCATTTAGTGGGCCTAGACTATGACCGTTAGGCAGTATTCCTTATTAAGTATGATTAGGTTCAGTGACTGCATTGTATTAGTTTAATTTAACATAGCCTGATCAACTATGTACAATTAAAGGAATATGATGTGAGATCTGAAAGGAGTCATGACTGAACAGGATACACTAGTTGACTCTGACCTCGAGAGAACCGGGACTCAAATATGTCTGTGTTAGACACTTTAGGCTATTATGTGATATATATATATATATATATATATATATATACATAGATAGGCCTCTCTCACGCTCAATATCTTAGGCTATATTATATATGTATTATATGAATATAGGCCTCACTCTTTCTAACGTTTTGTCTCAGAATGGCAAACACACCACCCAATTCATCACGCTCTCATCCGTATGGATCACGTAATCCAAGGGTAGCTAGGAGGAACACCAGGTTGCCTCGAGCTGACCCATACCCCATTCACTTCACTTTGTCAGATTTAGCCACTAGACTACACCGACACGAACAACGACTTGATACTATGGATATCGAACTCCAGGAAACCAACGAAAACTGGAGACTCACATCACTTGAACGCATCAATCAAGTCTCCGAGGATCACGAACATACAATCAACCACGTGAACACCCTTGACAATCGTCTGGGTGAAACCGTCGAAACCATGGAGGTTGTCCACAACCAAGTGATTGGCAACCGAAACGAAATTTCTGTCCTACAATCAAGGTTGAACCAGTGCGAGACACGTCTAGGGGAAACCGAGGATGCCCTCCGCCTGGTTAGCAGACTTGCAGAATCTGTGGACCGTCTCACCACACTACTGCCACAACTCAATCTACGTCAGGATTAGCTTAGGCTGAACCTGTACTTTATTATGCTTTCATAGGACCTATGTAATTCGACCGGATGTAATAATTCCCGGAACTTTTGTAAAACTTCTAAGTCTGTAACTTTTGAAACCTCTAGCTAGAAATCTTCTGTAATCGTTTGACTTAGTATTATGAATTGACAATCTCTTTCGTTATTTCTACAATATGATTGTTACTCTGTGATGTTGTATATTACCCTTCTTACATATATACATCTATCGTAATTATCATCCTGGTGCAATTTCTTATGTACCTCTCATTCTTTCTTGAAGAATCATGCCGCCAAAGAGGAAAAGTTACAGTGATGCCGAACTTGCTGCTGTCGTATCTCGAGCAGTGGCCGATGCTTTAGCTGCTCGGGATTCACCCCGAAACTCACGAAACAATGACGAAACCCCAGTCAATACCCCAGTCATCAAGCCTTGTTCCTACAAGGATTTTCTCAGCTGTAAACCACTCTACTTCAAGGGCACGGAAGGCGCCATTGGTCTGATCCGATGGATTGAACGTATGGAATCCGTCTTCAACCTCTGCAACTGTGCTGAGGAAAACAAGGTCAAATTCTCTGCTTACACCTTTCAGGAAGGTGCACTTACGTGGTGGAACACCCACGCCAATTCTGTAGGCATCGAAATAGCAAATCAACTCCCCTGGGCTGAATTGAAGAAGAAGCTAAGGGAAAAATACTGCCCTGAAGAAGAACTGCATCGGTTGGAGGAAGAGTTCTGGCACCTAACTGTGCAGGGAACTGACATTGCTGGATATACCACCAAATTCCAGCAATTTGCGCTGTTATGCCCGGGTTTGGTTGATCCGGAGGAGAAGAGCATCAAAAGATACATCCGCGGCCTCCCGGAAAATATCCAAGGGAACGTCGCTTCATCCAAGCCAACCACTACTGAAAGTGCTATCCGGCTAGCACATGAACTCGTGGCAATGGTTGTCAGCCGTGAGAAACCCAATACATCCTCCTCCAACAACAACAAACGCAAACCTTCTGAACACCAAAACAACCAGAACAAGAAATCCAACACCATTCAAGTCTACAACACCAATTCCGAAACCAAACGCGCTTACACTGGGGACAGGCCATATTGTTCCAAGTGCAACTACCACCACGACGGTCCATGCAGTACTCCCTGCAACAACTGCAAGAAGTACGGGCACTTGACCCGAGATTGCCGAGCCCCTAAATCCAACAACAACACCTCTCGCAACAATTCCAACCAACCCAAATCCTGCTTTGGGTGTGGAGAAACAGGACACTTCAAGAACGAATGTCCTAAAAACAAGAACAAGGGCAACAACAACAACAACAACAACAACAACAACAACAACAACGCAAGGGGAAGAGCGTTTGTACTCAATTCTGGGGATGCCCGTCAGGACCCGAATGTGGTCACGGGTATGTTCCTCCTCAACAACTTAACTGCTTCTATTCTATTTGATACTGGTGCCGATAGAAGCTTTATTTCTGATGAGTTTTGCCCACTACTTGACATCACCCCAATTGCCTTAGATGTTAAGTACACCGTAGAACTTGCAAATGGTAAACTCATAGAAACCAATAGTGTGATACCTAATTGCACTTTAAACCTAGCCAACGAAATCTTTTCAATCGATCTTATGCCTGTTGAAATTGGAAGTTTCGACGTCATCATTGGAATGGACTGGTTGTCCAAACATCGCGCTGAAATCATTTGTTATGATAAACTCGTTCGTATTCCTCTCGCCGTCGGTAGAACCTTGGTCATACAGGGGGAGACCGGTGGGACGAGACTAAACGTCATATCTTGCTTAAAAACTCGGAAATTCCTGAGAAAAGGTTATCCAGCAATCCTCGCACACATCATGGAGAAAAAGTCGGAGGAGAAGCGACTTGAGGATGTACCCATCGTTCGAGACTTCCCAGAAGTCTTTCCCGAAGAACTGCCTGGTCTGCCACCGCCAAGACAGGTTGAGTTCTCAATCGATCTCGTGCCAGGTGCTACACCCGTGGCCCGAGCACCATACCGATTAGCCCCATCCGAACTTCAGGAGCTGTCCACCCAGTTACAGGAACTCCTGGATAGAGGATTCATTCGACCGAGTTCTTCACCTTGGGGAGCTCCGGTCTTATTCGTGAAAAAGAAAGACGGTTCCTTCCGAATGTGCATCGACTACCGGGAGTTGAACAAACTAACCGTCAAGAACCGTTATCCACTTCCTCGTATTGATGACCTGTTTGACCAACTACAAGGGTCAAGTATTTATTCAAAGATCGATCTTCGGTCAGGTTACCATCAACTTCGAGTTCGCGACATTGATATCCCGAAAACTGCTTTCCGAACTCGTTACGGGCATTATGAATTTCAAGTAATGCCATTCGGCCTAACCAACGCACCGGCTGTATTCATGGATCTTATGAATCGGGTGTGCAAACCGTATCTCTACAAGTTTGTCATTGTCTTTATTGACGACATTCTCATATACTCGCAAAACGAACAAGAACACGCGCAACACCTCAAAACCATTCTAGAACTACTTAAACACGAAGAGCTTTATGCCAAATTCTCCAAGTGTGAGTTCTGGATACAATCCGTTCAATTCCTTGGACATGTTGTTAATAGTCAAGGAATTCATGTCGATCCATCAAAAATCGAAGCCATCAAATGCTGGCAAGCACCCACATCTCCAACCGAAGTACGTCAATTCTTGGGTCTTGCTGGATACTATTGGCGATTTATTGAAAATTTTTCAAAAATAGCTCAACCACTCACAACCCTGACTCAGAAAGACAAAAAGTTCGATTGGACTAATAAACAAGAGTCAGCGTTTCAACTGCTAAAACAAAAGCTTTGCAGTGCTCCGATTCTATCCTTACCCGAAGGCACCGATGACTTCGTGGTATACTGCGATGCTTCTCATCAAGGTCTCGGTTGCGTGCTGATGCAACGAGACAAAGTTATTGCTTATGCTTCGCGACAGCTCAAAATTCATGAAAAGAACTACACCACCCACGATCTCGAGCTAGGAGCTGTCGTCTTTGCCCTTAAAATATGGAGACATTACCTCTATGGCACTAAGTGCACAATCTTTACTGACCACAAAAGTCTCCAACACATATTCGATCAGAAGGATCTCAACATGAGACAACGCCGGTGGGTCGAGTTGCTCACCGACTATGATTGTGAAATCAAATACCATCCGGGCAAAGCAAATGTTGTTGCCGATGCCCTCAGTTGAAAAGAACGAACGAAACCACTTCGAGTTCGAGCCCTTAGCATGACTATTCACAATGATCTAAACATTCAGATTCTCACTACTCAGCTCGAAGCTTTGAAACCTGTTAATATCAAAAACGAAGCCTTGCGAGGCATGGACAAACAATTTGAAATCAAGTCTAACGGGATTAGGTATTTCTCAAACCGAATCTGGTTACCCAGTTTTGGAAACCTACGAGACTTGGTGATGGATGAAGCTCACAAGTCCAAATATTCTATCCATCCTGGATCCGACAAAATGTATCACGGCATCAAGGAATTTTATTGGTGGCCGAATATGAAAGCTGAAATCGCTACATACGTCAGCAAGTGTCTTACTTGCTCGAAAGTCAAAGCTGAATACCAAAAACCTTCTGGTTTACTCCAACAACCCAGCATTCCTGAATGGAAATGGGAACAAATTGCCATGGATTTCATAACCAAACTACCAAAGTCATCGAGCGGTTGCGATACCATTTGGGTGATCGTTGATCGTCTCACAAAATCTGCCCATTTTCTGGCAATCAAGGAAACCGACAAAATGGAACGCCTCACACAAATCTACATCAAAGAGGTTGTTTCTTGACACGGTGTTCCAATCTCGATTATCTCCGATAGGGATAGTCGTTTCACATCCCAATTTTGGCAATCACTTCAAAAATCATTGGGTACTCGTCTCGATATGAGTACGGCGTACCATCCTCAAACTGATGGCCAAAGTGAACGAACAATTCAAACACTGGAAGACATGCTACGGGCCTGCGTAGTTGACTTCGGCGTAAACTGGGAACGACACCTACCCTTGTGCGAGTTTTCGTACAACAATAGCTATCATACCAGCATCAAGGCTGCACCTTTCGAGGCACTGTACAGTCGTAAGTGCCGATCACCTATCTGTTGGACCGAAGTTGGGGATAGCCAACTCACGGGTCCGGAAATCATTCACGAAACAACCGAGAAAATCTTCGAGATTCAAAACAAACTCAAAGCCGCACGTGATCGTCAGAAAAGTTATGCTGACGTGAGACGCAAACCACTCGAGTTCCAGGTTGGGGATCGAGTGCTACTCAAAGTTTCACCTTGGAAAGGTGTTATCCGATTCGGTAAACACGGGAAATTGAATCCCAGATACATTGGACCATTCGATATCCTCGAGAGGATAGGTCCAGTGGCATATCGACTGCAACTGCCATCCGAGCTCAGCAGTGTGCATCCCACTTTTCACATTTCAAATTTAAAGAAGTGTCTGTCTGATGAGACACTTATCATTCCACTCGATGAAATTCGTGTTGACGACAAGCTTCATTTTGTTGAAGAACCTGCCGAAATCATGGACCGTGAGGTCAAACAACTCAAACAAAGTCGTATTCCCATTGTCAAAGTCAGGTGGAATTCGCGGCGTGGGCCGGAATACACCTGGGAGCGGGAGGACCAGATGCGACTCAAGTACCCTCAGTTATTTGCTGACGCTACTTCAAACACAACTTCAAACAAAATTTCGGGACGAAATTCTCCTAACAGGGGGAGAATGTGACACCTGTCAAATTAGGGCTAGTAATGAGTGCCTAATCAATTATTAATACATGTAATTAGTTCTGTGTTAGGCTAATTAATGTACCGATATATATATTATTGAATATATACAATTATGCGATTCGATTAAATCGTACAAGTTTCAAATCGAATGTATTTCGGTTCAATTAAATACGAACGTTGGTGAAACAATTTTATTAAATAATATAACATTATTTAATGACAATATCTTTCCCAAAATATTATCTTGATAATAATACTTTGTAATTAATTCGTATCGTACAAACAACGGTTACGTGATTTAAAATCCGTACAACGAACGAGCAAATCGAGATCCCTAAATTAACAAATCATCTATATAAATGTTTTTTTCCAAGTATTTAGAAAGAACACTTCAAGTGAAAGTATTGAAATTTAAATCGTTACTTAAAAATGCGTAATAAACGTTTAAACACCAAACCGAATGAGAAAACGAACACCGCGCGAAGCACAAATCGGATAAACAAGTAAAATGACCAAAATACCCATGTGTGGGCCCCCATGGCCGGCCCCCCCTGCCCCATGTGGTCACCACCCTTTTCCCCCACTCACTTTCCATGCAAAACCCACTCACATATGCTTCCATACATGTTAGATGCAAGACCACTTTCATTTCCACTAACTCATTCACTCACATTTCTCCACCTTCTCTCTAACACTTCTCTCTCAAAAACTCCAGAGAAATTCAGTCCTTGATCACCACCAACTCACCACCACAACCACCATAAACTACCATAGCACCACCACCACAAAAGTCAATATTTCACCAAGAACACTAGCTCAACAACAACAACTCTTTCTCCTCATCTCATTTCCATCAATATCTTTGTAAGGAAACTCTTTCTTACTTTCATATTGTCTATTTACATGTTATAAAGCTCACCTAACAAGATTATGTCCAAATATAAACTTGAAATACGTTTTTATGAATTTTTCACAAAGAACACACAATCTGTCCAGAAAACACACAGATTACTAAAAATGTCATAACTTGAGTTCTAGGAAGAGTTAGAAGATGCATTTTTTTAAAAAATTTTCATATTCAAAAGATCTACAACTTTCATGTTTTACGTTTTTACCAGATCCGAACGTATTTTTCTCTATTTATCAATCTTTGGGACTGACCTGACTAAAAGCAGAAACTGAACTATGTATGACTAATTAAATTGTTTCTCTATGATCATGGACTTAAGACTCTTGGAAAAATATATGTTAGACACTACACACATAAAAGATCAGTTGATAAAAAGTGTGAGACTTGACTTGGACCAGAAATTGGTAAAACATTTGGCGAAATAAACCGACAAAAAGTCGAAAATGTGAAATCTTGAATATTTGGAACTTTTATAAGAACCGACACTTTTGGTGAACTTGGACACAAACCGACAATTTATTTAGACTCTATAAACTGATATTTGGGTTGGGTGAAAGTTTCGGGTCAAACCGAGTAAGTTTGACCAAGTCAACAAAAGTGGCTAGTTTTCGAAAAACTTACTATTTTTGGAAAGTGGTGACAAAAATGGGTTTGGTTGACTTAATTAAGTAACTTGGACCAAAAACTAGTTTTAGAAAGTTTCCCGAACGAAAACCGACACTTGGATACACTTGGGCTAAAAATAGAAATTTGGCCAGACGCTAGTGTCGCATGACCTGCGACACTAACTGCGACACTACCTGCGACACTACCATAGTGTCGCTAATAGTGTCGCTACTTATTGAAAATTTGTTTGAACATGCGACACTGACCCTAATGTCGCATAACCTCACTGCGACACTGACCTTAATGCGACACTGACCCTAGTGTCGCATAAACTCACTGTGATATTGACTTTAGTGTCACATGACCTGCGACACTCGCATACACTGCGACACTTACTCTAGTGTCGCATGACTTGCGACACTGACACTAGTGACGCTACTAGTGTCGCTAAAAACAGAATTTATGGGATTTGTTTCTTCACTAAGTATTGAACATGGGTAATCACTTATAACCACACATGATACATAATGTAACAATGTATACGATGACACATAATTAATGATAATATCTTAAAGAATTATTATTACAAACTTTCACCAACGGGTCGTACACGTTTTTGATAAACCAAGTTGAACAATCAAACATTTGGACATAACAAATTGTTGGACAACAAACATAGATGGTCTGTTGAGACATCTACTCACTCATATAACATTATGCGTTTTGAACGCCCGACAGGTTACAAGTCTTCGGACATCAATTCACAGTTAATCAATTCAAGTTATTTTAATAGACACTCAAGGCTCAGGTGAGTCTCATAGCCCCTATTTTACTGCTTTTCAATCAGGGTTGTGATATTATTGCTCGTTATATTTTACAAGTTGAACGCAAGTACCAATCAATCAAATACTACATGAGTTGTTTTCAACTAATCACTAAAGCCCTCCATAACATAGTCTGGTAATACATCTGTAGCGTGAATGTTAGTATATGATATCATATAGGATTGACAATCCTCGTCCGGGTTAGCACGCACTAACTGGTCAAACGGACGTATTAGCATTTGGGAAGACGAGTGTAGATTAGGCACTCGTAGGAGGCAACTCAGTTGGGTTTCCTTAATTGGACCTGACACTCAAGTTAAGCTCAGACTATGTGCTCATGGCTGTATAACTTTTATTTTGCTTAATTGCATTTTAAATTCAATTATAAAATCTTGCGGTTCATACAAATATATGTTGATATACAAACCTGTGAGCTCACCAGCGTTTCGCTGACCCATTTTAGCATGTATCACAGGTGACCAGCAGTAGGTTGGACTGCTCAATCAAGATCTATTAGCTCGAGTCAGCATGCAAACAAACAGAGATTTTAGCTGCATTATTATATTTTGTATAAATTAATTATGTACTTAAATCTCTTATTTTCAAGCGGAGCTAATGTAAACAATATTTGATGTAAACTTTTGTTTTATCAATATCAATGTAAAACGACGTATATAGTGGTCGTTCATTATATCTTTTGTGCTGTGTATATTGATTAGTCGCGCCCCGACCCGATTCGCTTCCGCAACCCGAATTTGGGGGTGCGACAGATTGGTATCAGAGCCTAAGGTTATAGTGAACTAGGTTGCATTTAGTGGGCCTAGACTATGACCGTTAGGCAGTATTCCTTATTAAGTATGATTAGGTTCAGTGACTGCATTGTATTAGTTTAATTTAACATAGCCTGATCAACTATGTACAATTAAAGGAATATGATGTGAGATCTGAAAGGAGTCATGACTGAACAGGATACACTAGTTGACTCTGACCTCGAGAGAACCGGGACTCAAATATGTCTGTGTTAGACACTTTAGGCTATTATGTGATATATATATATATATATATATATATATATATACATAGATAGGCCTCTCTCACGCTCAATATCTTAGGCTATATTATATATGTATTATATGAATATAGGCCTCACTCTTTCTAACGTTTTGTCTCAGAATGGCAAACACACCACCCAATTCATCACGCTCTCATCCGTATGGATCACGTAATCCAAGGGTAGCTAGGAGGAACACCAGGTTGCCTCGAGCTGACCCATACCCCATTCACTTCACTTTGTCAGATTTAGCCACTAGACTACACCGACACGAACAACGACTTGATACTATGGATATCGAACTCCAGGAAACCAACGAAAACTGGAGACTCACATCACTTGAACGCATCAATCAAGTCTCCGAGGATCACGAACATACAATCAACCACGTGAACACCCTTGACAATCGTCTGGGTGAAACCGTCGAAACCATGGAGGTTGTCCACAACCAAGTGATTGGCAACCGAAACGAAATTTCTGTCCTACAATCAAGGTTGAACCAGTGCGAGACACGTCTAGGGGAAACCGAGGATGCCCTCCGCCTGGTTAGCAGACTTGCAGAATCCGTGGACCGTCTCACCACACTACTGCCACAACTCAATCTACGTCAGGATTAGCTTAGGCTGAACCTGTACTTTATTATGCTTTCATAGGACCTATGTAATTCGACCGGATGTAATAATTCCCGGAACTTTTGTAAAACTTCTAAGTCTGTAACTTTTGAAACCTCTAGCTAGAAATCTTCTGTAATCGTTTGACTTAGTATTATGAATTGACAATCTCTTTCGTTATTTCTACAATATGATTGTTACTCTGTGATGTTGTATATTACCCTTCTTACATATATACATCTATCGTAATTATCATCCTGGTGCAATTTCTTATGTACCTCTCATTCTTTCTTGAAGAATCATGCCGCCAAAGAGGAAAAGTTACAGTGATGCCGAACTTGCTGCTGTCGTATCTCGAGCAGTGGCCGATGCTTTAGCTGCTCGGGATTCACCCCGAAACTCACGAAACAATGACGAAACCCCAGTCAATACCCCAGTCATCAAGCCTTGTTCCTACAAGGATTTTCTCAGCTGTAAACCACTCTACTTCAAGGGCACGGAAGGCGCCATTGGTCTGATCCGATGGATTGAACGTATGGAATCCGTCTTCAACCTCTGCAACTGTGCTGAGGAAAACAAGGTCAAATTCTCTGCTTACACCTTTCAGGAAGGTGCACTTACGTGGTGGAACACCCACGCCAATTCTGTAGGCATCGAAATAGCAAATCAACTCCCCTGGGCTGAATTGAAGAAGAAGCTAAGGGAAAAATACTGCCCTGAAGAAGAACTGCATCGGTTGGAGGAAGAGTTCTGGCACCTAACTGTGCAGGGAACTGACATTGCTGGATATACCACCAAATTCCAGCAATTTGCGCTGTTATGCCCGGGTTTGGTTGATCCGGAGGAGAAGAGCATCAAAAGATACATCCGCGGCCTCCCGGAAAATATCCAAGGGAACGTCGCTTCATCCAAGCCAACCACTACTGAAAGTGCTATCCGGCTAGCACATGAACTCGTGGCAATGGTTGTCAGCCGTGAGAAACCCAATACATCCTCCTCCAACAACAACAAACGCAAACCTTCTGAACACCAAAACAACCAGAACAAGAAATCCAACACCATTCAAGTCTACAACACCAATTCCGAAACCAAACGCGCTTACACTGGGGACAGGCCATATTGTTCCAAGTGCAACTACCACCACGACGGTCCATGCAGTACTCCCTGCAACAACTGCAAGAAGTACGGGCACTTGACCCGAGATTGCCGAGCCCCTAAATCCAACAACAACACCTCTCGCAACAATTCCAACCAACCCAAATCCTTCTTTGGGTGTGGAGAAACAGGACACTTCAAGAACGAATGTCCTAAAAACAAGAACAAGGGCAACAACAACAACAACAACAACAACAACAACAACAACGCAAGGGGAAGAGCGTTTGTACTCAATTCTGGGGATGCCCGTCAGGACCCGAATGTGGTCACGGGTATGTTCCTCCTCAACAACTTAAATGCTTCTATTCTATTTGATACTGGTGCCGATAGAAGCTTTATTTCTGATGAGTTTTGCCCACTACTTGACATCACCCCAATTGCCTTAGATGTTAAGTACACCGTAGAACTTGCAAATGGTAAACTCATAGAAACCAATAGTGTGATACCTAATTGCACTTTAAACCTAGCCAACGAAATCTTTTCAATCGATCTTATGCCTGTTGAAATTGGAAGTTTCGACGTCATCATTGGAATGGACTGGTTGTCTAAACATCGCGCTGAAATCATTTGTTATGATAAACTCGTTCGTATTCCTCTCGCCGTCGGTAGAACCTTGGTCATACAGGGGGAGACCGGTGGGACAAGACTAAACGTCATATCTTGCTTAAAAACTCGGAAATTCCTGAGAAAAGGTTATCCAGCAATCCTCGCACACATCATGGAGAAAAAGTCGGAGGAGAAGCGACTTGAGGATGTACCCATCGTTCGAGACTTCCCAGAAGTCTTTCCCGAAGAACTGCCTGGTCTGCCACCGCCAAGACAGGTTGAGTTCTCAATCGATCTCGTGCCAGGTGCTACACCCGTGGCCCGAGCACCATACCGATTAGCCCCATCCGAACTTCAGGAGCTGTCCACCCAGTTACAGGAACTCCTGGATAGAGGATTCATTCGACCGAGTTCTTCACCTTAGGGAGCTCCGGTCTTATTCGTGAAAAAGAAAGACGGTTCCTTCCGAATGTGCATCGACTACCGGGAGTTGAACAAACTAACCGTCAAGAACCGTTATCCACTTCCTCGTATTGATGACCTGTTTGACCAACTACAAGGGTCAAGTATTTATTCAAAGATCGATCTTCGGTCAGGTTACCATCAACTTCGAGTTCGCGACATTGATATCCCGAAAACTGCTTTCCGAACTCGTTACGGGCATTATGAATTTCAAGTAATGCCATTCGGCCTAACCAACGCACCGGCTGTATTCATGGATCTTATGAATCGGGTGTGCAAACCGTATCTCGACAAGTTTGTCATTGTCTTTATTGACGACATTCTCATATACTCGCAAAACGAACAAGAACACGCGCAACACCTCAAAACCATTCTAGAACTACTTAAACACGAAGAGCTTTATGCCAAATTCTCCAAGTGTGAGTTCTGGATACAATCCGTTCAATTCCTTGGACATGTTGTTAATAGTCAAGGAATTCATGTCGATCCATCAAAAATCGAAGCCATCAAATGCTGGCAAGCACCCACATCTCCAACCGAAGTACGTCAATTCTTGGGTCTTGCTGGATACTATCGGCGATTTATTGAAAATTTTTCAAAAATAGCTCAACCACTCACAACCCTGACTCAGAAAGACAAAAAGTTCGATTGGACTAATAAACAAGAGTCAGCGTTTCAACTGCTAAAACAAAAGCTTTGCAGTGCTCCGATTCTATCCTTACCCGAAGGCACCGATGACTTCGTGGTATACTGCGATGCTTCTCATCAAGGTCTCGGTTGCGTGCTGATGCAACGAGACAAAGTTATTGCTTATGCTTCGCGACAGCTCAAAATTCATGAAAAGAACTACACCACCCACGATCTCGAGCTAGGAGCTGTCGTCTTTGCCCTTAAAATATGGAGACATTACCTCTATGGCACTAAGTGCACAATCTTTACTGACCACAAAAGTCTCCAACACATATTCGATCAGAAGGATCTCAACATGAGACAACGCCGGTGGGTCGAGTTGCTCACCGACTATGATTGTGAAATCAAATACCATCCGGGCAAAGCAAATGTTGTTGCCGATGCCCTCAGTCGAAAAGAACGAACGAAACCACTTCGAGTTCGAGCCCTTAGCATGACTATTCACAATGATCTAAACATTCAGATTCTCACTACTCAGCTCGAAGCTTTGAAACCTGTTAATATCAAAAACGAAGCCTTGCGAGGCATGGACAAACAATTTGAAATCAAGTCTAACGGGATTAGGTATTTCTCAAACCGAATCTGGTTACCCAGTTTTGGAAACCTACGAGACTTGGTGATGGATGAAGCTCACAAGTCCAAATATTCTATCCATCCTGGATCCGACAAAATGTATCACGGCATCAAGGAATTTTATTGGTGGCCGAATATGAAAGCTGAAATCGCTACATACGTCAGCAAGTGTCTTACTTGTTCGAAAGTCAAAGCTGAATACCAAAAACCTTCTGGTTTACTCCAACAACCCAGCATTCCTGAATGGAAATGGGAACAAATTGCCATGGATTTCATAACCAAACTACCAAAGTCATCGAGCGGTTGCGATACCATTTGGGTGATCGTTGATCGTCTCACAAAATCTGCCCATTTTCTGGCAATCAAGGAAACCGACAAAATGGAACGCCTCACACAAATCTACATCAAAGAGGTTGTTTCTTGACACGGTGTTCCAATCTCGATTATCTCCGATAGGGATAGTCGTTTCACATCCCAATTTTGGCAATCACTTCAAAAATCATTGGGTACTCGTCTCGATATGAGTACGGCGTACCATCCTCAAACTGATGGCCAAAGTGAACGAACAATTCAAACACTGGAAGACATGCTACGGGCCTGCGTAGTTGACTTCGGCGTAAACTGGGAACGACACCTACCCTTGTGCGAGTTTTCGTACAACAATAGCTATCATACCAGCATCAAGGCTGCACCTTTCGAGGCACTGTACAGTCGTAAGTGCCGATCACCTATCTGTTGGACCGAAGTTGGGGATAGCCAACTCACGGGTCCGGAAATCATTCACGAAACAACCGAGAAAATCTTCGAGATTCAAAACAAACTCAAAGCCGCACGTGATCGTCAGAAAAGTTATGCTGACGTGAGACGCAAACCACTCGAGTTCCAGGTTGGGGATCGAGTGCTACTCAAAGTTTCACCTTGGAAAGGTGTTATCCGATTCGGTAAACACGGGAAATTGAATCCCAGATACATTGGACCATTCGATATCCTCGAGAGGATAGGTCCAGTGGCATATCGACTGCAACTGCCATCCGAGCTCAGCAGTGTGCATCCCACTTTTCACATTTCAAATTTAAAGAAGTGTCTGTCTGATGAGACACTTATCATTCCACTCGATGAAATTCGTGTTGACGACAAGCTTCATTTTGTTGAAGAACCTGCCGAAATCATGGACCGTGAGGTCAAACAACTCAAACAAAGTCGTATTCCCATTGTCAAAGTCAGGTGGAATTCGCGGCGTGGGCCGGAATACACCTGGGAGCGGGAGGACCAGATGCGACTCAAGTACCCTCAGTTATTTGCTGACGCTACTTCAAACACAACTTCAAACAAAATTTCGGGACGAAATTCTCCTAACAGGGGGAGAATGTGACACCTGTCAAATTAGGGCTAGTAATGAGTGCCTAATCAATTATTAATACATGTAATTAGTTCTGTGTTAGGCTAATTAATGTACCGATATATATATTATTGAATATATACAATTATGCGATTCGATTAAATCGTACAAGTTTCAAATCGAATGTATTTCGGTTCAATTAAATACGAACGTTGGTGAAACAATTTTATTAAATAATATAACATTATTTAATGACAATATCTTTCCCAAAATATTATCTTGATAATAATACTTTGTAATTAATTCGTATCGTACAAACAACGGTTACGTGATTTAAAATCCGTACAACGAACGAGCAAATCGAGATCCCTAAATTAACAAATCATCTATATAAATGTTTTTTTCCAAGTATTTAGAAAGAACACTTCAAGTGAAAGTATTGAAATTTAAATCGTTACTTAAAAATGCGTAATAAACGTTTAAACACCAAACCGAATGAGAAAACGAACACCGCGCGAAGCACAAATCGGATAAACAAGTAAAATGACCAAAATACCCATGTGTGGGCCCCCATGGCCGGCCCCCCCTGCCCCATGTGGTCACCACCCTTTTCCCCCACTCACTTTCCATGCAAAACCCACTCACATATGCTTCCATACATGTTAGATGCAAGACCACTTTCATTTCCACTAACTCATTCACTCACATTTCTCCACCTTCTCTCTAACACTTCTCTCTCAAAAACTCCAGAGAAATTCAGTCCTTGATCACCACCAACTCACCACCACAACCACCATAAACTACCATAGCACCACCACCACAAAAGTCAATATTTCACCAAGAACACTAGCTCAACAACAACAACTCTTTCTCCTCATCTCATTTCCATCAAGATCTTTGTAAGGAAACTCTTTCTTACTTTCATATTGTCTATTTACATGTTATAAAGCTCACCTAACAAGATTATATCCAAATATAAACTTGAAATACGTTTTTATGAATTTTTCACAAAGAACACACAATCTGTCCAGAAAACACACAGATTACTAAAAATGTCATAACTTGAGTTCTAGGAAGAGTTAGAAGATGCATTTTTTTAAAAAATTTGCATATTCAAAAGATCTACAACTTTCATGTTTTACGTTTTTACCAGATCCGAACGTATTTTTCTCTATTTATCAATCTTTGGGACTGACCTGACTAAAAGCAGAAACTGAACTATGTATGACTAATTAAATTGTTTCTCTATGATCATGGACTTAAGACTCTTGGAAAAATATATGTTAGACACTACACACATAAAAGATCAGTTGATAAAAAGTGTGAGACTTGACTTGGACCAGAAATTGGTAAAACATTTGGCGAAATAAACCGACAAAAAGTCGAAAATGTGAAATCTTGAATATTTGGAACTTTTATAAGAACCGACACTTTTGGTGAACTTGGACACAAACCGACAATTTATTTAGACTCTATAAACTGATATTTGGGTTGGGTGAAAGTTTCGGGTCAAACCGAGTAAGTTTGACCAAGTCAACAAAAGTGGCTAGTTTTCGAAAAACTTACTATTTTTGGAAAGTGGTAACAAAAATGGGTTTGGTTGACTTAATTAAGTAACTTGGACCAAAAACTAATTTTAGAAAGTTTCCCGAACGAAAACCGACACTTGGATACACTTGGGCTAAAAATAGAAATTTGGCCAGACGCTAGTGTCGCATGACCTGCGACACTAACTGCGACACTACCTGCGACACTACCATAGTGTCGCTAATAGTGTCGCTACTTATTGAAAATTTGTTTGAACATGCGACACTGACCCTAATGTCGCATAACCTCACTGCGACACTGACCTTAATGCGACACTGACCCTAGTGTCGCATAAACTCACTGTGATATTGACTTTAGTGTCACATGACCTGCGACACTCGCATACACTGCGACACTTACTCTAGTGTCGCATGACTTGCGACACTGACACTAGTGACGCTACTAGTGTCGCTAAAAACAGAATTTATGGGATTTGTTTCTTCACTAAGTATTGAACATGGGTAATCACTTATAACCACACATGATACATAATGTAACAATATATACGATGACACATAATTAATGATAATATCTTAAAGAATTATTATTACAAACTTTCACCAACGGGTCGTACACGTTTTTGATAAACCAAGTTGAACAATCAAACATTTGGACATAACAAATTGTTGGACAACAAACATAGATGGTCTGTTGAGACATCTACTCACTCATATAACATTATGCGTTTTGAACGCCCGACAGGTTACAAGTCTTCGGACATCAATTCACAGTTAATCAATTCAAGTTATTTTAATAGACACTCAACGCTCAGGTGAGTCTCATGGCCCCTATTTTACTGCTTTTCAATCAGGGGTGTGATATTATTGCTCGTTATATTTTACAAGTTGAACGCAAGTACCAATCAATCAAATACTACATGAGTTGTTTTCAACTAATCACTAAAGCCCTCCATAACATAGTCTGGTAATACATCTGTAGCGTGAATGTTAGTATATGATATCATATAGGATTGACAATCCTCGTCCGGGTTAGCACGCACTAACTGGTCAAACGGACGTATTAGCATTTGGGAAGACGAGTGTAGATTAGGCACTCGTAGGAGGCAACTCAGTTGGGTTTCCTTAATTGGACCTGACACTCAAGTTAAGCTCAGACTATGTGCTCATGGCTGTATAACTTTTATTTTGCTTAATTGCATTTTAAATTCAATTATAAAATCTTGCGGTTCATACAAATATATGTTGATATACAAACCTGTGAGCTCACCAGCGTTTCGCTGACCCATTTTAGCATGTATCACAGGTGACCAGCAGTAGGTTGGACTGCTCAATCAAGATCTATTAGCTCGAGTCAGCATGCAAACAAACAGAGATTTTAGCTGCATTATTATATTTTGTATAGATTAATTATGTACTTAAATCTCTTATTTTCAAGCGGAGCTAATGTAAACAATATTTGATGTAAACTTTTGTTTTATCAATATCAATGTAAAACGACGCATATAGTGGTCGTTCATTATATCTTTTGTGCTGTGTATATTGATTAGTCGCGCCCCGACCCGATTCGCTTCCGCAACCCGAATTTGGGGGTGCGACACTATTCCAATTAATGGTTTTTCATCCGCAGCAGGATACCAAATTCTTGTCCCACAAGGACTATAGAATAGTCTATCAACTTTGTCTGAAACAGCTGCAACATACTTATTAAAATTAGATAGTACTGCATTTTGATATACACTAATGCATTTTAATAGAATTTTACATTTTCGTACTTTTAATCTTAAATACATCACAATACATAAATAAAACCCTAAAAACTGCATTTTATAAATCTCATGCTGCACTTTAACATAAAATATGCAGCATATTATAATCAAGTAATATCAGAGGAAAAAAACTAAATTAAAAGAAAACTACATACAGTCATGTATCAAGTTGTGCAATCTAGGATGTATATAAACTTATCAATCAATATAAAGTACTAACGAAACAAGCAAATACACATATATGAGCACAAATGTAAATACATATATATACCTATATATAGATACAACAGACTAAGTCACGCATACATAAACATATACAAACACATATAATACTTACTTTTGTTAATAACTTCAACAACGGGTGTGTGTTCTTCATCCAATCGATCGACATAAGATGAAGGTGTAATTAATTGCGACATTGTATACGATATGATGATTATCGTAAGATGATGATGATCGTAAGTAATTGTGAAAAAATCTGAGAAAGAACCGTATAAGATGATGTAATATAAACGATTTTGAGAAAGAATCTGAGAAAGAACCGTATATATAAACGATTTTGAGAAAGAATCGTGTTGATCGAACGTTTTAATCGAAGATTTAGCTTATCAATCGTATGGATCTAAAACTCTTCATGGATTCCTTTCCTTAATTGTGAAAAATCTGTATAATTTCTAATATTTTGAAGACTTTGCGGTCAGCTCCAAAACTTTAGAGGATGTGCAGAAATAGTCCCTGCTAGTTTCCTGTAGGGGGGCAAGGATGCCACATGGATGTCTGCTACTGGGTAAAACCCTGCCCTACCTGCTCCTATTAGAGGGGCTGCTCCTCTGATCCGTTTTTTATGCCCTACCTGCTCCTATTAGAGGGGCTGCTCCTCTGATCTGTTTCTTATTTTAAATTTTATATTATACTCCCTCCGTCCTAATTTTATTGTCCACAGACAAAAAATACGCAGTTTAAGAAAAGTGTAGTTGTACTCTATAACCAATAAGATTTAATCTCTCACCACATTCAAAGGTTTTGATTGGTTAAAAAGTACAAATGGACTATAAATTTGGGACATCAAAAAATAGAAAAGTAGACTATAAATTTGGAACGGAGGAGTATTTATATTCATTTGTGAAGTGAATTAAGCCATATATTATTTTAAATAATAAAATTTACCCCCTCCATCTCAAAATAAGTTTTCACAATTAATTTTTACGAAGTTTTAAAAATTACATTGTCTAATAGTGAAGGTGACAATTTTACCTTTATCATTCACATAGACTCTCAGGAATCATTTATGAGAAAAAGATCTTGAGGATTAAATGGTAAAGTTAATATATTTTCAAAAGTGTACACTTATTTTGGGACAAGGTGAACACTTATTTTTTTATGTCTTAAAAGGGCCACATTCTGAGTTAGAAAATTTTGACACACAAGATCTAGTAATATTTAAATAAACTTTTAAAATAGGTTAACACTAGTTTATAAACTCGCGACTACATGGGCCAATACATTTGGGTTTTAAAAGTTAATACTTCGTAATTAAGTTTAAAAGGAATATAATGAACAAATAGATATATGATTAAAAATAACTACACTAATCGATGTAAATGGTTGATTGATGAATAATACATCTCCATATGATTTGTTGTTAATTATACTATTGATGGTGAAAAAATGTCACCAATATAATCAATAAACAAATAATAGACATATGTTCCATTTGAAAAATTGAAAAGCTAATTGTAAAATAATAGAAAGATGTGTAAAATATGAGAAATTCAAAAGATAACCTTTCATTTTAAATAGGCATGCAGTAACAGATTTAATCATCATGCAAGATGATTCGTTTGTACATACCGGTATATCGAGTAGTTGGATCATAGTCTCTTACTAACTACATTCGCAGCGGCATCAGAAATCTACCAACCCACATATGTTGTCATACATTAATTATCCGTATATGATGCAAAATTTAAAGATAAACCACATCTGATATATACTTTTTTTTAGATAGTCATATGCTATACTAAATTCATGTTTAATCTATACGCTAGAGATCTCTTTTGTTGAATGTTTGTTTAACAGAATTCTATTTATTTTATGAATAAAGTTCAAATGAGCACAATATTGTTTAATGAGAATGAAGTAACCAATAGACACGTGTCATATGTCACTAACCTTACTTTCCTCTACATTTTTAAAAATTAAATATTTCTCAAACTGTAAGTTGAAATATCACAAAAATTGCACCATAATAATTAGTGTTTAATTCTCTTCGATTAGAGATGTGACAAGGTATACTTTCGTCGAATTTTTTTTTCTTCATTTTTCAGTGGGTTTTGAAAACGAGTAACACATGTGGTACCGGCGGGTAACACATGTGGTACAGATGGTTAACACACGTGGTACAGGCGGGTAACATATGTGGTAAAGGCGGTTAACACATGTGGTATCGGCTAGTAACACATCTGGTACCAGCCAGTACCATATGTAATACTAATTTTGTACAATTTGTAAAACCCAAAAATAAAAAAGCCTTCGAAAGTATACATTGTCAAATCTCTAATCGAAGATAATTAAACGCTAATTATTATGGTGCAAATTTTATAATTTTACGACTTACCGTTTGTGAGATATTTGATTTTTAAAATCGTGACGGAAAATGGGTATTATGACACTGTTTTGACCAAAAATTAACAAACTCAATTTAGTGATCAAATCCGCTAAGTGAGGTAGTATGCTTCAAGTGATGTTCAGGATAATCAACTAAAAATGCAAGTTAATAATGAAACAAAGTGGATTTTATGATGTAAATACGATTGTGAATGAGATAATCGTTTTAACTTGTCAAAAATGTAAACAAATGTTCTAAGAATGCTGATTTATTGTGAAATAGATGTTTGTTAACAAGATGAATACAAAAGTTTAAGTAAAATGCAAAACAATTTCGGGATAATGCATATTTAATAATAGAAATACAAAGTAAATACGATCAATACAAAGATGTACGAGGAAAACCCTTGATCTATGATAGATCGCCGACACAAAACCTCGGGAAAGATCAATCGATCCTTGCCTTATATTAATATTATTAAAATAAAAACAATTACAAGCTAAGAGCACGTCGATGATCGAACTAAGTGAATGTGTGTGATGAAATTGGTGAAGAAATGTGATTTGATCGTAATAAGTGTTATAGCAGAGTGTTAGTGTAAGTGGTGAGAAAAAGTTGGCCTAATCGATCATCTCGCCTCGTATTTATACTATGAGTACATAACAAACTATCCGGAAATGTCGGGATCCTCTCCGATATATGCTGAAGGTCTTCAACGTTCATAAGACTTGGTATTCCGCACGTGTTGGACTCCTATAATTCGAATTGAGCCCGTTCCTGGTAATTCGAAGTCAATTACCCATGACGCGTTTCCTTAAGTCTAGTCAAATAAGATTAACAAACACTGGTTAATAATACATGATCCCGAGATAATGAATATACGGGATCCTGAGCATATATAACGAATACATGATCCTATTTCTAGCATATTCCTGAATATATTAGAGATCCTAAGCGTATCTTGAATCATATAGAACTGCATTCCACAAATATATCCTTATCGGGATCCTGTGAAGTAGATAAAAATCCTACCCACAACAGACATATGTGCATTCCAATTGATTCTCCTATTTTTATCAAAAATTCTATTTTCATTTAAAAATAACTCTTCATTTTATATCATGTTTTGATTAATTGAGGGACGAGGTAGAATCCATTAATCCACAAAGACCTTAAGACTCGATTTTAGCCCTAGGATATAAAGAGTGTGTTTGGTTATTAGTTGGTGGTTTAAAAGCACAAAGAGTGACTTGCAACAATAATACTAAAAAAATATATAAAAAATATCAAATAAAATAATATTTTAATATAAAGTTTGTGACATCTCACGGATCTTGTATAAATTAAGGAACATAAATAATTACTTAATGCGAAGGATACACAGACGTGCACTCTTCACACATAATCAGTCAACTACCTATTCTTGACTTTTCTAGTTTCGTACAACTCTTAAAGCCTATCGTACAACTCATCGTCTGATGTCCACCACACCACCGGAGGAGTCCAACGGAATCCAACCACAACCACAACCAATATCACCGAAAAACATGTCGGAAAAACCAAAAGCAGTTGAGTTCATCGGAAAAACACAACCACTTGTTCATACTGTAATTGCAATGATTATATGGCTTGGTTCCGTACATCTCAACGCTGCCATTATTCTTACATCTTTCTTTTTCCTTCCTCTTCATAAATTCTTTCTGTAAGTCATTTTTATTGTTTTATATTTATATTTAAATTATTTTATATAAGTTTGTTGATATAATAATATTATTATTATTTGCTTTGAAGGGCGTTGGGAATGCTTGTGATTTTGATTGTGATCCCGATTAATGAGAGGAGTAGATGGGGCAGAGCTTTAGGCAGGTTAATACTTTTTTTTTTTTTTTTTTTTTCATTATTTGTAAAATTAAATGGTATCATGAGGTATGAAAAAACACATATAGATTTTAGATGTTGTGTTATATGCTGTATATATAAGTTTTTATAACTGGGTGGATTCCCAATCAGAATAGCTTGATTTTGGTTAGGAGCATTTCGGTTGTTTGGCCGCTTTAACCCACAAATTTGAATAAAAATGCCGACCTCGTTTTGACCATTTTACGAAGTAAACGGAGGATTTATTGAAATCGTGAACCACAAGGTTTGAGAATCTTTGGTATATACCTATTTTGATATCCTCACCAACTGCAACTTTTGGGACACCCTCATGGCCTCAAACGCGAAGCTCGTTGGTTCTAAATTGATTAATTGGAGAAATATGGAGGTAGAGAATGCTTATTCCATGTGTCAACCGTTTATTGGGTTAATTCGGTTGTTAGGTATGTATAATTAGGTCCATATGTCATAATTCGAGTGAAAACACTCAATTTTTCCAGCATGGGCAGACACTTTCCTTAGTGGCCACTAAGTCATCTAAAACGTAGGTTCATTGTTGTCTTCCCGCATATTGTAGGTGTTGTTGGTTATCAACGTTTGGCAAAGTATCGGATTCATGGAATTGCCTGGTCAGTTTGATGGTCTAGGTTGACATAGAAAATAGAAATTAATTTTGGATTACATGCTAAAATCTACCTCTTTCAAGTACTTGTAGTGATGCTTAGTGGTCTGTTTGACCTAAAAGACAGGTTTCTCATTATAAAGTGTAAATGGGTAACTGAACTTAAAGATTCGGGTTTCAGAAAATTAAATTTGCCTGGCTGATTAGATGAAAGAAAACCAGCCATGCTTGATTGGTGATCGTGCCAAGCCTTGCACGTCTGTAGCCAAAATGATTTTTCTCACTTTGTTGAGATAGATACGCTGTATTAGTTTGGTAGAGAAGGAAAATCCATACAATGCAATGTTCTTGATGTTATATCTGGCTATTGAATTGTTACTTGTTGATTGTTGTGTTCGATTCTACAAAGTTAATGAATATCTTTCTAATATTCAGGTATATATGCAAGCATGCTGTAGGTTTTTTCCCTGTTACTTTATATGTAGAGGATTATAAAGCTTTCAAGCCCGATCAGGCTTATGGTAATTGAGTACATTAATTTCTTGATTCTGAGCTAATTATAAGTTTCTTTGTTAAATATATATATATATATATATATATATATATATATATATATATATAACTACTTACGCCATGCTACATGCAGTTTTCGGGTATGAGCCTCATTCAGTTTGGCCAATTGGAGTCGTTGCGCTGGCAGATCTTACAGGTTTCTTGCCTCTTCCTAAAATAAAGGTCCTTGCAAGTACTGCTGTAAGATTCACTAACTCTGAGTTTCAAAGATTATGATTTGGCTCAAATAGGATATATCTTATAGTCAGAATTAACATCAACACAGGTATTCTATACACCGTTTATGAGACATATATGGACATGGCTTGGACTAACACCAGCAACGAGGAAAAATTTCTCATCTCTTTTAAAAGCAGGTTATAGTTGCATAGTCGTACCAGGTGGGGTGCAAGAGACATGTTACATGGAGCATGATTCTGAGGTACAGTTCTCAAGATTACTTGTTGTCTGAACTTATTTAATCTGAAGACCTGATTAATGAATATAACTTCGCAAGGATTTAGAAGAGAAATAGTTTTTTTTTTGTTTTTAACTTTTTTTATGAAAGGATCTTAACTAAACAAGTTATGAACTTTGACACTAAGAAGCGAAATCACATTCCCTCTATCCTATGAAACCTGTAAATAGGTTCCTTTTGGGATGTCCCATAAAAATTGCAACAATTGCTATCTGGGTAACTAGTTAAGCTGAAACCGCCTATTAGCCAATTGTCTTCATATTATAGAAAATGGTTTGTTATTAATATCCGTTCACAAAATTGGCTTATTTATTATAACGGGTGGGTAGTACATTTGGCTAATGGTGAAATATTTTGCACTAAATTCACCAAGGTAGCCTAGTGGTAAGGCGCCTTGGTGTCCTCACAAGAGGTCTCGAGTTTTAACCTCCCAAGGTAAATATCTTGGGGGGTGGATAGGGAAAGGGTCGGAAACAGTCACGAGGATACCCCGGTTTGAGACTCGCCCTCTCCATGTAACCTGAAAGGGAAGACCTCATCCATTTACCCGTTTGCATATCTTGTACTATTGTGTCGATATGAATGTATGTTCTACTTTTAGCATTTTCTTATATGGTGGATTGATAAAATGTTGAGATGGTCTGACATGATAATTTCTGATAGATTGCCTTTTTGAAATCAAGAAAAGGATTTGTACGCCTTGCAATGGAGACTAATAGCCCCTTGGTTCCAGTTTTTGGCTTTGGTCAGGTATTATTTATCTTCATTGGATGTTCGTATGCACTCCATTTCATGCATTGGCTTGTTTATCCTATAATTGAACCAGAAAATATTGCATGCTGCAGTCATATGTTTACAAGTGGTGGAAGCCACATGGGAAATTGTTCCTCAAGTTCTCTCGGGCTATAAAGTTCACTCCGGTTATGTTCTGGGGTATCTTAGGGTGTGTTCAGTTCATAAAATTTTACTATTTGGTAAATCCACAAAGTTCATAATCGAGATTATTTGATTGTTTGCTGGTTATATTATTGCAGGTCGCCTATACCCTACCGCCAACCGATGCATGTAGTGGTTGGTAAACCAATATATTTTAAAGAAAATAGAACACCTACCATGGAAGAGGTACCATAGTTAGCTTCTCTTTTTAAATAGCAGAAAAATGAGTTACAGTTTCTCTCTAAAAATGGAAAGATTTATCACAAAATGAGTATTGGTTCTAAAAAGGTGATTGGTGGTCCAATTCAGAAAACAAACATGGGTGAAAGGATGTATAAACTGTGGTTACTTTATGAATCTGATTATTAAAACTGTACTGCAGGTTACGGAAGTACACAGGGAGTATGTGGACGCAATTAAAGATCTATTTGAGAATCACAAAGCGAGAGCCGGTTATCCCGATCTTCAGTTAAGAATTATGTGAATCTTCATCCTAGTGCCACATTTCTGCTTTGAATGAAATTAGGACATCATTCTCCCATTGTAAGCAGCAAGGTCTGAAATAGAAGTCAAAAGTTGCTAGAATAGTAATCTGTTGTATACGAGTTTGTACAAACTTAGAACATTTGACATATTCTGTTGATATGTAAGCATTTGTATACCAGGTTCTGTTTCTAGCTATTTGCAACTTCACTTGTTACATATCTGTTATCTAGCCTTGTCTTAAATTACTGTTGAGTTAAATGAACCAAGAAACTACAACCCCGTGGACACGACCGGAGTAGGCCTTTGATACCTCAACATGGAACAATTTGGTATCCATAATTGAACACTTGCTACAATTGCATATATATACTCCATATGTTTCTTCTGTTCAATAATCAAAAGAACAAACGGTCAAGTTTCCCTGTAAACTTCACATTTTCGTTGCTTACGCTCTACATGCTGTGATAGTTTATATATTATTTATCATAAAGGTACCTACCACCAAAGTAATATATAGCGATATTGGACCTTGTGGGGAGTTCGTTCATCCTCCATTGAAATACAGAGCAGCTCTAGTGGGTGGCTCAAATACCCATCAATTACCCTCTTCCTATTTATTCATGTTTGTGAAAATTATCATTATGAAATTAAAGTTTGAAACGACAATGGTTATTATTTTGGTTTCAAGTTAATGTTTGCTAATCAAACTCAACATTAATCCTCAGTACGTGATAATCACTTGTAAATAAAACCTTTTACTAATGTAGTGAAAACAATTTATACTAATATTATTCCATATTCACAGCGCACATATGATGCACACAGAACCAATCACTGATGCACATATGTGTTACTATTAAGTGTCTTAAATAAGAGCAGTTCACCTCCAGCTAAAATTTGTTGATGGGTCGATACAACCCATTGTGACATATTCTAAAAGCTGTTCCGTGATCCTTTATTACTTGTTGCCCAACCCACCCATATGGCCATATTGACATCATGAGTAGTAGTTTCTACATTACTAGTACTACAAATCTGTGCAGTATTTTTCCTACCATTTTTCTTCGCAATCTATAGCTACTTCATTTACAGCCTTGTTTAGAAGCGCCTCTCCGCCACATTTTATATTTCTATAGTCTCCACGCCGTCAATTACATTCTTAAGTGCTTCTTGGTGAAGACTGTGGTATCTGACAGTAACAGATTTTTGGGTAGCATTTGTAATGTTACTTAACTGTTCCTCCAATATAGCACTGACACCACTTTTGGCATTTGACGCCCTACTCTTAAAGTATAATGATAAGGTAAAGTAAGAACAACCTAACATGTCATCGGAATAGCGAGACCACTGGCCTGCGGAACTACTAACAACTAGTTTAGCCTGTCACTCAAAATAGAGAGCGTAACTTTGGCTCATTTGATAGACAAGCAGGGAATGCAAGGAGCATGTTTACAGCAGACATGCTGCTCAGCCCGCAATTTGTTATTATATGTAGAGATATATACCCTTCATCTTTTTGTTGCTTTAGCATCTTGCTAGTAGCTTAGTGATAAAAGGTTGTTAAGAAAAAACAGTTTAGATGCATAGTGACTAACATGACATTTTTATTTAGTTTTAACAGAAATGATTATATAATATTATTAAAATAGCAAGACGTTACGAGCTACAATAGCGCGTTAAAGAAACCTCCTATCAAACAACCTAAGTGGACACCTAAACTTCGGCTTAGCAGCCGCTTGATAGAAAACCGACACATATAACGCTAAACTAAAAATGCCTGCAACTCGAAATTAACCCACATTAGACTTATGCTAATACAACCACTTGCTAAACATAACAAATTACAATGCTATTTTATGAAGCAATTTTAACGCCTTAGATCACCTTAGAACCGGAGAAGCTTTTTTCCATTCATTGAACTTTCCCACATTTCACTATTATTTATCTGAAGTAAGTTCATGGTTCTCATCTTCTTTTTCCTCTTTCTCTTCTATTGAGCAAGGTTAACCGATCAAGTTGATGAACTGGCACCAAAGTTTTCTCAAATATGGGCTCAACAGGTCCAAACCCAACAACCCCATTGTTTTTAGGCCCACTAACATGACATACGAATATACGATTACAACAATTTGACATGTGAAATTAAATACATGTAACCATTTATCATTGTTTAAAAATATCTTGAAACGAGTACATGAGAATATAGTTGAGAGTGAGTCCCTTCATTATTTTGTGATTTTACCAGAAAAGCTGATCAAATGATTGCGATAAACGAAATCTAATATTAGAAAAGGATAAAATGATCTGTAATATTAGTGTAAACGAAAGCAGTGGCGTAGCAGCCTTAGATGGGTCAAGGCCCACCATGAGAAAAAAATTACTAGCTTAATTACTCTATACATATAGCTTAATCTTTAATATGGTGAACTTTTGGCCCACCCAAATTAGTGAACTTTGGCCCACCTTATAAATTAAATTTGAGGTTCACCAAAATTTTCTAATACAACCCAAATAGTAGTTACTCTGTCTTTCCGAATATGATCATATTTAAGTTTGCAATTTGAATTTTCTACTCTCTTAATTTTTGAAGGATAACAAGAAACGAACTATCCTCAATCATTTTATTTCTCCCCCAGTTCCCATTTTTTATCATTATGTTTACAACATTTCGTTCATATTTCAGTCAGTGTTGCTTTACTTTTTCTTAAAATATACAAATAGGTTAACTATTGATTTGGTCATAATTTGTTTATCAACATATACAAAAGTTACCAATTCATTAAGCTGGAATAGGTTGTGTTGTGATCACAATTATAGTATTGTTCGAATTATCAAATGATGTATATTATGTTGGTGAAAGTTAAATAAATGATTGATGCGTCTTGTTGCAACAAGGATAAGTTGTAGTGCCTAGATGAAATATGGAGATGAGTGAATAAACTGCCCTTCCTGAAATGGATGAACTTCCCTTCCTGAAATGAATGAACTCCCCTTCCCAAAACGGATGGACTGCTCTTCCTAAATGGATATTGAATGGACTGAATAAACCTAACTGCAAAAGAAATAGACCGTCAGTCTCGTCAAAAGGGGAAATGGGGATTTTCCCTTTTGACCAACCTCCGACGTGAGAGTAAGTAAACTAGTACGGCCTTAGAGCATATATGAGTGTGAGAGTAGTAAATGCATATTGAATGTTTACCTTTGTGTTGGTTGAGATGTATTTATAGTACCTTGACTCAAGCCTTAAATCTATTTCTGGTAAATGGATTTGACACTTCCAAACTTATCAGAATTGGTTATGTCTATTTTGATGTATGTCTCTGAAATAGCTATTTCCCAAGTTCATACTTCTTACTTTGGTCTTAGTGCGCTGTTTACAAATTTGGTAGCTACTAAATATAAAGTAAAGTAGGTTATATTGGATTAAATATATATATGGAGTTGGACTCATTTCCTTTGGTTTATGCATACATGCATTTTAGACTTGGTATACATCCATTTTAGACTTGGACCAATCCATTTTAGACTTGGACCAATCCCTTTCTGTTCCATAATGATACATATTTAAAACTTATTCTAGTAACCCATGGTACGTCATCAGCCCCCCAATCTAGTTCGTTATGTTTTTACATGGCGTACTAGAATTTTAATTTATTTAGTTGGCGGTTCCTATATTGGTGTCCGAAAGATAGAGAATGTACTCTTTTTCTTCCGGCTTGTACGCCTATTTTTTTTTGTAAATAAAGAATGGATAAAAATGAAGAGTGAAAATAAAAGCAATGACGAATAAATTTTATTTAGTTGAGAGACCTATCAATTTTTCTTCATTTACCCTCAACGTTTTTAATAAAATATAATTAAGTAAAATTAGAAAGTAATTAAAGTTTTCCTCGATTTTTGTGAAATGTGAAATGAAAATGGCAAGTAATCTTCCATTTTCACGTGAGGTCTTAACCTCATTTTTTTTTCAACTTAAATTTAAACTTTATTTCATGACATAAATAAATATTGAGGAGTGTACCATTTGACCAACTATTCCTTTGATTAGACTGATACAACAGCCTTTTCATTTCCCAAACGGCTAGTTGTGATGCTTCATTTATATATATTGAGGTGCTGTAAAAAATCCCATTAGTTTTACGTTCATCTTCTTTTTTTTCTTTACTTTTTTTTTTCTCTGCAACCGAAAGAGATGGGCAACCAACCTCTTGGTTTTAAAACTACACATGTGCTGTGATCTAAAGAGAGGATAGTATAAGCTGCCTTCGTGGGTTTCTTTTCTACGGTGTACAATTGTAGCTTCTTCAGTGTTAGGTAACTTTAAACTCCTTCCTTTTGTTCCTTCGAATTTTAGTTATGACCAGGGATAATTTTGATGATTGTTATTCGGTCTTAGACCAAGATCAAGTAGATGCCTTTTGTGCCAAGTTTTATATATCTAGAGATCTAAATCCACTTAGTCGGGATCCCGATAAATTATAAATCAGCCACCCGAAGGAATGATAGATGTGTACACTCGGTTTTTTGATTATGCTAATATGTCGATCCCATTTTCCCGATTTCTACTTTCGGTTGTTCAATATCATAACTTTCATATATCCTAATTTTGCCCCCTTGGTGCACTTAAGGTTTCATGCTTTGCATCCAATGTAGGGCTTTACAAACTGAACCCACCTTAACACTCTTTAGGAAATTTTATAAGTTAGGGAGGAACGGTTATTGGGTTACAATTAACTTTAGGAATGCAGGGTCTGCCCCCGTGTGTATAACCCAATATCCTACTAACTTGAGATTTTGGAAAGCAAATTCTTTTGGATTAAGGCCTCGGCTGTGCCGATGCATATGATATGGAAACCGGATAATGTATATTTAGAAAATGATATGCCCACGGATATAGAAGCTGGAGAGAGAAATATCGCTATTTTGGAAGCTAACAAAATCCATGTTCGACATTTTAACGAGCATGCCTTAGTTATTGCGGGTATTAGTAGGAGGTGGAATGAACCTGATGCGATACCTTGCTTCAGTTGGAAAGGCAAAGGTCCGAATTTAAAATTGTTTACCGAACTTTTTAGCTTTTGTTAGATGCATAACTGTATATATTTTTGCTTACTTATGTGTTTATTATTTTCTTTCAGGAATGAGTTTGAGTACGTATATTAGTCGCGCTTCACTTAAGGGTGTTATTCCGGCCTCTCGACGTAGGGCCGAAGGTGAAGTTTCACATCTTGACCGATATTCGAATGCCGTTGTGAACCCTTCGAATGAATATTTGCAACCCGCTCCGCTACCTGGTCCAGCCAAAAAAACTGGAGGAAGTAAAAGTAAAAAGGTTTCTGTTAACGTAGACGATGTTGACGTTGTGGCTAAAAGATCACGCGTGAAGAAGTTAAGTAAAAAACCGAAAGAAAAATGACTTTTGAGTTAACAGATGAGAATTCGGATGAGAATTTAAATGGGCAATCGAATAAAATTTTAAACGAGAAATCGGATGAGTATTTGAACGAGGAATCGTGCGAAAGTTCACCGAAAAGTTTGGATCTCGGGACCGAAAGGTATAAAAGTGATACTAAAATTCCTACACTTCTCCCAGAAGAACTTTAGGGCACATCGAATACAGTAAATGTTCATGATTTTGACATGTGAGGAGGAGAAGAAACTGATATGGGAGGAGGAAATGAAACTGATATGGGAAGAGGTGATAATCAAAATCTAGAAGTTCTACATTAGGGCCACGATTATGTTAACCAGGTTCAAACTGATACAGTTTCTAAGCAAACCCGAATCTGGTTCTCCCGAAAAATGGAAGTTTGATGTTTATGCTAGTGGTGCAGATGTGGACGTCGAAGAGAAATGTGTTTCTTCTCCAAATGATGAAGACATTTTTGGCTTAAGTCCTACTTTTGCTTCTTCAGTTTTTCGTCCGGATTGTGATATTAAAAATGTCGATTTAATTGATAGTGATCATGTGTCCCGTGAACTTATTACCCATCTTCCGACTGAAGCTCAAAAATACGTTCTATCGATTACGCCCTCGAATAAACTCATGTGTGACTATTATGCGGGTCAAGCACGAGCTATGCTTAGCGGTGGTGAAGCCTTCCGTAGGTGGGAGAGGTCTTATAATCTTTTAAGGGTTGCTAAAGCTGACGTTCGAAAACTTCGTGCGGATTTGGGTGCTCGGGATATTGAGATTGTTGATTTAAAACATAAACTTGAGAGTTTTGTGGCTGTTGAAACTGATGAGGTTCTGAAAGAAGACTTGAAAATTGCAAAAAGAAAAAACGTACCGCTTTGAGAAGGCAAGGGGAGCTAGAAGAAGCTAATTCTAAGCTAGAAGATAAGCTGAGGGTTTCGGAAACCCAACTATTGGAGAAAATGACTTTTGCTTCTAGTTTGGCCTTGCGTGTTGCTGAATTAGAGCTTTTATTGAAATCTGAAAGGGGAAAGCATGCTGAAGAGGTTACTAAATTACGTTTAGATAGTGCAGGTTTAGAGAATCGCATTACCGATTTGTCTGGGCAATTATCTAGGCTTTCGGGGGGAAATGACCAACTTAGGGAAGATCGAAGATGGTTCGCGAAACATGCTGCTAATCATGCGTTTGAGACACTTCGACATAGTCATGATTATTTGCAATCGTTAGGTGATGTTCAAGTTTGTAGTATTGATGCAGGTCGGCATTGTGGTTTGGAATTGGGTTATCATAACCGTGGTATGGGTGTTCCGATTGAGAATTCAGTGTGTTATGATCCAGAAGCCGTCGAGAAAATGGATAAGAAAGCAGATGGCTTGGTTAACATCCAGTATCCGTATATGAAGAAATTATCTGAAGATTGTGACATCACTATTGCCGAGTTTTTTGCTATCGAGCCTGAAGGTTCTCTATCCACTGATACTTCTGCTCCCCTTACATCCGATGTTGCATCTTAGTATTTGAGCAACCTTTTGTTTCTATTAGGGGGATGTATTTGTTTATTTTGCATGTTAGTAACTATGAACTTTTCTATGGTGTTTGTCGATCCGGTTTTTAGGATTTTTGGATTTTTAAACTTATCGATCTATTCACCATATTTGTCATGTATGAATTGTCTTGATTATGATTGTGACCTACTTATGCATTTCAGTCATGTATTGTGTTTGAACAAAGCGTCCTTTGCAGACACTTGGCTATTTATGAGGTGGCCAATACCACATAGTTATACGTTTTTCGTACAACATATGAAGCGAATTAGGGAGGAGAGCTTAACCTTTCGGTGTCCCAGCCGTTGCCGAGGCATCGGAGCAGGTTTGAGAGGTCAGCTCAATCGGTGTGATGCCAGCGATCCATTTGATACTTATAAATTTATCTAATAAATGAGTTTATCTTCAAGAAATCTAAAATTTCAAGTGAATTCCCTCAGGAATCATTCATTAAAGATAAAAATACAAGTTACAATCCGAACTTAAGCCAGCAAAACTAGTTCTAAAAAATGTAACTTCGTACATAACATGAAAATTAAAAACTTTAAAAAAAAGCATGAATTTAAAAATAGTACTTGCGAAGATTGGTTCCATTCCACGAGCGGGGGAGTATGTTTCCTTCCATATCCGTTAACTCGTAAGAACCGTTTCCAAATGCATCAGTGACCTTGTATGGTCCTTCCCATTTTGGACCCATCTTTCCTTGTGACTGCACTCTACTTGCCTCATTTTTTCGGACGTAGTCTCCGTATTTGAAAGTAGACGGGAAAACGTGTTGATTATAATATTGCTCGATCTTTTTCTTGTAAGATGCCTCTCAGATTGCAGCAATTTCGCGTCTTTCTTCCAAAAGGTCTAGATTCTGAAGTAACTCTTCATCATGGTAATCTTCCCTTCGGGAAAGTCTGTGATTAGGCATTCCAATTTCTGCTGGTATTACTGCCTCAGATCCATATGTTAAACTAAAGGGGGATTCTCCGTGACTCGTCTTGATCATTGTCCTATGTGCCCATAGGACATGTGGTAAGTGTTCGACCCAACTCATACCACCATTTTCGGTTCGCGTTTTTAGCCCCTCAACAATGTTGCGGTTGATTCGTTCTACTTGGCCATTTCCTTGTGGATGTGCTACTGAAGTAAAAACCTGTTTTACCTGCATCTCTTCGCACCATGATCGGAAGGGGTTATCGGAGAATTGTTTCCCGTTGTCCGTGATAATTTCTTTTGGCAGACCAAAACGGCAAACAATGTTATCCCAAACGAAACGCTTGACATTTTTTTCAGTTATCTTTGATAGTGGCATCGCCTCAATCCATTTGGTGAAGTAATCTACAGCCACTAATAAGAACTTTACCCCTCCTTTTGCTGTGGAAAAAGGACCCACTATGTCCATTCCATATTTTTGGAATGGCCATACTGAAGTGACAGAGATGAGATTTTGCTTTGGTAACCTAGGAATGGGAGCATGAACCTAACAGGCATTGCATTTCTGTATTTCTGCCAAGACATCTTGATGCATGGTTGGCCAATAATAGCCAAGATTAAGAAGTTTAGCGACTACCGATCGTGGTCCCGCGTGCATTCCACATGATCCTTCATGGACCTCTCTAATGACATAATTTGACTGGAGTGGACCAATGCATCGAAGTAATGGTCCCAAATACGAGCATTTGTAGAATACATTATCTTCAAGCCAATACCTTAAAGATTTTGTTGGTAGCTTTCGCGCTTCATTTGCATCTTCAGGGAGGGTTCCATCTTTCAAGTATTCCATAATGGGTGTCATCCATGTTAGTCCTTCTTCTTCCACTATAGCGTTTACCTCTTTCTCATCAATTGATCGCCTACCTAACCTTTCCACAAGGACTTTTTTCGTTAAATGTTTGAAAGCTACTGATGCTAACTTGCTTAAGGCATCTGCTTGATGATTCTGACTTCTAGGAATCTGCTCGATTGTTGCTGAAGTGAACTCTTTGATCAACTCTTTCGCTCTTTCCATGTATGACTTCATTGTTGAATCACGCACTTCGTATTCCCCATTAATTTGATTGGCAACCAACTTTGAGTCCACCCGAATCCTCAAATATTGGACTCCCAACTTCTTTGCCAATCGCTAACCAGCTAAAAGCGCCTCATACTCCAATTCGTTATTGGAAACCGGGAAATCAAAACGTAGTGCATATGTATACTCTGTCCGTTCTGGATCTACTAGAATCAGCCCTGCTCCCGATCCTAGTGTGTTTGATGCCCCATCAGTATGTAGCCTCCATTCGGCTTTCTTGAATTCTTCCGGAGTTAAAACTATCTTTCCATTATCCTCAGTGGAAATTTTATTTTCTGAAGGCATTTCAGCTAGAAAATCTGCCAAAACTTGACCTTTAATTGCACTTCTCGGTTGGTACTCTATCCCATATTCTCCAAGTTCAATAGCCCATTTTGCCAAACGCCCTGATATCTTCGGTTTCTGCAGCACTTGCTTGATTGGCTGATCCGTGATTACGATGACTTGGTGTGCTTGAAAGTATCTACGGAGTCTTCTTGCTGCATGAACTAGAGATAGTGCCAATTTTTCAAGTGATGGATATTGGACTTCTTGACCTTTGAGTGCTCTACTTACGAAATAAATTGGCCATTGCTTGGATTCCCGTTCAGCCATGAGTACTGCACTTACTGCTTCATGAGCTGCAGCTAGATATAAGTACAACGCCTCTCCTACTTTGGGTGCTACTAGCATAGGGAGAGATCCAATCATCTTCTTCATCTCTTGGAATGCTTCTACAGCTTCCTTCGTCCACGTAAAATCTTTCATACTCAAACATTTTTTTAATGTTCTAAAGAAAGGTAAAGATCTTTCAGCGGATTTGGAGAGGTATCAGTTCAATGCAGCAAGTCTTCCGTTCAGACTTTGAACCTCTCTAATGGATTTTGGGGACTTCATATTTATGATGGCAAGAGTTTTATCAGGGTTGGCTTTCATACCTCTTTCAATCACGACATGACCTAAAAACTTGCCCTCCTCCATTCCAAAAGTGCATTTCTTGGGATTCAGTTTCATATTGATTTCTCTCATATTATCGAACGTTTCTTGTATGTCAACAAGCATGGCATGTAACGAACGACTTTTAATAACTATATCATCGACGTATGCTTCTAGGTTACGTTCGATTTTTTCTTTAAAAGCTTGATCTACTAACCTCTGGTACGTGGCACCCGCATTCTTCAAGCCAAATGGCATCTTTTTGTAGCAATACACTCCTTGATCAGTATGAAACGCCGTTTTATCTTCGTCCTCTTTCGCCATTTGTATTTGGTGATAGCCTTTAAAGGCATCTAGAAAACATTTGAACTTGAATCCGGAAAGTGATTCTACTTTCCAGTCGACTTCAGGAAGCGGATAGGAGTCTTTTGGACATGCATTGTTTATATCCTTGAAATCAATGCACATCCTCCAAGAACCATCCATCTTCTTCACCATTACTGGGTTAGCTATCCATGTTCGGTAGTGTACCTCTCTAAGGATTCCTGCCTCCACTAACTTATCAACTTCTTCACAAGCAGCCTGACTTCTTTCCGGAGCCATGCTCCTTTTCTTTTGAACTACCGGCTGAATGTTCCGATCCACATTCAAATGATGTTCGGCTATATTTCGTGGAGCACCCGTCATATCCGCTTCCGTCCATGCGAATATGTCCAAATTTCGACGTAATAAAGAGATTAACTCCTCCTTGAACCGGAGTGGTAATGCTTTCCATATCCCGATTGGTTGGTCGGGATGCTCCGGATTTATTATTGTTATTTCTTCTACTTCTACTTCGGGGGTGTATTTCTCCTTTGTCTCCCCTTGTTCCTCTTTTTTCCCCCGTCCTTCATGTATCATTCTTTCTATCTTCAGGCATTCTTTTACCTCCTTCCTTTCGGCTCTGAGTATGGCAATGTCTGCTAGAGTGGGAAACTTCATCATTGCATGCATGGTTGAAGGTACAACACGGAGTATCGAAATTCCTGGATGTCCCAAAAGTATGTTGTAGGACGAAGGAGCATTAACGATTATGAATTTCAACATGATCGTTCTACAGAGCGGGTAATCTCCGAAGGTCACAGGTAGCCGGATTTGGCCCACCGGCCAAACGACCTGCCCTGAAAAGCTAACCAATGGACTGGTGGCCTCTTCTATCCTACTTCTTACCTCTTCTTCCAATGCTTGGAAACGGTGGCCGTACATAATCTCCGAAGCGCTACCTCCATCCACATAAATTCGATGAACCATTTGATCTCCCACTTCGGCTCTTATTACCAAGGGGTAATCCGTGGGCCATATTTCAAAAGCCGAAGGGAAAGTGATGACTTGGTCCATCCACCCTTCTGATGTTGTTGGCCTTTCCTTTCTTTTTACTCCATACCTTCCGGTTCGTATCATCATAACCGCCTTGCCTTTCCCCTTATACAAGTTATCTTTGACATTTCCTTGGGTTTTTGGGTTGCTTGCTCTTCCTCCCGAAGTCTTAACTTCTTTCACCTAGTGAGCTAACTGGCCCGAATGCACCGCTTCCTCAATTTGTTTCTTCAACTGGAAATAGTCATTCGTGTTGTGCCCCCTTTTATTGTGAAAATCACAGAACTTGTCCAAATTTCTTCGTTCTGGATTACCAGTTAGAGGTGGTGGATGTGTAAATGTGTTTTTGACTCCTTCGGTTGCCAAAATTTTGCTAGGTGTTTTCGTCAAAGCTGTAAAGGGTGCATTCCTTTTGAATTGCATTGGGGATATCGGAGGTTGTGGATGATTTCGAAGGTTTCCAGGTTTTGGATCCCCCCCATAGGTTATGAAAGGTTTGGATGGGGTGCCTTTCCAAGGATGGTTCCCCTTGTAAGAATTTGATGACTGCTTGGATGTGGCATCTGGTACTTGGGATGCTGCTGCATCCTTTCCTCTTATGAAAGATTTTGTTACTTCGAACATTTCTTCGGTGGATTCGGGAACTTGGTTATTCAACTTCTCGATGAGCTGTCGATTTTTAATTCCGTACATGAAACCGGAGATCTGCATCAGCTCATTCGTGCCATTTATTTCCAAGCTTTCCGCCTTAAATCGATCCATGAAATCTTGTAAAGACTCATTCTCTTTCTGCTTAATGTCATGTATTTCCACTGCACGACGTGTGTACCTCTTTTGTGAGGTGAAGTGTGCTGAAAACTTCAATCGCAGCTCTTCAAAACTATCGATGCCTCCTTCAGGCAAACTATCATACCAGACTTTGGCTGGACCTGAAAGCGTTTGCGCAAACATGTGACACCACAAAGGCATTGACCACTGCTCCATTTCTGCTACTCCAGAAAACAAACTTAGGTGATCATCCGGATCTGTCATTCCGTCATAAATCCGGACATGTGAAGGCATCCTCATTCGGGAAGGCCTTCGACAATTCGCTATTCGGGACGTGAACCTTCGTGCAATTTGTATGGAGAGTTAAATTCGTCCTCCGAACTATCTTCACCATTACTTGAACTTAGTTGGCCGGATTCATCAGTTTCTGAAGAGCTACTTCGGGATGATCACTTTCTTCGCAACCTTTTGCTCCGTCTTCTTTTAGGCCTTCTTGCTTTCTTAGTGGAATTGTGGTGATTCAATCGCTTCTTGGAATTATTCGATCGGCGGGGAGGAGTGAGAGATCTCCCTCTCCGGGATTCACTGGCATCAGAGGTTTCATTAGTTGTCTCCCCTTCTTCGTAAGATAGTCTTCGTGCACCTCCCACTGATTTTTCTCTCTTTTCAATCGTATCCATTAACGCTTTGATCTTACTATAATTCCTTTCAACAAAAATCAGAGTGATATCCTCTCCTGGATTCATAACTGGGATTTCACCTTTGGGACCATGCCCCTCCGATCTTCTCGACTGATCCACAGGGGGATCTCTTTCTTCAGACATCGCTTTTTCCTTAAAGAGTTAGGTTTATACCTTTCGGTCCCACGGATGGCGCCAATTATTGCAACAAGGTTAAGTTGCAGTGCCTAGAAGAAATATGGAGATGAGTGAATGAACTGCCCTTCCTGAAATGGATGAAATTCCCTTCCTGAAATGAAAAAACTTCCCTTCCCAAAACGGATGGACTGCTCTTCCTAAAATGGATATTGAATGGACTGAATAAATCTAACTGCAAAAGAAATAGACTGTCAGTCTCGCCAAAAAGGGAAAGAGGGATTTTCCCTTTTGACCAACCTCCGGCATGAGAGTAAGTAAACTAGTACGGACTTAGAGCATATATGAGTATGAGAGTAGTAAAGGCGTATTGAATGTTTACCTTTGTGTTGGTTGAAATGTATTTATAGTACCTTGACTCAAGCCTTAAATCTATTTATGGTAAATAGATTTGACACTTTGATATCGCGTAAAAAGTCACATTTTTACCACCGATATCTCTCTCATTCTGGAACAATACTTGGCAAATAAACTCAAATAATGTTCAAATCAATGAAACTTTGTCAAGAAGGTCAAAATAGAGTTGCACGAGAAAAATCAAGCAAAAACGGACGAAAAACGAAGATTCCATACACGTTTGAAGATTCAAGACATCGAGACAAGATTTAAAGGCAAAAGTTCCCATCATTGAGATTTCTCTTTACCAAGATGTTTGTTTTCAAAATACGAATCTAACAGAAGAAGAATCAACAAAAACGAATGAAGAATGAAGATTCTACGTACGCCGGAAGATTCAAACGATTCGTACAAGACATCCAAAGATCAGAGACATACTTTTGGGATTTATTTTCATCAAAGTCTTCGTTTTTGAAAAAAGAATCCAACGCAAAAAGAATCAACACAAACGGACGCATAACGAAGGAGATACGCACGAATCAAGAAACGAGACAAAAGACTGTGAACCGGGGCGGGGGAGAGGCAGCCGCCGCCGGCCACCAGGGTGGCGGCACCGGCTGGCCTGTCCCCTTCTCCCGTGCACTTTTTCGTCCTCGTCCGTACTTGCAGGGTACACGTGCTAGGCTTTTTCCGTAACTTTAGGGTACACGTGCTAGACTTTTACGCGCTTTAGGGTACATGTGCTAGCAACTTTCCCACCTTTTGCTAACATGTGCGCCAAGTTGCTAGAATGACCAATTTCCCTTTATAAATAGGTAGCCCATGGTTCATTTGAAGACACACCTCAAAAATACACTTTCACTCATCTTTCACACTTACACCTTCCATATCTTTCTCATTTCTCTAGTTTTACTTTCTAAATTGGTATAAGTCTAGGAAGTGTTGTTAGAATAAAACGAAAGCAAGGAATGTGCTTGTAATCTTTGGTGTAAGCTTTGAGTTATTCTTATTAATTCAAGTCTATTCCTTCTCGCGCATTTATATCGGTTATTTCTATCCTTATCTATCTTAATTAAATATGTATACTTTAATTATGCTAGAGATAGTTTGTGCCATGATTAGCGAGTAGATTACTATTGTATTTGTTGTGATGTAATTAACATAAATAATTATGGGATGAACCTAAATATGTCGTGAAGTAATATGACGGCCCCTATTCGACTGTTTACCTGATATAGTACTGGAAATGCTGTTAAGCGGAGTACAAATGTATGGAAGTCGGTAAACAACCGAAGGTAGTTGTATTAAGGATCGACATTATATAAACGGAAACTTTATGAACTAACTTATCTTGTGATTTTAAACATAAAACTTATATTCGCCTTTCCATTAACAAACGTGATTGTAACCTTGTAAAGAGGAGTCGCGAACCTTAATACTCGGTCAATAATTATCTGTGTCAAAACTACGGCTTAATTGTAACGTCATGCAATCATCATAAAATGCAATGTGATTACGTGGAATTGCCATGAGTATAGTACACCTCCAATCACAATGTACTTATCATGAAAACATTGCGAAGCAATTAAATTCACAACGGAAACAACGGTAAACGATTAAATACGTTGTGAACTACTGTAGTATTTTCCGATATGGTCTAGATTTAACTTTATGAAAAAGCCGCCAGCATTTTAATTAGATTAGTTTAGGTTAGATTAGAGTAGGTAGGTTATAGGCTAAATAATCATTCACGAAAACCTAGGGATTTGTTAATTGTATTAAGAAAGGCAAGTTTAAAATCCAGTTTAAAATGATATATTTCTTTAGACCGTGAAACCTAAAGTAAGGTACGCAAGAAACCTAAACGCTTTCCCTCGTTTACCATGCTTGAGTTTCATTAATAGGAATTTCTTGTGGTATTAAGAATGGTTAGACTTGTTATGGACTTGCTACTCTTTTCCTTCGCCCATGAGCAAATGCGTTCAATAACAAAGGCCACTGACTCCCTCGCAGGAGAGTGTGGAGAGTTGAGCATTGTCTGTCTGATCAGAATCATGATACCCTAGTTCCTCGTGACATATCAGTTGATAATTGACTGATAAGGAATCTATAGGTTATACCATAAGCTATCGAATCCAGTAAACATTCTCAATTTAGATAAACATTCCCTCTAAGAACTCATCATCCCATATTATGAACTAATGAAATCACGACAAATACTACTTTCCATAATCTGATTTATTATTACCTTTTATTCACTTTATTTAGTTTATTAGTTAACTGAACCAAAACCCCCAACGCACTTTTATAAAAACCTATACTAGAAAGTAACGATTGATTGGATCACCTCCGTTTCAATTCAGTTTCTCTTTAGAACGACTCTAGGTCATACTTACCATCTACTAGCCTTTGGTTCAGTAGTAATAAGTCACGCTTAGAACCCAACATTTACAAATTTAAAACACCCACCGATAGGCGTTGTGATCACTTGCGTTTGTGACGGTCGGACACCCATCAAGTTTTTAGCGCCGCTGCCGGGGAGACTAACTGTCCGATACAGAGGCCCAACCAATCCCTTAGGATAAAACCTTATAAAAAAATATTTTCTTTATTATCTTTTTTCCTTTAGTATATGACCTGTTCCCCTAGATCTGCACCGCTTTTTAACTTTCCTGATCCAGAACTTATAATACATACTATTCGACGAGAAAAGAAGCAATCCGCATTCAGACAAGCAACGGCTGATCGCATCACTCTCGCTGACAACAACAAGCCCTCTATTGAAGGAAGAGGAGGCCCAATTCTCTACCCAGAAACCCCAGGACAATCATTCGAGCTTAAACACTACAACATTTAACTAATCCAAAACCATTGTCAATTCCATGGATTACCAAGTGATGATCCAAACTCTCACCTCGACAAGTTCATATCTCTTTCAAACTCCTACAAACAAAATGGAGTTAGCCAAAATTCAATCCGCTTGTATCTTTTCCCTTATTCGCTCACACATCATGCACAAATATGGTTTGAAGGTTTAGAAACCGGCTCTATCCCTTCATGGACGGTGATGGCGACAAAGTTTCTAACCAAGTACTTTCCGCCCTCTAAACAAACCAAACTCCGAAATGATATCATGAACTTTCACCAAGCTTTTGATGAGTCATTATACACCGCATGGGAACGATTCAAAGGAGCACTGAAGAAATGCCCCAATCACCGGCTCGACAAATCTGCACAATTGTATACCTTCTATAATGGTTTAGACCCTAACCACCGAACCACCCTCGATGCTGCCGCACAAGGAAGCTTTATGACGAAGACGGACGAAGAAAGATGGAACCTTATAGAAAACATGACTATGCATCACCATGATTGGAACTCTGGAGATCACTCAACATCTTTAGCACCTCTCGCTGCATCGAATCCAATTCCAGTTGAAGCAATTAAGGTATTAACAGAGAAGATGGACACACTTTTCAAACAGTTCGAAGAACTTAAGAAACAACAGCACCAAGTACACCAAGTGCAAGCTTGTCAAAACTGCACCAACTCGCAACCACCCGGTGAATATCAAGTTGAATATGAAGAGACAGATGTCACCATCTACTATGCTCAATATCCCGCTCGACCACATAATTTTCCACCCGGTTTCAACCAAAACAACAACCAACCTAGAGGACCTCCATTTCCACAAAGAAACAACCAACCTTTCCAACCCCGATACCCACCTAGATACCTACCTTACCCACAACAACAACAACTTACCTACAACCAACCCCTCGCACTTCCTAGACCCACTTCTGACACAAACCAAACAACTGAACAACCAAACAAGACAAATGCCCCAGCTTCAAGTTCAGAAGACACCTTCACCCAGTTCATGCAAGGCCAACACATACTCAACCAAAAGACATCCGCTAGGCAAGATCAAGTCAATCTCTTCATGAGAAATCAATTGGCCGTACTAAAGAACTTAGAGGCTCAAATTGGACAATTGGCACAACGTCTTGAGAATAGACCCAGAGGAAGTTTACCTAGAAACACGGTTCACAACCCATATTTTGAGGAGGCAAAGCAAGTTACCACCACCAAGGAAGCAGCCACACCACCCCCTGCTGCTGTCCCAGTCAAAGAAGAACCAGAAATCAAGATACCGGCTGTGGAAACCACCCCGACCATGAACAAGGAGGTTAGAATCCCTTACCCCGCTAGACTTAAGGTCCAACCTAAGAAATTATCATCCTTCAAGTTAGACGAAAAATTCCTCGATACTATGTCTAGAGTTCCCGGTCGTAATAAATATATTAGAAAACTGCTATCCACTAACGATAAACTGCCCGAAGTAAACAACATTCCTCTTAGTCCTAAAGCTCAGCCTTACTTAAAAATAACCTTCCTGAAAAACTAGGAGACACCGGTAGATTTACACTCCCTTGTTCTATTTACCAATCCGGAGATATAAGCGCCTTAGCCGACCTAGGAGCTAGCATTAACCTCATGCCCTACTCCCTGTTTAAGAGGCTAGAACTTGAAAATTTGAATCCCACTAAGATGACTGTTCAGCTAGCTGACCAATCCGTTAGATACCCAAAAGGAATAGCTGAGAATGTCTTAGTTCAAGTTAACAAAATCTTCTTTACTACAGATTTCGTGGTAATGGACATCCACGAGGACATAAACATCCCGATTATCCTTGGAAGACCATTCATGAATACAGCCCGAGCGGTAATTGATGTGTATAACCACACAATTATCCTACGCTCGCATGGCGAAAGCATCATTTACAAGATCGACCAACCAGAATGCACTCCAGAACAAGAAGAATGTTATGCTATATCAACAGGCAGAATTACCTATAATGATGAATCAGAGCCCGAAGAAGAACAACCTTTCACCCAATCGTCAACCTTCATCTCTGACACTGAAACTGACCCAGAAGAGGAAGAGGAGTATCAACCTGCAGAGGAAGACATCGAATCTGAAGAAGAAGAAGAAGAACCTGAAGAAGAAGAGGAAGAACCTACTAAGGAAGAAGAGGAAACTGAAGAGGAAAAAGAAGAAATGGACGAAGAGACCGAAGAAGAAAGATCTGAAGAAATGGAGGAAGATGAAGATTAAATTGATTCACCCCAAATGGATGAAGTCAAAAGGATACAATGCTCCGAAGACAACAATTCATCAGACGAATCCGTTGATTATGATTCCTTCCGTCAATACTTCAGATCCACTCATCTCAAGAGAATGGAAACCATGCTCGACTCTCATCTCAACCCTTCGAAACCATTCACCCGAACCCGACTCCGAGATATAGATACAATTGAAGAAGAGTTCTGATCCTCAAGCCAATCAAAAATATATGACAAGCTCTTGCAAAGAATCGCTACGTATAAGGCAAGTCAAACGAATGGCTTTGTGGAAGAAAACCTTCAAGATTCAGCAACGGAAGTCAGGACCATTGAAATTGATAGCTCCCAACCTTTCAATAACGCACCCTCAGATGAAGAATTCCACCAATTTCCAGATTCCCGTGATGAAGATTCTGAAGAAGAAATTGAGTATGACGACGATTGTATCGATGCCACTCTCGACGAAAACTCAATTCCCCCTGCTCCAGCAAATTCTCCTATCTCCACAACCGAGATATTGGAAATCCCTCTCTTAGATACCCACCAAGAGATGATTGACTTGATTGATGAAAACAACGATGTTCGCATCATCGTAGAAGCTATCAGAGAATCAACCAATGACTACACCACCGCTCAAAGGCACCTGATAAGGGAAATCGAACGAGAATACGATTCATACCTTGCCAACTATGGATCGCAAGAACCTCGCGCTCTACGCAAATATATCCAAGAACTATCAGATTCCCTTCAAGCTCAACTCACAAGAGAAGCTCAACAGCCAGAAAGACCCCGCTACCCGATGGGAGAAATCGAGTTCTGCAGCAACCAGATGCAAATATACCAAAAAGTATATTGTGCCCTAGCTGGATCAATTTTCCCCTACTCATCGAGTCAGAAGGCTACACTAGCATCAATGAGAACCCAACTGGAAAGAGCTACTGGAAACCCGCAGAATTATGCCGATCTCAGAATGGTGGGAGATCTTAGAACCCTTCTAGATCTCATCGAAACCGGAGAACACCTCACAGCTTCAGAGAATTTCAGAATCGTCATTCGTTCCATTATTGGTCATCATGTTGAGCTAATAATTGATGAACTAAATGACTCAGTATATGAAGAAGAAGTTCGTGAAGTACCAAGATTCATTCCGCACTTGTCACAAATCAACTTAGCAATATATGTGACGACTCAATTAGGCGGAATGTATACTGAAGAAGATGTAGAGCTTGATGTCTATCGCAACGGATACAATGAAATATTCAACAAGCTAATCTATGTTTTCACGGACTCGGATTTTCCCTTCAACCGTGAGCAACATCAACTCATCAGAAAAGTATGCCAAGCAACCAGATCATTTGGAGAAGACCCTTTGGCTAGTGACTTTGAAGAAATAAAAACTCATTTCATGGCCCTAAACTCTTCAATAGGCCGAAACCACCCCTAGCGTGAGATTTTTCGAACTCACACCTACACAAGAGTTGACCCTAATGGACCAGTCACACGGTCAGTTAGATACATCAGCTACGGGATGGCAATCCTCGACCGATTAGCCACTGATCACTTCAAAAGCTTCAGGATGGAATCCACCAATCCACCAACCCTAATTGCTGACATGGTAGAGAAATTCCTTCAGTACTTTCCTCCACGTTACAGCTTACCTAGAAGCCACGGTAACAACTCCAGCACCTGGGACGCATCCAACATCATCATCTGAAGAAAAGGACTAAGTCAAGCTCTCGACTATAAAAGAGCGCTTCTCGAGAGGCAACCCGTGTTTTACATTTCTGCAAATTTTACTTTCCAAGAAGTGATGAAATCTCCGACTATCTTTCACACTCGGATATGCAAAGAATACCTCCTCCTTCAAGGAAGTAGCATCATCCAACATGTCCGACGTGTTCACACTCGGATATGCAAAGAATACCTCCTCCTTCAAGGATAGCAGTAGTTATACTACTGTAAAATGGATAATGGTATATGTTTGATTCTAAGCTCGTTTCTCTTTAGACTATCCTTCTCCAATAAGTAAACAAAAAATTTTAAAATTAAGTTAAAAATATGTTGAAAATGAAAAATTTTAGACAAAGAATGATTTACTTTGGGGAAGAAGGATAAATAAAATATGAATTCCTTTGAAAAATTAGTTTAGTAATCCCATAAAGAGAATCGCATGACTAGGCACACAACAAACCAACTTTCGATTCGTGAGGTATCTTGAGTCATATAAAGCATTCATTTTTAATGCTTCACTTTTTCGATTCTTGAGTGTGCCAATGTATGCGTTTAGAATCAGAACTTGCTCCTGTTATGCATTTCGAATCCGAATTGGTGAATGAAAAGGAGATCGAATCACATCATTCTTGAACCCATCCATATACCCAGCAAATGAAAATACGTTATCCCTACTCTCTCGAAAACATCCCTTAAAACTTCATAGAAAGTTCCAAAGATGAAAGAAGAGAAGCTACAAGGATATGACGTCGAAAAAAAATCAAAAGAAAAGAATTCGAAGAAAAGAAAGTCAAATGGAGAAAAAGATTCCTACCAAAAATCATGAGAAAAGAGCGTCAATCCTCTCAAAAATTTCAGCTTTCCTCTTCACACGAAAAAAATATATATAAACCAAAGAAAAACAAACACAACCCCCTCTCATATCACCAACACTCCACTCCAAAAACCCTACACCACTTCTCCTAGAATGATTGTGGCTAGATCGACTTCGCGCTTACTTAAAAGGTGTAACACCCATTTTGTGACCTGAGGGTAAATAGGTAATTTCCTTTACTTTCATATTATTATTTGTTATATTTACATATATTGTGTTTTATATGTTTTGGATTATAACTTAGAAAGTTTGGTTAAAAGATTTATCGTGACTAGTAAAATATTAACTGTTTTAAATAGTTATAGGTCACAGTAAAATAAAATACTTTTTGCTCGCAATTGGTATTTAGGTTCCAGACAATAGAGTTAGAACGGGTATATAATTATATTATGATATAGTAATGAAAGTGGGTATAACCCAACTTCATCTTCTTCACTGTGATTTTCATTTCCTTTACAACCTCATGAAACCTTATGCACAAATTTGAAGAATCCAACTTAAATTGCTAGATTCAAGTTGTTGATTGATCAGAGATTTCAGCTCATATCATCTTTTTCATTCAAAGTGTAAGTGTATTTGAAGCTTTTATTTAATATACATGGTTTGATTTAGTTAGGTTAGATACATGATTGATTGTGTATAGAATTAGTGTTTGGAGTTGATATTGATACTTATTTGATGTTACATGATGTTATTATATGATCATAGCATAATTAGAACTTGAGTTTGAAGCTGTGTTAGTATGAATTTCGAGTTAGGGTTCGTGCAGGAAATAGAACAAGTTCTGTGCAGATTCTGTGTTTAAGCTTCATAGCCGATCGGCTAAACTTGGTGAGCCGATCGGGTATGATCAATGAGCCGAACGGGTAAAATTAGATGAACGGCTATATTAGTGTAAATTCATGACAGAAAGTGGCCTTTGAACGAAGGTTTTGAAAATTAGTTATGCTAGCCGATCGGGTCAAGGTGAGCCGATCGGGTAAAGCCTTTAGCCGAACGGCTAAGGTATGTGAGCCGATCGGGTATGGTACTAAAACAGTGGTAAAACCAATGTGAATATTGTTGTGCTTTTGTATGTATGCATATATATATATATGTAATTGTATTTAGTGAGTGAATAAGTTGAATTGAGTTACTAACTTCATTGCTTTGTGGTGTTTACAGATACACCGAAGACTCAGTGAGTTAGTCAGCTGAGTAAGTGGATCGAAGTTGACAGGTGAGTGGACTTGTACTCTCAGTGTGATTTGGTTGTAACATATTTGGTTACAACAAGTGAACATAGTTGCTATTGTGATTGTTGAATTGTTGACTATTGATTGATGAAATACACGTGTTATATGTGATGAGTCGCCTTAGGGCATTTGGTGATTCGGAGGTCAACGATTGTTGGGCTGGGGGACTACAGGTTAGTCAATGTGTGATTTACAATCATGTGTTGAGAATGGAACACATATTGACTAAAGGTAGTAACCAGCTATCGGTAAATCACTGTATTGGCCTGCAGTGATCATAAGTATCGCTTGGTAGGCCACCGCGGTCTGAGGGCGCCACAAGGACCACCGATCCTTTTGGTGATGTTGAGTCTATGTGTTAATTGTTGATAATTAATTATGTTGAGCTAAATCAAAACTATTAGTAACAGGTTTATTCACTTAGCTTCGTGCTAATCCCGTTGTTTACTCCTTACAGGTTTTGACTTGAATGGGACTGGGCAAGGAGTGCTTGGAAGTGGTTGACCATAGCTACTCTGATATTATTTTGATATATATATATATTGTCCCGATACATTTTACTAGTTTGTAAATTATCATCTAATACTTATGAATTGTATAATGATTTTTTTTGTAGATGACTTTATGTCATTTATTGTATATAAAATAAAAGTGTTTGCGCTTCCGATTTAAAAAAAAAAATGTGGTGCGTTTCAAAAGGTAACGATTTGATTCTCGATCAAGCCTATGACGATAAACGATACATGACTGGCGTTCTGAGTGATTGATAATATTGGAATAGGAAACCCTAAACACTTTGAGTGATTGGAGTGACCACTGTGAGAGGACCGCCTAGTCATGTATCCAAGATCAAAGATCAAAAGTATGCTCACAAAGATTACAGTGTCACTTTTTCAAAAGCACAAATATTTTATTTTTCCAAAACCCCCGTAGTAAAAAGTTCCACCTCGAAATATTTCATTATCTACTTATCTCTAACCATGCTTTAAATTCGAGTTTGCTTGAGGACAAACAAAGTTCTAAGTGTGGGATACTTGATATCGCGTAAAAAGTCACATTTTTACCATCGATATCTCTCTCATTCTGCAACAATACTTGGCAAACAAAATCAAATAATGTTCAAATCAATGAAACTTTGTCAAGAAGGTCAAAATAGAGTTGCACGAGAAAAATCAAGCAAAACGGACGAAAAAAGAAGATTCCACACACGTTTGAAGATTCAAGACATCGAGACAAGATTTAAAGGCAAAAGTTCCCATCACTGATATTTCTCTTATCCAAGATATTCATTTTCAAAATACGAATCTAACAGAAGAAGAATCAATAAAAACGGATGAAGAATGAAGATTCTACGTACGCCGGAAGATTCAAACGATTCGTACAAGACATCCAAAGATCAGAGACATACTTTTGGGATTTCTTTTCATGAAAATCTTTGTTTTTGAAAAACGAATCCAATGCAAAAAGAATCAACGCAAACAGACGCATAACGAAGGAGATACGCACGAATCAAGAAACGAGACAAAAGACGGCGAACCGGGACGGGGGAGAGGCAACCGCCGCCGGCCACCACCCCAGCGCCACCGGCCACCAGGGTGGCGGCGCCGGCTGGCCTGTCCCCATCTCCCGTGCACTTTTTCGTCCTCGCCCGTTCTCGTAGGGTACACGTGCTAGGCCTTTTCCGCAACTTTAGGGTACACGTGCTAGACCTTTACGCGCTTTAGGGTACATGTGCTAGCAACTTTCCCACCTTTTGATAACATGTGCCCCAAGTTACTAGAATGCATCAATTTTCCCCTATAAATAGGGAGCCCATGGTTCATTTGAAGACACACCTCAAAAATACACTTTCACTCATCTTTTCACACATATACACCTTCCATATCTTTCTTATTTCTCTAGTTTTACTTTCTAAATTGGTATAAGTTTAGGAAGTGTTGTTAGAATAAAAAGAAAGCAAGGAATGTGCTTGTAATCTTTGGTGTAAGCTTTGAGTTATTCTTATTAATTCAAGTCTATTCCTTCTCGCGCATTTATATCGGTTATTTCTATCCTTATCTATCTTAATTAAATATATATACTTTAATTATGCTAGAGATAGTTTGTGCCATGATTAGCGAGTAGATTACTATTGTATTTGTTGTGATGTAATTAACATAAATAATTATGGGATGAACCTAAATATGTCGTGAAGTAATATGACGGCCCCTATTCGACTGTTTACCTGATATAGTACTGGAAATGCTGTTAAGCGGAGTACAAATGTATGGAAGTCGGTAAACAACCGAAGGTAGTTGTATTAAGGATCGACATTATATAAACGGAAACTTTATGAACGAACTTATCTTTTGATTTTAAACATAAAACTTATATTCGTCTTTCCATTAACAAACGTGATTGTAACCTTGTAAAGAGGAGTCGCGAACCTTAATACTCGGTCAATAATTATATGTGTCAAAACTACGGCTTAATTGTAACGTCATGCAATCATCATAAAATGCAATGTGATTACGTGGAATTGCCATGAGTATAGTACACCTCCAATCACAATGTACTTATCATGAAAACATTGCGAAGCAATTAAATTCACAACGGAAACATCGGTAAACGATTAAATACGTTGTGAACTACTGTAGTATTTTCCGATATGGTCTAGATTTAACTTTATGAAAAAGCCGCCAGCATTTTAATTAGATTAGTTTAGGTTAGATTAGAGTAGGTAGGTTATAGGCTAAATAATCATTCACGAAAACCTAGGGATTTGTTAATTGTATTAAGAAAGGCAAGTTTAAAATCCAGTTTAAAATGATATATTTCTTTAGACCGTGAAACCTAAAGTAAGGTACGCAAGAAACCTAAATGCTTTCCCTCGTTTACCATGCTTGAGTTTCATTAATAGGAATTTCTTGTGGTATTAAGAATGGTTAGACTTGTTATGGACTTGCTACTCTTTTCCTTCGCCCATGAGCAAATGCGTTCAATAACAAAGGCCACTGACTCCCTCGCAGGAGAGTGTGGAGAGTTGAGCATTGTCTGTCTGATCAGAATCATGATACCCTAGTTCCTCGTGACATATCAGTTGATAATTGACTGATAAGGAATCTATGGGTTATACCATAAGCTATCCAATCCAGTAAACATTCCCAATTTAGATAAACGTTTCCTCTAAGAACTCATCATCCCATATTATGAGCTAATGAAATCACGACAAATACTACTTTCCATAATCTGATTTATTATTACCTTTTATTCTCTTTTTTTAGTTTATTAGTTATCTGAACCAAAACCCCCCAACGCATTTTTATAAAAACCTATACTAGAAAGTAACGATTGATTGGATCACCTCCGTTTCAATTCAGTTTCTCTTTAAGAACGACTCTAGGTCATACTTACCATCTACTAGCCTTTGGTTCAGTAGTAATAAGTCACGCTTAGACCCCAACATTTACAAATTTAAAACACCCACCGATAGGCGTTGTGATCACTCGCGTTTGTGACAGTCGGACACCCATCACACTTCCAAACTTATCAGAATTGGTTATGTCTATTTTGATGTATGTCTCTGAAATAGTTATTTCCCAAGTTCATACTTCTTACTTTGGTCTTAGTGCGCCATTTACAAATTTGGCAGCTACTAAATATAAAGTAAAGTAGGTTATATTGGATTAAATATATATATGGAGTTGGACCCATTTCCTTTGGTTTACGCATACATGCATTTTAGACTTGGTTACATCCATTTTAGACTTGGACCAATCCATTTTAGACTTGGACCAATCCCTTTCTGTTCCATAATGATACATATTTAAAACTTATTCTAGTAACCCATGGTACGTCATCAGCCCCCCAATCTAGTTCGTTATGTTTTTACATGGCGTACTAGAATTTTAATTTATTTAGTTGGCGGTTCCCATATTGGTGTCCGAAAGATAGAGAATGTACTCTTTTTCTTCCGGCTTGTATGCCTCATTTTTTTTTTGTAAATAAAGAATGGATAAAAATGAAGAGTGAAAATAAAAGCAATGACGAATAAATTTTGTTTAGTAGCTGAGAGACCTATCAATTTTTCTTCATTTACCCTCAATGTTTTTAATAAAATATAATTAAGTAAAAATAAAAAGTAATTAAAGTTTTCCTCGATTTTTGTGAAATGTGAAATGAAAATGACAAGTAATCTTCCATTTTCACGTGAGGTCTTAACCTCATTTTTTTTCAACTTAAATTTAAACTTTATTTCATGACATAAATAAATATTGAGGAGTGTACCATTTAACCACCTATTCCTTTGATTAGACTGATACAACAGCCTTTTCATTCCCCAAACGGCTAGCTGTGATGCTTCATTTATATATATTGAGGTGTTGTAAAAAATCCCATTAGTTTTATGTTCATCTTTTTTTTTTCTTTGCTTTTTTTTCCTCTGCAACCGAAAGAGATGGGCAACCAACCTCTTGGTTTTAATATTACACATGTGCTGTGATCTAAATAAGGATGGTATAAGCTGCCTTCGTGGGTTTCTTTTCTACGGTATACAATTGTAACTTCTTCAGTGTTAGGTAACTTTAAACTCCTTCCTTTTGTTCCTTCGAATTTTAGTTTGGCCAGGGATAATTTTGATGATTGTTATTCGGTCAGGTAACTTTAAACTCCTTCCTTTTGTTCCTTCGAATTTTAGTTTGGCCAGGGATAATTTTGATGATTGTTATTCGGTCTTAGACCAAGATCAAGTAGATGCCTTTTGTGCCAAGTTTTATATATCTAGAGATCTAAATCCACTTAGTCCAGTGTCACACCCCAAAATCGGTAATTTCGTTTAGCGGAAGCATTAGTATTAAGCGGGGCGTGACTCGATCCAAATAAATAATACAAGAGCATATGGTTATCGCAGAACGTCTAATACATTAAGATGCCATTAAAAGTTTTACAAACATTACAGCCTTATCGAGGCGTCAGAAGCAGTATTATAAATTTCACAGTTTCACAAAAGTACATTGTTCAAAAGATGGCATCCTAAGTTACAGGGCAGGTACGGTTCCAAAATGCACGTGGTCTCGCAGCATGGCTAATTCCCTGAAAAACATATTTAAAACGTCAACATAATTGTTGAGTGAATTCACAGTTTTAAGACTCTATCGTAAATCAGTTTGATAAAAATGCATCAGTAATTCAATATGTGGCATCGAAGGCCTCTTGTACGATTATTTAAATGTTGAAACATTGACCGTAATCCCTCAGAGGCTAGCTAGGCCTAATGAGTTAATATGCCGAAACTAAGCCTATAACCAATCCACGACTTTACAATTTGTTTGCCTTGGACAATGTAAATATACGATCCACGTTGCGAAACAATGTCGCTAGTTAGCGCGACTAACCAAATAACAGGGGGGGTGTCAATCCGATAGTACTATCCGTATATTTAGTGGATAGAGTCACCTAGTTAATGGTTATAGTCATTGCAAACAAAGGACTTATATGCTACAACTTGTGAACTTAGGCTCCTATAAAGATACAAGTCAGTTTCCAATAATCGCATAAATCAGTTATATGTTTTCCACCCCAACATTTGAAAGTATTAAAACAGTAAAATAGGGGCTGTGAACTCACCTGAGTCCGAGCGTGCTAGCAAGTCAAATTTAAGTATTTGATCCCAATAAAATCTCTTTATGCCCTAAATGCGTAAGGTTAAATTAATAACAGTAGACGTTTTAATAGACCGTCTATACTAAGTGTTCACTTCACTTAGAGTGTATACGACACGATGTGATCAATTATAGTTTTGCTACAATGTTCAAGTTATGTATAAGGCCTCAACATATTATTATTCACTATATAATATGTTAATTATTGATTTGTAGCATATACATAAAATTAATTTGTAATAAATCGGTCTTTGCGGTTTCTCGGAATTTATATTAATCATGATATCTAAAGTATATTTTTATCATAAAGTCCCCTGATTTACAGAAGGTTTACATCAGTCCACAATTTCCCCACTTGGCGGTTTTAGTCCTTGTTGTTTCTATTTTGTCATTTTCGGTTAATATGTTCGGTTTCTTTGATTTCTACCGTGTGCTTTAGATTCCCGACAAATTTTATCATGGTTTCTACCTGTGGTCACTTAATTTAATATTATTAAGTTTATAGTCCCTAACTTTCTGATTTTACACTATTAGTCCCTAAAGTTTCAATTATCTCATTTTTAGACCAAAAGTTCGGTTTGTTGACTTGTAACTATACAATCTTTGATTTTAATACACCAAACTATAAATTAGACTTTATATTTATGTACTTACTGATTTTTATCATCTCAGCCCATAACTTATAGTTTGTACGCGTTTAGTCCCTACAATTATGTTTATTTCATTTCTAGCATGATATTTTGGTTTGTATGTGTTTAATCACATGATTATATTTTAAATCATTCTTAACATCATTTTACGTGTATGTTTCTGATATGGACAGCCCAGGTCCAAGGGTTTAGGTTTGTACGGGTTTAACCCCTTTACTTTCATTTTTGTCGTTTCTTGCGTAATGTTCGGTTTATTAGGGTCTTACCGTATGATTATTGTTTTAAAACATCATTAACATTAAATTAGTCCAAGTTACTGATATGGTCAGTCCAGGTCCAAGAGTTCTCATTTTTACATGTTTAGTCCCTTTACTTTTATTTATTTCATTTCTAGCGCAAGATTTCGGGTTAGTAACGTTTGACTAAATATTGTTCTAAGTCATGGTTTATGCTTAAATACACTTAAGTTACTGATTTTTAAGTTCAAAGTCCGAAACTTTCTGTTTTTACAAGTTTGGTCCTTCTAGCTTCCATTTTTCCACTTTTAACCTCATAGTTTAGTTTTCTTGGTTTCTAACCACAAAGGTTTGGTTTTTAACACTTAAATCCATGTTTTAACATGTTAATACACAACTAATATTATTTTTAACATCTCAGTCCTCCAAAGTCAGATCTCACATTTTTAGTCCTCTAAGTTTTATTTTTGACATTTTCCACTCAAAAGTGTGTTTAGCTAACTTTTAAACTACAAAGTTTATGTTTTTACAAGTTTATTGTGTTTCTTAGTTCAAAATAATTATTTCAACATACATGAGAGTTTATTACATGTTTAAGAAGTTTAAAGTATATAATGTATGACTTTACACTTTTAAGGTTTCTTGACTTGTTTATAAACTTTATTTTTATAAAACTTGCTAGTTAACATTTTAAAAGATGAAGTAAGTGTTCTAAAATATATTTTTGTGTAAGTGAACATACTTAGCATAAACATAAAGATAAAATTAAATACTTAGAAAAGTTTCCTTACAAAGCTCTAAAAGTGGAGGTTTGAGATAAGTAAGAACTTTGTTTCTTGATGTAGATTTCTCTAGCTCCAACTCCTTGTGTTTAGCTTGTTTTACCCATGAAAATGTGATGGTGTAAGTGTTTGTGGGTGTTTGTATGCTTAAAGTGTGTTATTTTTGTGTTTTGAGGTGGTGGTTCATGGTGGTTTGTGGTGTTTTATGGTGGTGTGTTTAGGAAACAAGGTGAGAGGAAGGTGGTGGTGGTGTTGGCCGTAGGTCTCAAGGGGGAGAAGAGGGGAGAGTTTGTGTGTGAAGACTTGTGAGAATTGAGTGAATGAATGGATGAATGAAGCATGTAAGGGTATGGTGTACATGTTCAAGAGAAATGGCCATGAGGGGGGGGCCTAGGGGTGTTTGGCCGGCCAAAGGGAGGGGAGCAAGGGGGCCCCCTCTTGGTTTCCATGTTGTGGTTAAGTGTTAGATATTTAGGTCATTAGGTGCTAATCTTGATTAATTAGGTGCTAATTATGTACTTAAGGTGATTTAGCGGTATTTAAGGTAGATTAAGGTCATTGGAATATTAGAAGTTGATATTACTAATATTCATGCTTTGTCATTTGTTTGTTTGCTTACTTACATTGTTTAACTTGTCGTTGCGTGTCTTCCGGTTCCCACGCGCGTTTAAATGTTAATTTAAGCGGTTATGAGTACACATATATGTAACATGCTATACGTGGTATAATAAATACTATTTGATTCAAATGGATTCATGTTGCATGCTTGGCTTGATCACAATCGTTAGTGGGTGTCGGTCTCTACCGAATGTTCGTGTAATTCATAATAATTACGTACGCGAACGCTTCACGCATTAAAGTAAATACATTATTCATGTAAAAGTGGGCTTTTGTGCTAGACTTTAATTGAAATGAATCTAAGTTCATATTGATACATAGGGAATTAGTCTAACATGCATGCGTTAAAACGTACGATATTTACAGAAATTTTTGGGTTATCACATCCAGATCCCGATAAATTGATAAATCAACCACCCGAAGGAATGATAGATGTGTACACTCGGTTTTTTGATTATGCTAATATGTCGATCCCATTTTCCCGATTTCTACTTTCGGTTGTTCAATATCATAACTTTCATATATCCCAATTTTGCCCCCTTGGTGCACTTAAGGTTTCATGCTTTGAGATCCAATGTAGGGCTTTACAAACTGAACCCACCTTAACACTCTTTAGGAAATTTTATAAGTTAGGGAGGAACGGTTATCGGGTTACAATTAACCTTAGGAACGCAAGGTCTGCCCCCGTGTGTATAACCCAATATCCTACTAACTTGAGATTTTGGAAAGACAAATTCTTTTGGATTAAGGCCTCGGCTGTGCCGATTCATATGATATGGAAACCGGATAATGTATCTTTAGAAGATGATATGCCCACGGATATAGAAGTTGGAGAGAGAAATATTGCTATTTTGGAAGCTAACAAAATCCGTGTTCGACATTTTAACGAGCATGCCTTAGTTATTGCGGGTATTAGTAGGAGGTGGAATGAACCTGATGTGATACCTTGCTTCAGTTGGAAAGGCAAAGGTCCGAATTTAAAATTGTTTACCGAACTTTTTTAGCTTTTGTTAGATGCATAACTGTATATATTTTTGCTTACTTATTGTGTTTATTATTAAAAAAGGATAAAATGATCCGTAATATTAGTGTAAATGAAAGGTTATGTACATTTAAAAAAGTTAGTATTAATTAAACTTATTGATAGTTACAACTCTTTTAGCATTAACATTAGGTAAGTTACATTAAATAATTATCATATGATGGATCAAACATGATCCCAATAAGAATTCAAAAATATTATATGATCCTTAAAATTAATATATGCATAAACTCTCTTCCTAAAGGTAGCCACAAGATTACAAATGGGTCATATTTTCTATACCATTTATTTATTATTAAATTAATTTTTTTGTATTTTTTATGCACTTTTTCAAGTCATTCTTTCTTACATTCTATATCTTTTTTTTTTAATTAAAAAATGGTATAGAAAGTAGATTTAAATGGTATATAAAAAAATAGGGAGTTAAAAATGCCGCCGGACAACAAAACTAGGTAGCTTGAATCCCAAAGCCCACAGGTTGCATGCCTCCTTTATGTTTTTTTATGTACTTTCATATGTAGTTAAAACAAAATAATATAAACTTATTGGTACAGTTAACAGCACCTAAATTAATTGTTGTTTAGTTTTAAGAAGGGACTGAACATTTACATGATTTATAATGATGAAGCGCTATAAGGTGTAAATTTTGATGGAGGTACCGGGTGCGAGATGATCCACTACAATTGTCGATCATCAAGTCACGCAAACATGAAGCACGAACCCATATTAAATGGGTGATATTATTTACGACATTAAAATTTATTTGTACACTACAATTGCATCATTTCATAATTTAGTATCTTATATCATACGCTATGATTCTTATATGGGTAAGATTTTGAAGTGCAGCTACATTTTGAGGAGAAAGAGGGTCAGATGATCTCAGTCGTTGATTTCTGTGATCAATAAGGATTATTGTGTCTTAGTTTTTGGTTGTAGCTGCTCGCCCCGTTTTACGTCTTGTAGTATGAGGCTCTTGTAGCTTGGGGTCAGTTTTATAGTTCGGTTGTATCTTATTTTGTGCTTTGTATTTTTTTGTGTCTTAATTATAGTCTGCCTTTTCCAAAAAATAATGCGAATTTAAATTCTTGCATCTTAATATCACTGCATTTCATGTAAAATACAGTATGCAATGTTCTGAATTTGATCCATTGATCACAAATATTAACATTTAAAATCGTCTATATATGTCCCTCTTTCTCCTCGAAATGAAAACTCCTCAAAATGAAAACTGATGCTACACCCTTCTTGTATTTGTTGTAGTATTGGTATGAATTTTTGTGTTGTAAATAAAATAATTAGAACAGGGTAAGGTGTAGTATGTCAACATAAAACCAAACCCAATGATAAGCCTACAGATCTTCTTAGTTAAAATATAAGAAATAATAAAATTAATTACAAGATGTGATTAGTGGATTGTACTTTTCGTATAATATCTGTAAACACAACCTAGGATATCGTAATCCCATTATTGTCTGTTGGTACGTGTAACCTACACACGAATGCATCAATTATTAATACTCAGAATTTAGATGAGTACGTTGGATGTGGCATATAAATATAAATATAAATATAAATTAAAGTTAAAAATGCATGCATATATATTAGTCTTAACTAACTTCCCGTTGTTTACGGATACACATGCGACTGTTTAATCACAACAAGTTAATTAAGTCTTAATTAATTAGTAAGTACGTTGTTCTTTGAACTTCACTACTTTTATTTACTTTGTTTTTACATTAAGCATTGTGTCCGGTTTAATTAATCTATCATTTTCTATTCAATTCATCGAGATATAAAACTGATCATACATATAGAAGTATAGAACTTAACGCAGATTGAATTTTATAATAGAGGCGGAGCTAGAATGAAGTTAGTTGCCCCCTCAAAAATTTTCAAACTATGAATATATATATATATATATATATATATATATATATATATATATATATATATATATATATATATATATATATATTCAAAGAATTAGTGATAATTTAAAATTCTACTCCCTAAAAAATCTAAGAATGGAAAAAAAATTGCCCCCTTCATTTAAAATTTCTAACTTCACCCCTGAATATCTTGATAGGTAAAATTATAACCTCAATCCATACATTTAACAAGCTAGTAACCCAATTATATGAGTGAAAACATATCCATCAATTATCAATTGAATTACACGTCATTGGTAATAATCCATTTTATGGATACTTCTTTTCTTCTATTTGAATTTCATAAGAAAGAGGGAAGATTTGAGACTATGACAACTCAAATGAGAGGATCTTCCATGACTAAGTAGTAACTGAAATTGATATATGTGCAACTTTTATGATAACTTTGGTCTTACAACGTTGTGGGATTCGTTAAAATGTTGATGTAAATACAAGACAAAAACTGGCATAAAACGATAAAAAAAAGTGTGAACTTGTGCCCAAAAGGCAACAGAAATTATAGAGATGAACACAAAAACGTAAAAGGCCAAAACTGCCGCCCAACGAATATTCCATGTCTCAACCTTTGTGTTTCCTACAGGCCACCCTCAATCTTACACAAACTTTATTAAATAACCAATCATGTGTTCCATAATTACCCTAGTAGCAACATATATGCATTTTTAATTTTAATTTTTATTTTTCGAAAGATAATATACCTACCGTCAAACATAGGAGAAAATACAAAGATGGCAACGTAACTAACGAATTTAAAATTTTGAAGTGACCTGTAGCAGTGGTATCTAAGTTTTTATAAATTCGTATCACAAACACGAATGCACATTTTTATAACAAATGAACTTGTAACAACTGTTACCTCTACATTCAACTTTACTCCCCGGAAGCAACGTTTAATACCACTCTCTATTATGACATGAAAGAGTCAAGAAAACTGCCACGCCAACTAGTTCTTATATATAGAGATTGGACTTATAATAACATGAAAGGTTGAACTTTTTTGAATCCAACATCACCAATAATACATTTGTTATATATATACCTAAAGCTAACAAACAAGAAATAATAAGTTGGCCCAACCCTTCCGGCTAGCTTCGTCTCCCGCAAGCCGGCCGATTGATTCAAAGACATGACCCAAAACTTGGCGGTGCCTATGACGTCGTTGGTGGACGTGCGGCAGGTAAGAACGGACCAAAGAAGGTCCTGTAGCGACGAATGGCCTAAGTAGTTTATTAGTTTTTGATAGTTCATTAGTTCAAAAAAGTTCGTCATATAGAACGTAGCGTTTGGCATAAGTTTCTTTACATTTAATTTTTTACGGTTTAACTCAATTATCTTCGAACAAAAATTCTAAAAACAAATTTAATTACCGGCGAAACTACAATGCATGTAATGGTGATGTTGTTTATGAGTTCATTCCCTATATGAAAAATAATATCTTAAAAAAATTCGCATTTTTTTATCGGACTACATGTTCACAAAAATTGAAATATCGACACCCAAAGTCATCTCAAAATCTGAATCTGACACTGGATTTAGTTCAAAGATTATTCAAGAACGAATATTGTGCATGTAAACTCTATCCATAACTAATTGACCTTAACTAAAGCTAACATTGTTAATTGATTAAAAATGTTAGAATAAAAACCTTGGGAATTAGGAAATGGTATGCCCATTATTGAGGTGGCACGTGTAAGTCATACACGAGTGCATAAATTATCAAATGGGCAATTAGGTGGGCTGTATGTAGCATAAAATGCCAAATGCATGCCACCCACGTGCTAGACTAGCCTTCACTTGGCTCCATGCATCTACGATCTACTACTATACTTTTATCCTTTTTGGCCACCAAATTTATTGAAGAATAACCCATAGGTTTGGCCTAGCATAATCACATTCCAATGTCTAGTTGTGTTACAACTTGTTTTTACATACACCAGTTAGATCAACTCCTTAAAATCAATTGATCGGTGTTGTTGACGGCACAAATTCTTTGTGTCGTCGATCAATTTAGTTACATGTATAACTCATTGATCTTTTATATTTTCTATCTTTTAACTTTTGAAGTTGTAAATATTTAGTTCTCCACTTTATTGGTAAATATTTAGTTCTCCACTTAGCGTTAGGGGAAATCACTCGTGATGTTGACAATAAAAAATAAATGTACAGATGACCAATAAGAATTTTAAATAATTACATTTTTAACCTTCAACTTTATAATGTATATACAAATAGTTCTTCTGATAAAGCTTGGAGTACAAATGACATTTGTGTAATTCAATAACATAAAGTATTTCCCCTTAAAATAACAACACCTAACAATAGTCTCAACACGACCAATTACTTCCCCTAAATCGATGAACAAAATGGGAATATGTTCTAACAATCTCAATTTAGAGAGCATCCTAAATTCATACACCTATTTTTTGGTAGAATATCATTTCTACATTCTAAGGATATTTTTGATCCATTATAAATCAGGTGCAACCAAAATATTATTTTTGAGGGGACATATTAAGGCAAAATGTCTCTTTAAGGGCAAATATTAAAAAACTCTTAAATATATATTAGTACATAGGGTGTGTTTGGAAAAAGTAGCTGGAGATAGAGATGGAGATGAAACTGGAGATGGAGATGGAGGTTAGAAGCTGGAGCTGGAGATGTTATTTGGTTAAAAGTGTTTGACAAACTAGCTGGGGCTGAAGCTTATTGATGTAAAATGACATTAAAGTACATGATATTATACAACTCTAAATTTTTAATAATGAAAAGAAGGGTAATCTTGTAATTTTATAATTAGGGGATGGTGATTCTTTGATAAATCTAGTTTGAGGAGCTTCCAAATAAAGGGATTCTCATTCAAAGAAACCATATTATATTTTTGATGTCAAACAAGGATTGTGAAGTTATAAGAGATTGAGATTCTAAAAATTAGAATCTCAAACTCCTAGAATCCTCAATAATTCCCTAAAAAGTTTTTGCCAAACACACCCATACACATACCATATATATTAAGATCGATAGTAAATATATCGTATACCCACATCTTCTTTGATGTTATGAAGATGTCATGTACACACATCTTAATTCAACTATATAATAAACTAATGAACTTTTTTGTCTGAAGAAAGGGAGAATTTATATATATATTTGATATTTTGTTGTTTACCTATATATACTCTCTTTTACTTTTATTATACTCACTATTGAGCGATGCCAAATGCTACACGTATTAATATCTTCAAACAAAAGATTCTTTACTTATTTATTATCCAAAATTATTCAAATGTAAGTTAAATAGGAGGATGTTTTTTCATCAACTATACCTTTAAAGAAATATACAGTTGGGAAAGAAAATAACTTATATTTAAAGTAATCCAATACAATCACGATAAAGTTCCTTTTAATATTTAATAATGAATACAAAAGCACACTTTTTTTTTTATTATATAGCCCATCAAAATGATCCATCAATCAAGTACGTGGGCTCATATAGTAAAATAAATTTTATCGTCATCCTACTTATTTTTTACGGATACAAGTCAGCTGCATTTTGAAGAGAGTGGAGGTAGTAATCTCGACCGTTTACGTAAAATGTAGTGTAAAGGAAAAATGCAATATTCTGAAATCATCTTACCTTGTTCCACTTAAATCCTTACCCTTTATTCTCAAATCCTTACCCTTTATATTTTTATTTTGTTCTTTATATATACTTTTTGAGAAGAATATTAATATATCCACCATAATATTTGTTAAATCCACTAACAATACAAGTTTTCTCTGCACAATCAAGATAGATTTATATAAAATTGATGGATATTAGCATCCTTTCGAGAAATATAAAAAACAAACTACCGTCCCAAAACTCAAATATTTTAAAGTCAACATTTTTTTAATTTCCGTCCCACCTCTCAAGATTATTCACCCAATAGATATCATCTCATACAACAAATATATTTGCACTTGAACCTTCAACTTTTACCAAAAGCCAACTTTCATCCTTGGTATCAATCTCTATATAAACAATCACAAAACACAAACCAACTAGTTGTTCCTTCACAATATTCTCCCACAAAACATAGAAGTCAAAATGAGTCATATGAAGTACACCACCATTTGTCGAACACATCATAGGGCAAGAGGTTTTCGGCTTAACTCGAAAAGATTATCCGTTAGACGACTACGTACAAAATTGTTTAACTTATTCAAGATGATTTTAAGATCATGGAGATTGTATTCGACTTCTTCGTATGCGAAAAGCACGTCAAAGAGATGTAACAAGGTAAGAGATTGGAGTAGTCCAAGAAGCTCGATGAATGTTGATCAAAACAACATTTGTAGACCAATATCGTTTGGAAGATCGAATTCGTTTTACGCAGAAGCTATTGCGGATTGCTTAGAATTTATAAAGAACTCTTCGGTTTCGTTAGATGATAAGCTAGATATTTAGTGGATCTTTTTTTGTTACAGTTTTATTTATTTGTAGTTATGGTATTTGATACACTTGGGTGAGTTAGTTTACAAATGTAGTACTAGTACAAAACACATGGACCAATGTGTATCATTCCCTTTTTGGAATTGTATAGGAAATGGTTTATTAATGAATCATCTTTTAATGTCTCTTCTTATTTTACAAGTTTGTCTTATTTGTTTGTTGATGATATTTAATGAAATGAAATGAAAAAAATATATAAAACAATGGTGCGCATGAATGATTGATTTTTGTAGTAAAAGTGAGTTTGATTTACCTTTTAGGTGTGCGATCATTAATGAGAGATATGCGATCTTGGTTGCTGATAAATTACTTATATTTGTAGATAATTTCTGTAAAATGGAGTTGTTGAATGCAACAAATATAGGTCTATGATCACAGAATCAACGGCTAATATCGTGCCCCTTCTTCCCTTGTAGTATAGTGTCCATCGGCACCTTACCCAAACTTTTATAGATTGAAACGACACCTATTTACAAGCAATACTTTTGTTTTCGTATTGAAAATACCATGCTTTTTGAAAAATAAAGCATACATGTGGTCCAAAGATAAGAGTTTGATTTTAACCATACGTGGCAATGTTTTCTCCTCTTTTCTAAAACAAATAAGAAATAAAATTTGTAAAAGATGGTCAGTTCTTGATGAGCTACGTTTAGTTATTTTAATGTCTTCATGAATGTGTCATTCAATTTTATCCTTAAATAACACGTTGACATATCCACAAGTACGATAAGTCAAAACAACGTGTTGTTTAGTGTCATACAGTGTTTAGTTGTTTTCTTCAAATCCGAAGTTGGAGAACAATATTGTATCACTTATTAAGGTTGTACTCTGCTTTGTAGGGTTACAACCAAAACCTTTGATGATGAATAAAAATAAAATAATGAACTTTTCCAAGTATGTAAACTAAGCTAATATTTCATATAACACTCTTCATCTACTTAGTTTTATTAACAAATGTGCTTGACAAAACTAGCTGATAGCTAGACCTGAAAGCTTATAAGCTTATAGCTGAGACCGATAATTGAAAAGATGTATTTGGCAAGTAACTAGAGATAGACGTCAAATTGTAAAATTTATATGGGGAAAAAAACCTTCAAACACAAATAAGATAAATATATGTAATTATGGCCTTATGGGTAGCTGTCTAAAATAGTAGCTATGTGATTCTATCTTTTATAAGCTCTACTATTGCTCTACTATTTTTCAGAAGGTAGTTGAAATAACATATTTTTCGGATATAAGCTCCAATAAGCTAGTTTGTCAGACATACACTACATTTACTTGAGAACATGAAGTGATAAGTAAATCTTAGCCTTGATTACACTGAATAGTGATATTTATAACGGTGATTATATACTTAAAAATATGTTAAATCGATTCTAGCATATCATTTGATTGGAAATGCATGTGATGCTAACAAACTTTTATTGATGATGATGATGATGTTAAATAGTGCATCAACTTGTACAACCCGATGATACCAAGTCAAATAGAATGATTAAATGGCTCCCTAGATTTAAACACCAACATGAGTTGCCATGTAATAAGTAGATGTAACCAATGTTTTAAAACTTAGGTTTTTAATCGACCTGGAAAAATGTTAATTTCTGGTCGGATCGGCTGGGCCGGAAAGTCGGACCACATTTAATAATAATATACAGTAGTAGTATTTAGTGAATTTTTTTTATTTTTTATAATTATAATTATAATTATTAATTATATCATGTATAATAATTATAATCCATAGAGTAATAAAGAGTGATGACATATCGATTCCCTTATTATTCTTAAATACACATCAATATAATAATTATATAATCCATAGAGTAATAAATGATGATGACACATCAGTCAAAAATTCCCTAATTACTCTCATTATTTTTGAAATACACAATCAGTCAATATAATCTAATTATAAATGATTAAATGTACATAGAAATTGTAAAAAAAAAACAAAAAAAAAAAACATGAAACCGGGTCAATACGCCGGTCCGGGTCCCGGTCCGACCGGCCGGGTCAACCGGGTCGTTGACTAGTCAACATATTGAAAAACCCGGATTTTTTTTGCCCGAAAATCTCTAAAAATACGGTCCGACCAGTCCGGTCGAACCGGATCTTAAAACATTGGATGTAACAGCTTCTACGGGACCATTTCATATATTTAGTGTGAGTTCCTTATCCAAAATATAGTCACATTCTTTGTTTGTGCTACATGTTTATAAAAATTAGGATACCAATGTTACGGGTTACGACAAATCTGAACACGTACCCAACTATGATTGATTCATTGGGTAATGGGCCACTTCTATGTTGAGGCTGAAAGTTGTATCCTATGAGATTCGTAAAGCTCACATCTAAAACACTGAACCAAACAATACCATTCAGACATTACTAATTACAAAGAGAGGTATAAGAAATTGCTGTTAGTTATCAAATTTAATTTTATTAATCTCATCAATAGTCAAACCTACTTCACAAACAAAATGAAGATGTTTCAGATACAAATTTTACCTCCAAAAAGCCTAAAGATAGATTCGAGAACAATCATTTCTAAGTATGTGTACTTACCAGCCAAATGAGGAACATTAACAACCACACTATAAGAATCTTGACTAGCAACTTGTGGATTTCGCAATATTATGCAGCTCGACTTGAAAATTTTTATCCAAAAACATGCAAAAATGATGCAAATAGCTTTACAATAGCCGAATCATGCAGGAATCTGTTCTGGAATCTGCTCAGCTGCAATGGATTTCTTTCCAGGGCCCGGATCAGTCAACTGAAACTGTGGTTTTGAAGGGAAGATGAAAATGGTAGAAGCAGCAAGTGTCGGTTGAAACCCAGCTGAATATCGTACAGAAGTTATTGTAACCCTCGGTAGTTGTAGAGACCCTGCACTTAGTGGAACAAGCTTATAACTTAAAATATACTCTGATAATGGTAGAACAAAGGTTGTGTCGTTGTGGGGCCCAGACAATACAAAACTTTGCGAATCTGACAATGAGAACTTGACCTCTTGTAGCAATTTTGTTTGATTGTGGATTCGAGCAAAGTATGTGAACGGTTCACCAAGAACACCATGAGGAGGACATTCTAAACTAACAACTAATGGAGGAGACTCTACATTCACATCAGGTAAACTTTGTCTAGTGACAACCTCCTTGGATGATTCATGATCTCGTCTCCATCTCAAACACACACTTCCCATGTTAAGCTTTGATACATTCAACTTGGGTTTCACAGAAAAAACTTTTTTGAAATCTTCCCCTGGGACGAGAAGTGTGGGATCCTCAAAATCCGAATTTTCCGACTGAATTGTGCATGTGTTTTTGGTTCTGGGGGTAACATTATCTTCAGATTCGATAGACATCGAGAGCAATCTCAAAGGGACCTCGGTACAGTTTGTGGCATTAACGACAAGTATGCTTGTTTCGTTTACAGGAAGTGATGCGATTTGACCAGAATCAGGGGCCTGTTTGATTCTAGAGAGCAATAACGGGTCCCGCCTGAAGGGTAGCATAAGACAGTGGCTGATGACAACAGGAGTCTTCCCTTCAATTTGTAAGCTTTTATGTACATGAACTTTCGGGCCACCATTATTTGGAGAATACCCGAGAGAAACATATAGCATGATTGGTTTAGGACGGTGCCATTGGATCTCCAGATTGCAGGACCATGAATCTCCAACATTTAAAAAAGGGACAGAAACCAATCCAAATGTCTGTTGAATTTTCTTGATATTATCATTGGGCACTGCAGAATCATCATCACTAGATACACCAAGAAGCTCGACATAAAGATTGTCACTAGATGAGAGTTCAGCCTCTCGTGGGCTAAGTAAACCGACACCGCGAGTATCAACTAGATTGATTTTTAATTCACCAGAAACGACCGAATGGCCTTTGGAGGTTAGAGTCACGGGTAACATGAAGTTTTCTCCAACTAGAGCAGGTCCGATCGATCCTAATTTGAGTTCAACTTGTGGATCGGGTTCCTCTACTTGAGTGACTTTCATACCCGAGAATGCAATAGCAGGGTCCTTAGTTGGGGAAGCTTCAAAGCGGTCCTCAAACTTCCAAATAGGTAATTCATTCATATTGGCAGGACTTTCAGCTCCACAACATATGCTAAAGTGGGGCCCAATTCGAGCAATTACATATGTGCATTCCAGCTTCCCACTATTCACTGCACCATCAAATCTAGTCATATATGCATGCAGCAGAAAATAAAACCATCACATGGTAATAAAATGTTAACATACTGATAAAGTCTAGAGGTGCCAAGATGAGCGCATTGGGGGGGGAAGATAATAGGTCACAATGGGTTTGGGGTTGAATGGGTCATTCAGTACAGGTCAGAACAGGCCTACATAGGCTGACTGAAAAACACTTGTTGTCCACTTTTTTTTATGAATAATCGATGTGTTAAATATGATAACCAAAAGAACATTAAGACAACAGTGATCTAAAGTTTTCAAATATCCTGTTCGCCAGTTCCTTTTTTAATTAAACTTTCTACATAACCCATTTGACCCGTTCGAGAAAATACACAAATCAAATCAACGTATTCATAAGTAAACGCGTCAAAGTTGCCCCCTTAATAAATCTTATAACTGGTTGACGGGCGTATTTTCTTACCTGACTTGATGTCATACGTTAACCGTAGCCACTTATTTGTAACAAGTTGTAGTACAGGAACAGTCTCAACTCGTCGATCAGGATGAATATGGGAGATTGCTGATGACTCACGTCTTTGAGCATTTACAATAATAAAATTACACTCAGATTGATTAAACTGGATTTCTAACTGATCAATCTCAACTGTAGATGGCAGTTGTGATAAAAGTGACAATGTAATTAACGTAGGTGCATGCGGCTTAACGATCTGTTCATGAAAAGCTACTGATGTAAGAAGAACTACTCTAAGGGGACTCACAAGATCAATTTCAAGATGAAGTGGGTTATCACTGTTTACTTTTATATCCATGTTTTCTTCATTTATTTCTTCTCGAACAATTGCAAATACTTCCTTTTGTATTTGTTCTATTCGATCTAAACTAGGGGAGCCACCAGGCCCACAGTCCTTCAACGTGGAAAGACTGGTAATTGACGAAATTGGCAAGGCAGCTATTTCAAGTGAATACCCGATAAAGTCTTGGGCTGAACCGAGTTTCCTTGAGCACTCTCGAAGATAACCGAGCACCTCCCATAACAAAGTCACCCAACCCTCTTGCCTGTAGAGACTTGTGAGTTTATCAAGATGGTCTTTGGCATTGGTGTAATCACTTGAAGAAAAATATTCTTTAGCCATTAGAAGCCTGCAAAAAGAAGCTGCCCTTTGAGCTTTTATGTTATTGTATGCTTCATATGCTTTTTTCAGCAAACCAATTATTTCAATTGAGTCCCTGAATTTTTTTCCTTCAGCAAGAGCAAAGCGGATGTAATCTTCATCTGTAATACTGGAACATCAAAGAGTAATGTTAGATAATACAAATGGAACTAGAGGTGGCAAGATAGATGGATTGGGTAACAGGTGAGACAGGGTTCTGACCAAAACTCCTTTTAGTCAATCAGTGCAGATCGAAATGGGACGCTTAGAGTTGGATTGACCGACGGACAAATACTTTTCTTCATTTTGAGAAATTTTCACAAATATTGTAATGCGTTAATATTAATTACGAAAACAATATTGTTCCAAATTGAGAGGTTTTATTTCAACCCGTTAGACTGTTTTACTATTTTAACTTAAGTTACTGAGTTAACCTGTTTGCGAAAATAGCACAACCCAAGTAAATGGGCTGAAAATGCCACCCCTAAATGGAACAACAGAAAAAGGTTATTATATGATTTTAAAGACGTACAGTTGCATTACAGACGTGTCCCCAAGATCGAGTAATCGAGCAAACTGACCCACGTAAAGAGAAGGAACGATAGAATCAGAAGTCTCATCTATGTCGGCAATAGCATCAGGCATCAAAAGAGCAATTTCTACACACGTCTTCTTCTCCTTTAAGAATTGAGCAGCAATCTGTGTCATGGAAAATCTCATTGCGATTATGATTTGTTAATTACTTAGGGTTTAAGATATTTAATTTGGAAAAGGCAGATAAAGAAGTTGCAAGAAAACTCATTATTTAAAATAGATGTATAACTACGTAACCATCCATAACCTTAAAAATGATCATGATTGTTCAATTCACAAGAATCAAGGTGAACATGCACATCCCTGGACCCACTTAGTCCACTATTTGCCACAATTATCTCTGCCACAATAGCTAGCAAATTTTTTAACAAACTGGGAAACTAATTTAATCACTACATGTAGACTAATCGTAAAAAGGAATCTCACTCTAGCATCACAAAACTGATGCAACACTTTGCATTTTGAATATTCAGGTTATGACTGAATAAGCTGAATGTCTCTTCAATCGTTCACCAAGGCACATTTTAATTGTGCACCAGACGCAAGGAACCTAAGTCTAGTTATAGAAATAATTATTATATAATTAACAAACAAAGCACATAACAGAAAATAACTAGCATCTATAACTATAACTATATGTTATTAGGAAATTGTTGTATACATTACGTTTATAATGTGTCTATATGCATATATTTGGTGACCATGAAGTATAAAAATGGTGAAATCAAACTCACAAAGTTATGATGTTTACACCTACAACTAATATGGAACTTATTACTTATAAAATTAGCCACTTTTAATTGATATCCATATTTCAGAGTTTATAGCCTAAATACAAAGTTTTAAGCAAATGCTTAAATCCTTGAAGGTTCCTATGCTGTAGCAAGGCTCTGCACTCTTCCATATTTTTAGGATTAACTTCATTTCGTTAATTTGTGCTGTGTGCATTAGATGAATTCTCAAAAATTTATAGTCACGGTTCACAATAATTGGTAAAGGACCTCGCAAGACCCTTCAAGAATTTCGGAAGCGAAATTTTCGGAAAAGTGTAGCCCCGGAGTATGATTCTAACCATTATTCAGCTCTATTATATGTATTTGAGTGTAGTATATGGGTTTCTATTACTTGTTAGATAGGGTGTGCGTCCACATATTTCAAATTCTTTAATTATCATTCTAGATCATCTTCTGGTAATTGAGGTTTTAACATTTAACAAATCTGATGCGAGTTTTATTGATTTTCATTAAATCAATAATCATTTCTCGCCAACTAAGTAATGGGGAAAGCCATTTATTAGCTTTGTGTTTCCGAATTATCAGTTACAAGATCCATTTGCACCTATAAAACCACAAAACTCCTTGGTTCAATTCTCGATACAGGAACATCACTAGCGTCATAGTGGCCTGTATAGTGCGCCTAAAAGTATATTCTCCATAGTATGTTACTGTATTACAAAGTTGTAAAATTTGGTTAAAGCAACTTGCCTGATAATAGTATGCTGGACGGAATTCCCACTCAGACGATGTTCTATCTGCAGGACTTAATGCTGGAGAGGAAATACTTTGCATGGTTGCATTGCTACTTTCAAGCAACTCGGCAAATACTAAAAATTGCCTGCTTAGCCATTCCCAGTGAAGGAAAGTTGCTTCTGGAGGCCCTGTGAGCTTCTTATAAGCAGCATTGTGTTGGCGAAACCATTTGATTGCTTCTACAATCTTTCCCCCATGTAAAAGTAATGTTGAAATCTTGAAGTGGAATTGCTCCGCAAGAATTTTGATTTCAATCAACCGTTGAATTGGAGGCATTCTAGTAGACGTCCCTATCATCTGTAGTTCCAATTGTTAGTACAGATGCCACATGTGGTGAGGCATTGAGCCCCAAAAAATATCAAACTCCTAGAAAATGTTAAGAGAGTGTGTCATGAAACAACTATTAGACAAGATCAACAAGCTAAGGTTCATAGCATTTCAAAAACTTTGTCAAACTCACAAACTATGCAGACAGGTATCTGAGGCTGACAGGTTCTAAATAATATTCAATATAACCCATGAAAGCAGCTGTATGTTATAAATATAAGATCTGCCTGATCAGTGTCTAGGTGATTCATTACTGACTAATAATTAAGTGTTTCTTATTAAATGCATAGTTAGCAACAGAGGTTGAAACTTTCGCCGAATTACTTACGAGTCATCATGGGTTATGTTTCATCTCTAGATTTTTGTATATAAATAGTCAAATAAATATAGTTTTTGTAATCATAATTAGCACGCTAATTATTTACAAAGTTACAAAATTGGACAAATGGGGTTTTATGTCAACTCAACCAGTCCTGTACCCAAAAAAAAACCCATGCTTTAACAAATCAAACGACCATCATAATTTCCCACCTCTAGTATGTAACCTCCTTGCAGCCAATTATATTCAGTAGATTCTATGTCTAAGAAAGATTAATGATTCATGTTTCACATGACCCACAATCAACCAGCTTCAGAAGAGGAGGGTATAGCTTTGAAATCATCCACATAATCACTTAAAAGATAGATGAGAAATTTAATGATGAAAAGATGAATAAGGCAACTGATACATTTTGTTACTCGGAGGCCGTTTAGATGTGCATTCCAAAAGAATTGATGTAAGAAGTTGCTGTAAAACTCATGGTTGAAAAATAAAATGTAACAATACCTACATATCCTAGCTTTGATCAACTAACTTTCTGATTTTTACTCAAGTCAGAAAATCACTTTCAGAACGCACATCCAAACACCCCCTTGCTCAAGCTTTTGGTTACAAAGTGGGGTGAACCAGATGATGTAAATGAGTAGGCTTTGAAAATATATGCAAGAAAGAGAACCTCTCGCAGTACATGGTAGCCATCCTCGTACATCCTTAAAGCTTCCACCCAGTCTCTCCTGAATTCTGCATATATAGCAACCTAGAATAGTTGGATTCAAGGATATAGCACGTAGTTAGAACACGTAAATGGGAGAAGGTAATAACAAACAGAATACATCAACAACAAATGTGAATAAAAATTAAAAAATGACAATAATAATAAGGAAAAATATAAGTTAAGTACTTAAGTTACTTGGATCACTTATTTTTTTGAATAACTGAGTAACTTTTTCTATCGCATGTTCTAATTTCATTCAGAGAGGTTTTTAGCAATCAGCTTTTCATGAAAAAGACAAATGTGCCCCTAAGGGGTACTGAAATGGCGAAGTGTACATTTGGTTTGTTACTACTTACTAGGATTACTATGGGCACAAGCTTAATAATAGAAACGATTTACATTTCTAAACCCACCCCCTTAGTGGATATTGAGTAGGCCTAAATTTGTGGATTTGATATCCATTTCTAAATTCTAAACCCATTAACCAACCTAAGACCTCTATTAGGAACGGAAGTCATTCCCTTGTTTTCATACCCATAAACTAATGAATAAGTAATGCCATCACCTTCATAGCTATGTTGCACAAGCACATAACAATTAACTAATATACAATGTCTGACAAAAGCATTCACAGCAATCATATGTATTAGAGGTACACAGACCTCAGAAAAACTTATGTGAATCCAATCCAATACTTAATTATAGGACCATCTTTGGGAACCAATAAGGATCGCAAAGATTGTTGTATGATGATCCAGAGAGAGGGAAAACAATCAAACTTTGGAAAGCATATACTTGACAAATAATTATTTCCAAAGTGTTTTTCGAATGTAACTTCGAATAACTAAAGCAGTCATAAGCAAAGGCCGGCTTATCAGATTACTTTTACAGGGATTTCAGGGTGTCTGTTTGCCAAAGATTTCCTTGCAATTTTAAATCATTGTATGTTTTTAATCTTCTGATGCCTCAAGGAGCTGAAGCTTAGAAGATGTGGGAAGAAATTCGTAACACTTTAAAAACTTATACTAGAACTTACAGGATGAGTTTCTTACTTTAAAGCAGTAGCGGACATTAAACTCAATGGAGCCGTAGTTCTTTTTTTCAAGTCGCATTTTAACCCTTCTTCCTTCATCCCTGTAAAAGGTAACAGCTAGCTCCGCGAATATGCTTCCTAGCCTACATAATGATTAGCAAGTAAAGACAACAGTTTGTGACAAGTAACCATGACAGAACATTGACCTGCATAAACAATGAAAAACTACATGCCTGCTTAGCGATTGGTTCAATTCAAAAGCATCGTCTGGGATAAAGGTAACAACATATTTTGCATCCAGTTCAGCACGCTTGCGTAGAGCTACCATGCGATCCTCAGTGACAGAATCTGTACCAAAGAGCTTATCTTCATAAACAATGGGACGTTATAATGATAACCGCAGTCAAATCATGTATGCATCTATCTACACTTATCTAATACATATACATATACACACACATACATGGTATATGCGTGTTAGTGAAGGAAACATCCGGATTTCAAGTATCATATGTGAAGGACATACAAGGATTTAGAGGTATAATTACTGCATGATCACAGTTTACTAAACCAATATGAATACTGATGTCATTATATGAGAACAGTCAGTAAAGTAGTAGACACTGTTACGTGAGAGCCCTGAGCTATAGTACTTCTTGCCATTACACATTTTGACAATTTCAGCTAATTAATCTATGCATGTCACTGCACACCTGCCGTTCAATACTTAACCGAAGGATACATTACATCAAGTTAGTATCTATCCTAACTGTTAACATGATTCATACATGGTATTCCCCTTGTTCCACAAGAATCACATCATGTTCTTTGGGAATGTCCATCAAGAGTTGCATGATGTCTTGTTTAGACGAGAGAAAGCTGACAATCTTACCCCTAACAAAAAGACAATCCAATTCAATTTATTGTTCGAAGATTTGCTTGTTGATTAACGATGTAAGAACTCAATCCTCTTCTTTGCTCAAATTGAGCAAAAACCGCTGTTAATGATCTATATCGCATGCGACTAACACTTTCATGCTCTCTCAAATAAGATTCATGACAGATGCAATCAATATATAGTTAGAATTGTCAAATTTGAACAAACAGCTGATATTTAATGAAACAGAAAAGTTTCTATTCTATTCAACACGGAGAACAAAGCGGAATTTTTATTACTATGACTTGATATGAAATCATAACGCCTCTTAATCTCTATCGAATGCCAAAGCTAAACCTTAGAACTGTGATGGGTGGATAGATTGGAGTGCATACCACAGCCAACATACAGTACTACTACTACTACATGTTAAAAGGTTTCTTTAAAGCGAACTAGTGATATTGAATTAACAAAAAATAATCAACAGAGTAGAAGATTATGTTTGGTTGTGCTTCTTTTGCTAGTAGTATATTTTGATGGTGTAATTTATTTGGGAATTTCTCATCAATTAAAGAAGTAGGAATTGATAAGGGTGTTTGTCTGTTTGACCCCTAAATATTCCTATTCTAAACTATAATAAAAAATTTGCTACCCAAACACTAGGAACTAATCAAAATATTCATAATAACTTCCGAAAATCATAGCCATGCATCATATTCATAATCTGTAAAACATTATCGATATACAAAACAACTCGTTAACGATATCAAGTTCCCGATACATGGGTATAGCCAGTTACCTTTCGAGCTAAATGGCACAACGACAACCAAAACCAGTTTGATATTCCTCCCTTTTATCACTGCTCTGTCATACATAACAAACATAATAAACAAAAACACATAATCTCCACAGGTAAAACCTGCTACTTTAGGAAAGTAATTTACAGCTATTGTCATTACCATAAACTCGAGCAATAAACATTATTATATTGAACTAGTAAAGGAAATAGCAGTAGCAGTATATGATAATAATAAAAAAGAAATGTAGACATAAAAGTGTCATACTTGAGGTTTTCGAGATCGGTGCAGACCTGATGCCAGTGAGCAGGATCACCGGACAATTGATCAAAACTGAAGAGAGCAGCAACAACAGCAGGAACCCTAGTTCGATGTTTAGATAGCCAATCACGTTTAATTACACCGGTAGATGTGAAATCTGAAGGCAATTGGTTATTATCATCGTTATTATTATCCTTGGGGATTCTAGAAATGATTGAGATCTTGGTGAAATCAGGTAATGCGAGTGTGTTAATCGGTGGTTGTTCAGAATGAAGGTGAGTTGAGATCGTGGCGTGAAGATGCTGTTGACCGACGATTGATACTAGTGTTACCGGTGGTGTTCGTAGTTCCTCAGGGTAATCTTCCATTTTTTTATGGAAGAATTAGGGTTTTGATGGTGGTGGTGATGGTGGATGTTTTTTTTTTATCGGTGATCTGAGTAAGTGGTAGAACGTGGTTGCGATGTGTTTTTGTTGATGGGTTCGATCGAATATGGGACTCAGTGAGTTGACTCGTTTCGTTTGGTCACTAAAAGTGTGAGAAGACGTGAAATCAAAAAAGGCATTGAATTTTATGTGCAATAAAAAAAAAAGTTAACAGATATAGTAAGATAGAAATTGACTTAAACGATATTATGTTGGTCCCACACACAGAAACCGATTAAGCGTTGGAAATGAGACGAAATGAACCGACGGAAGCCAACCGACGTGCCATGCCATCAGCATCGGCTCGTCAGTTCAAAGTGACGAGAAGCGACGCTCTCCGTTGGGAGAGGTCTAATGGAGTAATCAATGTATTACATAATAAACTTTCAATTTATTGTTACTATATGTATTACAGTGATGTGATAATTGTAATGATGTCACGTGCATCACGTAAGTAAAAGTATCAAAAAGTTACATACAATAGCAATATATTATAAGATGATTTGTTTTTCTTTAAAAATAAAGCAATATATTATTAAAAACAACCCAAAAAGAGAGAATTGAAAATAAGTTACAAAAAGGGTAGGCCAAAAAGACGATAAAAAGGATAGGCTAAAAAGACAATGGCTAAACCCATAATAACATATAAAACACTATATATCCATAATCATATGCGAGGTGAAGCACCAACAATTCCAATTAAACTTCAAAGTTTGGTTCAATTAGACATCCATTGAAGTGAAAGAGCTTGAATATTTAGGAATATTGATACATACTAGGAATGTCCATGTCCATACAAGTTTAACACATAGTGGAAACTCAAATAATTCGATATATAGTCAATATACTAATAATTATACCTATACATTGACGGAGCTGAGTCAACCACCTTTGTTGACCCATCGATCTCATTCGTTCAAAGTGTAAAAAAATATTGCTAACTGTAACACCCACTTTTGTGACCTGAGGTTAATTAGGTAATTTTCTTTACTTATATTGTCACACCCCGCCAAACGGTAATTACAATTAGTTGTGATTAGTTTGCGGAAGCTTAAATGACGTGGCGGGGCTGCGAGCAGTATTTTCAACCAACAGATACATACATACTCAGAGCATATGGTTATTGCACAACATAATAAATAAGGATGCCAGTTCAAACATTTGTTACAAAAGTAGTACGACTATGTAAGTCGTATCAGTAGTAGTGGAGTTTAAAACATTTTGATTTTAACAATAATATATAAGTTTAAAATAAGATTTCATAAGTATGACCGCAATGTCTGCAGTTATACAAATGAAATCCCCAAAAGCGGTCCCAACATTTTGTGGCATCCTAAGTAGTCCAGGGTTGTCCATCCTGTATGCATGCGATTACTTACCCAGCTAATTTCCTGAAAAACATAGAGAAAGTCGTCAACAATATGTTGAGTGAATTTACAGGTTTGTATATGTATGTGGTTAGTTAAACCAAGTTTGTATAAATGATTTGTTATTCATTTATAAAATACAAGTTAGGTAGGGTTGTTACCCTAAAGTATTGCTATACGTGGGATGTCGTCCCAAAATATGTTACTGGTTGTTTACCAGTGTAAAATAAGTTACCGGTATGTCTTCCGGTGTCCAACAGTTGTAGGATTCGTTCTTCCTAGAAGTATGTGGGAATTTTACTTAGACTGTGATCCCCTGAAAGGTGAGCTAAACCTCGCAGGTTAAAGTAACGCGACCTAACCCTATAACCAAACCACAACCAGAATTTATGTTGTTTGCCTGAACGGACATTTAAGTATACGCTCCACCATAGGAGGGTCGTCACGGCAATAGTACTATCCGTATACTCAGTGGCTAGAGTCACCTAGCTAATGGTTACAGTAGCATGTCATGAGGTCTTTTCATGCACACATTCCAAGTCTAGGTCCGTACTAGGATACTTTGTCTAAATTCCCAAAATAACAGTGAATATGTAATATCACAAATCAACAGTTGTATAAAAGCAATAAAGCATTTATAGTTTGATTGCATGTGTTGGCATGCAATTTCTATGTTTAACACCCCTGTGTTTAAAAGCAGAAAACATTTAAAAGTAGGGGCTGTAAACTCACAGTAGTAGAAGCAGTGATGTGAAAGCTAGCAATTCGTAGTAGTAGTCACCCGGTAAGTCAACCTATACGTGATAAACGTCTTAACATAAGTACTTGACGGTTAGTCAAACCGTGTTAACTATTTAATTGTTTTCAAGAAATTGTTGATTTCTTAAATTGTACGAATCGTTTGGTGACGATGTTCTAAAGTTTTTTTTTTTTTTTTTTTTTCACATTCAAAATTGTTGATTGTGTGCGAATAATTATTGATCAAATGTATATATACATATATATATAATTATAAATGAGTGGGTATATATAGATTTATACATACACAATATTTATACATATATATAGTTTATAAATGTATGTTTATCATTAGTCAAGTATATAGACTTAATACGTTGCCATCATAAGCTTGCATACACATTTTATTTTGTATGAAAAGAATTTATATTTTACAAAAGTAGTTGTATACGTTTTGTTTGGTTAAAATTTGATATTCAATGTCGCTTACTCAAACCAATTATTAATTATGTTTTATGCTTAATACGCAAAAACATATTTAAATTAGGGAAGGATGGGTAAAATAGAGTATAAAAAAAAATGAAATGGAAGTCAAAACAGGTCACAGGGTTTGAACCTGTGACCTTTCGCATCAATTCGCAAGTCTCTACCAGTTTGGCCATGCGTCCACTTTTGCTTATATATTGCTTAATATATATATTTATGTGTTATAGACTTTGTGTCTTTGTTTCCTCTCAAACGCGATCCCAACAATCCCCTTGGATCGTGTTTCATCTCTGAACTTGGTATGTGTATTTTTACCCTCTAAAACGCGATCCCAGCCCTTGTGTTGGATCGCGTATGGGTGTTATTCGGAATCACCCATTCAGTTTTCATGGTTTCGTGGTCATACCCGATCGGTTCACAAACATCTCATTCTTTTGTATTGCTATAATTTTAGCTTAACTTTTCACATCTCAATATTAAGTATACACATACACTGGTTTGGAACAGGCTGTTTTCTTTTGCTATAGTATCATCATCACCAACTTTTAATTTTTATAAGTTTTTGTTACTTGATCTTTCATATTTATCAAATCTATTTATATAATAAGAGTAACAATTTATAAAAGGAATTTCTTAATGAGGTAGCTTCCTTACAGTGGTGATGATGATGATACAGAGAAGATGATGATGAGGCCACGAAGCGGAGGATGATACCCAGATGGTGATGATCACAGACGATGATGATGATGATGATAATGATGGAAGTGTTTTTGTGTTGTTAATTGTTTTGGAGATGATGTATCAGATGGATTTGGTGTTGCTCCTGCTTTCTTGTTCCTTCCGATGGTTCACAGAGAAGTAAAAATGGAAGTTGTCAATTATTGAAGTTTGGTGAAGAGTTTTGAGCTCTCCGTACAGGAGGGAGATATATATAAAATCATATACGGGTGTTATATTTCAAAGGGAGTATGGTTGGTTACAGTATTTGGTCCCTCAATTATTTGAGTTAGTTGGGTTATTTAAGCCCGTTAACTTCGTGTACGGGTCCAATTATTTGTACCTCGTGTCCCACTCAATTATTCGTTTGTTTAAAATTTATTTTTAACAATATAATTGATAAAAATGAAATTGAAATATTTTATTAAAATAATTAATAAAATCATTTGAAATGTGTGTCATTACAGTTTGTGAGTTTCGTTCGCGTTTGATACGTTTATTTCTAAAACGTATAATACTTTATATTATCACAATAATATAATTTAAATAATGTTCGTAATTAATAATTTCATATTATCAATTAAATGTTCACCAACGATTGTATTTATTTTTGTCGGGTTCATTCCGATACGCTTGTACGTAATTGCAACTAACTACGAATTATGTAATACTTTTTGTTTAAAGTATTGGGTTCGCTAGACTTGTTTCACATCAGAAGTTTTCGTTTAAACTTTTGTCAGGAAATTAGCGTAAGAATGCGCATGCTTAAGTTTAACTATTACCTAATTTGGAGAGTTGTCACATTCTCCCCTTGTTAGGGAAATCTCGTCCCGAGATTTAATTCGTGTCGTGAGTCTCGGTCACGGCTTCAAATAGTTGAGGATATTTCTTGCGCATTTCATCCTCACGTTCCCAGGTGAACTCTGGGCCATGCTTTGAGTTCCAACGAACTTTAACTAGCTTGATTCGTTTGTGTCGAAGTTTCTGCGTTTTCGTGTCCATAACTTCGATAGGTTCCTCCACAAAGTTTAGTTTTGAGTCAATGAAGACTTCGTCAAGAGGGATGATATGTGTTTCATCGGAAAGACACTTTTTCAAGTTAGATATATGAAAGGTGTCATGGATACTACTAAGCTCTTGCGGTAGTTTGAGCTTGTAAGCGACAGGACCAATCCTCGCAAGGATTTCGAACGGTCCGATGTATCGTGGGTTAAGTTTTCCCCGTTTGCCAAATCGTGCAACCCCTTTCCAGGGTGCTACTTTGAGTAGGACTTTGTCACCTACTTGAAATTCTAAAGGTTTCCATCTGTTATCGGCATAACTCTTTTGTCGGTCACGTGCTGTTTTCAATCGGTTAAGCACTTGAGATATCTTGTCCGTAGTTTCTTGGACTATCTCAGGACCCGATAATTGTCTGTCACCCAACTCTGCCCAACAGAGTGGCGATCGGCACTTGCGTCCATACAGTGCCTCAAAAGGTGCCATCTGTATGCTGGTGTGATAACTGTTGTTATAAGAAAATTCTGCTAGAGGTAAGTGTGTATCCCAATTACCTCCAAAGTCAATCACACATGCTCTTAACAGGTCTTCGAGCGTTTGTATCGTTCGCTCGCTCTGGCCGTCAGTTTGTTGGTGGTAGGCAGTACTCATGTCGAGTCTAGTACCCAGTGCCTGTTGAAGTGTTTGCCAGAAGCGAGAAGTGAATCGTGCATCTCTATCAGAGATGATGGATAATGGCACTCCATGTCGAGAAACGACCTCTTTCAAATAGATTCTAGTCAGCTTCTCCATTTTGTCTGTTTCTTTGATAGCAAGGAAGTGGGCTGATTTCGTTAATCGATCGACAATCACCCATATGGTGTCAACTCCGGATGTGGTTTTCGGTAACTTCGTGATGAAGTCCATTGTGATGTGTTCCCATTTCCATTTAGGCATTTCGGGTTGTTGCAGAAGCCCAGACGGCTTTTGGTATTCGACTTTGACTTTTGCACAGGTCAAGCACTTACTAACGTATGTGGCAATGTCTCGCTTCATGCCAGGCCACCAGTAAAATCCTTTCAAGTCGTGATACATCTTATCTGCACCAGGATGTATCGAGTAGTTGGACTTATGTGCTTCGTCCAAAATCAATCGGCGCAATTCGTCTACACATGGTACCCAAATTCGGTTCATGAAGTACAACACTCCGTTGTCCTTGGTTTCAAGTTGTTTCTCCATTCCCTTCAAGGATTCTTCCTTAAGGCGTTCGGGAATGAAAGCTGATTTTTGAGCGTCACGAATTTGAGTAGTGAGATTCGAGTGGATTGTCAAACCTAAAGCTCGAACTCTTCGAGGTTTGACTCTTTCCTTACGACTCAAGGCATCCGCTACTACATTAGCTTTGCCCGGATGATACTTGATTTCACAGTCGTAATCGTTCAGTAATTCGACCCAATGACGTTGTCTCATGTTGAGTTCTTTCTGGTTGAATATATGTTGGAGACTTTTGTGATCCGTAAAGATAGTGCACTTTGTACCGTATAGGTAGTGTCTCCAAATCTTAAGTGCAAAAACGACGGCTCCTAGCTCCAAGTCATGCGTCGTATAGTTCTTTTCGTGAACTTTCAATTGTCGGGACGCGTAAGCTATGACTTTGTCGTTTTGCATCAATACGCAACCCAATCCCTGATGTGAAGCATCACAGTAGACAACAAAATTTTCTACTCCCTCGGGTAGTGATAGGATTGGTGCGGTACTTAGTTTCTGTTTCAACAATTGGAAAGCAATCTCTTGCTTCTCGCCCCAATCGAATTTCTTATCCTTTTGAGTTAGAGCGGTAAGTGGTTGGGCTATTTTTGAGAAGTTCTCGATGAAACGTCGGTAATAGCCGGCTAGCCCAAGAAATTGTCGTATCTCAGATGGTGTTTTTGGGGCTTCCCAGTTCTTAATTGCCTCGATTTTGGATGGGTCCACATGAATTCCCTTGTTATTGATCACATGACCAAGGAAATGAACCTCGCACATCCAAAATTCACACTTAGAGAACTTTGCGTAAAGCTTCTCTTTCTCCAGTAATTCAAGAATCATTCTCAGATGTTGCTCGTGATCCTCCTTCGTTCGGGAGTATATCAATATGTCATCGATAAACACAATCACGAACTTATCAAGATAAGGTTTGCATACTCTATTCATGAGGTCCACGAACAACACCAGCGAGTGAACTAGTAGCGTGTTTGTTCACTATTAGTCCATCTCAGCGAGTGAGCAAGTTAGCGTGTTTGTCCACTACTGCTCATCTCCTTTTGTAAGAGTTGTATTGTTTGATTTAGATTAGCTTTGGCTAATCTATTCCGCAATCAACAATAGATAAATTTTATCAATAAAAGAATTTATCTTTCAGCTAGTATTGCATCAGCAACTGAACTGCTTATCATACTTATATATTTGTGTTCATATTGCTGTCACTTAAATACGGTTAAAAACTTGCTAAATAAGTTAACACATTAAAATAAAAAGTTTTTAATTGTATTCAACCCCCCTCCTTCTACAATTAACTCACTGTTAACGATTCATAATCACTAACATAATAGTGATTAGGGACTCACAATTGGTATCAGAGTAGAGTTGGTTTAAATATAATTAAATCAGATCTGCAATGGAATCGGTTAAATACAGTTGTGTTGATTCTGAGTACCAGAAGGGAAATGGCTCCACTACTAAACCACCAGCTTTTGATCCATCTAGAATTGAAACCTGGATGTCCAGGATGATGATGTTCTTAGATCTTGTCGATGATCGCCTTTGTACAATTATTATTGATGGTCCATACACCCCAACTACTATTATTCCTGCAGTTGCAGCTACTGCAACCACTCCTGCTATACCTGAAATGGTTATGCCTAAAAGGGAGGAACAATGGTCAGATGAGGATAAGCGTATGCTAAGGCTAGACAAACAAGCTAAAATTTACATAAGCATGGCACTTCCTGATGAAGTGTTTGAGTCTATTAGATTGTGCACAACAGCGAAACACATGTGGGATACTCTTAGAAACATCTATATTGGAACTCCTGACATAATTCGCTGTAGAGAAGTAAATCTAACTAGTCAATATGAGTTGTTTGCTATGGAACCTAATGAGTCACTGGCATCTACCTATACTAGATATCAAGCTTTAATTAATAAAATGGAAAAAGCCAATATAGGAAAGGACCAGAGATTCATTGTTGAAAAGTTTCTAGAGTTACTACCTAGGAAAACTTGGGGAACCATTGCAACATGCATAGGACAAAGAAATGATTATAATTTTCTCAATCTAACTCAAGTTTATGGAATTTTACTAAATTGGGAACAATCTGAGAAGCTAGCTGATCAAAGTGAGCACATTCGTGCTGCACTAGGAGGACAAAAGATTTCGAATGCCCTTGTAGCTGAGCTTGATGAAGTTGATCAAAAGCAGAAAGCAAAGTTTACCAAGCTTAGCTCAAAGTCACTGATTGCAGAAGAAGAAGGTAGTGTCGCTGAAGACCAGTCAGAAGCAAGCTATGATGAAGGACTAGAGAAGTTGGAAAGAGACATGGCCATGATGGTTGCAAACTTCAGAAAGAACAGAAGATTCAACAGATCTGCTGGTGCATCATCAAATGATGATTTTAGACCAAAAGGTGAGTGCTACAAATGTGGCAAGCCTGGTCATTTTGCAGCTGAATGCCGGTCCAAAGCTGTCAACTCTTTCGCTGATCAAAAACCCAGCTTCAGAAATGACAAGTATAACAAGTACAAAACAAAGTACAAGAAGCTGAAGGAAATGTCCAAGTCAAAGAAAAGGAATAAAGGGTTTATTGCTGAAGAAGGATCTGTCAGCGACTCTGACTCAACATCATCATCTGATGAAGAAGAAGCAATGATCTGTTTAGACAAGGATTACTGCCTGATGGCTGACGATGCTGCTTTCCATGAAGACATCAAAGAAGTAGCTCAGAAATATTCAGCATCTGGGTGGGATCCAGAAACTCTCTACAAGGTACATTGTTTTAAGTCTGCATCAGCGACTGAAAAAGATTTAATCTTTGAAACTTTGATAGTTGACTCATCAAATGCTATGACATTCAGAAAAGACAAGAATGTATGATCAGTGACTTAACATCTAAACTTCAACTTCAAGAAGAAAATTTGTTAAAAATAAAGAATCTTACACTTGATCTTGATGCACAAATACATGCAAATCAAAAATGCATTCAAGAAAAAGTAAAATTTGAAACTAAATTTTCACAACTCAATGAAGTGATGAAGTCATGGTGTAGATCTGCATTAAAAGTGAATCAGTGCATAAGTAATCAAATCCCAAAACAAGTTAAAGCTATTCTGGGAGGTGATTATGAAACTGCTGCTGCTCTCGCTGATGCAACCAAAGTTGATCAAATATTCAATCCTGATGAAACATTCTCAGAGTTTGTCTTTGAACCAATGTCAATTTTCAGTGAGCCTAAACCAAATCACTTCGTGAGAAGTTCACAGGTTACTAATACTTATGATATTACTGCAAGTATTGATGAACTAAAGAAACTAGAAATTTATGAATCAACAACTTGCACTGCTCTTATCAAAACTATCGCTGATGATCAAGAATCTATCAGCGACTTCATTTCTGACACTCCAGTCACTGATGATCTTATCATCAGTGACTTGAAGTCAAAGAAGCAAAATGAGGTAGTAAATCTGAGAACTTCTAAATCTTCATCTAGTGTGAACAGTAAGTCAAAGAAATCTAAGTCCACAAATAAAAAATGCTACAAATGTGGAAGTAGACAGCATGTGTCATCAGATTGTTCATCATCACAAGTTTCATTCAGTCAACCATCATTAGTATGTCAGCATGTGGTATCTGAATGTTCAGCTACATCATCTTCAAAATCACAAATAATCAGTGAGCATTTAGATACTATTGATGCAAGCCAGTGGAAGCCTGAACCAAAGGCTGACCACCATGAACCCATCTCAGGATGGGTTCATCAATTGAACTAATTGTTTGTGTGTGATGCAGGGCATTCTCAGAGAGACAATTTGGTATCTGGATAGTGGTTGTTCCAGACATATGACTGGATGTAAGTCCTTGCTCAGTGACTACCAGGATGAAAGAGGTCCCGATGTAGTGTTTGGTGATAACAACATTGGTAAGACCAGAGGGTATGGTGTCTTGACCAATGGTAATGTTATGTTTAAGAAGGTGGCATATGTTGAAGGACTGAAGCATAATTTATTAAGCATTAGTCAGTTCTGTGATGCCAAAAATAAAGTGCTATTTGATCATGAAGCTGGAGTTGTTTACAACAAGAATGGAAGCGCTAACCTGGCTGCTCAAAGAAAAGGCAATACATATGTAGTCAATATGGACTCAGCACAATCAGGAACATGCTTTTATTCCAGAACCGTTTCAGAAGAAAAATGGTTATGGCATAAGCGTCTCTCTCACCTGAACTTCAAGGCCATCAGCAAGCTAAGCAAGAATGACTTAGTAAATGGTCTTCCAAAGCTAGCTTATGACAAAGACAAGCTATGTTCAACATGTGAGAAGGGAAAGCATCACAACTCTTCATTCAAAAGCAAACAAACATCTTCAGTGACAGAATGTTTTCAACTGATGCATATGGATCTGTTTGGTCCAATGAGTTCTCCCAGTCTTGGTGGTAAAAGGTATTGCTTGGTAATTGTGGATGAATACTCCAGATACACTTGGGTATTCTTTCTCAAAGCCAAAAGTGATGCAACACAGGAAATCATATCCTTTATCAAAAAGATGAAAAACTTAAATGATTGTTTAGTTAAACATTTAAGAAGTGATAATGGCACTGAATTTAGAAACATTGACCTTGAAAGTTTTTGTGATTCAAAAGGTATTTCTCAAAACTTCTCTGCACCAAGAACACCTCAACAAAATGGTGTTGCAGAGAGGAGAAATAGAACCTTGATTGAATCAGCAAGGTAAATGCTCATAGATGCTGGTCTTAAGACCCATTTCTGGGCTGAAGCAGTCAATACTGCCTGCTACACTCAGAATAGGTCTCTGATTGTCAAGAGACATGATAAGACAGCCTATGAGGTACTAAGGGGGAGAAAACCTGACATAAGTTTTCTCCATGTTTTTGGCAGTACCTGCTATGTCTTAAACAAAAGAGATCACTTAGGAAAGTTTGATCCCAAAGCTGATGAAGGTATATTCGTTGGTTATTCAATCATTTCAAAAGCTTTCAGGGTTTATAATAAAAGAAGGGAATGTATTGAAGAATCAATGGATGTTACCTTTGATGAATCTTATGATAAATCACTCACTGATCCAAAAGACTATGAAAATCTTATTTTTAATACAATCAGTGATGACAAGCATGAGATTCATATATCAGATTCTAAAAGGGAAGATGATGTCCCTGAAGGCACTTCTGGCTCTACTTTAGCTAAGAATGATTCAGGAATTTCATCTTTGCCTATTGACATCCCATCATCATCATCTCATCATCTGCATCAAAATGATAACACTCACTGTCTAAATCAAAGCTTAAACATTAATCATACTTCAAATGCTGATGTGTCTGATGGATCATCTCTGGGTAATCAAGTCACTGCTGAACCTCAGCGAATGACTAGATGGACTAAACATATTAATAATCAATTGATTATTGGTGATCCACAATCCAAGGTCCAGACCAGATCAGCAACTGCTAACTTTTGTTTGTTTGTAAGCTTTGTGTCACTGATTGAGCCCAAGAAGATTGATGAGGCACTCACTGATCATCACTGGATAGCTGCCATGCAAGATGAGCTATCTCAGTTTGAAAGAAACAAAGTCTGGAAGTTAGTACCTCAAGTATATGGGAAATCTGTGATTGGAACAAGATGGGTGTTCAGAAACAAAATGGATGCTGATGGTGTTGTGATAAGGAATAAGGCTAGACTGGTTGCACAAGGTTACTGTCAGCAAGAAGGAATTGACTATGATGAAACCTTTGCACCAGTTGCTAGACTTGAAGCAATCAGGTTGTTCTTAGCATATGCAGCTCACAAGAAATTCAAGGTATACCAAATGGATGTAAAAAGTGCCTTCTTGAATGGAAAGCTGCAGGAAGAAGTGTATGTTAAGCAACCACCTGGATTCACTGATCCCAAGCATCCAGGTTATGTCTATAAGCTGGAAAAAGCTTTATATGGACTAAAACAAGCTCCTAGAGCTTGGTATGACACTCTCTCTACTTTCTTAACTAAATGTGGGTATGTCAGAGGCAAAATTGACAGCACCCTATTTATCAAAAAGGATAAGAGAGATGTCATATTGGTCCAAATTTATGTTGATGATATTATATTTGGGTCTACAAACAATGACTTGTGCAAGGAATTCTCTGACCTCATGACTAAAAGTTATGAAATGAGCATGATGGGTGAACTAACATTTTTCCTTGGTCTGCAAATAAAGCAAACCAAGACTGGTATTTTTATAAATCAAGGAAAGTATGTTAAAGATATATTAAAGAAATTTGAATTCACCAACTGCTCATCCCTTGCTACACCAATGTCATCTGCAGTAAAATTACATGCTGACCCTGATGGTAAATCTGTAAACATCACTGCTTACAGAGGAATGATCGGGTCACTGCTGTATTTAACTGCTAGTAGACCAGACATTATGTATGCTACATGTCTATGTGCTAGGTATCAAGCTGATCCAAAGGAATCTCATTTACTCGCTGTCAAAAGAATATTCAGATATCTGAAGGGTACACCAAATCTTGGTCTCTGGTACCCATATGGTTCAGATTTCTCACTGAAAGGATATTCAGATTCTGATCATGCTGGATGCAAAATGGACAGAAAGGCTGTCAGTTTCTTGGAGAAAAGCTTGTAAGCTGGTCAAGCAAGAAACAAAATTCTGTCTCAACTTCTACTGCTGAGGCTGAATATGTCGCTGCTGGAGCTTGCACTGCTCAAATTCTGTAGATGAGGAATCAGCTCGCTGACTATGGTTTTGACTTTGGCAATGTTCCAATTTATTGTGACAGTCAAAGTGCTATTGCCATAGCAAATAATCCTGTGATGCACTCGAGGACAAAGCACATTGATGTCAGATATCACTTCATCAGGGACCACGTCATGAAAGGTGACATTGAATTGCATTTCATTCCAACTGATTACCAACTCGCTGACATATTTACAAAACCTTTAGATGAGAAAAGATTCACCTTTCTCATCAGCGAGTTGGGAATGTTGAACTTAAATTATTAAACCTGATTGTTTAATAAAAGGTATTTACAGAATATATGGTTTGTAGTTCTAACTCGCTGGCCTATTATTCTCACTGACATAATCAGCAAGAACAATAAGTTAGCATAGTTATGATCAATAAATTATATACTTTGTAAATACACATGAAAACTCTTTATATCACATAAATAAAATATGTTTTATGCTTCACAATTTGGCTAGCTGATTAGATTAGTATTCTAAGTTGTAATTTGATCAGCGAAATCAAATATGAGACATAATATTTATTTTATTTTAAGATATAACTCATTTTCATCTCTCTGATATCTTAGTTTAATAATTTAATTTGCAATTAAATTATGAAATTAATGTATCAGCGAAGATTCTCCTTATTTAATATGGCATTTATTTCGACATATATTCCTTTACATTTAATACATTTTGTATTTAATTTTTAATGATTTATATTCCTAATAAATGCTTTATTAAATATCTCATGGTACTTCGAAAAGGTACACCTTTTCTGACACCTCGTATACCTTTCCGGCGTACCACTCCGATCACCATTTAATGCTACCACTCACCACCATCATCACCCTACTCCCCTACCATCAACCACCACTTTTTGACCACGTACATACGCTTTTTGACCACATATTTTGTATCTCAGCAACCGTATATAAGCAGTGAGACATTTTCAATTTCACTTTTACGCTTTCTTGTTTTTCAAAACTTCATCTTCTTCATTTTCTCTCTACAAAAACCCTAAATTTTCTTTCATCTTTTTAAATGGCACGTTCAAAATTTTTCAATAACAGTTACACACCGACCCCAGAGATTCAAGCTCTTAGAGCCTCTGCGGTCAGTGAGACACTGATCATTACAGTTCCTAAATCTAATCATTTGGGAAATGTAACTTGTGCCAAACCAGAGTATGCGGAGGCAATAAACTTTTTGCAAAATCACTTTATCCTCCCTGCTCTTACCTTGTCTCCTGGTGAAATGAACCCAGAATGGTTTAGTGAGTTTTGGTTTACTTGCACTCACCAAGTTGTCGTTGGTGTTTCACAACTCAAGGGTTTTATCGACAATGGTACCCAACCCATTATCATCACTGCCAGCACCATCCGGTCCATTTTACAACTGCCAATCGCAGAGTCTTACGAGTCGCTGCCAGAGAGCGACGAAGCCAAGCAAGGCTTAGTTGATCTCACTGAGATTGAGTGTAAATACTCAGTCGATGGCAGTGGCAACCGTAAGTACTCTACGGTCCACAAAACCAAGATGGATGGTGTTTGGAATGAAATTTTTACAAATTTCATTCAATCTTTGGGTACAAAATCCGGGAGCTATGATCAATTTAGCTCCCTGGAAGCCCAGATTAGCTGGTCACTGATCAACTCTCTAAGAGTTGATTATGCGAGTGTGATCTTTAACGAGCTGATCACCAAAGTCGCTGAGCCTACCAGGGCAAAATACGTGCCCTATCCAAGGTTCCTCTCACTGATCTTTAGAGATCAGTTTGATGCCTATGATAGGATACCATTTCAGGGATTTGAGCCCACTCTGGTAGGATCTCAAATTTTTGCAAAACCAGCGACTGTGGTTTTACCAACTTTTATTAAACATCCGGGGATACTTGCACCCCAGCCTGTAACTTCTGTACAAATGTCAGTTGCTGCCCCCCCATCGACCACGTCACTGACCACACCCCCAGTGACTACTGTTGGTCAACCACCAATCAAGAAACCACCAACTGCTCCCAAGAAAAAATCTAAATTAGGGTCTCTGACATTAAAGGTTCAGGGACATAGCTCAAAGAAGACATCTACGGATGCCAGGGGTGAATCAGTGACTGTACGTTCAGTTGCTGAGGGCACTACTGCTAAACCCTCCACCTTACCTGCTTCGCTGGACTCCCGAAAGTCCAGTGATTCTACCAAGGGCAACCTACAGACAGCTGCAGTGGATCAAACCACTGTTAGCAGTGATTCGGGTGCATCCCACACCCTCAGATCGAGTCAACCCAGCCACTTATCATCCTCACGAAAGGATGACATTTTAGAAAAAGGGCTAGTGACATCAGTGGGTGATAACACACTCATTGCTGATGTCACACCACTGGCTACAGACCCGGGCCATCTCTCATCTATCACTGCACCGACTGTCAATGTCTCACCACCGACCCATGGTGAGATACAGGTTGCTACTTCTATTTCCAATGAACCATCAGCTAAATCACAAGCTGATGATGAGGAAATCATGCCCATGGACACCTAACCTATTCCTCCACCCACCTCTAACTCTCCTATCAGAGAGCTTTCACCCACCTCCTTCTCCAGTGACAACATTCAAATCACTGCTGCTGGTCAGACCACACCCACTGACCATGTAGTCCATTCTACACCTACTCCCTCTATACCTCCCACAACTACTCCACCAAACACATTTACCCACTCCACATCAGATCAGCTACTGATGGAGTACATTGCCTCATCCCAAACCCAAATTAAGATGCTCACTGCTGACCGTGAGGCACTTATAGGCAATGTCTCCGTTCTTCAAAAAGCAGTCACTGCTCTCACTGATGTGTATAACTCCATTGAACCGTGGAGCACATCTGTCAGTGAGAAGTGCAAACGGTAGCTGATGCTAGTGCTGCAATAAACCATGCTGTCACTGAGCTAGCCTCCTCCTCCACCACAAATTTCACGAATCATGTAGCAGCCATTGCCCAGTTAACCACCAACCAAAATGCCCTAGCTATATCTGTATCCAATTACTTATTTAACACTGATGCTATTGTTAAGGTGCTTCCACATATTACTAAACAAATGGGAGCAATAAGAGCTGAGGTCGCTGCCCTCATAACAGAAACTGCTGATGGGTTTGATAGGGCAGTTGGCCAGTTTGTGCAGACCAGTCAGGGGGAGAATGATGAAGAAGAAGATGACATCTCAGTCTCTGATCCTGAGATGCCTCCTGCTATGATTGATTTGCTTACAAACAAGGCTCACAGGGAGATAGTGCTCACCACTTATGCACTTCGACCTATTGCTGAACAACCTGAGATGGAAGCCCTTGCAGTTGCTGAACTGTTTTGGGTAGATATGGATGTAGCTATGGATACAGTGGATGTCGCTGAATGCTTTCCTGAGTTCAGTGCTGAAGAGCTCAGGAACTATAATGGGCTGATAAGGCAATGGGCTGAGGATGAAAATGCTAGGGTTGAGGGTACCTTAGTGAGCTATGAATTAGCTCGCTGGGAGTGGATGAACAGGGAAGTTGTAGATGATGTATCTGATGATGAGGAAGATGACACCATCATGCATGATGCTGATGATGATGATGACAACAATGATGATAATGGTCAGGGAGGTGGTCATGGAAATGGTCAGGGCTCAGAAAGAGAAGATGAAGATGATGTCAATATGGAGGATCAGCAACCCATATCATCTGTCATTAAAAGGAAAAGGACCAGTGACACCTCTCCTGCATCTACACCTCCATCTAAGAAACAACAGGTCAGTGACCCTCAATCACATACTGTCATATCTGAGGTAACTGTACCTTCATCTCCACCACCTACCCAAATCCTACCCTCATCCACAGCAACTACAACTACACTTACCCAAACAACCAAAATAACCACACCAACCCCAGCAACAATAATACCAATCTCCACAGAAACTCTCTCCAACACTACCACATCAGACACTTCCCCTACAGCATGCCTTTCCTCTGACTCAGCCTCAGAAAGCCTCTGTCCTGATGAGACTAAAGATCAGCGAGTTGCTAGAAAAGTAAAGGCAAGACAGGACAGGGAGCAGGAGATGATCATGAAAATAACCTTTCAGGCTGAGTTAAGAGAGGAACAAGAAAGAAAAAGGCTGCTGAAAGAGCAATCTGATGCTGATCGAGCTTACCTGCTGGAATTGAGCACTAAAGATGCAAATGAAAGGGCCAGACTGCTTAAACTTAAGCAAGATCAAGAAGAGTCTGATGCTGCAATTGCCAGGGTACTTGCTGAAATTGAAGAGAGTGAGCTAGAGCAACAGAAGTTGAAAACATCAGCTAGCAAGAGCTCTAAAAAGAAAGGGGGAGCTGTCAAAACATCAGTGGATAGAAAATGGGATGAGATAGATAGAAAAAGGTTTGCTGCCTGCATGACAGGGAGATCAAACCCTGCACCTATTACCAAGGTAAAGCTAAAGAAGTCTAAGAATCAATCTCAACCTCAGCTACTCATTCAAAGAGGTTCAGAGACTCAAGCCATGCTACTTGATCAAGTATGCAAGCTGCACAGAGAGGAATGGAATGAAATCAGGCTTGCTATCAGCCACTCTACAAGTGCAGCTAAGGCTGATGTCCTGAAAGAGATTAATAGGCTATATCAGAAGATGGTGTCGCTGCAACTTCTCAGGCCAGAAGATACTGTCACATATGGTGAAGAGATTGTTCAGCCACCAAGCCCAAGGTATAGGTCAGGCACTAGCAGCATCTATCGAATCCCTAACACTTCAAAGCTAAATCTGTCTATCCCTGTTGGTGTGCCAAAGCTTGAAGGACATGAAGTCACTGAGGGGGAGAAGGGTCTGGTATACAGGGACCTAAATGGTGCCCTTAGGTTTCAGAGAGAAGCTGAACTTGAGAAGGTTGACCAAGAACAACTCATACACCTAATCAGGTCAGCTAGCATGCTTCCTACAAATTCAAAAATCAGAAAAGCTATTATCGATGAAGCCTTGGCAAGAAAATTCAGATACCTGCCCTCCAAAGACAAGTATGAACTTGAAGCTGAGCTTGGCATAGTGAAAGAAGAGGAGATGTGGAGAGATAAATAAATTAGATCTTTTGTAATAGTTAGTCTCTTGTAAATATTTATTTCATGATATAAATGAGGCTTGAAACAGAAAATCTACAAGTACAAGTCTCTGGGCGACCAACCTACAGTCAAAGACTAAAAACCTTTCAGCAACAAATATTTACAAGTACAAGTCTCTGAGCAACCAACTTATCATCAGAGACTAAAACTTTCCTGCAACTAGTTTGTCTAAGGGAGCTTTGACTTAAACCATTTAGGGGGAGATTGTTGAGTCACTGATCGCTAAACTCAAGATGGTCACTGATTACAAGGATTAAGGGGAAGATCATAAGGATAAATTATGGGAGATTGTTGAAGTCATTAATCGCTGATAAAGTGAAGTCACTGATCATGCCTTATATTCACAGTCTCTGTCCTACTCAATAAAAGAACTCTCCATGAAGAAAATGATTCAAGTCAAGCTCCTGTTGCTGAAGTTTATGATCGCTGATCCTATCTCTTCAACCAGTAGATGAAGAACCTATCAAGATAAAAGACTCAACTTTGTGTGTCGCTGATACTCATCTATCAGCGAGAGTCTTCAAGTCTTTTCAAGTTATTCTTTCTGCTGAATAAAAGAAGTCACTCAAGTACTGTAGCTCAAGTTACTCTTCAAGAGCACGTTAGCTCGCAGCGAGTAAGGAGAACTTCTATTACTTCAGTGACTGCAGCATTAAATGTTGCATTAATAAGGAGTTGACATATTCTACACTATTACGGCGCCACGCGTGCTCCTCGTGACTTGGTCCAACATAGAAAAGAACGTGGCAGCAAGTGATTGGTTTCAAGGTAAAAGGTGATATTTCCCAAGACAGAATGTCGGACCATAATGTATCACATCTCAACTACCTCACCAATCAAGCAGCAACACGTGTCCTTCCAGATTCGGAAATTAAGGATTTCAGCGTCTATAAATAGCGTAGTATGTTGTACTCCATTTGGTGTCGTTTTTGTTCGTATTGTTACTTGTTTGTCAGTAACTAGTTTGTCTAAGATACGAACAACACCAGCGAGTGAACTAGTAGCGTGTTTGTTCACTATTAGTCCATCTCAGCGAGTGAGCAAGTTAGCATGTTTGTCCACTACTGCTCATCTCATTTTGTAAGAGTTGTATTGTTTGATTTAGATTAGCTTTGGCTAATCTATTCCACAATCAACAATAGATAAATTTTATCAATAAAAGAATTTATCTTTCAGCTAGTATTGCATCAGCAACTGAACTGCTTATCATACTTATATATTTGTGTTCATATTGCTGTCACTTAAATACGGTTAAAAACTTGCTAATTAAGTTAACACATTAAAATAAAAAGTTTTTAATTGTATTCAACCCCCCCTTCTACAATTAACTCACTGTTAACGATTCATAATCACTAACATAATAGTGATTAGGGACTCACAATTGGTATCAGAGCAGAGTTGGTTTAAATATAATTAAATCAGATCTGCAATGGAATCGGTTAAATACAGTTGTGTTGATTCTGAGTACCAGAAGGGAAATGGCTCCACTACTAAACCACCAGCTTTTGATCCATCTAGAATTGAAACCTGGATGTCCAGGATGATGATGTTCTTAGATCTTGTCGATGATCGCCTTTGTACAATTATTATTGATGGTCCATACACCCCAACTACTATTATTCCTGCAGTTGCAGCTACTGCAACCACTCCTGCTATACCTGAAATGGTTATGCCTAAAAGGGAGGAACAATGGTCAGATGAGGATAAGCGTATGCTAAGGCTAGACAAACAAGCTAAAATTTACATAAGCATGGCACTTCCTGATGAAGTGTTTGAGTCTATTAGATTGTGCACAACAGCGAAACACATGTGGGATACTCTTAGAAACATCTATATTGGAACTCCTGACATAATTCGCTGTAGAGAAGTAAATCTAACTAGTCAATATGAGTTGTTTGCTATGGAACCTAATGAGTCACTGGCATCTACCTATACTAGATATCAAGCTTTAATTAATAAAATGGAAAAAGCCAATATAGGAAAGGACCAGAGATTCATTGTTGAAAAGTTTCTAGAGTTACTACCTAGGAAAACTTGGGGAACCATTGCAACATGCATAGGACAAAGAAATGATTATAATTTTCTCAATCTAACTCAAGTTTATGGAATTTTACTAAATTGGGAACAATCTGAGAAGCTAGCTGATCAAAGTGAGCACATTCGTGCTGCACTAGGAGGACAAAAGATTTCGAATGCCCTTGTAGCTGAGCTTGATGAAGTTGATCAAAAGCAGAAAGCAAAGTTTACCAAGCTTAGCTCAAAGTCACTGATTGCAGAAGAAGAAGGTAGTGTCGCTGAAGACCAGTCAGAAGCAAGCTATGATGAAGGACTAGAGAAGTTGGAAAGAGACATGGCCATGATGGTTGCAAACTTCAGAAAGAACAGAAGATTCAACAGATCTGCTGGTGCATCATCAAATGATGATTTTAGACCAAAAGGTGAGTGCTACAAATGTGGCAAGCCTGGTCATTTTGCAGCTGAATGCCGGTCCAAAGCTGTCAACTCTTTCGCTGATCAAAAACCCAGCTTCAGAAATGACAAGTATAACAAGTACAAAACAAAGTACAAGAAGCTGAAGGAAATGTCCAAGTCAAAGAAAAGGAATAAAGGGTTTATTGCTGAAGAAGGATCTGTCAGCGACTCTGACTCAACTTCATCATCTGATGAGGAAGAAGCAATGATCTGTTTAGACAAGGATTACTGCCTGATGGCTGACGATGCTGCTTTCCATGAAGACATCAAAGAAGTAGCTCAGAAATATTCAGCATCTGGGTGGGATCCAGAAACTCTCTATAAGGTACATTGTTTTAAGTCTGCATCAGCGACTGAAAAAGATTTAATCTTTGAAACTTTGATAGTTGACTCATCAAATGCTATGACATTCAGAAAAGACAAGAATGTATGATCAGTGACTTAACATCTAAACTTCAACTTCAAGAAGAAAATTTGTTAAAAATAAAGAATCTTACACTTGATCTTGATGCACAAATACATGCAAATCAAAAATGCATTCAAGAAAAAGTAAAATTTAAAACTAAATTTTCACAACTCAATGAAGTGATGAAGTCATGGTGTAGATCTGCATTAAAAGTGAATCAGTGCATAAGTAATCAAATCCCAAAACAAGTTAAAGCTATTCTGGGAGGTGATTATGAAACTGCTGCTGCTCTCGCTGATGCAACCAAAGTTGATCAAATATTCAATCCTGATGAAACATTCTCAGAGTTTGTCTTTGAACCAATGTCAATTTTCAGTGAGCCTAAACCAAATCACTTCGTGAGAAGTTCACAGGTTACTAATACTTATGATATTACTGCAAGTATTGATGAACTAAAGAAACTAGAAATTTATGAATCAACAACTTGCACTGCTCTTATCAAAACTATCGCTGATGATCAAGAATCTATCAGCGACTTCACTTCTGACACTCCAGTCACTGATGATCTTATCATCAGTGACTTGAAGTCAAAGAAGCAAAATGAGGTAGTAAATCTGAGAACTTCTAAATCTTCATCTAGTGTGAACAGTAAGTCAAAGAAATCTAAGTCCACAAATAAAAAATGCTACAAATGTGGAAGTAGACAGCATGTGTCATCAGATTGTTCATCACCACAAGTTTCATTCAGTCAACCATCATTAGTATGTCAGCATGTGGTATCTGAATGTTCAGCTACATCATCTTCAAAATCACAAATAATCAGTCACCAAGCTTCCCAAAATGCAGAAAGGTAATGATATGATTTGGGTAATTGTTGACAAATTGACGAAAAGTGCTCATTTTCTGGCTACCAGTGAGACTGCATCTTTGACCCGATTAGCTCAATTGTACATTCATGAGATAGTTTCGAGACACGGGATTCCAGTATCGATTGTGTCAGACAGGGATTCCAGGTTTATTTCCGGGTTTTGGCAGAGTTTACAGCGTGAATTGGGTACTAGAGTTAATCTCAGTACGGCTTATCACCCACAGACAGACGGTCAGACAGAGCGTACCATTCAAACTCTGGAAGATATATTGCGAGCTTGTATCTTAGAGTATGGTGGTTCTTGGGATTCTCATTTGCCTTTGGTAGAGTTTGCTTATAATAACTCTTATCATTCCAGTATCGCTATGCCACCGTACGAGATGCTATATGGGCGTCATTGCAGAACACCTACTTGTTGGTTAGAGGCTGGAGAAAAGCAATTTGCGGGTCCTGATATCGTTCAGATTACAGCCGATAAAGTTGCTATAGCTCGTGAGAAATTAAAAGCTGCTAGAGACAGACATAAATAGTATGCTGACCCGCGCCGTCGATCTGTTATTTTTGTTGAGGGTGAACTAGTGTATTTAAAAGTTTTCCCATGGAAAGGTGTAATCAGATTTGGAAAACGTGGAAAACTCGGCCTGAGGTATATTGGCCCATTTAGAATCCGACATGTGGTTAATGATCAGACAGTTGCCTTGGATCTTCCTTCTGAGTTATCTGGCATTCACGATACCTTTAATGTTTTTATCTTAGAAAATGTAATGTGAAGGATAAATCCCAAATCCTTCCATTACAGGACCTTGGAGTTAATTTCAGTCAGAAATTAGTTGAGGAACCCATTGAGCTAGTTGATAAAAAGGTGACGAAGCTACGTAAGAAAGAGATTCCGATGGTTCTAGTAAAGTGGAGACATAGTTTGGGGATGAACCTTACTTGGGAGACTGAGTCGAGCATGCGCTTGCGATACCCTTATTTGTTCGAGTCTAGTGAGATTTCGAGGACGAAATCTTCCTAAGGAGGGAAGATTTGTAACACCCACTTTTGTGACCTGAGGTTAACTAGGTAATTTTCTTTACTTATATATTATTATTTATTATATTTATATATTGTGTTTTATATGTTTTGAATTATAACTTAGAAAATTCGGTTAAAGGATTAATTGTGACTAGTAAAATATTAACCGTTTTAAATAGTTATAGTTCACAGTAAAATAAAATACTTTTCCTGCAAATGGTATTTAGGTTCCAGACAATAGAGTTAGAACGGGTATAATAATTATACTGTGATATAGAAATGGAAATGGGGTATAACCCGACCTTTACCTTCTTCTCTGTGATTTTCCTTTCCTTTGCAAACCTTGAGTATGATATGAATTTAACACAAAAATCAAATTGACAATCTCTCAATAAGCATAAGCTGTGATTTTGGAACTTACATCAGATTATATCTGTGAGTCCCTAATCACTATTTAGTTAGTGATTATGAATCGCTAATAGTCGTTAATTGTAGAAGGGGGGGTTGAATACAATTAAAACTTTTCCTTTTTAAATGTGTTAATTGATTAGACAAGTTTTAATTGTGTTAAGATAACAAGCAATTGAACAAGTGTACAAAACATAACAAACAGATCAATCACTGAGGCAAATCTGGCTGAAAGATAAATTCTATTATTTATAAAATTTATCAATTGTTGATTGCGGAATAGATTAGCCAAGGCTAATCTAAATCAAACAATACAGCTATTACAGGCTGAGATGAACAAGTAGTGGACAAACATTCTACTGTTCACTCGCTGGTGATGATCGTATCTTAGACAAACTAGTCACTGACAAACAAGCAACAATACGAACAATCGACAAAAATGAAGTACAACATATTACGCTATTTATAGACACTGAGTCCCTTGAAATCCGGATCTAGAAGAGCACGTGTTGCTGCTTGATTGGTCAGGTACAATTGATGTGACTTATCATAGTTCCAACATTCTGATATAGGAAAGATCACCTTTTAACTTGAAGCCAATCACTTGCTGCCACGTTAGTTTCTATGGTAGACCAAGTTACGAGGAGCACGTGCGGTGCCGTAATAACGTCGAATATGTCAACTCCTTATTAATGCAACATTTAATGCTGCAGTCACTGAACTAATAGAGGCTCTCCTTACTCACTGCGAGCTAACGTGCTCTTGAAGAATAACTTGAGCTACAGTACTTGAGTGACTTCTTTTATTCAGCAGAAGGAATAACTTAAGAAGACTTGGACACTCTCGCTGGTAGATGAGTATCAACGGCACAAAAAGTTGAGTCTTTTATCTTAATAGGTTCTTCATCTTCTAGCTGGAGAGATAGGATCAGAGACTAAAACTTTTTGTAACAGCAGCTTCAACTGAGATCATTTCCATGAAGTCTTTCAGGGAGAGGATCAGTGACTTTATATCAGCGACTAATGAATTGAGATCAGCGACCAGTGATTCAACAATCTCCCCCTAAATGATTGTGATTGAAGCTCTGTGAGAATTCTTGAGTAAAATTTGTTGCAGAGAAGTTTTTAGTTGTCTGATAGTTGGTTGGTCGTTCAGAGACTTACACTTGTAATCTTTTCTAATAAAACTACTTACAAGGAAATTTCGAAAGAAAACATTATATATAAATGTTTACAGATGCTATCTATTACAAGGTAATCTACACTACTTATCTCTCCACTTTTCTTCCTCCTTCACAATTCCAAGTTCATCTTCAAGCTCATATTTTTCCTGAGAGGGCAGGTATCTGACTTTTCTTGCCAAAGCTTCATCGAGAATAGCTTTTCTGATCTTTGAGTTCTTTGGAAGCATGCTTGCTGACCTGATTAGGTGAATAAGTTGTTTCTTATCAACCTTCTCAAGCTCAGCTTCTCTCTGAAACCTTAGGACACCATTTAAGTCCCTGTATACCAGACCCTTCTCCCCCTCAGTGACCTCATGTCCTTCAAGTCTTGACATGCCAACAGGGATAGATAGATCTAACCTTGAAGTGCTGGGGATTCGATAGACGCTGCTGGTGCCTAACCTATACCTTGGGCTTGATGGCTGAACAATCTCTTCACCATGTATGACAATATCTTCTGGCCTGAGAAGTTGCAGCGACACCATCTTTCGAAAAAGTCGATCTATCTCCTTCAGAACATCAGCTTTAGCTGCACTTGTAGAGTAGCTGATGGCGAGCCTGATTTCATTCCATTCCTCTCTGTGTAGCTTGCATACTTGATCAAGTAGCATAGCCTGAGTGTCTGTACCTCTGTAGATTAGGAGCTGAGGTTGAGATTGATTCTTTGACTTCTTCAGACTGACCTTGGTAATAGGTGCAGGATTTGATCTTCCTGTCATTCGAGCTGCAAATCTTTTTCTGTCTATCTCATCCCATTTTCTGTCCACTGAAGACTTGCCCACTCCCCCAATCCTTTTTGAGCTTTTGCTAGCTGATTTCTTTCTTTGCTCTAGCTCACTGTCTTCTTCTTCAACAAGTGCCTTAGCAATAATGGCATCAGACTCTTCTTGATCTTTCTTTAGTTTAAGCAGTCTGGCCCTTTCATTGGCATCTTCAGCGCTTAATTGCAACTGGTAGGCTCTATCAGCATCTGATTGCTCTTTCAGAAGTCTTTTTCTTTCTTCCTCTCTTAACTCATCCTCAAGTCTCATTTTTAATATCATCTCAGGAGAGGGACTTTCTGAGGTTAAGTCAGAGGACAGATAAGCGATAGGGGAAGTGTCAGCTGAGGATGTGATGTAAAGAGGAGCAGGGAAGATTGGTAATATAGTGGTGGTAGTTGGGGTTTGAGTTGGAGTGGTTGCTGCTGGAGTGGATTTCTTTGATTGAGGTTCAGATGCAGGCGAGGTGTCACTGGTCCTTTTTCTTTCTGAGATGAGAGATATGGGTTGCTAATCCTCCATGTTTGTATCATTATCTCCATCTTCATCATCTGAGCTTTCTCCCTGACCATTCCCATGACCACCTCCCTGACCATCATCATCTTCATCAGCATCAGCATCATGCATGATGGTATCATCTTCCTCATCATCATTGACCTCTCTGTTCATCCACTCCCAGCGAGCAAGTTCAAAACTCACTAAGGTGCCCTCCACCTTAGCTTCATCAGCTTCAACCCATTGATTAATCAACAAATTATAATTTCTGAGTTCTTCAGCACAGAACTCAGGAAACCTTTCAACCTCAGCAACTTCATCATCAATTACATCCATATCCAACCATGATAGCTCAGCAACTGCAAGGGCTTCCAAATCAGGATTCTCAGGGATTGGGCGAAGAACATATCCCTTCAGCACTATTTCCCTGTGAGCTTTGTTTGTAAGCGGATCAGTCACAGCAGGAGGTATATCAGGATCAGCGATAGTGACTTCATCTTCATCTTCACTCTCCCCCTGACTGGTCTGCACAAACTGATCCACTGCCCTATTGATCTTTTGAAAATATTCAACATTCTCTTCTCTTAGGGCAGTGACCTCAGCTCTTGTAGATGCTAGATGTGAAACCATCTGTGGAAGCTCCTTAACAATTTTGTCAGTATGATACAGGTAGTTGGATACAGATGTGGCTAAGGCTTGGTGGCTGTTGGTTAGCTGGGTAATGGCTGTGTCATGAGTGATAGAGGTGGAGGCTAGCTCAGTGAGTGTATTGTTTAGGGTTTGCACCTTCTCACTGACTGAGGAGCTCCATGGTTCAAAGGAGTTATAGACGTCAGTCAGAGAGGTGACATCTTTGGTGAGTATGGAGACATTGCCAATAAGTGCCTCACGGTCTTCAATGAGCATCTTAATCTGGGTTTGGGATTTGGCAATGTACTCCATCAGTAGTTGATCCGAGGTAAAATGATATTTGGGAGTGACTGGTGGTGAAGTGTGAGTTGGTTGGTGTGGTGGAGATGTAGGTCGACTGGAGAAGGAGGTGGGGGAAATCTCCCTGATGGGTGAGGTGGTGTTGATTTGGTGGGTTGGTGGAGCGGGTAAAGTATCATCAGAGGTGTCCATGGTTGTGGCTTCCTCATCATCAACTTGTGTTCTAGCTGGTGGTTCATCGAAAACAGAAGAAGCGACCTGTATCCCACCATGTGACAGTGGTGAGACATTGACGGCCGGTGCGGTGAGAGAGATAGGTTGGCCCGGGTCTGTAGCCAGTGGTGTGACATCAGCAATGAGTGTGTTATCACCCACTGATGTCACTAGCCCTTTTTCTGAAATGTCATCCTTTCGGGAGGATGACAAGTGGCTAATGGGTTGGCTCGATAGAAGGGTGTGGGATGCACCCGAATCACTGCTAACAATGGTTTGAGCCATTGCAGCTGTCTGTTGGTTACCCTTTTTAGAATCACTGGACTTTCGGGAGTCCAACGAAGCAGTGGAAGGTTTGGGTTTATCAAGGGTGCTCGCAGGAGCTGAACGTTCAGTCACTGCTTCACCCTTGGATTGTTTCTTTTGGCTATGTCCCTGATCCTTTAATGTCAGGGACCCTAATTTGGATTTTTTCTTGGGAGCCATAGGTGGTTTCTTGACTGGTGGTTGACCACTAGTAGTCACTGGGGGTGTGATCAGCGACGTGGTCGATGGGATAGCAGGATCGGACGATGGTACCATAGTTATAGGCTGGGGTGCAGGTATCCCCTGATGTTTCATAAAATTTGGTAAAACCGCAGTCGCTGGTTTTGAAAATATTTGAGATCCTATTAGGGTTGGCGCAAAGCCTTCAAAAGATACCCTATCATAGGCCTCAAACTGATCTTGAAAGATCAGTGACAAAAACCTAGGATATGGAACATATTTAGCCCTAGAAGGCTCAACGACTCGGTTGACCAACTCAGAAAAGATCACACTTGCATAATCAACTTGTAAAAAGTTGATCAGTGACCAGCTGATCTGGGCTTCCAGGGAGCTAAACTGATCAAAGCTTCCGGTTTTTGTGTCCAAAGATTGAATAAAATTTGTAAAAATTGCATTCCAAACACCATCCATATGGGATTTGTGCACAGTGGAATACTTACGAGCACCACTCGCATCAAGAGTGAATTTACACTCGATCCCAGTGAGATCGACTATGCCTCCCTTGGCAACGTCACTCTCAGGAAGTGGTTCGTAAGTATCACTCTCAGGGAGTACTTAGTATAATATAATCACGTTGGCCAGGCGTCGATATATGATGCTAAATATATACTTCTTTTCATCAACCACTTAATACAATCAGGTTCACATGAGTTCAGAGTGAGTTTGAACGAATCGGATGTAGCACGGTTCAAATAATGGATTACTCGTATCGATGAGTCGTAGTGATAGTTAGACGTATGCAAATGTGTGTATGCATGTGCGTTCTAGCCAAGGCTATAGTCTAGGTCTCTAAGTCACCTAAGAAATCTAGTTCGCTATAACCAATGGCTCTGATACCAATCTGTAACACCCCCAAAATTTGTTAATTGAGTTTAGCGGAAGCATTTAGTTAAGTATGGGGAGTGCCACAATACACAGTACATGCATACGTATCAGAGCATATGATTACAACAGAACATATATATATCAAGATGCCAAAAGTAATAGTTACAAAGTTTACGATTCATCGAATCGTATAAGTTGAAAAGTAATTAAGTTACAAAAGTAGATTTCGTAAATATGACTAAACAACTTAGTTATATAAAAGAAATCCAGTTGTCAAAAGTTGGCATCCTATTCCTTCGGGGGTCGCCTACGTTCCATGTGTGTAGGAAGTCTTACATGCAGCTAATTCCCTGAAAAGCATAGTAAAAGTCAACAAAGAGGTTGAGTGAATTCACATGTTTTATGTTTGCAATAGTTGAGTCAAGTTTGTAAGCACAGTTGTTATAAAAAATACGTTCATAAATAGTTATTGCCATAATAGTTAAGTAAACGCCTTGTGGAATGTTATCCAAATATAGTTCGGTTGGGATGTTGCCCAAAATACAGTTTGCGTGGGATGTTACCCAAGTACCGTTTACGTGGGATGTTACCCAAAATACAGTTTACGTGGGATGTTACCCAAAATACAGTTTGCAATACGTTGCTGGTCGTTCTCCAGCGTTTCCAAAACAGTACCGGTCGTTCTCCAGTCTAAATACGCACGGGTCGTTCTCCCGTCCAACTCGGCCAGTCGTTCTCTGGCAATAAATACTGCTGGTCGTTCTCCAGCGAAACACAGTACCGGTCGTTCTCCAGTCAAAATACGAACGGGTCGTTCTCCCGTCCACTTGGCCAGTCGTTCTCTGGCACTAAAATACGTTGCTGGTCATTCTCCAGCATTTACATAAAAAGTACCGGTCGTTCTCCGGTTTACCAATCAAGTTTTATCACGTTTATAGAATGAAAACGTAGTTTCATGAATACCAGTTTTGTTGTAAGTGTTCAGCAGTTCAAAGTACTCAAAACGTGCGAGTAAACAAGTATGATAAACAATCATGTAAGCAAAAGCAGTTATGGCAATCAATAAAGCAGTTGACTATCTTTCTCACCCCAAGTTGAAAGCGGTAAAATAGTTAAAAGTGGGGCTGTGAACTCACCTGTTGAGTTGAGTATGTTCGAGTGCTAGCAAATCCTAAAGCCCAAGAAGTCTAGTCGAAATCTCCTAACGCCCTAAACGTATGAGATTTAATGAGTACGTGGAGGTCTAAGTTACCATCCTTGTCAGTGTTCGTACAACCAAGTTATGTCCAAGTGTTTGTTCGATGATTATGTTTGAAGTTTTGAGAATGTATACGACTCATTGGTGATAGTTTGAAATCGACATTTCAATATTTTAAGTGTGTTTGTAATGTTATTAAAGTTTGTGTATCGTATCGTATGTAAATAAACGTTTCTGGTTAAGTTCGACACTTAGTGCAAAAACATTTGTAAAGTTTTTGTTTTATGCGACACAAGGGTTTGTGTCGCATTCCTGCGACATCCGCAATTTAATGCGACATAAGTATTTGTGTCGCAAATTCTGCGACATAAGTAGTTATGTCGCAAGTATGCGACATAGGGTGAATTATGCGACATAAGCCGACGTTATGTCGTATAGTGCGACGTAGGAGTGGTACTGCGACATAAGACGTTATGTCGCATTACTGTTTTTGGGCCAAAAGTGCATAACGAGCTGTTCGACGAAAAATTTGGGGAAAATGAGTTTTGGTTAATTTTGGACATTTTCAGTTGTTAAGAACACTAAAACATGTTGTATTAAGTATTATAAACAAGAAATATCAAAGGAAATAGCAAAATCTAAGAGTTTGCGGGATTGTCGGGTTCTTACAAAGTTGTCACCGTGAAAATCCGAGAAGTTGGAAGTGTAGATCTCGTTGTCGTGGTCGTTTTTCTCTAAATGAGTTAGATGATTTGATGCGTTTTTGTGGTAGTTTTGTGATTATTTGTGGTGGTGATTTTAGAGAGGGAATTGAGAGGGAAGAGTGTGGTGTTGGTGAAAGAGAAAGTGAAGTGAAAAATGGGTTGGGTGGGGGGTTAGTGGTGCCAGTTTGGGGGTCAAAAGAGAGGGGGAAACTTGTCCCAAATTTGTGGTATTTAGCCCATGTTCGTTTACCCGATCGTTAAATGTTAAAATGTATTAAAACGATAAATTTTTAAATATGTTTTCGAATATATTTTTAGTTGAAATATTTTATGGAAGTAGTTTAATTGAGTTATAATATTTTAACCTTGTTTTGTTTCAGTTTACGAAATAAACGTTTCACGTTACAAAATACTTTGTAAATATTATCAACATAATAATTAATGAACGTTAATGTTATTTAATAATTTCATTTTATTAAAAAATTTTGTTCACCAACGGTCGTATATTTTTGTCATGTTTGTTCCAATTGTTTTGTATGTATTTATACAATTCTCTAAATATGTAATACTACACGTATTAACTAGTTGTGCTTTGCTAGACTTATCTCAAAAATGTGTTGTGAATTCACTCTAAGTTAGGGAATTAGCCTAAAATGCAAATGTTTAGTGTGTTTATAGTTATGTTGAGATTGCGGGGTGTTACAACTTAGCATATCAATCTTGTGCCATTACATAGTCCATTTGATGGATCAACATTTCGCAACATAATTATCGGGCATCCAATCTTCAATCGAAGGCAATGAGGGGGAAAACCACTAACATTGAGTGAGTTTAAGAATTCCATCGGATAAAAGTTATTCTTGTCATCTTCTATTTCATCAAAGCTATAATATACCTTTTCCTCTCCTTGAAATCTTTCAATCAACTTATTATTAAGCACATCAACATTTTCATTCTTAGTTGATAAGATCGCTCTAGAAACAATATAATCTGAGGAATGAGCATTGGTTTCTAAGGAAGGATAAATTGCATTGATTAAATCAACTTTAGATTTGTCATCCTTAGTATAAGGAATGACCATGTCATCCGGTATGCGAATATAGCTTCCATCAATGATTTCTTCTACCCCATCACCAACACAACAGAAAATCTGAAAACCAAGGATCAGTGAGTGCTCTCATATTTATAGTTAACCGCATCTTTTTAATTCCTGGCCAAAGAGGTGACATGCGTAGACTCTAGTCTACAATTTAAGCTTGAGGACCACGTCTCACAACCGGCAACACCTGTCTAAAATTACCTCCCAAAACCATTATCTTTCTACCGAATGGAAGTCTCACCCTCATGATATCTTGCATAGTTCGATCTACCGCCTCGATTGCCTGCCTTTTACCCATAGATGCTTCATCCCATATGATCAATTTGGCAGATCGTAATAGTTGAGCAGCCTCACTCTTGCTTTTTGATGTTGCATACAGATTTATTATCAAGATTTTTGATCAGTGTTGAGAGTATATCAAGAACGTAAGTGTTCCTCTTCAACAACTAAGTTATACTCCTCATGTACCTCACGATGGCCACCTAATTCCAAATTGATATTTGTATTTATCTTTGGAAGATCGAAATCATTGAGATTACTTCCCATAGATTGCAAAAACATGATGATGTCTTTCAATACCATATTTTGAACTAACTCGGCACTTTCATAAAGTCACCTATAGTCTTCCAAAAGTGAATCATAGTGTTCATCCCATAACTTTCGAACATCTCCCGGCTCACAAAAAATAAGTGTAGTTGCAAAAATCCTTCTAAGAGCACTGGGAAACTGAAAAATAGAGGCCTCTATAAGACATTGTAATAAACTATTGTCATTTTCTATCAATCTTCTTTCAAGAGCTGCCTTCCAAAATGTTGAGTGCAATACACCGTTGGTCGTATAAAGATCTTCAAAACATGTAGGTCCTATAACATGTAACTAAAGTAAACGTAAGTAGTACCGCTCTCCTTAGGGGGGTTAGAGGTAATAAATCTACCTCTCATTTTTCCACCTCTTCGAGGACTCCAACATCGTGTCGTCGTATTCCATGTAAATTTTTGCAGAAATTCCTTATACAAATACTGCCTTGCAGACACATTCACTTTGTTTATCTCAAAAAATGGTGTTAACATCGACCTTTTGTCTCTCTCCCTATCAAAAATGTTAGTCATAATATCATTTTCATCGAACCAAACCATTTGCTTATTTGGGAGATGAACATGTAACGCCATGACATGATGGTAGATTTGAGAAAGAGGAAAAGTAAAAATTCGCCACATTGCCTCAAGAGGTGAGATGTAACATGCATCTTGATCTTTCTTTATCTCATTAACCACTTCATGTCCATTTGGGTCAATGTTGACAACTTGTTTATCATGACCTTTGTATATATATTTGAAGACATATTTCACAGATTTTATACTCGAGCAAACCTCAACATTAATGTGACAATTATACATCATTAGCAGCTTTGGATTATAAGGGACCACCCATCTGTTGTCAAAGGTACCACTTTTAACCATAACTTCGATGCCATTGTTTCTCCTCCGATACAACGGATATGAGTCTTCACCTTGTATTGTGCTTTCGTTGAATTGCCTCGGAAATCTGAAATGACATTGCTTAGGTTCACCCTGCATACAAGGACACTTGTTATCTAAATGACCACAAGGATCATGCATCATGTGCTTCACAACCAATTCACGCATTTACGGATACTTTTTTGGGTCTGGAATTTCGACACACACCATCTTATCATAATCGTTTGGATTATTGAGCTTGTATTGAGGCTTCATTATCAAAAGGAAATGAGCATGTGGCAAACCACGCTTTTGAAATTCTATGACATAAACATATGCCCCCACCTCGTCGAGGATATGTTTCTCAAAGAATTGTTTCTTAAGATCCTCCAATTTCGCACGAAAAACCCTTACAACAACATCTGGTCAATCTTATGCAGCATGACTAGATTCCAAGTTGTCAATGATTTCTTCCCATTTCGGATTGCAAGTAACTGTAAGGAATATATCAGGTTTTCCATCATCTTGGACTAAATTTATAGCATCAAGAAAGCGTATTCGCATATCACGTGGCCCTTCGATGAAGGATGCAGGCAAGACAATCCGTTGCCCAACTCTACTGGGTTGAGCTTCACCGCTGTTAACACAATCCACAATACCTTGGTACAAATCAGCCCTTATCTTGCTCTGGTTATGTTGACAAAATGACAAACGTGAAGTCTCAATCTTTATATATACATCTACTGTGAACTGTTGTAACAACCTCCCCCGAATAAAAGTAAGTTTTTGGTTGGACGATTTAGAAATTTGTAACAATAATATTCTCTCATCGTTACAATCTTCTTACCTGTTATTGAGTTAACTGCGGTTTAAGTGTGATATACGTCATTTAAAATCATTTAAGAACTTTTTGGGCATTAAATATATTGTAAAACGAATTGGAATTGCACTAAGATATGTACCTTCTGAAGTTTTCCTCATCATTAATAATTTCATTGATGGAGAACCCTTGTCTTGGTATTTTTGAATGCTACCCAAGTTCACCGTTAGGAAAGAATAAAGGATAGAACAAGCGAAATAAGGTTGGATATTTTGGCTGTAGTAAGACCTTCCATAAACTACAATACTTCTCTTGTATGCAGTTATGTTGTCATTACCTTCTATCTATCGCTTATTATACAACATGTGTGTTACTCATACGATATGTAGAATAAACAAAAATAAATTACTCGTATTAGGCCTTCTCCAATCATCTCCATTTCTCCATCTTCAAATATGCAGAAAAAAACAGTATCTTTTTGGAATATTCTTCCTCCAAAACTTTTCTTCTCCAACCATCCTACTCCAAAATCTCAACTCCAAAAACTTTTATATTAAAATGTGACACCCGCTAAATTTGGACTTGTAATTAGTACCTAATCAAGTGTAATACATGTAATTAGTTCTGTGTTAGGCTAATTAATGTATCAATATATATATTGTTGAATATATACAAGTATGCGATTTGATTAAATCGTACAAGTTTCAAATCGAATGCAATTCGATTCAACTAATACGGACGTTGGTGAACAATTTTATTAAATAATATGACATTATTTAATAACTCTATTTTGTCCAAAATATTATTTAGATAATGTTTCAACTCAAATTCATATCGTACAAACTACAATTACGCGATTAAAATAATAAACACGCGAACAACCGAAACAAGAATAAGTTATATTTTATTACTCAAGTAAAAGCATTTGATAAAATACTTCAACAAAAACCTGAACAAATATCTATATTTTAAAATAATTATTTATACGATTAAACGATCGGGGAAACGAACACCGCACGGAGCGCAAACGCTGGGAATTAAAATTTGGGAGATTCCCTCCCCTTTATCCTCAAAAATCTTCCAAACCCCCCCTCCTCATTTTCATCATTTCCCTCTCTCTCTCCCTTTCTTACTTTTCCCTATTTTCTCTCTAAAAATAACCATCCCACCACCACCATAAACAACCACCAATAACTACCACCAAACGGCCTTGGATCGTCACACTCATTTAGATGAAAACGTTCCTCTCGTCGAGATCTACATTTCCCTCTTTTCAGATTCCGCCGGCGTTAAGTTTGTAAGTTTCCGACAAATCCTGAAACACTCCGATTTCCATTATTTTTACTTGTTTATGGGTTATTTAAGCTTATAATGTCCAAATATGGGTTGGGTAAAAGTTTCAAGTCAAACGGAAACCGGAAAACACCTTTTCGGCTCATTTTCCGGCCAACAGCTCGTTATGTCGCAGAGGCTCCAGGCCACCTGCGACACAAGGCCTTATGTCGCCAAATCATGGCCTATGTCGCATATAGCGACACAAGCCTCTATGTCGCAATACCTTCAGATGTCGCAGATAGCGACACAAAACACTATGTTGCAAAACTTATTCCCGTCGTACATAGCGACACAACACCTTATGTCGCATTAAATTGCGGATGTCGCACTTAGCGACACAAACCCTTATGTCGCAGTCATGATCTACGACACAACAGATTATGTCACACTTAGCGACACAAAGCTGTATGTCGCACACTGTGTCGCATGAAACAGAACTAAGAAAACACAGATTTTATTAAGTGTCGAGACCTAAAATCTTATCACTTGATTTCACCCAAATTCAAGTCCAGATGCGTTTTTCACCAAAGCAATGATTTTTCTCGACCCCAACCAGGGGCCAGCCCCTTGGACCCCGCCAGGGGTTGCCTCCCCTGGAACCCCACTTATTAGGGGCGCTGCCCCCGGACCCCCGTCACTTAGAGTTTGTAAATACATTTCACACCAAGTGTCAAACTTGTATAACATCAAACACGAATACGATACGACTTCTAAAACACATTGGAACATACCTTTTAAGTATAACACTTCGAAATCATAATAATAATAATAGTTGAGATTATTATTACAAATAATCACCAACGGGCCGTACACATTTTCAAAACTCAAGTTAATCAACCAAATCGTAGTCATTTGGACATTCTAGTTGGACGAGCAACTACAAAGGTAGTCTTTTAAGATACCTAATCAATTAATAACCATCGCATGTCGTGGACACCCTTAGGTTACAAGTCTTCGGACATCACTACTCGGCTAATCAACTCAAGTTTATTTAGATAAACACCTCAAGACTCAGGTGAGTCTCATAGCCCCTATTTTACTGTTTTGCTCAGGGGTGTGATATCATTGCTCGTTTTATTTTAACTATATGAACACAAGTACGAAAAGAAACAATTACTACATGAGTTATCTCACTAATCTTTCAATGCCCTCCTCAGCATAGTTTGGTAATACATTGTAGCATGAATATTAGTATATGGTACCATATAGGATTGACCCTCTTCGTCCGGGTTAGCATGCACTAACTGGGTAAATGGATGTACTAATATTTAATCAGACGAGTGTAGATTAGGCACTCGTGGGAGGCACCTCGATCAGGATACCTTAAATGTGGACCTGACACCTCGAGTTAAGCTCAGACTATGTGCTCATGGCTATACAAATTTTATTTTGCTTAATTGCAATTTAAATTCAATTAAATCTTGCGGTTCATACAATATGTGTTGACATACAAACCTGTGAGCTCACCAGCATTTCGCTGACCCATTTTAGCATGTATCACAGGTACTCAACAGTAGGTTGGACTGCATTTAGGAATCATTAGCTCGTGTCCGCATGCAAACATTCAAAGATTTAGCTCCAATATTATATTTTGTATAAATTAATTATGTATGTAAATCTCTGTTGCGCTGCACACCGGTCGTTGGAATTTCTAATGGAGATGCAGCACAACAGTGGGTTTTAAATTTGTAACGCTGGGGCATAGGGTTACTACTATTGCTAATCTAAGGGCTAGCAAAGGATAAGTATGACCTAGAGTCGTTCTTCAAAGCATGACGAATTGAAACTAGGAGGGTTTAGGAACTTTAATGAATTTAGCTGGGGCTCAGAAAGATGGTTTTGGTTTTGGGGTTTTGATATCGCGTAAAAAGTCACGTTTTTACTACCGATATCTCTCTCATTCTGGAACGATTCTTGGCACTTTAACTCAAATTCAGTACAAATCAATAGTATTATGTCAAGATGGTCAAAACAAGGTTGCACGATGAAAATCAAGCAAAACGGATAGAAAACGAAGATTCCACGCACGTTTGAAGATTCAAGACATCAAAATGAGATTTCAAGACAAAAGAGCCCATCACCAACATCTATCTCATCCAAGATGTTCGTTTTCAAATTACGAATCCAACAAAAGAAGAATCAACAAAAACGGATGAAGAATGAAGATTCTACGTACGTCGGAAGATCCAAACGATTCGTACGACACATCTAAAGTTCAGAGATATATTTTTAGGATTTCTTTTCATCAAAAGCTTCGTTTTTGATTTATGAATCCAACGTAAAAAGAATCAATGCAAACGGACGCATAACGAAGGAAACACGCACGAATCGAGAAATGAGGCAACATGCGGCGTACTGGTGCGGGTAGCAGCCAGCCGCCGCCGGCCAGCCACTAGGCCGCCGCCGGCTACCACCTGGCCGCCGCCGGCTGCCACCTGGCCGCTGCCGGCTGCCACCCCCTGCACGGATCCCGCTTTTTGGTCCTTTTGTGTACCCGGTGCTAGACCTTTACGTGTTTTTCTGTAACACCCCCAAATTTACTGTTTAGCGGAAGCATACATTGGGTGTTACTAATCAAATATCACAAGCACAAAGATATAATGAACGACCACTACATGCGTCGTTTTACATTGATATTGGTAAAACAAAAGTTTACATCAAAATATTGTTACATTAGCCCGGTTTGAAATTGAGAGATTTAAATACATAATTAACCTATACAAAATATAATAATGCAGCTAAATCTCTGATTGTTTGCATGCTGACTCGAGCTAATTGATCTTGATTGTGCAATCCAACCTACTGCTGGTCACCTGTGATACATGCTAAAATGGGTCAGCGAAACGCTGGTGAGCTCACAGGTTTGTATGTCAACACATATTTGTATGAACCACAAGATTTTATAATTGAATTTATAAAGCAATTAAGCAAAATAAAAGTTATACAGCCATGAGCACATAGTCTGAGCTTAACTTGAGTGTCAGGTCCAATTAAGGAAACCCAACTTGAATGCCTCCTACGAGTGCCTAATCCACACTCGTCTTCCCAAATGCTAATACGTCCGTTTGACCAGTTAGTGCGTGCTAACCCGGACGAGGATTGTCAATCCTATATGATATCATATACTAACATTCACGCTACAGATGTATTACCAGACTATGCTATGGAGGGCTTTATTGATTAGTTGAAAACAACTCATGTAGTATTTGATTGAATTGTACTTGCGTTCTACTTGTAAAACAAAACGAGCAATAATATCACACCCCTGATTGAAAAAGCAGTTAAATAGGGGCCATGAGACTCACCTGAGCCTTGAGCGGTTAAATTAATAAACTTGAATTGATTAGCGGTGGATTGATGTCCGAAGACTTGTAACCTGAGGGTGTCCAAGACACACAATGGTTATAACATGAGTAGACATCTCGAAAGACTGTCCTTGTAATTGTTCGTCCAACTTAGAATGTCCAAATTACCGCGATTTGGTTGTTTGTTTAAGTCTTTGAAAATGTGTACGGCCCGTTGGTGCTTGTTTGTAACAATAATCCCACATTATTATTTTGATGGTTTTGAAGTGTTATACCTAAAACTAAGATTCCATTGTGTTTTAGAAGTTGTGTCGCATTCGTGTTTGATGTTATACAAGTTTAACACTTTGTGTGAAAGTTTAGATGTAACACCGTTATTTGTGAACCTAGGGTAAGGGCGAATCCCGTTAATGACGGGGGTCCGGGGGCAGCGCCCCTGGTAGCGGGGTCCAAGGGGCGGCAGCCCCTGGCGGGGTCCAAGGGGCAGAGCCCCTGGCTGGGGTCGAGCTTGGAAAATTTTTATTTTTTTTAAATTGCTTTGGTGAAAAACGCACCTGGACTTGAATTTGGGTGAAATCGGGTGATAAAATTTTAGGTCTTGACACTTAGTAAAATCTGTGTTTTCTTGGTTCTGTTTCATGCGACACAAGGTCAGTTATGCGACACAAGAGCTTAGCGACACAAGGGTTGTGTCGCATAAGCTTTCGGTGCTAAATTAATAGCGACATAAGGGTTGTGTCGTATAGGGTATACGACACAAGGTGCGACATAATCGTTGTGTCGCAAAATCTACGACACAAGGGTTGATGCGACATAAAATGCGACATAAATGGGTTTATGCGACACAACCTTGCGACACAAGGCTTGTGTCGCAAAGATGAACACCAGCCCAGAAACAGCGCCTGTCGCGCTTTTTCCGACCCAAATCACAAATCTAACTCATTTTTAGGCTGAAAAATCGTGTTTTCTTCATACATTTGGACAATACTAAGTTGTGTAAACATTATAACACTGAGATAATACACCAAAATGAGTAGATCTAAATATTTAGAGAATTTCTTACAATTTCAAATCGAAGCTAGAGGAGGCCGAAAATGATGATGATGCTTTTGTAAATCTTGTTCCTTGCTTGATGGTGATTCCGAAAATATAACTTTTGTTGGTTGGTTTGCAAATCCGAAAATTGATGGAAGTTTTTGGATTTGAGAGTATTTTTGTGGTGTGTGTGTTTTTGTTGAAATGAAAATGAAAGAAAGAGGGAAAGAGGTGGGGTGTAGGTGAAAGCCTCACCTTTTTCAGTCCCCGCAATCGCGCTCCATGCGGTGTTCGTTCTCCCGTTCGTTTAAACGTTAGATGTTTATTTTATACGTTTAAATATACGTTTTAAATACGAATAATCACCCAATATTTTTGATGAAGTATTTTACCAAATACTTAATGGTTGCGTTATAAAGTATAACTTTAACTTGTCTCGATTTGTTTGCGCGTTTAATAATCTAATCTTGTAGTCCTTGTTTGTACGATACGAATTTGAATTGAAATATTATCTAAATAATATTTTTGATATAACTGCGTTATTAAATAATATTATATTATTTAATAAAATTTTCACCAATGTCCGTATTAATCGAGTCGAATTGCCTTCGATTTGAAACTCGTACGATTTAATCAAATCGCATACTTGTATGTATATACTCATCAATATATATGTTGATACATTAATTAGCCTAACACAGAACTAATTACATGTATTAAAACTTGATTAGGCACTAACTACTAGTCCTAATTTGACGGGTGTCACATTTTCCGTACCCGGTGCACCACCTTTTCCACCTTTTTCGTACCCTGTGCCACCACCTTTTCCACCTTTTGCTATTGTGAGCTTTGGGATGCTAACTTGAGCCAAGTCTCTCCTATAAATAGCAGCCCCTAGCTCTCATTTCAACACACTCTCATATTCACACTCATACATATACTCTCACTCTTCCGTTTTCACTTTCTCACACTAGAAATTCTCTTATATTTTAGTCTAGGATTATTGTAATTAATCTACGGATTAACATGGAGGTTAGAACAAACGTTAGGAGTTTGGAGATTCACCTTTGTACGTGTGAATGAGTTGTCAATCATAACAATACACTGCTACGCATTTATTTCCGGGTGATATCGAAACCTTTATCATACTTGCTTTATTTCATATTTTAATTATGTATTATTGCCTTGTATGTGATTTGTCTATTACCATGAATTGCGAGTAGTTTATTATTGTGATTGTTGATGATGTAGATAATTATAAGTAACGATGACATTATACAATTAAGTGTACGACAATTGTAAAAGTGATATAACGGCCCCTATTCGACAGTTTATCTGATATAGTACTGGAAACGTTTCACGCGGAGTACAAATGTATGGAAGTCGATAAACGACCGAAGGTAGTTACATCACTGGAATCAGCTCTGGTTTAACAGTTGGAATTCCGAAAGGATAATACAACTTCATAACTAACTGGTATATCCTACGAAAATCAATGCACAATAAAATGATGTTCGAAAACGCGTTCAGATAAAATAGGAATTAATGACCTTTGTATCGTTAAGACTTTATGAACTTGAGTTTAATTTATGGATTACCCTTTCTGGTTATCCACGTGACTGCAACCTAGTAATTAGGACTTGATCAACCTTAATTATGGAAAGTAGTTATCTGTGTCCATGACATGCAACAAGTAAGACACAGTGAACCCACTCGTTGTACATATTAGGTTTACATTTCCGCATCGCTTTACATTTAGTTAGTTTAGAGTGTCACGTTCACCATCAATTACTCCTGACCGCATGTCTGATGTAAGAAGCAGTTGAACTACCATATAAAGTACACTGTCCGATTACTGAAAGGCATGGTCTGCATATGAAACACGTTTTTATAAACTGCGAATAATCCAGGGATGTATAACTGTTTGAAAAGGAGAGCTCAAGTCATAAGTTAAAGTAACCAAGCTTTAATGCACAAAACAAGACTTAGGAATAAGAATAAAATCCTAGTGACCTGGAATCCTTAAAACAATAAGTCTTACATAATCAGCGGTCTAAACATACAAAGTTATTAATCTGCATGCTAACGAAATACTAAACTATTTTAGGGGTTAAGAACGGTCGGACCTATGAGACGATACGCTACTAATTCATGCACCTCGGCGTCAAGCCAAGATAGGTTGTTTATCTTTCAACTAGATAAGTATTGGAAGTTTGCGTATTGCTCCAATCAGAATCACGATAACCTAGTTCCTAGTGATATGCCAATGGAAAGAATCGACACATTTTTTCCTGATTCCAAATTACGAGACATTTTTCCTGATTCCACCAAGGATAGAATCGACACAGTTTTCTTCGCAAAAAGAAAAAACCTTCACGTCAAGCTTACTCGAATCTTTGCCTTTACCAAATACCCCTTCACTTCCGTACAAAAATCCACAATCAATGAACTCTCTGTAGGATAGTTAAGTCTACAACCGGAGACCCTGATTCATAGGAAGAGAACGTGTTTTTGGAAGTCATGAATAAACTCACTCACGATCTTAATTACAAAGACCAAGGGCCACGCGTCGGTTTGTCAAACCCTAAAAAGGTAAGGAAAGCGTACAATAAGTTAATTGGTGATCTTGTCAATTTAGGATACGAAGAACGAGAAGTCCTAGGGGGATTAGGGAATCGTCATTACTATTTAGTTTATAACACCATTTTGGAACTTTCAAAATATTTTGTGCTGAAAAACGTTCGCTTAAGGGAACAAATCTCGACCCTTTCCCTATGGAGGGATCGGAACGAATCTTAAAACAATCCCTTCCGAAAAAGGTCAAGACTCGCGACTTTAAATGGGCATATTTTAGTATGAATATAGTAATATAATAAATTCTTGAAAGTTTCCTTTAAAAGAAAAAACGTTTTTAAAAGCTTTTGCCTGAAAACACGTGTGCGACGGAAAGAACGTACAACGTTTAGCCAAAACCTGTACATTTAACAAGTCCACGTCAGATAAATAATTTTTAAAACACACAAGAAAATATATGTATATATATATATATAACTTAAGTTTAATATTTCAGGTTAATTTTAACTGTCCTGTAAGAATTTGCGCGTGTCTTAGACTGCTTATAACGTAACGAAAAACTGACAAGTAACTAGTTACAATAAATACACTTAAGATTCGTAATCATTATTAATAGGGGATTAGAATTTTACCTAGGATATTAATCTTGTAAGTACATTAGGGACCATGTAAGGAATAAGGTACATAAGAGTATGACAAATATTCCCATGGACCACAAGCTTTCCATTTGATCCCATAATTCAAAAACAAAAGAAAAAAAAAAAATTTCTTCTCCTTCCTCCCTCACCCAAAATCGTCCACCACCATACCTCCATGAATCACCATCCAATCTTCACCAAACTCTATAATTTCATGTCCTTTTGAACTCCTCATTGCATGATATTCTCAGTTGTACATTCGTTTTGAAGTTTTACGCACTAAAACAAGGTATGATCTTAAGAAACCTACTTTAAGCTTAAAGTATCTTATTTTAGGAAGTTAGCTAAGTTAGTAACTAGGAATTAGTATTTTTCTTGGTTGAATGCTTAGGAACTACATGCTACTACCACTTACCCATGCTAATTCACACTAGTTGGCTCTTTCAAGAAGATGTACTTTAACCTATTGATTAAGTCTATAACTTGGCTTGATTAAGTGTTAGTTGTTAAACATTTAAGTAATTGTGGTGTTTTGAATGATTGCTCTATGTTAATTGCACAATGCGGATAAATTAGGATTAGCAAGTTTGACTTTTGAAAGTCAACAAAAAGTTAACTAGCATGCATGATTAGGATAGTAAATTAAGGTTACTTGACAACTCTTGCTTACTAGAACACTTGTACTTGCTTGACTAGTCAAAATAGGCAATATAACTAGAGAATCATTATTAAAAACAAAAGTCTTGAATAAAACCAAACACATGGATGACATAACTTTTTGTGCATGACCTAGCTTGTTTATCAATTAGGAAAATGTCTAAAATAATGTTTACATGTTTAGGTTATAATTTTGGTATGCGGACAAATTGAAATTATCGTCCGAAGTAAGTTTTAACCTAAAAAGTCAACTTGAAGTATTACATTTTTTTTTTTTTAAAAAAACAAATCAATTGAAATTTCTATTCAAAAACCTTACTTCAAGTTGGACTTTTAAAAAGTCAAAAACCTACAATGAGACTACAAATTGTGAAATAATGACGTTTCTAAACACCGAACTTTGTAAACGACATTACTTCACAGTTAAGTTACCGCCATCCTATGACTATATATTTTCGCACATTGATGATTGCCTTACTATTGTTAAGACTGATTATTAGTCACTTGGGGGCATTTGATATTTACTGTAATCTTTGGACTGTCAAGAATTTAAAGCCCTCATTTCGAATTTTCCATTAGAAATTTCGGGAAGCGCTTTAAATTTCCCCTTTCTTAAGACCTATTACTTTAAATCTCTCATGTTCTCAGGTACTATGTCGCCAAAGAAGAAGAAGCTAAACCCAGCACGTCCACTTACAGGATCTCTTGCATACCTTAGTGCAACACCAGCATACGACCAGATGGCACGAATATGGAGAGTCAAATCTTTTGGCCGTTTTAGATATGTAGATTGGAAAAAGCTGTAGACATTGGGATTCAGGCAGAGATTAGAAAGTCTACTCATTTACTCAATAAAGGGTCAGTAGTTTGAGTCTTTCAAGAAATTGTTCAGCATTGACGAACCGGTGTATATGGAGATGATCACCGAGTTCATGACCACCTATACATTTGAGCCAGGGAGTAGAGTTGGAAACGGGGTGATCACATTTAGATATATAGGGAGCATATTCACCTTGTCATTGGCTCGGTTTGCACGTCACCTAGATCTCTATACTCCAGAAGAGATCGATTCACCCCTGTTTACTAGTAGAGCTACCACGATTTCTCTCACGACCACTACCACAGAGGCATGGAGTCATTGGTCACCAAAGCCGTATTTCTCGGGTATTAAAGCTACCCAGCTCACATACCCAGTTATGCAGATTTTCCACAAACTACTGGCTTGTTCGCTTGATGGGAAGCATACGTCTAATGGTCGAGTCTCTGAGTTTGATGTTGTCATGATGGCATGTATCCTCGAGAGGAGGAACATTCAGGTTGCCCATCTACTTGCACAACGGATTTTGGAAGAAAAAGAGTTTGGTGCAAGAAGATCATTCATGGGCCCAGTGATTACTAGGTTGATTCGGAAAATGGGGTTGATTAGGATGACAGAGATAGAGAAATTCAAGAGCCTGCCAGAATGGTGTGCCCAACCGATAGACTACAATTTTCTAAGGAGCATGGATATACTTCGGATTCTGAGGGATGGCACCGTTTACATCAGGGCACGGTCATCAGACCCTGAGAGTGTTGATACATTGGTAGCAGGTCTAGTCCTACCCAGGGAATCCAGGAAGAGGAAACACCCAAGAGAGCCCCGAAATTCAGACTCCGATTCAGATGAGAATGAGGATGCACAAGATTCTGATGACCCAGTTGCACCGCCACAACCTACTAGGCCAGGACCTTCTGTCCCGACCCCTAGAGCTCAGATACCAGCTTACATATACCATTACGGGATACCCCCAGGTCCCGATTACTGGTACTGGTTGATGCAGATGCAAGTCAGATGCTATAGAGCCATGAGACAGCAGATCGCAAGGATACCAGTGAGCCCACTTCCAGACATACCGTGCGGAATGGGCCGAGCACCACCACACTTATATACACCTGCAGCTCCTAGATATCCAGGTCCTACTCAAGCACTTTGCAGACATCCAGCTCATGGCCATGACCATGGTTTACCACCTCGCATGGTTTCACCTAGACCACGACCACCACCAGCACAGGATCCTACTCCGGTACAGCATGTCCCCTCAACTGTTGGTTCGGTCAGAGGGCATACTTCGCGAAGCAGCAGAATATCCAGAGTCTCCGCGCGAGCCACCATTGTTCAGAGTCATAGGATTCTCAGGAGTGTCAGCCCGGCACCCACACCGATTGATCCAGTATCCTCTCATAGACAGACTGATTTATTTGGAGGACACTCTCAGCAGAGGACACCAGAGATTCCACTGGACAACTTTGACATGCCTGCAGGAGATTTTGTTGATCATTTAATACAGCATGGAGTATTCACTACAGGTACACCAGAAGAGGCTGATCGAGATGCATCAGACGAAGGCACTCACTATCAGCACGATGATTCCTCATCAGATGAGACATCTCCTGGACCTATAGTATCTTCAGCAGCAGTACCACCACCAGCCGAGCACTAGATTGCTCCACTTTCCTACCAAGACTTTATTATTATTGTGTGTACTGTGGATGCATAGACATCACATCTATCCAGTTATTACTTTATTAAGCTATTACTTTACTTTTCTTATCAGCAGCTATTACTTGATTGAATTGAGTGGTTTGTTTGAGAAACTATAGAAGACCGAAGCAAGGGAAAGCCGAGAGCCATAAGCTACAAGCCACGGACCAGCAAACTTCTAACGAGTAGCCAACAACATGCACAGCAAAAGTGGTACACCATTCCAAAACCCTCTACCCATTTAAAGAGTTGATTATCTTATCCGATATTCCAAACACTAAGTGTGGGATAATCAAAACCACACTACACTTACGAAACAATCCAAAAATAAGTAGAATCTCTAAGTGTGGGATACTTCAACAAGAGGTACTCAACGAATAGATTCGAACATTAGGGATAATGTTCCTCTAAGTGTGGGATATACGGCCTTCAACCGCAAGTTTTTACCTCTTGTCCGTAAGTCAAACAATATTTTCATTAAAAGGCTAAAAATGGATAAAATTTCAAATTTTTAGATTCAAAAACATCGTTCTTTAGAAATCCTATCTTTCAAAATTATAAATTACATCAAGAAACGAGTTTTGACAACGAAACAAAAGTGTTTTAGAATAAGATACGGACGAAAAGGGCAACACATGGCTAGGCACACATTGACCAAAACATTCGATTCGTGAGGATTGAGCCCATCATTAGCATTTATATCTAAAATGCTTCACTTTTCATTTCATGTGTGCGCCGATGTATGCATTTGAATTAGAACTTGCTCTTGTAATGCATTTCGAGATCACACCGATGAGTGCCATACGTGGCATAGGTACAACCCATCTTGATAACTTCTAAGGAATCCAAATGCCCTTCCACCATCAAACATCCACCCACTCAACCTTCACTCTTCACACCCAATCAAAACCTCCTAATATTCGTCCCGAACCTACGGAAGTTTTATCTTCCAACAAATTTTCAGAGACACTCTCAATTTCCTAAGACTTTTGCAAGAAAAGCTCATCACAACCAAACACCATTGAGAAACCTTCCCGGCCATAGAACATATATATCAGTGAAGTCGGCATGATAGAAGAAAAGAAAACAAAGAGAAAGAAAAGAAAATAACTATGCCGGCACGACCGAAAAAATAAAAAAATAAAAAATAAATAAAAGGCCGAGAAAAGGAAGAAAAATTCAACGAAAAGAGTTACAAGTCTTTCCAAAAATCTGAGAAATTCCAAAAGAGACTCTCTCTCAAGAAAAACATCCCAGTTTTGAGAAAATACATGGAAAAACCCTCATCACACACCATCTTCAAAACCAAGCAACCGATTCCTTTCCAAGATATCTCGAGAGGTTGGTATCATCCTCATCAAAAGTGATGGAGATTTGATTCTTGATCAAGCCTATGACGAGGATGCTGCATGACTGGCCATCTGAGTGATTGACACTAGTAAGTAGGAAACCTTAAACACCTGAGTGATTTGAGTGACCCACTTATGAGGATTGCCTAGTCATGATCATCATATAAGTTGCTCGAAGAAGGTATCAAATTCTACAAAACCCCTAGTCTCCAGTAAAAACTCTTTCATAACTGTAATTTTATATTCTTTGAGAATAGTGTTGGGTTTTTTATTCCCTAACTAGATTAATATGAACAGCGGAATTATAACAAAAATTAATCTAAGGCAATTAGGAAACTAAACCCTAAGGGATCTTAACTTGAATAAACAAAAGCAATAAAATAACCAAGATAAATAGGAAAATACTAACCTTCGAGAAAACCAATTTCTCACGCGTACACGATCTTGTAGAGCTTCCTTACTTGGAGGCGAGTGCCCAAACCAGAACACCTCTAATGGCTCACACCCAAGAACTAAGAGAAATTCCTAAACTCCTAGGGTCCCAACTCTAAGTCGTGTAAACTCTTACAAGGAGTAGGAATAAGAAAGAGAGGAAGAATTGAACTCTATTCAATTATGGGATACCTAAAAGCATAGGGGAGGTCCCTATTTATAGGGGAGGAGGAGGCCCAGGGTTTCATCCCCTGGCCGATGTGGGACAGAATCCCAACCGGCGGTTGGACCTTCCAACCGGCGGTTGGACCCACATGTTCAACCGGTTTAACCCCTTGGACTCCAGCCGCCGGTTGAACCTTCCAACCGGCGGTTGGATCCTTGCTTCCAGAATCTTTTTTTCTTTTAGTTTCTAATTAATATTCAATTAATAAACTAATCATAATATTAATTCCAATTAATATTATCTCTCTGTTTATTTCTCTTACTGTTCATTGAGGGCGACCCAAAAAGGACTCCACTTTTAATGATGTACTTACCAATTAGTTATGATATTGGACACTATTCCAACAGTCTCCCACTTGGACAATTCAAAATCAAACTAACAACTAAAACTTTACATTATCTCTTAAGCCTACGCTCCTAGCATGCTCATCATGTTTGGACTTTCCAAGTGGCTTTGTGAATGGATCAGCCGGATTATCTTCTGATCTTATACTCTTCACAATCACGTGTCCTTCTTCTACTTTCCTTCGAACAAAATGGTATTTTCTCTCAATGTGCTTTGACTTTCCGTGATCCTTGGGTTCTCTACTCAAGGCGACCGCACTTTCGTTATCACAGAATATTTCAATGGGATCTTGAACCGTTGGAACAACTCCAAGATCTCCAATAAAATTCTTAATCCAGATGGCTTCCTTTGAAGCCTCGCAAGCCGCTATGTACTCAGACTCGCACGTTGAGTCTGCCACCGTATCTTGCTTGGAACTTTTCCATGTCACCGCTCCCCCATTCAGTAAGTATACCCAACCAGACTGTGAACGGCTATCATCTCTATCTGTTTGGAAACTTGCATCACTATAACCTGTTACTCTAAGTTCCTCTTCTCCACCATAAACTAAGAACCTGTCTTTAGTATTTCTCAAATACTTAAGAATATTCTTTACAGCTGTCCAATGACCTTCACCAGGATTTTGCTGATGTCGACTCACTAAGCTCAAAGCAAATGAGACATCAGGCCTTGTACACGTCATGGCATACATGATCGATCCTATAGCCGAAGCATATGGTACTCGACTCATTCTATCCGATTCTTCCTTAGATTTCGGACAAAGATCCTTACCAATCTTTATGCCATGATGTAAGGGTAGATTCCTTTTCTTAGAGTTCTCCATTTTGAATCTTTTCAAAATTTTATCTAAGTATGTGTCCTGGCTAAGTCCTATGAGACGTCTCGACCTATCTCTATAAATCTTTATACCAAGAATATATGCTGCATCTCCCAAGTCTTTCATAGCGAAACATTTTCCCAACCAATCCTTTACACTTTGTAATGTTGGGACATCATTTCCTATGAGTAGTATATCATCCACATATAATACTAGGAAGACTACGACACTCCCACTGAACTTGACATATATACAGGACTCATCTTCGCTTCTAGAAAATCCAAACTCTGTGACTTTTTCATGGAAGCAGAGATTCCAGCTACGAGAGGCTTTTTTAAGTCCATAAATAGCCTTTTGAAGCTTGCACACTCTATTTGGATACTTTGCATTTTCAAAACCCTCTGGTTGTGCCATGAACACATCCACTGTCAGTTTTCCGTTAAGGAAGGCGGTTTTGACATCCATCTGCCAAATTTCATAATCATGAAACGCAGCTATGGCTAGCATAATCCTAATTGACTTTATCTTAGCTACTGGCGAGAAGGTTTCCTCATAATCAATCCCGTGAGTTTGAGTATAGCCCTTCGCTACCAACCTAGCTTTATAAGTGTGTACTTTCCCATCCATGTCGGTCTTCTTCTTGAAGATCCACTTACAACCCACCATCTTAAGACCGGGTGTAGTGTCAACCAAATTCCAAACTTGGTTGTCATACATGGATTGAATTTCGTTTTTCATAGCTTCCTTCCACTTGGCAGCCTCAGGGCCTGCCATCGCTTCCTTGTAGTTAGCAGGTTCATCTAAGTCATTTAGTGTACCATCACTAATTTTATCCTCTTCTTCTACATGGTAGCCATAATAGAACTGAGGAGGTTTGCTAACTCTACAAGATCTGCGAACGGGTAAGGATATGTCTTCAGGTTTAACAAGTGTTTCCACCTCTTGTTGAACGTCAGTGTTTACTGTAAGTTCTTCATCAGTCGACTCTTGAATTTTTTCAAGATCTATCTTACTCCCACTGTCCTCTTTAGATATCATTTCTCTCTCAAGGAACACTCCTCTTCGAGCTACAAAGACCACATTATCCGTGGGTCTGTAGAACAGATATCCAAATGACTCTTGTGGATAACCGATGAAAAGACACTTTTCAGATCTGGAGTCTAGTTTGTCTTGAGTTTCTCGTCTAACGAAAACTTCACAACCCCAGATTTTGATGTGACCAAGAGAAGGACGTCTTCTCTTCCACATCTCATAAGGTGTCTTTGAAACCTTCTTGGTGGGTAAAAGATTTAAGATGCGAGCGGCTGTTTCTAATGCATAACCCCAAAAACTTATCGGAAGTGTAGCCCGACTCATCATAGACCGAACCATGTCCAACAAGGTTCTATTTCTCCTCTCAGCAACTCCATTAAGTTGTGGTGTTCTAGGAGGAGTCAATTTTGAAACTATTCCACAATCTCTAAGATGATCGAGAAACTCGATACTAAGGTATTCTCCTCCCCTATCGGATCAGAGAACCTTTATCTTTCTGCCCAGTTGATTCTCTACTTCGCTTTGGTATCTTTTGAATACCTCAAAAGTATCCGACTTATGCTTAATCAGATAGACATGTCCAAATCTACTGTAGTCATCAGTAAATGTAACATAATACCTATTTCCATCTTTTGTGGCGCATCGGAATGGTCCACAAACATCCGTGTGTACCAAGTCCAAGAGTCCTTCACCTCTTTCACACGACCCTGTGAATGGTGATTTTGTCATCTTGCCCAATAAGCAAGATTCGCATACATCATCCGATTTGAGGTCGAATGATTCCAACACTCTATCCTTTTGGAGTTGGCCGATGTGTTTCTTGTTTACGTGCCCAAGACGATAATGCCACAATTTGGATTTATCAAGCTCATTAGACGAATCAACATTTAAAATCAAATTGCTAACATATTCAACATTTTCATATATGCCATTGTAAGGAGAAGCTTTGAAAATAAAACCACCATTTAAATAAACCAAAATATCACCATTCTCATTATCAAATGAAAATCGATAACCATCCTTAAACAAAGCATAAAATGAAATAATGTTTCTAGTCATTTCTGACGAATAAAAGCAATTATTCAAATCTATCCTAACTCCAGAATTCAGCACGAGCTCATACTTTCCAATCTCGGTAACAGGCGTGATTCCTCTGTTTCCCATGACTAGATTAAGCTTCCCATGCTTCAACTTTCTACTTTCCTTTAGACCCTGCAATACAGTGCAAATGTGAGTACCACACCCTGTATCCAGAACCCACGAATCAGAAGTTGTAGTATTATGGAGTTCGATCATGAATATACCTGAGTGAACACTCTTTTCAACCTTGCCATCTTCAAGGTTTTTCAGGTATTTCGGGCAGCTACATTTCCAGTGCCCCTTAGTGTTGCAATAAAAGCACACTGCTTCATTCGGATCATTCACTGGTGCAATATCAGAATCAGTCTTTCTTTTGGACCCACGATTGGACTTTCCATTCGTAGTCTTTGCTTTCCAATTTAATCTCTTTCTTTTCTTTGCAGTTTGACCAATTGCCAACACAGGAGCTGCTGAGTTAGAGGACACATCATCCTTTTTGATTCCTTGCTCAGCAGTTTGCAGCAAATTATGGAGTTCCATTATTGAGCCTTCTCTCTCATTCATATTCATTTGATATGATATTACAAACTGATTGTAGACAGCTGGCAGACAAGACAAAATTATGGCAATAGAAAACTCTGTGTCAAACATCATATTCAATGATTCCAACCTATCAAAGTACCCTTTCATCTCCAAGACGAAAGCACAGATAGATGCTCCAGGTTTGGGTTTGCAAGCCATGAGTGACTTAACCACATCAAGGCGTTCTTTGCTCGCCTTTGCCTGGAACATTTCCTTAAGTTGTTGGTTCATTTCATAAGCCCAAGTATTCTCAAAAGTCTTTTGCAACTCGGGGCTCATGGAGGATGCCATGATACAAGACACTTTATTCGCATCATCATAATGTTTCCTGTGTGCCTCAATCTCCTCTTGGGTTGAATCTTCATCAATCACGGGAATCTGCTCATCCAGAACATACTCCTTGTTCTCGTACCTCAAGGTAAACCTTAGGTTACGCATCCAATCCATATAGTTTGGACCAGTCAGTCTTTCCATTCCAAGAACTGAGAGAAGTGAGAAGTTTGAGTTATGTGCGGAATTGAGGACGGGAGGATTATTACCATTTGTAGAAGACATCTATAAGATAAACAGTTTTAGTTAGTTTGAATATTCCTTAATTAATCACCCATTTACAAAATTAAGGATAGGATCCATATTTTAGATTCGTTTTATGAAAAGGTTTGCCGTAATCATATTGCGAATTTATTTTAGGTAGACAATGCCTTTGTCAATTTCATTCTCTATGAAACTCCTAGTTCTTTTGAGATTCATTGATTCTTATCAATGGCATGTTAATCTCGGATATGCTCATCTACCATTCATGACTGGTATGCCGAGGATCATGAACAAGATGGTGAACTTAACCATGCAAAACCCGCGTGGTCCCCGGCCCGAGTACCCTCGAGAATCGCGAGTTCCACATCACCTCTCAATATGTTCTCATATTAATGTGCCGGTAAACCACACACGCTCCATTAATAGACCATACGAAAGATGTGCGGTTTTCATGGGTTAGCATACTATTCACATTTTAGTATCTAGAACAGGATTTTGTTTTAGTACTTTTAGGTCATACTTTTGATCTTCACATCATCCTATCAAAAGTCCTCGGTAACTCCATTGAACGCACAAAGAAGCGGAGAAGCAGGTCAGCGCGAAGCCTATTAAAAACCTGACTTCTTTAGGGAAGCTGAGCTACCCGCCTTATACCTCTCTTATAGTTTGTTCACTATGGGTGAGCCGATTTATCAATTGACTAACGATGTATTTAACTTTAATGATACATATACTTATAGCTCATAATATATATAATGTCTCTCTTTAAACTCTTAAATTCTACGGTTCTATTTTAAAACATTTTAAAATTTGAGGGTATATTTTAAAACAATTCAAAATATAGGGTCTAAAGTGTAAATTCATTTTACCAATTTAGACAATTCTATTTCCAATTTATCCTTACCTACATACTATTGTAGATAATTAAATGCTAGTATTTATCAAGCTAAGGCTCTGATACCACTGTTGGGTTTTCTATTCCCTAACTAGATTAATATGCACAGCGGAATTATAACAAAAATTAATCTAAGGCAATTAGGAAACTAAACCCTAAGGGATCTTAACTTGAATAAACAAAAGCAATAAAATAACCAAGATAAATAGGAAAATACTAACCTTCGAGAAAACCAATTTCTCACGCGTAGACGATCTTGTAGAGCTTCCTTACTTGGAGGTGAGTGCCCAAACCAGAACACCTCTAATGGCTCACACCCAAGAACTAAGAGAAATTCCCAAACTCCTAGGGTCCCAACTCTAAGTCGTGTAAACTCTTACAAGGAGTAGGAATAAGAAAGAGATGAAGAATTGAACTCTATTCAATTCTGGGATACCTAAAAGCATAGGGGAGGTCCTTATTTATAGGGGAGGAGGAGGCCTAGGGTTTCATCCCCTGGCCGATGTGGGACAGAATCCCAACCGGCGGTTGCACCTTCCAACCGGCGGTTGCACCCACATGTTCAACCGGTTTAACCCCTTGGACTCCAGCCACCGGTTGGACCTTCCAACCGGCGGTTGGATCCTTGCTTCCAGAATCTTCTTTTCTTTTAGTTTCTAATTAATATTCAATTAATAAACTAATCATAATATTAATTCCAATTAATATTATCTCTCTGTTTATTTCTCTTACTGTTCATTGAGGGCGACCCAAAAAGGACTTCGCTTTTAATGATGTACTTACCAATTAGTTATGATATTGGACACTATTCCAACAAATAGTATCTCTAAAAACTAATGCGATTAGAATCTTTCCAAAAGCTTTTTATGAATGAGTTAGCTTGAGGACAAGCAAAGTTCTAAGTGTGGGATACTTGATATCGCGTAAAAAGTCACGTTTTTACTACCGATATCTCTCTCATTCTGGAACGATTCTTGGCACTTTAACTCAAATTCAGTACAAATCAATAGTATTATGTCAAGATGGTCAAAACAAGGTTGCACGATGAAAATCAAGCAAAACGGATAGAAAACGAATATTCCACGCACGTTTGAATATTCAATACATCAAAACGAGATTTCAAGACAAAAGAGCCCATCACCAACATCTATCTCATCTAGGATGTTCGTTTATCAAATTACGAATCCAACAGAAGAAGAATCAACAAAAACGGACAAAGAATGAAGATTCTACGTACGCCGGAAGATCTAAACGATTCGTACGACACATCTAAAGTTCAGAGATATATTTTTGGGATTTATTTTCATCAAAAGCTTTGTTTTTGATTTACAAATCCAACGCAAAAAGAATCAACGCAAACGGACACATAACAAAGGAAACACGCACGAATCGAGAAACGAGGCAACAGGCGGTGTACTGGTGCGGGTAGCAGCCAACCACCGCCGGCTAGCCACCAGGCCACCGCCGGCTGCCACCCCCTGCACGGATCCCGCTTTTTGGTCCTTTTGTGTACCCGGTGCTAGACCTTTACGTGTTTTTCCGTACCCGGTGCACCACCTTTTCCACCTTTTGCTATTGTGAGCTTTGGGATGCTAACTTGAGCCAAGTCTCTTCTATAAATAGCAGCCCCTAGCTCTCATTTCAACACACTCTCATATTCACACTCATACATATACTCTCACTCTTCCGTTTCCACTTTCTCACTCTAGAAATTCTCTTATATTTTAGTCTAGGATTATTGTAATTAATCTACGGATTAACATAGAGGTTAGAACGAACGTTAGGAGTTTAGAGATTCACCTTTGTACATGTGAACGATTTGTCAATCATAATAATACGCTACTACGCATTTATTTCTGGGTGATATCGAAACTTTTATCATACTTGCTTTATTTCATATTTTAATTATGTATTATTGCCTTGTATGTGATTTGTCTATTACCATGAATTACGAGTAGTTTATTATTGTGATTGTTGATGATGTAGATAATTATAAGTAACGATGACATTATACAATTAAGTGTACGACAATTGTAAAAGTGATATAGCGGCCCCTATTCGACAGTTTATCTGATATAGTACTGGAAACGTTTCACGCGGAGTACAAATGTATGGAAGTCGATAAACGACCGAAGGTAGTTACATCACTGGAATCAGCTCTGGTTTAACAGTTGAAATTCCGAAAGGATAATACAACTTCATAACTAACTGGTATATCCTACGAAAGTCAATGCACAATAAAATGATGTTCGAAAACGCGTTCAGATAAAATAGGAATTAATGACCTTTGTATCGTTAAGACTTTATGAACTTGAGTTTAATTTATGGAGTACCCTTTCTGGTTATCCACGTGACTGCAACCTAGTAATTAGGACTTGATCAACCTTAATTATGGTAAGTAGTTATTTGTGCCCATGACATGCAACAAGTAAGACACAGTGAACCCACTCGTTTTACATATTAGGTTTACATTTCCGCATCGCTTTACATTTAGTTAGTTTAGAGTGTCACGTTCACCATCAATTACTCCTGACCGCATGTCTGATGTAAGAAGCAGTTGAACTACCATATAAAGTACACTGTCCGATTACTGAAAGGCATGGTCTGCATATGAAACACGTTTTTATAAACTGCGAATAATCCAGGGATGTATAACTGTTTGAAAAGGAGAGCTCAAGTCATAAGTTAAAGTAACCAAGCCTTAATGCACAAAACAAGACTTAGGAATAAGAATAAAATCCTAGTGACCTGGAATCCTTAAAACACTAAGTCTTACATAATCAGCGGTCTAAACATACAAAGTTATTAATCTGCATGCTAACGAAATACTAAACTATTTTAGGGGTTAAGAACGGTCGGACCTATGAGACGATACGCTACTGATTCATGCACCTCGGCGTCAAGCCAAGATAGGTTGTTTATCTTTCAACTAGATAAGTATTGGAAGTTTGCGTATTGCTCCGATCAGAATCACGATAACCTAGTTCCTAGTGACATGCCAATGGGAAATTTAGTTGGTAGGGTTCTAGAGTTTACACCTGATAGTTTAAATCATTACATTTAGCATTGTTCCTATTTAATTTGTCATCCCGAAACATTAATTATCGAAATCTCAGCAATCACATGTTTATCTTTACCTGTTTTCCTGCACTTTAATTTCCCGCAATTTACTTTTCTGCATTTTAATTACTTGTCTTTAGTTTAAAACCCCCAAACCTACCTACTTTGTTCCATCCTAAATATTTCCCTACCGAAAACACCAGCTTTAATCACCCACGCGTTTGGATTCATAGAACGATCTTAGGTCATACTTACCGCTTGCTAACCAGAGTAGGTAGTATGTATAATTTAAGCCCAACTAAATATAAATTTTAAAACCCCTGCTGCACCTACACCACCATCAGAAATCACAACGACACTGAACCGACGGTTGCGGGTGCAACAGGTTTTCTAAATTAAAATTAAATTTAAAGTGGAGGTTACTTCGGGTGTTCAGCAATTAAAGCGATTGTCTACTATGAAGTGCTTTAGGTGAAGTTAAATAAGAGGAGTTCTAATGAGGATAAATTTGTAGGTTAATGTGAGCTATTCTATAGTCCTTCTATCGGGCTAACGTGGAGGTGTCCACAATCAGGTAAATAGATGTTACATGGGTTGCAAAATATATTAAAACATACACCAAAAGTTCTCTCAAATGCATGTCCGTATTATCCAACAGTTAATTCTCAAATCCTATTCCCCAATCTCAGTCATTAGAGACGTCTGAATCATGGTATAGTTTGTTGAATAAACAATCTTGTAAACGGGTTTTACCCTCACCGGAATAGGTTGGAATAACCGGTCTAGACGGTCGGGTAGTATGTAATCACTTATTCATACAAATTATCAACATTACTCGAGTATGCAAGAAAATAGGGATGGTTATATACTAAAAATAGAAAACTAAGTAACACGTTTGTTAATCGATTCACAACATGACTACCTTCGGTCGTTCTCGACTTCTATATAATTGTACTCAGCCATAAGCGTTTCCAGTACTATATCGAAGAACAGTCGAATAGGGGCCGTCACATTATTTCACGACGATTAAGGCTAAATATATTTTACTATCATGATAATCCTAAGGCAAAAATCAAACAAGAACATGCAATAAGATAATCAAGGCAATAGTTCAATTTAAGCATACAAAGGTGTTATCTAAGTCGAGGATATTCTGAAAGTTGTCTCAAAAATATCATCTGTCTGAATTAAATCTTAATCTACCTCTATTCTCATGTTCTGTGTCTCTTAGATCCTAGTGTGGTTCAGAGAACACCGGCCATGCCGAGCTCATAGATTCAATCTAACATAGTATAACTAAGTGACCTATACCCTATGAGTTAGCTACGTTCATTTTTGGATAAGGTTTTAGTCACAACATGAGTTGGGCAGATAAACGATAAAGATATAATTCCTACATCTATTTATAATATAAAGCATCCGCAATCTCATGACATACAGTACAATCACATATTTAAACTTTTCCTAAACGACTATCATAGCAGACAATTGAGTTATTTAGTTAATCATGGCAATTCTAGCATGCATATTTAAATTTATTAATGAAAGATCAAACATATTAAATATGGAAGATAGATTAAAACCTGGAAAGAAGTACAATAACTCGTATCTAAAATATGCATCCCGGAGCACCTCCGTACAAATCTTCCTTGATTAGTTAATTAGCTAGCCTAATTAACTAGGAAGAATTAAAATTACAAAGAAAGAAAGTATGTGGTGAAAGATATCTAAGGTGTAAAAGTGTGTAAAAAGTGTAGGTGTGTGATCAAATGAACCAAAGACCCCTATTTATAGTTGAGTCATGGTGCATTTTAGCACTTTCAGACACATTTTAGCAAAAGGTGGAAAGGTGGTGCACCGGGTACGAAAAAGCATGGAAAGGTGGTGCACTGGGTACGAAAAAACATGGAAAGGTGGTGCACCAGGTACGCGCAAGGACCAAAAAGTGGAAAAGAGATGGGGGAGGGGGGCCCGGCGCCACCCACCAGCAGGCCAGCGGCGGCTGGCTGCCACCCGCCCCGGTCTGTCATCTTTCGCTGCGTTTCTTAATTCGCGCGTACCTTCTTTGTTATGCGTCCGTTTGTGTTGATTCTTTTTGTATTGGTTTCGTAATTTAAAAATGAAGAATTTGATGAAAAGATATCCCAAAAATATGTCTCCCATCTTTGGATGTCTCGTACGAATCGTTTGGATCTTCTGGCGTACGTAGAATCTTCATTCTTTGTCCGTTTTTGTTGATTCTTCTTCAGTTGGATTCGTAATTTGAAAACGAACATCTTGGATGAGATGGATGTTTATGATGGGCACTTTTGTCTTGAAATCTTGTTTTGATGCCTTGAATATTCAAACATGCGTGGAACCTTCGTTTTTCATCCATTTTGCTTGATTTTTGTCATGCAACCTTGTTTTGACCATCTTGGGATAATATCACTAATTTGTACTATTTCTAAATTTAAAATGCCAAGAAATGTTCCAGAATGAGAGAGATATCGGTAGTAAAAACATGACTTTTAACGCGATATCAATCTCTCAATTCCAAACTGAGCTAATGTAAACTATATTTTGATGTAAACTTTGATTTTATCAATACAAGTTATAAAATGACGCATATAGAGTCGTTCATTATATCTTTGTGCTGTGATTATTGATTAGTCGCGCTGCCTTGAATCTTCAAACATGCGTGGAACCTTCGTTTTTCATCCGTTTTGCTTGATTTTTGTCATGCAACCTTGTTTTGACCATCTTGGCATAATATCACTAATTTGTACTATTTCTAAATTTAAAATGCCAAGAATCGTTCCAGAATGAGAGAGATATCGGTAGTAAAAACATGACTTTTAACGCGATATCAGTCTCTCAATTCCAAACTGAGCTAATGTAAACTATATTTTGATGTAAACTTTGATTTTATCAATACAAGTTATAAAATGACGCATATAGAGTCGTTCATTATATCTTTGTGCTGTGATTATTGATTAGTCGCGCCCCGACCCGATTCGCTTCCGCAACCCGAATTTGTGGGTGCGACATAAAATAATCTAACTTTTATACAATACCTTAATAAGAAAAGGATAAACATTTGAATATTTTTCAAGCTTATAATTAATAACGAAATTTAATACCAACAATAACCGTTACATTATACTACGATATTATCTTCTATTCCCAAATTACCATATCCATCCCATAAATGTTCGATAAAGGCTCGTTGGATGATTCAAGTCAATTTTTTGATATAGATGGAAATGTCAAATATGTTCCTAAGTTTTGGGGTGGTGATATTTCCACCATTGTATTTTATAAATCCACCAAATCATGCATTGAGCAATTGTACTGTACAAACCAGTAATGCACAGTTTTAGTGATTTTATCAAATACAATGGTAAAAATATCATCACCCTAAGTTTTAGTTTATCTAATATATTATAATTATAGTTTTATTTAGTTCTAGTCTTTTTATGTAATATTGGAATATTCTACATTTTTCAAACAAAATTCTCTATGTAATTTTTTTTATGTATGTTAAGTATTTTGATATAACACTACTATATTAAGTTATCATTTACATCTTACAAGAGTGACTAATAGAAATAAATATTAATATAAGTATATAAATGTTAGTGAGTTAATTGAAATTAAAATAATAGTTTATATTGATAAAGTGGTTTTGGAGGAGAGGTAGAAAATATCCAAATATTGAGTAAAATTTTAATACTCCAAAAATTTCTCTATATTTGGAGTACCCATTGGAGAGGGTTTTCTTCAAAAATCTTACTCCAAATCTTCATTTATAGAGTAAAAGTTGTTTTGGAGGGATCCATTGGAGAAGGCCTTACAACCTCGGATGTGGTAGGCTTATTATACACCCTTTGGTCAAGTTCTACGGATGCATTTAAGGTAACTATATAGTCGTCTAGTGGTCCTAGCTCACCAAGGCTTCGAAATGTTCTTACATATGGCTTTGTGGCAAGAACAAATATTAATATCTCGATGACGTTTATATCGAGATTTGTCCATTTGAGTCTACGCAAAAGCTCGGACTCGGAGTCATAAAAGTACAACGGCAAGTATCTAGGTGTTCCATCTCTCGGGATTAACCGATCGATTTTATGATACATTCCTCCACTTACACGAAAAGTATAAACACCGGATCTCATATTGCTCATTGAATCGTCTAAATTTACACCCATAGAAGTAATGAAAAGTTAAAGTTGTACTTACGTATGTTGTTCCTAAATTTTTTCCCCATTTCATATTGTGATGTGAAAAGATGGTATATTTCATCGGGAATGGTTTGTGGCACCAAATTTGTCTTTCCGCTCATGCAACAAAAGGTTGGAAATTCATATTTATAACGCTTTGCTCCACAATGAATACAATCGTTTGTTTCCTTCGTATACGATGTTGTTTAGGTATATACCACTGTATACAAAATCGTATGAATCCTCTTGAAGAATGTGATGCGGAATTATTAGTCGATTTATAGGTTTTAAAGAGTGGTTTTAATGAGTAATCTAAAGTGTCTTTGAAACAAATAAGGAAGGTCAAAATCTAGAAATAAGGGCTACAATTGTATGTTAGTTTAAATTCATGTAAAGATAGTGCAGATTTGTAGACTTTAAATAAATATAGAAGGTCAAAATTTAGAAACTAAAAAGTAATTGACTTATTATGTCCATTTTAATGTCAATTTGATACGATGTTATGAGTTTCCAAATGAAGGAGTTGCCGTGTCTATCTTGCATTATAGCTTTCTGTGTCAAAAATTTTGTAGCTTTTTTGATTTTTTGAAAAGCTAAAAGTTGAGGTCTTATAATGAGTTCCAAATTGGAGTAGCTTTCTATGTCAAAAACATAGTAGCTTTTTTAGTTTTTTTTTCAAAATCTAAAAGTGGATGTCTTTTAAGATGAGTTCCTTTCAATTGTACATGATATATGGTATGTTGATGTTTCTATAAAATAGCTTACAATTTTTTTTTTATTTTTTTTTCAAAAGCTAGAGATGTAGATGATAAGACAACAATTTCAAATATCCATTAAATTTATATAACAACATGTCATACGTACGTTTGGCAATATGGTCTAGTAGATAAAAATTAATTCCATATTTTTTCGATATATCATTAGTCCCTATAAAACATATATTGATCCACTCAAATTAGTAGCGGTGTCCTTGAAAATCTTGAGTCAAACAAAATATCTCTGATCAATTTTAGGTCCAAACAATAAATTAGATGACTGGTTCATATTTTTCTAAATTTATGCTTTTATGGTCTTTATTTTGGTGTATGAGAGGTTCAATGATGGTGATCTAGTCAAGGTAGGGGTCTATTGAGGTTGAGTTGTTATCCTTGTCCTTTGATCAAATTTGTTTCATTAGCGTTTATACTATTGTACAATAGTCATGTAGGTGTCACTTTGTAGCTAGTCTTTGGGTTTTTTTTTTAAATTATTTTCAAGCCTATCATTTACTCTTCTAGTATGGGGAGGGTTTTTTTGTACTTTTTTCTTTCACTTTGAATCAATTGTAGCTAGTCCTTCTGCTTCTTTTTTTCTTTATTAATATAGTCCAAAATGTATAACCCGAATCAAATAAAACTCTAGCAAATAAACATGATGATTGTTAAAAATATCGGCATCTGAACTCAAAATTCAATCCGAAATTATTCGAAAATCAATGTCACTCAATGGCTGACATCCATCAAGCCCAACTCTTATTCAAAATTGAGAAAAATAACACTAAAATGAGCCGTACGTCCTCTTTATTTTCTTCTTATTGATTACAGTGGTACATCAAACTCTTATTTCTAGTGCTAAATACTGGGTGTGTTGTCAAAATTAATTCAAAGTCTCATATATTTCTACCCAATTCTCATAAAAATCTCACTAAATTTAGCCCAGAAATACACAATCCTTCTTTGATAATTTTTATATTTAATGATAATATTTATAAAAATTATTGGTTAATATTACTTCTACCTTCGTATGTGCATATATGTGTCAATTCGTATGCCAAAAATATAAAAGATCACACACAAATTATTAATATACTTGTGTATTTCAGTAGTCAAAAAATATAATCCTTTATGCATAAAACCAGATTTGTAAATAAACCATTTGAGAGAAAAAGACCAAAAACTAACGATGAAAGCTTCATTTTGTCTCTCTACATGAAAACCAAAAAGGTAAAGAATTAGACAGAATATATATATATATATATATATATATATATATATAATCTTTATAGGAAAAAAATGGTAATTTCACAAAAATCAAAGTACCTCCTACCATAGTTATTTTCTTGCACATGGTTTCACTTTCATCCAAACACAATTGTAGACCATGATGTTATTTCATATGAAACTTTATTCTTGAAATCTGATAAAACGAAACATATGGATTACCATTCTATGTAGAAAAATCATTAGATCTAACAAAAAATAACTGACATATTTATATCAAAATGGAACAGACCTCAAAATAACACCAACAAAGGGTTTTTTTGTAGAAGAGGTTGTGCACGTCTTTTCTTTAACAAAGTAATAGCCGAATAAGCTTAGATCCAAGAGAAAGAGACTTGAAAATAACGCCCCATATATAGTCTATGTGTAGATGTAATAAGGTTTTGTGTAGATTTAGACATTGTTGTTTGGTGGTGGTAAATGTTTGTGTAGATTCAACGTTGGTTAGTAGACGAGCTATGGTCAATGGAGTTTGTATCAGTTATTAGTGATGTTGGAGTGAAGATTGTGCAAGATTTCCTTTAGAGAGAAAGGAGAGGATGTGTGTATTTTTCACGGTGATTTTATTATGAGTATTGTGTGTGGGAGTTTATATATACCAATTAAAAAAATAGAAGGAAGTGTGGACAAATGGTTGAGATTAACTCTGGATCAAATGTACGGTCAGGATTCAGGATTAGCTTAAATTTAAGAAATGCCATGCGCATTATAAAGTAGTATATATATATGTATATATATATATATATATATATATATATATATATATATATATATATATACTAGTGTTAAACCCGTACGATACACGGCTAGAATGATAAATTATAACATTATAATAAGAGCTAACTTTATGGTGCATTCTGTAACATCCCAAAATCAAAAAGTATTAAAATGAATAAAGCAATAGTAATTGTTTTAAATTATTATTACTTACGTGAAATAAAATAATTATAATTGTGTGTCGGTTTAAAAAGGTACAGACAATGATAATCACGGGGAGTAAGTTAATACATATATATATCTACTCCTACACACACATGTACGTATCATTCTTATTATTTTCTTAAACACCCCGAAGCTTCACGAATCAAGAAAATGCGTACGATCTTTAAACCCTAAATTCAAAATCATGTGAAAACATCAAATTGGAGCTAGAGATATGATATTTATCATTGATTGATCCTTCCTAGCATGAGGTAATTATGATTGTCTTTTGATTTTAACCTAGAACCTTAATGTTCATGGGTTTTAAGTGGGTTTTGATGGGTTAATGGTTTTAATCCGAAATTGAAGTTTGAAAGTGGTTGAAGAGGTGTTAAAAAGTGTTAATAAGATTGTTAGTAACACTAATTCAACCTTAAAGTGGATTAATTGAGTTATGTGATTAATGATCAATGTGAGTTTTGATCAAATAAGTATGTTGGGGTGTTAATACACCTTAATTAATGTTTATAAATGTTGTTAGAGCATGATTATGAAGAATTGAAACATTGAATCATGTAGTTAATTATGTGGATTAATTATGCTTATGATAATGATCATGATTATGTTAATAAGATGAGAATATGAAGCCATGATTAAAGTAATCAAATGTTAAAAGTGATTATGGAGATGATTAGTGATGATTAATGGTGATTGAAGTATTATACAAATGACTAAACCATGAAATTAGTTCTGGCTTAATGAATGAAATGATGAACTAAAAGAGTATATATGATGTTTATGATGATTCTTTATAACCTTGGATTGGTTATTGTTGAATTATGATAAGTAGTAATAAGTTAAATGATTATGTAAGTAGAGAGAGATATGTATAGTTTGATCAAGAGTCAAACTTGGTTAACCCAAAAGGGTGATGGGTTAATTATGTTGATTAGTTGATCAAGATGATTATGGAGTGCTAAATATGTTGTATGTTGATATGTTGTATGATAGGTGATCAGGATTGGTGCCATCTATGTTCAAGTATTATGTTGCTAAAATGTCTACAAAACAAAGGTGAGTGATATGGGGATTAAATGGGTAATGATTGTGTGTTCCGGATTGCTTCCGAGCAAGAGGTTCACATGATCAAGTGATTATATGTTATTATATTTCTATTTGTGGAATATTATGATGGTGTATTACCGGATTGCTTCCGAGCAAGAGGTGTGTACAATCAAGTAAATTATTTTGTTTCTAACCAACTGTTGATTATGTAGTTATTTATAGCACCTTGTGTTGAATATGTGCTACGATGAATTATGTTGACAATTTATGATGATATGTGGAAAGTTATGTAGCCTATGTGAATTATGTGGAATGAGCAGTTTGTAGGAATTTTATGAAGTTATAGTATGTATACTATTGGTCATGGGACTGCAATACATAGTTTAGCTAACTGCGGTTAACATTACGATGTTGAGCTTGGTATGCATACCGATGTGGTATGGTGCCTCGTATATGGAGTTATTGGCCGCAGATCCGCACAGAGTCTTCATCTCTACAACCGCTCAGTAGTTATTTGCCTAAGCACTTATATGTTGTTTAATTATGATTAATGTGATTTCTATGTCGTTTATATGGATTATTCATTTAATTGCTCGTATGCTCACTAAGCTTTATCATTACCCTTTTCAGTGGTTCTATGTTGTAGATACTTGGTTCGGTTGAACCAATTAGATGGAATATGATTACAAGAAGGTAGCGTGGATTGGAGCTTGCAATGTGGTTAGACAAGCTCTTTCTCCTTTTGAATTGTCGTTATGTTTATCACTTGTGTAAATCACCCAAAAAGACACATTTGAAGTTATGCTGATGATTTAAGGTGTAAAGTGGTCAAATGGTTGAAAAGTATACCTTTGACTTGTCAAAGTTAAAGATGAATGTAGTAGTGTCGATTTGGGTAATGGTAATGTTGTAAAGTGGTAAAAATGATTTAGTGTTCATGTGTATGGTGTTGATCATGGTTTTGGTGGAATTATGATCAAAAGGTCAAAAGTTGTATGTTGGTTCATTTATGTAGTTATGAGTCATGGATTATAGTATGTTGTTAAATTGAATTGAAATCAAGTGTCAAATGAGTGATATGAGTTAATTTTGGTGAAAGTGTTCAAATGGACCCTAAATGGGTCAAAGGAGTCAAAACAAGGTGGAGTGAGTGTATGATGTTGATGAATATGCTCACACATTACAAATGTATGTAGAAATATGTTGGCAAAAGGTTAAAGTCAGAAACCAAATGGTTTGGAAAATGACGTATCACCTAAAATGGTCCAAAATGGTCATAAATTGGTCATACATCCGTTTTCCCGATAAATGTGTATTTTTCAAAAGTGTTAAAAGGGAAGTCTCATTTTGTTATAGTGGAAGTGTCTGCAAAATTTGGTGGTCTAACTCTTAACGAGTTAAAAGTTATGCGTGTCCAAAGTTTGCTTTAAAAACTGAGTTTGGTGCAGGTCTGATGAACTACCCTGTAACACCCGCCAAATTAGGACTAATTAGTACCTAATCAGTTGTTAATACATGTAATTAGTCCTTAGATTAGGATAATTAATGTATCTCAATATATATTGATGAATATATACGAACATGCGATTTGATTAAATCGTACGCAATCCCAAATCGAATGTAATTCGATTCAATTTATACGGACGTTGGTGAACATTTTTATTAATATAATATTATTTAATACAAATATTATATCCAAAATATTATGTTAATAATATTTCATATTTATTTCGTATCGTGCAAACAAAGATTTCGCGGTTAAAAATAACAAACACACAAACAAAATGAAACAAATTAAGTTATATTTTATAACTCAATTATTAAAGTAATTGGTGAAATATTTTAATTAAAATATCGGGAAGTTATTCGTATCTTAAAATGTGTGTATGACGCGCGAAATAAATATTTAAACGTTCAAACGATCTAGAAAACGAACACTGCACGGAGCGCGTACGCGGGAGAACGAAAAACTGGTGAAGCCCACACTCGGTGGACCCCACCAGCCGGCCTCCCCTCCCCTCTCTTTTTCCCTCTTCTCTTCCCTCCTTTCTTCTCATTCTCACCATCCACTTTTCTCTCTCTTTCTTCTTTTCTCTCTACAAACTCCATCACCACCACCACCTCTAAATCACAAAATTACACCACCAAACGACCTCGGTTTTCATCGCTCATTTGGAAGAAAAGAACCACCTCGCAACGATCTACACTCTTACCTTTCCGGAATCTTGATTCATTAATTTGTAAGTTTCCGACGAAAACTCAAAACCTCTTGATTTTAAGTGTTTTTAAGTTTTAGTTGTTTCTTTAAGCTTAGAATGTCCTTATAAGGGTTGGGTAAAAGAATCAGACCAAACGGAAACCCGAAAACTCGTTTTTGGCTCAAAAATTCGTTAACAGCCTTAAGTGTCGCAACGAAGGTGCAGTATAGCGTCACTTCATGCGTCACTTAAGTGACGCATTGAGTGTCGCTAAAAGCCCTAATCATGCGTCACTTGCAGAAGTGCCGCATAAGACCCCTTTTTCCCAACACTTACCTCCGTCACTTGTTTAGTGACGCCTAGAAGCCTTAACCGACACTCATACCCGACACTAATGGAGTGACGCCACCTAATGCGTCACTTACCTAAGTGACGCCCTAAACTCAGAATTTCCAATTTTATGCGACACCTCCTAAGTGTTGCCCAAGCTACCTTAGTGACGCCTTAGTATGCGTCACTTCCGTTAGTGACGCCCTCACTCAGATTCTGCCTTTTTATGCGTCACTTCCTAAGTGACGCCTAAGCCCCTAAGTGACGCTATAAGTGACGCATAAAACAGAAGGTTTCAAACTAATTTTACACTAAGTATTGAGGCCCAAATTTGACGCCCCATTTCACCCAAATTCAAGTTCAGATGCGTTTTTCACCAAAGCTCGACCCCAGCCAGGGGCTGCCGCCCCTTGTGTCACACCCCGCCTCGGCGGAAGGTTGCGAGATGCGACTATCATGAGATCACAACACAAGAATTACAATGAACGACTTCTACATGAGTCGTTTTAAACATACATCATAAAAGTTTAAAATGTCTTACAGACTTAGACCATTTGTCTTTAAAAAGTTTACAAACAATTCCCATAAGTTACAACATAGTTAGGAGTTTAAGAATTTAAGATCAAAAGCAATGTTCGTCCATGCAAATGTAGTTCCTAACTTCAAAAGGGGTATGCCATCTTCACAAATAGCAAGCATCTTAATTACCTGAGAATAACATGTAAAAATGGGTCAACATAAAGTTGGTGAGCTCATAGGTTTTAATAGTTGTAAAACATTACCGTGGATCACGAGATTTCAAGTTATATTGTCATTCAACAATATAGTAAAAATTGTATTACTATTGCCATAAGCTCATGAATTGAAACCTTAACATTTAGTGCCTCGCAAGTGTCCTATCCAAACACAAGTAGTTCTCAAATGACAATGCACCCGTTTGACTTATAGTCATGTTGGCGCTACCAACCCGGATGGGGGCGTCAACCCAAATAGATCTATTCATGACATTCACGTTTAAGTCCTTAACTAACAATTCATGATAAAGGCCTACATAATGGATAGTGTCAACTCATGCAATACATAACAGTTTAGTTTGTGTCCACAAAGAAAAGAACATGTATTCTCACCCCAAAACATGTCAAAGCATTTAAAAAAAGAAATAGGGGCCATGAGACTCACCTTAGTGAGAGAGCGGAAAGTTGCAAGTACTTGTTTGGGTCTTGGTGGGGTTTATGCTTCCTAGATCACATAAAATGTTTAAGTTTAGTCATATCGTATATATGTATTAATTCTAATTTTGTAAAGTTTCATCACCCATAGTTTTTAGTTTAAGTGTCACGTTTTATTTAACCATTTTTGGGTACATTTACACCTTTTCAAGTGATCTTTAGTAAGAATCCAACAAAATTCCAGAAAGTCTCCATACCAGACCCGTAAATTGGCTTACTGGGAAAAATGCGTGCATTTCTGGAAAAAGTGTAAAACATGAAAGTTGTAGGTCTTTTCAATACGCAAATTTCAAAAAAAAATGCATCTTCTAACTCTTCCTAGAACTAAAGTTATGATCATTTTAGTAACCTGTGTTTTTCTGGACAGATTGTGTTCCTTTGTGTATAAACTTATAGAAACGTATTTTAAACTTATATTTGAACATAATCTTGTTAGATAAGCTTAATAACATTAAAATCAATAATAAAATGGTAGTCTTAGGTTAAGTATTCATGGAGTCATGACCTTGCAAAGTGAGGTATACGAATCTGTCATAACATGCGCAATAGTTTCGTATGGGCTGTTTGGAGGTCGAATACTTCATGTTTTTGAGTAAGACCACTTGGGTTTGAAAGCTAATACATAATAGTAATTTCAGTAGTAAATTGGTGGTATTTTGTTAAATATACACGGATTTATGACCTCACAAAGTGAGATATCGAAATCTGGACAGATTGCATGGGTATGTGTGGGTTAGGATTCCAAGTCATAGACCATCATCCTAATACATAGGCACTAATCATTGTTTAGCCCTTTTTCCCACATGCAATTTCCATCATTTTTCTACATATTTTGAGTATATTACAAGCATGATATTCTTGAAAGATTTTGTAGACATGTAATAAGTAAAATTTACATCTTTCAACTTGATATCGGTTTGATCATGGATTATCACTTATCTTTAACACATGATTATGTGCAAGTGATAATCTACAAACATCAAGTCATTTTTGTAGGCTTAGCCACACTTTTCAATACTTTAAATAAAAAGAAAATGGAGATGAAGATGAGAAATATAATGCATGTTTACATCTATTTTGTAGGCATAGCCATACATAAGAATCACAACAACACAAAACATAAAGATGCATGTATACATATATGATCGTAGGCATAGCCATACATAAGATATTAACAAAAATGAAATATAAAGTGCATATATACATATGTAGATTTGTAGGCATAGCCTTACATAAAATCTTACATATGTATATAGTAAAATAAAAGATGTATATACATAGATATAGATATATTATTATAAGTCTTGCATTATTCATCCATGGGTGATGATTATTGTATAGAAATTGAAGGAAGTAAAGAAGAGAAAATGGTGTATCTTCTTACCAACGAATCTAAGATAAAAGTAAGTTGTTTTTGGGTGGATTTAGGGTTGTTTGTGTGGTGATTTGTGGTGGTTTTTGATGGTGAATTTAGAGCAGATTTTTGGGAGAGAAAATGGAAGAGAAGAGAGTGTTTTTGAAGAGAGAAAAGTGTGTGGGTGTGTAAAATGAAAAAGGGTTAGAATGAGGTTGCTTAAATAGAAGAAATGAGGGGGGGGGGGGGGAGAGGGAAGGGTGGCCGGCCATGGGGGGGGGGGGGGGGAAAGTGAAGGGTTTTTGGTGGTGATTGGTGGAGAAGTGGTGGTGATTAAATGGGTAGTTGGTATTTAAATGTTATTATTAATTGAATTAGTTTAATTTAATTAATTTATATGTAAAAATCTGATTTTATTTATTTTATTAGTTAATTAAGTTTTAATTAATTTAAGTATAAGTATTTATTTAGTTATTATGTTGTATTCCATGCAAAGGTGGTGGTTTGTTACTTTCATGCAAGTAAGTGTGCTTATCACTATATTATTATTTCACACATACTTATATATATATAACTATATATACATATATATATATATATATATTAAGGTTTACTAAGTGAATTAATAAACATAAACGTAAGTACTTTGCCACATTTATATGCATCCACGGATAAACGCTTGTTTAGTGTCGGGTTGTAACGATAAGGCACCTAAATTCAATGTTATTTAATTATAGGTGTTAAATCACTAAAATTATAGTTTAACACAAACAATAAAAAAAAAAAAAATTCCTCTAAGTTTATTACCTGAGCGGAGTTGAATCCTAGATTTTTGCCGGTTGTCACATTCTCCCCCTGTTAAAAGAATTTCGTCCCGAAATTTAGTTCGTGACCTCGGTTGGTGCAGGGTTTGAGAATAAGTGGGGATACTTGCGACGGATTTGATCCTCGCGCTCCCAGGTGAATTCCGGACCTCGCTTCGAATTCCACCTAACCTTTACAATGGGTATACGACTCCGCTTCAAGGTCTTTATCTCTCGGTCCATGATCTTAATTGGTTCTTCGATAAAATGCAATTTCTCATCGATTTGTACTTCTCCGACTGGTATGATAAGGGATTCGTCTGATAAACACTTTTTCAGATTTGACACATGAAACGTGTCATGTACATTACTGAGTTCTTGGGGCAATTTAAGTTTGTATGCAACTGGACCAATCCTCTCCAGTACTTCAAATGGCCCGACATATCTAGGGTTTAGCTTTCCTCGTTTCCCAAAACGGACTACGCCTTTCCAAGGCGACACTTTCAACATGACTCTATCCCAATTTGAAATTCTAACGGTTTTCGCCTCGTATCTGCATAACTCTTTTGGCGGTCGCGGGCTGCCTTCAGTCTATTTTGGATTTGCACAATCTTCTCGGTCGTTTCGTGTATAATCTCTGGACCAAGGAGTTGACTATCTCCCACCTCAGTCCAACATACAGGCGATCGACACTTTCGTCCATAAAGTGCTTCGAATGGGGCGGCCTTGATGCTGGTGTGATAACTGTTGTTGTAAGAGAACTCGCATAGTGGCAGGTGGTTCTCCCAGCCACGTCCAAAGTCGATAACACATGCGCGTAACATATCTTCTAGGGTTTGAATTGTCCTTTCGCTTTGGCCATCTGTCTGAGGGTGGTATGCGGTACTCATATCCAAGCGAGTGCCTAGGGCTTTTTGGAGTAATAGCCAAAACCTAGAGGTGAAACGGCTATCTCGATCAGAGATAATCGAGATGGGCACTCCGTGCCTTGTCACCACCTCCTTCAAGTAAATTCTAGTTAATCTTTCCATTGTGTCGGTCTCCTTGATTGCTAGAAAGTGGGCGGACTTTGTCAGGCGATCAACGATTACCCAAATTGTATCACAACCAGTCGCTGTCTTAGGGAGCTTAGTAATAAAGTCCATTGTTATTTGCTCCCACTTCCATTGGGGTATTTCGGGTTGTTGCAATAGACCTGATGGTTTCTGATACTCGACCTTTACCTTGGCACACGTCAAGCATTTACTAACATAGGTGGCCACCTCAGTCTTCATGTTAGGCCACCAATACAAGTCCTTAAGCCCATGGTACATCTTGTCAGCACCCGGATGGATGGAATATCTAGATTTATGTGCCTCGTCCATTACCAACTTCCTCAAGTTACCAAAACTTGGTATCCATATGCGATTCATATAATATCGGATTCCATCGGACTTAACCTCAAATTGCTTATCCATACCGCGCAGAGATTCACCCTTTACATTCTCCTCCTTGATTGCCTCGAGTTGAGCATCACGAATTTGAGAGGTAAGGTTCGTATGAATGGTCATACCTAAAGCCTTAACTCGTAGTGGTTTCATCCGTTCTTTTCTGCTCAAAGCATCAGCTACAACATTTGCCTTGCCCGGGTGATAATGAATTTCGCAATCGTAATCACTGAGCAATTCAACCCACCTACGCTGTCTCATGTTAAGATCCTTTTGATCGAAAATGTGCTGAAGGCTTTTATGATCTGTAAACACGGTACACTTTGTACCATAGAGGTAGTGCCTCCAAATCTTGAGTGCAAACACCACTGCTCCCAATTCCAGGTCATGGGTTGTGTAGTTTTTCTCATGCACTTTAAGTTGACGAGAAGCATAAGCTATGACTTTCTCCTTTTGCATTAACACACATCCTAGCCCTTGTCGTGATGCATCGCAAAAGACTACAAAATTTTCGGTTCCCTCCGGCAATGATAATACTGGTGCGCTACAAAGTTTTTGCTTCAACAATTGGAAAGCTTCCTCCTGCTCATCACTCCAATTATACTTTGCTATTTTCTGAGTTAGCAGTGTCAAGGGTTTGGCTATTTTAGAAAAATTCTCGATGAATCGTCTATAGTAACCAGCAAGACCTAAGAATTGCCGTACTTCTGTTGGGGTTCTAGGCGTCTCCCAATTTTTGATAGCCTCAATCTTGGCAGGGTCGACATGTATTCCTTGACTATCAATAACATGTCCTAGAAATTGCACTCTTCGTAACCAAAACTCACACTTTGAGAACTTAGCATATAACTCCTCCTTTTTAAGCAACTCCAAGATTGATCTCAAATGCTTTTCATGGTCCTCTTTGTTCTTCGAATAGATCAAGATGTCATCGATGAATACAATGACGAACTTATCTAAGTACGGTTTACACACGCGGTTCATGAGGTCCATGAATACAGCCGGTGCGTTAGTAAGACCAAACGGCATTACTTGGAACTCGTAATGACCATACCGAGTTCTAAATGCTGTCTTTGGGATGCTTTCTTCTCCGACTCTCAACTGATGATACCCCGATCGTAGGTCAATTTTTGAGTAAAAACTCGAGCCTTGCAGCTGATCGAATAAGTCATCAATTCGAGGGAGTGGGTAACGGTTCTTCACGGTTAGTTTATTCAATTCCCGATAATCGATGCACATTCTTAAGGATCCATCCTTCTTTTTCACAAATAAGACGGGAGCTCCCCAGGGTGAGGAACTTGGCCGGATAAACCCTTTATCTAAAAGCTCTTGTAGTTGACTTGACAACTCTTGCATTTCGGAAGGGGCTAATCGATATGGTGCTCGGGCAACGGGTGCCGCACCAGGCACCAAGTCGATATGAAATTCCACTTGCCGGGCTGGTGGTAGTCCAGGCAAGTCTTCAGGGAAAACTTTGGGAAAATCCCGTACGATAGGGACATCCTCGAGTCGTCTCTCCTCCGGTTTCTCCTCTACAACATGAGCTAAGATTGCTTGGTACCCTTTTCTTAGGTACTTCTGTGTTTTCATGCACGATATGATGTTCAATCTCGTTCCACTCTTTTCTCCTTGTATCATTAAAGTTGCTCCGCTAGAGAGGGGTATGCGGACAATCTTATCATAGCATACTATTTCGGCACGATTCTTGGACAGCCAATCCATGCCAACGATGACGTCAAAGCTTCCTATTTTGACGGGTATCAAATTTATGGGAAAGATTTCGCTTGCTAAGTTTAGGGAACAGTTTTGAATTATGCTATCAGCTTCAATTAATTTACCATTAGCTAACTCTACCGTGTATTTAGTGTCTAAGGCAGTTGGAGTGATATTAAGTAAGGGGCTAAACTCGTTAGACACGAAACTCTCATCAGCACCAGTATCAAATAAGACTGAAACAACCTTGTCATTTAGGAGAAACGTACCCGTGACTAGGTTGGGATCCTGGCGTGCTTCATTGGTGTTGATCACGAATGCTCTGCCGCGCGCCGCATTGTTATTCTGATTTTTCAGCTTCGGACAATCCTTTTTAAAGTGTCCAGCACTCCCGCACCCGTAGCATGTGTTTGGAGGGTTAGGGTTGGCGACAGGTGCAGGGCTCCGACAATCCTTAGCTTGATGGCCAAGCTTCTTACATCTCCCACATGCGTTGCTACAGGGACCTTTGTGGTGAAGGTTGCAACGCTTACAATATGGTTTGTTTCCAGCATAACCTTTCTTAGCATCTGGCCCTGCAGCATAAGCCCTAACTGTCTCGGTCTTCTTATTTTGTTGTTGGCTGGTGTTTCCCCTAGAACTTTCCTCCCATTTCCTTTTACCATCGGAATTCTTATCAACATTTCCCCTTTCCAGAGCCCCACGTCGCACAATTTGATCCATTAAACTGTGTGCCATGCGGACGGCATCGTGGATCGTATTGGGCTTGGATGAAGTTACATTTCCTTGGATTTGGGAGGGAAGTCCCCAGATATAACGTTCAATTCTCTTGTACTCGGGAGTGACCATAGATGGGCAAAGAAGTGCCAACTCATGGAATCTCCTTGTATATCTAGCTACATCAGTCCCAATGACAACCAGATTCCAAAATTCTACCTCCAACTTCTGTAGTTCATTCCGAGGACAGTACTCTTCCGTCATCATTTTCTTAAGATCTTCCCAAGAAATCTGATAAGCAGCATCAATGCCTACCGAATGGGCGTATGAATTCCACCATGATAACGCACCATCTTGAAGGGTGCATGTTGCATACTTAACCTTACAATCTTCCTTGCAGTTGCTAATACGGAAAACTGACTCTAGCTTCTCAAACCACCGAACCAAACCGACAGCTCCTTCGGTTCCATTGAAGTGATGGGGTTTGCAATTCGAAAAGTCCTTATAGGTGCATTCTCGGGTTACATTCCCCGAACCTTCTCCGGTTTCATTCCTTCTACCGGTTCTTTCGTTTCCATCGTTCCTCTCAGTCCTTTGGGTGGCGATTGCCTCAGCTACTCTTTGTGCTACAAGTCGCTCGATAGCTGCATTACTCATCGTGGATGTTCTCTTGGGTGGCATGTTTCTTGAAATTACAAAGCACAACAAGACAATGAGATACTATACAAGATAGAACTTTATCATGCGTGTAAGGAATAAATAAGTACAAACCACACAACCAAAGTCACAAGATAGTAAGATTAATAACCCAACAAGAGCATAAACTTAGTCAAAATACTTGATTCATTGTTCACAAAAACAGGCCGGGAATGAAACATCCGGAAAAATACAAGCAAATCCATAAATTTATCCTCTAGGCACAACCCGCCATAGTAGGTTAGAAACCGAAATGAAACTATCCGCGAAACTGGCCCAAAACTGCACTAACACGTCCCAAACTATGCTCCATCGCGGACATACGCTGCTCTGCCCTAGTCGCACGCTCTTCTGCTAACTCAGCGCGCCTTTCGCTGTGCTCCACTCGTCGGCGTAACTCAGTAACCTCCTCTCGAAGAATCTTGATGTCGTCATCAGCACAGTAAACCGTGTAGTCCATGTTACTAATCCTCCTCTCAACTTCCGAAACTTGTGCCTCTATGAGTTCCACTTTATCGGAACGTGACTCATCCTGGTCGTACTCCAGCTGATTAAGTCTCCTCTCCTGATCAACCAAACGTGCTATCACAACGGGGATAGTGTGATGTACAGGCTCCAAAGTGAGAGAGGGTATGGGTGTAGTGGTGGAGGGCTCCCCAACTTCCAGTGTCTCGGGTATCCCTTCTTCTTTTCTCCAAGACTGAATCTGCTCCTGCATCCAAGTCCACTTGCGGGATCGCACTCGCCTAGTAGTAGTGTTGGAAGTCCCGGTAGGGGGAATGGAGGGGGTCTCAGTAGGGGGGATGGAGAATGTCTCAGTCAAAGGTGGGAACACGGTTATCCGAGGGGTACGCATCAACCGTGGTCCCCCGGGGCGGAATGATCGGAGTGAAGAGGCTGGTTTTGGTTGGGTAGAGGGAGCAGGGGCAGTCTTAGTAGGTATGACAGGGGAGGGATGGGATTCTTCGGGATCGGACTTGTCTTCAGTAGGCTCGGACTCTTCCTCCATTGGCTCGGTCTCCTCCTCCATTGGCTCGGTCTCATTGGAGGAATCCGTCTTTTCAACTCGGGTAGCGGACACAGGCATGAATGAGGGTGACTTAAGCGAGGTGAGGAGGCATGCAGCCGTCTCGGAGTCATCGTCGGACACGACTTGGACAGGGCTACTAGGGTTCGACATACTCTGTCATATAAGATTATAGTATATAAATAGGGAGTATATAAAATAAGTAATTATTCAACATGTATGTACTAACTTAACAATTAACATGTAATAAGCATGCATGGAACCACATTCGGTAAGTAGGCAAGGATGTATGGATTCAAGTACACCTAAAAGTCCTTATTCCAGTCATGGCTATAGTCTAGGCCCACTAATGCAACCTAGTTCACTATAACCTTGGGCTCTGATACCAATCTGTCACACCCCGCCTCGGCGGAAGGTTGCGAGATGCGACTATCATGAGATCACAACACAAGAATTACAATGAACGACTTCTACATGAGTCGTTTTAAACATACATCATAAAAGTTTAAAATGTCTTACAGACTTAGACCATTTGTCTTTAAAAAGTTTACAAACAATTCCCATAAGTTACAACATAGTTAGGAGTTTAAGAATTTAAGATCAAAAGCAATGTTCGTCCATGCAAATGTAGTTCCTAACTTCAAAAGGGGTATGCCATCTTCACAAATAGCAAGCATCTTAATTACCTGAGAATAACATGTAAAAATGGGTCAACATAAAGTTGGTGAGCTCATAGGTTTTAATAGTTGTAAAACATTACCGTGGATCACGAGATTTCAAGTTATATTGTCATTCAACAATATAGTAAAAATTGTATTACTATTGCCATAAGCTCATGAATTGAAACCTTAACATTTAGTGCCTCGCAAGTGTCCTATCCAAACACAAGTAGTTCTCAAATGACAATGCACCCGTTTGACTTATAGTCATGTTGGCGCTACCAACCCGGATGGGGGCGTCAACCCAAATAGATCTATTCATGACATTCACGTTTAAGTCCTTAACTAACAATTCATGATAAAGGCCTACATAATGGATAGTGTCAACTCATGCAATACATAACAGTTTAGTTTGTGTCCACAAAGAAAAGAACATGTATTCTCACCCCAAAACATGTCAAAGCATTTAAAAAAAGAAATAGGGGCCATGAGACTCACCTTAGTGAGAGAGCGGAAAGTTGCAAGTACTTGTTTGGGTCTTGGTGGGGTTTATGCTTCCTAGATCACATAAAATGTTTAAGTTTAGTCATATCGTATATATGTATTAATTCTAATTTTGTAAAGTTTCATCACCCATAGTTTTTAGTTTAAGTGTCACGTTTTATTTAACCATTTTTGGGTACATTTACACCTTTTCAAGTGATCTTTAGTAAGAATCCAACAAAATTCCAGAAAGTCTCCATACCAGACCCGTAAATTGGCTTACTGGGAAAAATGCGTGCATTTCTGGAAAAAGTGTAAAACATGAAAGTTGTAGGTCTTTTCAATACGCAAATTTCAAAAAAAAATGCATCTTCTAACTCTTCCTAGAACTAAAGTTATGATCATTTTAGTAACCTGTGTTTTTCTGGACAGATTGTGTTCCTTTGTGTATAAACTTATAGAAACGTATTTTAAACTTATATTTGAACATAATCTTGTTAGATAAGCTTAATAACATTAAAATCAATAATAAAATGGTAGTCTTAGGTTAAGTATTCATGGAGTCATGACCTTGCAAAGTGAGGTATACGAATCTGTCATAACATGCGCAATAGTTTCGTATGGGCTGTTTGGAGGTCGAATACTTCATGTTTTTGAGTAAGACCACTTGGGTTTGAAAGCTAATACATAATAGTAATTTCAGTAGTAAATTGGTGGTATTTTGTTAAATATACACGGATTTATGACCTCACAAAGTGAGATATCGAAATCTGGACAGATTGCATGGGTATGTGTGGGTTAGGATTCCAAGTCATAGACCATCATCCTAATACATAGGCACTAATCATTGTTTAGCCCTTTTTCCCACATGCAATTTCCATCATTTTTCTACATATTTTGAGTATATTACAAGCATGATATTCTTGAAAGATTTTGTAGACATGTAATAAGTAAAATTTACATCTTTCAACTTGATATCGGTTTGATCATGGATTATCACTTATCTTTAACACATGATTATGTGCAAGTGATAATCTACAAACATCAAGTCATTTTTGTAGGCTTAGCCACACTTTTCAATACTTTAAATAAAAAGAAAATGGAGATGAAGATGAGAAATATAATGCATGTTTACATCTATTTTGTAGGCATAGCCATACATAAGAATCACAACAACACAAAACATAAAGATGCATGTATACATATATGATCGTAGGCATAGCCATACATAAGATATTAACAAAAATGAAATATAAAGTGCATATATACATATGTAGATTTGTAGGCATAGCCTTACATAAAATCTTACATATGTATATAGTAAAATAAAAGATGTATATACATAGATATAGATATATTATTATAAGTCTTGCATTATTCATCCATGGGTGATGATTATTGTATAGAAATTGAAGGAAGTAAAGAAGAGAAAATGGTGTATCTTCTTACCAACGAATCTAAGATAAAAGTAAGTTGTTTTTGGGTGGATTTAGGGTTGTTTGTGTGGTGATTTGTGGTGGTTTTTGATGGTGAATTTAGAGCAGATTTTTGGGAGAGAAAATGGAAGAGAAGAGAGTGTTTTTGAAGAGAGAAAAGTGTGTGGGTGTGTAAAATGAAAAAGGGTTAGAATGAGGTTGCTTAAATAGAAGAAATGAGGGGGGGGGGGGGGGGGGGAGAGGGAAGGGTGGCCGGCCATGGGGGGGGGGGGAAAGTGAAGGGTTTTTGGTGGTGATTGGTGGAGAAGTGGTGGTGATTAAATGGGTAGTTGGTATTTAAATGTTATTATTAATTGAATTAGTTTAATTTAATTAATTTATATGTAAAAATCTGATTTTATTTATTTTATTAGTTAATTAAGTTTTAATTAATTTAAGTATAAGTATTTATTTAGTTATTATGTTGTATTCCATGCAAAGGTGGTGGTTTGTTACTTTCATGCAAGTAAGTGTGCTTATCACTATATTATTATTTCACACATACTTATATATATATAACTATATATACATATATATATATATATATTAAGGTTTACTAAGTGAATTAATAAACATAAACGTAAGTACTTTGCCACATTTATATGCATCCACGGATAAACGCTTGTTTAGTGTCGGGTTGTAACGATAAGGCACCTAAATTCAATGTTATTTAATTATAGGTGTTAAATCACTAAAATTATAGTTTAACACAAACAACAAAAAAAAAAAAAATTCCTCTAAGTTTATTACCTGAGCGGAGTTGAATCCTAGATTTTTGCCGGTTGTCACACCTTGGACCCCGCTACCAGGGTCGCTGCCCCCGGACCCCCGTCATTAACGGGCTTCGCCCTTACCCTAGGTTCACGAGTAACGGTGTTACATCTAAACTTTCACACAAAGTGTTAAACTTGTATAACATCAAACACGAATGCGACACAACTTCTAAAACACATTGGAACTTACTTTTAGGTATAACACTCCAAAATCATCAAAATAATAATGTGGGATTATTATTACAAACAATCACCAACGGACCGTACACATTTTCGAACACTTAAACAAACAACCAAATCATGGTAATTTGGGCATTCTAGTTGAACAAACAACTACAAGGGTGATCTTTGAGATACTCAATCATGTCATAACCATCGCGTATCGTGGACACCCTCAGGTTACAAGTTGTTGGACTTCGATTCTTGGCTAATCAATCTAAGTTTATTAAGATAAACTCTTCAGGCTCAGGTGAGTCTCATGGCCCCTCTTTTTACTGTTTTTAATAGGGGTGTGATACATTGCTCTGTTTTTAACACATGAACGCGAGTACATATTTCCATATACTACCTGAGTTGTTTTCAACTAATCAAACCAAAGTCCTCCGTAAGTATAGTCTGGTAATACGAAAGTAGCGTGAATATTAGTATATGGTACCATATAGGATTGACCCTCCTCGTCCGGGTTAGCAAGCACTAACCGGGTAAACGGACGTACTAATATTTGGGAAGACGAGTGTAGATTAGGCACTCGTGGAGGCACCTCGCTCGGAATTCTCTATATGGGACCCGACCCTCGAGTTAAGCTCGGACTATGCGCTCATGGTTGTATACATTATCTGTAACTTTATTTGCTAGATGCAAATCAATACTTAAATCTTGCGGTTCATAGAATATTATTTGATACTCAAACCTGTGAGCTCACCAGCGTTAGCTGACCCATTTTAGCATGTATCACAGGTACTCAGCAGTAGATTTGGACTGCCCATCAGGATGCATCTTAGCTCGAGTCTTCATGCAAACTTCAGAGATTTCATTGCATTATTAGATTTTGTATAACAAATTATGTACTTAAATCTCTCATATTACGAACACGAGCTATGTATGAGTTCAAACTGTTGTAAACCTTTTAATATTATTAATATATTTTGTTAAAACGACGCATATAGAGTCGTTTACTATATATCTATGTGCTTTGATTATTGATTAGTAACACCCAAAGTATGCTTCCGCGAATCATTAAATTGGGGGTGTTACATACCCGACGGGTACTAATGTGCAAGTTTGTACCGAAAGTGGTCCAGGATTGAGTACCCGGTGGGTACTAAGAGAGTACGCGGGGCGTACTCCGTCTGATTTTTGAAAAGTTGATTTTTAAGGTTTTAAACATTATTTGGGGTATGTAAATATACTTTAACTATAGAATTAAGTTGTGGGACATTTAAAAAGGTAATTTGAAATTTAGAAATGTATATGAAAAAAAATCAGGACGTTTCAAGTTAGTATCAAAGCGATAGTTTAAGGGAATTAGGTAATCCACGATATGATTGCCTAATCTTAAACTAATAAGAATTGCTTAAATTACTATGATGATGATATGTAGTTATAAATTTGTGGCAGACAAACTAATATAATTCCCTGTTACATGTTGATTTAGTAGTTACGACATGTTTAGCGTCATTCGACGCATATTTTTGGCTAACTAAATTTTGATGTTGGATTAAGACGAAATTTACATGGTCACGCGAAAATGGCCTAACGGTAAAAACTCATCGCTTCGCCATGAGCTCTGTCAGTTTTGGGTCTTTTGGGGTCGTTTTGGAACTGAAAATGGCATTTTTTAACTTTTTTTTTGCCTTGTTTTGAACTTGTAGACTTATTTTACGGATTGGCCTTTTATTTCCTTAGGCCTCGGAGGATTACCTGTTTGGGTAAAATATGTTTCTAGAGTTTGTTTTTACTATGTTTAAGAGGCATTGAATGTCGATTATATAAGTGAAAATATAAAGTCAGTAGTACGAATGTGGTATATAAATTGCAAGGCGATTAAAATTTCCTTGCTAATAAATATGTGATATGTTGATTAGAGAAATATTTACTTCCCCGGGAGAAAATGTGAATATGCTTATGAAATATGTAGGTTATGATATTGTTTCATTTGATTGAGAAAGAGGTACGTCTTCCTTGTTAAATGTAAACTAGAGAATGATACGTGTAAAAGGTGAAATGATATGATTATATGTTATCACTACGTGACTAGTTGTTATGTGATTAGAGACAGGTTGAAATATTGATTAAGCGATGCTAATGATGTATGTGGAATTTTTTGCTTATTTGGAATTAATAATTTTGAATCAATCAACTATATGTAGTTATGATAGCAAGCTAATTCCCGCTATTGTATATGTTGTTAAGGTGTTATGAAATGTATTCTGATTGTTGCTAAGCTGTTATGTGATATGGTTAAATACGTGGAAAATTACATTAAAGATTGATGATATGAAATAGCCTGAGAAGGAAGTGTGTATAACATAATCTAACGATGTCTAGCCAACGTGGTTATATTATGCTATTCACATGAAATTGTTGAGGCTGTCAAGTATCAAGGAGATTTGATGTAATTGTAGAGATTAGGTATATAACTAGTATGAACTCTCTATAGAGTAAAGATATGAACTAATGATGCTATGCTTTGTAAAAGCATATATGTTTAAATTATGTAGCTTAAATGTTGATTATAGAGATAAAAGTATAAATGTTTGAATTTAGTTATGAATCGGTATAAATAGCCGATATTAAGCAGTTTTCATACTATGAAGTATGAAATTTTTATGTGAAAGTTTAAAATGAAGTAGTATGAAACCACTAAACTATTGTTTTAATGTGGTACCTATTGTAAAAGAGATAGATGCCCGTCAAAATAAGGTAGTGTTCACCCATTTAATTGTTGTTTAATATGATTGTTATTGCGAAAAGTAACAAGATAAACCTTAAGTGGGGAAGAAATTTTATGGTAAAATGATATGTAAAATGTAGACAAAGTAGAGATTAATTATGATGTAACCTGATATGGAATCATGGTTATGAACTTTATGATGATAAAGGTTTAGTGAGGGTTCTAGCGACCTGAATAACCTATTTAGAGGAATGAATTGATAATTTATGACAATAAAATTATGAAATGTTATGAGTAATAATAATTGATTACATGGAAGTGATAATGATGTTGCCATTATAAGAAAATTATGTGTAACTAATTACGATGCTATGTATTTAATGGTGAGATAAAGTAATGGAATAAGAAAATATAGAGGTCAACTAACTATGGTTGGTATGATGTTGATGATGTTAAATATGTGCTTAATTATGGCACAATATATTGTTATAGTACTTATGCTGACATAGCATGGTACTACATGATGTTGACTTAGCATCAATTTCGATATGATTTGGTGCTAAATGATTATGTAGTTATGATTTAATATACAGAACTTGACCTCTACATTTTGCTTAGTCTTATGTGTTTAAGGTTATATGATTTCAGATTACTTCCGAGTAAGAGGTTTCATATAACCCAATGATGTGTATAATTACAAAATGTAATTCAGTGTTAACTAGTTGCAAAAAGTAGAGAATTCTAATATGTTGCTAGCTAAAGTGATAAGTGGATACTAGCTCGTTTTCTAGTCATGAATTGAGCTAAAACTTTTATTGTTGATATATGTGTTTTTGTGGTAATCACCACTATTGTTGTGATTTAAATATTCTAGTATGTAGCTAGTTTCTGGTTATAAGAATATGACTAGCGGTTCCGTGTTTCACTTATTCTAAGTGATTATGTGTTGTAAAGTGATATGTGGCTAACTAGAGACAACCCGTGTAAGTAGTTATTTTATGTATGGGAATAGGACCTATGCACAATATATGTGCAGGGGGAAAGACATAAGCATGTGCATATTTGGATATGTGCAAGTGGAAAGAATTGAAAACATGTAGTTATATTTTTAAGTTGCTCAAGTGTGTAATGTATGTTATATGTATAAGTGGTGATTAAGTAATTGTTGGTATTACATATTGTGCTGGATATTTTACTATGTGCTAATAAGTTGAATAGAGTTAAATACATAAGTTATGTATCTATGTTGACAAGGGTAACCTACACCGTGGTGGCGTACAAGTTGATAAGACATAGTACACATTTAGTGCTCATGTAGATAAAATTATATGTATAGATGATTTAAGAAGTATGCACATTTTGTGCTTATGTGGATAGAGGTATATATGTAGTGCTTATATGTATAAGTTGTTTTTTAAAAAAAATACCTGCACATTTTATGTGCATATTTTGAGTAGTATTTATGTCGTTAGAATTGTATGAATTATATAGCTGAAAAGCTATTAAGATTAATGTGATATATGTATTGATTGAATGAGGTTAAGTTAAATCTGCTTATGGTAGCAGTCTACTTAAAACTTCACCATTATGAAAATATAGAGTGTACTTACCTTTTGATCTTAGTGGATTAAATTGATAATATATGGTATGATATATATATATATATATATATATATATATATTGTACTCATTCACCAACATAAGCATTACATGAGCCACCCTTCACTAACAAATTTAATCATGCTAAATAAGTTCTTATACTTGGCCAGAACATGACAATATTGTCTCTAGCAGTGTATCTGAATGCAATCATTTCTTAGTAATAGTGGTTAGATATGAAACTTTAAAGATGTGTACTGTCACACCCCGCCAAACGGTAATTACAGTTAACGAGTGTCACACCCCCAAATTCGTTAATTTTGATTAGCGGAAACATTTAGTTAAGTATGGGGGTAAGGACACCAACATTGTACATGCATACGTATCAGAGCATATGATTACAACAGAACATATATTATAAGAATGCCAATAGTAATAGTTACAAAGTTTTACAATTCATCGAATTGTACAACGTAAAAGTAGTTATGTTTACAAAAGTAGATTTCGTAAATATGACTAAAACAACTTTAGTTATATAAAAGAAATCCATATGTTTCAAAAGTTGGCATCCAAAAGCTTCAAGGGCCGCCTATGTTCCATGTGTGCAGGTGGTCCTTACGTGTGCTGCTAATTTCCTGAAAAACATAGTAAAAAGTTAATAACGAGGTTGAGTGAATTCACAGGTTTTAAGTTTGCAAGTACAGTTCGTTAAACCAAATACTTTCGTAAACAGTTGTTGCCATAATAGTTAAATAAACGTTTTGTGTAATGTTATCCAAATATAGTTTATTTGGGATGTTGCCCAAAATACAGTTTAAAATACGTTGCCGGTCATTCTCCAGCGTTTCAAAACCAGTACCGGTCGTTCCGGTCTAAAAATGCACGGGTCGTTCTCCCGTCCAACTCGGCCAGTCGTTCTCTGACACTAAACACTACCGGTCGTTCTCCAGCGAAACACAGTACCGGTCGTTCTCCAGTCTAAACACGCACGGGTCGTTCTCCCGTCCAAACACTGTTGGTCGTTCTCCAGTGAAACAAAATAGTTTATCAAATAGTTTACCGGTCGTTCTCCGGTTTACCAAGTATAGTTTAACACATTTGTATTAGTTTGTAGTATGAACACGTTATTCCATAAACACTAGTTTGTACAAAAGTTTAACAGTTCTAAAGTACTCTAATCGTTCGAGTAAACAAGCAAGTTAAACAATTATGTAAACAATAGCAGTTATGGCAATTAGTAAAATAGTTGACTATGTTTCTCACCCCAAGTTGAAAGCAGTAAAACAGTTAAAAGTGGGGCTGTGAACTCACCTGAGAGTGCTAGCGATCCTAAGATACACGTAATGCCCGAATGGTAACCTCCTAGTGTCCTAAACACGTGATGTTATATAAGTAAGAAATAAATCAGTTTGTCTAAGCGAGTTGTGTAAGTATTCATTTGTTTTTCGGGTTCGGAAATCATGTACGGGGGTCCGGGGGCAGCGCCCCTGGTAGCGGGGTCCAAGGGGTGGCAACCCCTTGCGGGGTCTAAGGGGCAGAGCCCCTGGCTGGGGTCGAGCTGCCAGGCCAGCTTGGAAAATTTTTATTTCTACTATGTTGTTGTAGTGAAAATGCATCCGAATTCCAAATTCGGAGTAAAATCAAGTGGTAAAATCTGGTTCCAACACTTAGTGAAAAACATGTGTTTTTAAGGTTTTGCGACATAAGGACTGTGTCGCTAAAAGGTTCTGCGACACAAGGGTTTGTGTAAACATGTGCGACATCCGTAATTTAATGCGACATAAGGTATTGTGTCGCTATATGCAACGTTCGGATTTGCTGTGACGTAATGGCTTGTGTCGCACCATACGACATAATAATTTTTGCGACATTGACTGCGACATAAACCTGCGACATAGGCTATATCACAGTACTGTTTTTGGGCCAAAAGCGACATAACGAGCTGTTCGTGTGA